>CM050406.1:41089174-42289174 GCA_027580255.1 Therioaphis trifolii | reverse complement strand
ATTACGTCGATTAAGAAAACTTGTGTAACTATTTTAATTAAGTACGTATTATACGCTTTAATAGGTACTTTTGAATTCTCAATTTAAGTTTGTAAAAACATTACACGTTTGGCTTATAAACTGTCAAACAGTAACGTGGCTTACATTGTTGTAGTCTACTTATAGTTTTGTATTCTTATACGTGATATAAGTATAACGGTAGGGAAGCGTTTTATTCCCGTTGCATTCTTTCATTATGACCATAATTATGTGACTAAGCGACAGTATCGAGGTTGCTATAGTATACCAACACTTTGTAATTAGTGTAAAAATCAAATAATTTGTGTATACTGAGATTAAACAAAAATAATCCATGTTATGATTTAAAAACGCACCATTTTATTTATTATGTTATCATAACTGTACTTTGTATACAAATTGGTATTTATCACATACTATATGAGTATAGGTAGGTTATATAATCATTAATCAATGGTTAAATTATTTAATTCTACAGTTACGAACCACAAATAAAACTATCTGATTGGGTTTCACAAGGTTTTTGTTGACTTAGTGACAAATAATTTTATCGATGAACAATTTAACTAAATTGTTAACACTATATTATAAATAAATCTTAAAACAGTAGTATTTGTTCGATTATATTCAATTATAATTCCCATCCCATAATAGATATATTACAATGTGTGTGTGTGTGTGTGTGTGTGTGTGTGTGTGTGTGTGTGTGTGTGTGTGTGTGTGTGTGTGTGTGTGTGTGTGTGTGTGTGTGTGTGTGTGTGTGTGTGTGTGTGTGTGTGTGTGTGTGTGAAGGTTTGTATTGTGTTGTGTGTGTATAGATCATCTCATTTTCAAATCGTAAAAATTAAATTATCCTAAGGTATCCAAAACACGAAAAACGAAAACAACTCTTATTCCAATATAAATTGTATGTGGCACAGAGAAGAGGGAAAAGTATCCACCCTAATCCTATTTATCACATTGCGGTGAAGGCAGCAATCAGAAATGAGGGTTGAAAAAGCTGAAAGCGCACAAAAGCGCAGTATGGGTTGACACAGCTCGGGCCACGCGAAGAATAGCGTTATTTTCTCGTTATTTATCGCGTCAAACTCGACTTTTCCCAGTCTACATCCCCTAACAGCCATCATCCCTTTCGTTCCCAAACTTCTGTGCACACAAGGGCCCTGTAGACTTCAAAACGGGATACCCTAACATCGATTACGCCGCAGACTCGAGCATTACATACTCGCACACGCACAGGTTTATATACATATTTTACGGTCTTACTAACTGAAACCAACCACTTATAGTCCCCGAGCGTCTGGCATAACGGACCTAAATATAACGTACTTTGGACTTTGGTGTTATTTATAAAATAAAAAAATCCAAACCATTTCTCTGGAGATCCACTACTTTTTATAACATATTCCGTGCTTACAATTAGATTATACATTTTCCGGTTAAAATGTGAGGTGAGAAAATGTTTATTTTAAAATGGGCCATGTGTGGTGGTGTTTAAACACACTTTAAGTAAGTTTAAATTCACAAAAAAAGGGAATAATAGACTTGAAGGCGGAAAAAGAATCATGACGGTCGTTACGAGGTTCTACATACTCAATCTTGAATAATAGTCTAGTACTTGGCAGCCCCTTTTGACATTGAAATCGTATGTTTATTTATTATTTTGTCAGTTATTTATTTTTCACACTGCCTATAGTAGTGAGAATAATGATGATAAATTTAATTGTTGATTGTAGGGTGGGAAAAATTCGGCGTGATAGAAATATGTTCTAGAACTTCGGTATGGAATATTGAACTCATTCAACCGTTAGGTAACTTTAATTTACGTTTCAGGTGCTTCTGCTCAGAGTCATTAGAAATAACAACTGCGGAAAGGTCAATTATTAGTAAACTACTGTGGTTTTGAAAACTGCAGCGAAAACATTCGTCAAACGTGGGGACTACTTTTTTGACTTTGGAATTGATTTGACGAAGTAAATGATTGGAAATGTAATATGAAGGTTTGGTGATTAGTCGAAATCCTTTTGGATTGGAAGGTATGAATACGATTTATATTGGACGATTTAGTTGTACCTCAGAGTTGTGTCTCATAGGCCGACATCAGTTTAGGTAAATATTTGTAGAAAACAATTTTATTAGTTAGGTTGAAGTGTTTGAGAGTGAGGAAAAAACAAATTTTGCGGGATCTATTGATCAGGAGAAGTAATTTGTTTTGGATGTAGGTTGCTCAGTTTAGTTTGTGATCTAGGTATAAGCCCCAGTAACGGCTATTTCGGGCTAATCGGAGTGGTATCTGTCTACATTGATGGTAGGACCGTGTTTATATCTAGGCGTAAATTCGTAGTGGATCGATATATTTTCGCTCGTTTTGATTTCCCAATCGTTGTACCATAGTGCTATTGATCTTTTTTTATATCTGAGTGATAGGTTAATATAGATTTTTAATTTGCAAAGTCAACCGGTGTCGTAAGAGTAAGTTTTTTTTTATTAAAGCCTTTACTTCGAGTTTAAAATACTATATGATATACTATACTATATGATTTTTAAATGATATACTTTAAACTGTCAATAATTTTCGTAGTGTCAATTATTGTAAATTACATAAAATGCATCTAGACTGTTTGAAAAAATATGATTTTCGAAATTCTCCACGTAAAGTTCATTGAAAAAGACATATTGAGTGAAAAATTCAAAACTATCAATATTTAACATTCTGAAAACTTGTATTCAAATTTTCACTGTGACACGTGTTTAATCAATATTACTAACATATATGGAATGACAGCCAGGAAAATACATGAACATAGTTTTTATATTTGTTTGATATTAATTGTATTACTGTTTGGTTAGATTATTTAACTAACACAAACTCTTAATATTTTTCAGAACAACATTAAATACATTTCTTTTGAAAATCAACAAAAAGTATATATAAACCTATGTTTATATAATATAACAAAAGATTAATTAAAATTTCAAAGGTTAAAAGTTCAAAGGATAGAAATTCACAAAAGAGAACTAACTTTTTTCTTTAAAACGTAATTTCATTAAAGATAATTGAATAGAGCTTGATAAAGTTCTTCCTAGATCCATGGCCCAAAGAATACATAACAGTTAGTTAATTTTGTATTTTGTAATAACATAATTTTATTGATATTGGCTGAACTAAAATATCGAATCACAATAAAATATAATCAATTATTTAACTTTAAAACAATGTTTTCATTGAAAGTTAAATTATTTTTAAAAGGTTAAATTATCGAATTATTATTAATTTAATATATAATAAATATAATGATAAAATAGTCAGAACTCTTTTTTTTTTTTTTGAAAATAATTTCGAAAAAACAAAGTAATAATAATGGATTGCAGATTGTTTAAAAACTCAAACTGCAGATTATACCCGTGCGTTTTTTAATTTGATTTATTTTATAGATATTATATACATTTTTTTATAGTCACGTTTTAGTCATGAACGAAATAATTTTAAGGATTTTTTTCTACTCACTGAGCACTTCTTTTGTGTCCATCCATTTCAATTCCCGTTGCTATAGTTACCTATACCAGTGTTAATATCTTAATAATATTATTTGACGATATTTTTTGGCCTAGATTCTCAGTGGAATATATCATTGTCTTAAACGTATTGTTTAACTGACAATCAAATTAATCAAATCTAATCTATTGTTCCGTGAATCTAATGTGTATTATCACGTAAGAGCTGGTATTATTTACATGTTGTCTTGATAGACTCGCTGTTTAAGTAATATTAATTTGAACATTAGACCGTGCAAAACAAGTGCTTACAAGGTTGTACGTTTTCACTTGGATCTTAAAAACGAATAAATTACTTGATTTGATTGAACTTTAATACATTTTTTATATAAAATATAAATAATATATATATATATATATATATATATATATATATATATATATATATATATATATATCTGTTTGAAACCCAAACTTTGAATATATTTGGTAATTTATCAATGTGTTGATTGGAATAACACGAGTCATAGAGTTCAATATAACAAATACAATTTAATATTTTTGAAATGTAATTTAATAACATGTAATATAGCCGAGTATATTCTAGTTAATATATATTTATTCATGACGAATGCATAATAAATCTCAATTAAGTTTAAAATGAAAGACACGTAAATCCTTGCGATAAAGAATGTATTAGGTACCTAGCTACATAATTACCAAACGAAGGTTTAGATGACACGTTTTGTTTTTGCCTTCATATTATTATATTATACATGCACTAAAATTTAAATCAACAAGAAAACGTATAATCCCACCAGGCATTTTAATCCGATAATTCCGATTAGTATTTGTTTTTCATTTTACAGCTACAGGTTGAGGATTAAAAAGGGATTTTAAGTTTTTGTTTTTTTTTTTTTTTTTTAACAAAACTTGTTAAATCTATAGAAACTACAGTTATATTTACTCATGATGAACAATTGACTCCTGCATTAACGCAAACAATATTAATTGAAATCTGTATGTATTTAAGTAAACGTATTTTTTATTCGTATTTATTAAACACAAAGAAATGGGTTTAAATAATTATTTTGAAAATGAATTAAATAAAACACTGATTGGATATAATCTGACATCTGTTAATAGTGTATGTTTGTCTTACACAGATAACTATTTTCTTGGGATATTTATGTAAACGTTATTGTTTGGAAACATATAAAAATGTGATTTAATAAGAATTAATCATTGCATTCGAAAAAACAATGCTACACTTATTCAATTCATTATTAAATAATAAAATCATATAAAACTTGTTTTTTTTTTTTATTGTTGCTCATATTAGTTAGTGAAAAAACCTATACTTATAACTTTGTTATCCGAGTACAAATATTTACGTTATACGACATTTTATATTTAGGATACGATCAATTATTATTAATCCGGAAACGCACTTTTTTCAAACATTTAAAACATAAACTTTAAAATAGTACTGTGTTAAAAATTCAAATGATGAAATATTTATAGACATTCGTAAAATATTTCAAACATTCGATACGCTTATAAATATTATAATGTTTGATATTATTTATTCAATTTGTAAAAAAACGTAGTTGACTAATATTTAAATATATATTATGTAAATATGTATAATATCCATTTCTTAAATATCTAAATAGCTATTAACTATTTATTACGACTTTGATTTCACAGAAAAATAATTGCCATTCTATGAAAACGTTCTATAAAAGCCCTTTAACGTTCATTTTTTTTCAAAAATACTGAAATAAATTGAGTATTATATTTTTCCAATTAAATAGTACTTATATAACTCATTTAAAAAAGATTATTATGTCTGATGCATAAGACAGTTTTACAACGACAAATGAAAAAAATAAATAAATGATAATTATAAAATAACAATGAAAACACAAAACATTAAAGTGAAAATGTAAAACACCGTTTTATACAATCTAAATTGTAAGGAGTTTTAAAGCAGTTTAATGAACCGGGCCATGTCGTCTTCCTTACATTATCCTTTGCGAAATCCGGAAGTATATTTTTATCTGGCACGGAGTATACGGATATCTAAGGCCGGACGTTTACTTAACAGCGAGCATTTAGTATGCACATATATTTACTGGTATAACTACCATAGATGGCCTAAATAAAATAGTCTCACCAGTATATTATGTATCAATGGTTCACCGAGAGCTTCAAAAAGTTTCTATAATTTTTACAATATCTGTTTAATTCTATACAATTTTTTGTATTCAAAAAAAAAAAATAAATAATGGCGATTTTTAGTTTTTAGTCGATTTCGGTTCTTGGTGTTTGATGAAATGTTTTTTAAAATAGCGTATTTATTAGTTGTATCTAGAGTATTTATACTTTTGGTATTTACAGGGCTCGCATATTATTTGTGACCTAAACATAAATTTAAAAACAAAACATTAAAAAATCAAATCTTATTGGAAATTATTTCAAATTAATCATAAATTGCAGCATGTCACTGATATAAAAATATCACTAATACATCATTATCTCAATGATACTATCAAAGTATTATTGAGTAATAAAAACATGATAAATGTTACATTCAAAAGTGATGAGCATGGGTTTTCAACTAAATTGTAAAAGTTGACCGTAAACTTAACTCATAATTTTTGATACTTAAATTCTGAATTATCTATGTGAACACTTCTGTTACACCATAAATGTAATTAGTTTCGAATTCTTTCAAGGGCTCTAATTATGAACCTACGTTTGTCGTGTAAAAATTAAAGTAAAAAATAAGGCCTAAAAGAAAAATGATTCATTCTTTGTGAATTAACCATTAAAATAATTTAAATAAAGTAATTTAAAAAAAAACAATGGCTCTTTTAGTGGTATATATGAAGTATAAGGTAAATTATTGTGGACAATTCTAGAAGTTTTACCAATGAATTACGTAACAAAGACAAAATTTGTATTTAATACAAAAAATTTAAATATAATTTACGTGGTTGAAGTATTTTCATTTGTTTTGTTTTCATTGTATGATAGTACAAAAATCGTATTGTTGAAATTTAACAGCCGTTGAATTCAGCATATACACACAAAGAGAATATTTTTTCATATTTCATATCACAACGCGATGTTATTGATTTAATTTTACGTGTATGGACTATATATTAAAAAAGAATGGTAAAAATGATATTCTCAAAAGTAACAGTATACTGTAAAATATTTTCTTTTAACTTTTCGAGTTTTGTCAACCCAGTGTTATGCACATTATTAATTTTTTAGAAATTCATTTTATAATATTTAAAATTCTAGGCATATTTTTTACACAAGAAAAAATATTTTAGAAAGTTATTTAAAAAAATATGTACATAAATTTTATTTTAAAATTAAAAAAAAAGTAATAATACTTCAAAAAATGTAGAGAACTTTTGGAAGAAGATAATTTACCAAATTGTTATATTATGTTTGTAAAAACCAATATTGTATTATTATTCTTAGGGACGAAATATCACATCGAAAAATTATAATATATCTATATTTCTGTTAATCATTACGAATAAATTTATTTTAATGTAATAACTTACACACGAATAAGTAGATAAATCAAAAAACTCATTTTGAATTTGGTCATATATTTACATAATAATGTAAAACAAGAAAAGATATTTTAAAGTTGTTATAATTACCGTTGTAAAATTAGAAATTAATAAGTGAATTGTATTTAAGAAGATAATTTGTGTTCAATTCTACTTAAATACCGTTAAAACAATTTTTTTTTATTAATTTCCAATTCAATATTTTAAAATTTTTTTTATAATGCATGCTTATTTCTTGTTGATTCTTTTTTTTTTTTTTTTTTTTTGAATGTAAACTTTACCTAAAATCATAAATACACAAATTAAATAAATACAAAAAATGTTACTTACATTTTAAAACACGCAATAACAGATTGTATAAAGGATTCTTTATTCTCAACTCTTTACAATAGCAATCATAACTAGTAGATTTTTGACACATACGATTTAAGGACAAATTACTTGGTCATCAGTTTGAAGTGTTCAGTCACTGTTCGGGTGGTGTTCCAAAGTGTTTTTTACGGTTGTCCACTACGCTAATAGGTAATAATTCGTACGTACGAACAAGACTGTTGATATGACATAATTTACTCGTTATACTACGAGGAGTTTAATATGTACTTGAACGGGTTCAAAAATTGTCGTACACTTATCACCGGCGGAAAAATTGTAGATGAGTCGATACGGATATGAAATTATTTTCCTTTTTTCCCCGGGTCACGTGACATTGGGAGCAGTGTTCCGACGTGTATATAACGCGTCACGTCAAATCCACGAATCCATCGATACGGATTTGATATTGATTTCAGAATGATTTGTTAAAAAAAATATATATATATTTATATGCATTTTAGAGCCAATAATCGTTTAGTGTGGCGCCAGCAAAGCGTAATATTTTAAACATCGCAACGATGTATTTTTCGAAGATATTATATAACACATTTGAATACAATGAAAGTCTTTCGGGCCGAGATGGCAAAAGTTTTTTTTTTCTTTTCGCCCAAACTTCCAAATGTATAGCGAATGAAAACACGAGTGGCGTCTGTACGTCCGTAATGTATAGTTCAACGTTCGGAAAAGATTTTACCATGCGAGATTTTTTTCGTTGTTGTTTTTAAATGGAAAAAAATACACGGCCAAACGGACGTTTGCAACCCGTACGTTCTCGAGCGTTTTAATTGAAAACAACCAGTAACGACTCCGCGGGTATTGATGTTACACCAACGACCGTTTTCTCGTTTCACTTAATCATATTTCGAGTCGGTTAAATATTTGTACCGTTTTCGTATAATTCTCGCTGCACATGCCTGAACAGCGTTAAAAAAACGAAATAACCGTATATTTTTTCACGCCGGCAGCTGATAGCGAAACATTAATTACGTTAGAATAACATTTAAGCAAGCTCGTACCCGACGCGAAACCATTACACGTGCAGTCCGTATTAATTTTTTTTTGTTTGTTTTGTTTTCGTTTTTCAAAAACAATTTAAAGTAAGTTATAAAATCGCAACTATATTATTTGGGTTACGGATAGTGCCAAACTTTATGAATTTGTGCCAAATACTGGCGATTTATATTATATACGGGGCGCTTTTACTTTTTGGCAAAACCCCGGGATAAATGACTAGAATAATTTTAAATTTACTGTGCACGGTTATTTCTATATTCATACATATGTATTATTTTAACAGTTTGACTTCATCGCCAAGTACGCAAATCTATAAACTTACGGGAAAACATTATTGTTGTTGTTGTTGTTGTTGTTGTTGTTGCTGTTGTTCTGTACGTTTAATATTCGAAACAAACACACCATCCGAATCTGGTGAAAAGTAATTCGTTATACTTGTCACGGAGATGTTTTAATTAATAGTTACGTAATATTTGTTTTATTTTAAATTGCCAATTGTTTCACGTCTGAAAACCGTGGGTTCCTCGACACGTCGGTCGTGTGTTCGGAATGTTCGAAGTTGTGATGTCGAAACAAAAAGACAAACTAAAAACAGCGTGACGCTTTTCCGCGCGGCCAAACATTAAAAAAAACGAATTACAGTTAATCGTTTGCGTAATCTTGCAGAAGGTCATCGAATTAAACCTTGCGCGTGAAATAAAACGCTAACGTCACTCGAAAAACGGAGTTTCACGATACTGTTATTACTAATCAATCGATACGTAAAATCAAACGTATTTTATTATATAGTATCATATTATATCTATCGTCTGCAGTGTCGTGATTATTATTTCATTCCGAACGGGGAGGGACATAACGTTTGTCAGATAATCGTCGTGTGTTGGATTATCCCTCCTACAGAGAAATCTGTTTTTGTTTTTTTTTTTTTTTAATACATCGCTGAGCCCACTTTGAGATTTTATCTGTTTTACTTAGAAGTTTGCGCCTCCATATAGGTTAAGCTCTGCAATATAAACATCAAAGTCTTGTATTTCTTTCGGGATAAAATTCAACTTATGTTATAGTTGCGATTATTTCATCCCCGTACAGAACTAAAACTATTGAAAATAACCATTCGACTCCTATAAAAAGAAAACCAATTGCAATTAAATGATATAATTATCATGACGCATTTTTGGAACCACTTGTTTTCGGGTGATGGGTTTGATAAGGAAATACGTGAGAGCTAATTGAACACTTTGAATAGCAATCGTAAAATGTAAAGCTATAAGAATACGAGTAACCGAAAAAAAAAATAAAGTCTTAAAAGACTCCGAAGAGGAGAAGGGGCACCTTCATAAATACGTCACTGATCGTCTATTGTAGTGTTGAAGTGACTGGGACGATAACTCGCAGTTAAAACCCCGCGAAAACCACTGCTTAAAAAAAAAAAAAAAAAAAATTATAACCGAATTATTAACTAGACGGATTTAGAGGTTTATTATTATTTTTGTCACGTGTACTTTACGAGCTTCGTCGTCTCCGCAGTCCGTTCCAAGTCGACTCACACGAACCGTCCGAAATTCCAGTGATTTTGTTTGTTGTTATCGTCGTAACCATCTGACCACCATCGTCGTCGTCGTCGTCGTCGTCATTACAGTCGTATTATTATTTCCGGCCGTTGGGATTAACGCGTTCCGTTCCCTCGCCGTGCACTCGCGCCACGAAGGTCGACTCGGCCGCGTGTGAAATCAATTTCGGAGGGTAAAGCGTTAAAAGATGGCATCTGCGATAATATTATTATGAACGGGAATCATTGATCGGCGGCGGAGGCGGCGGCGGCGGCGGCGGTGGCGGCAACGGTCATTTCATCCTCCGGCTGGGTGGTGTAGGCGGGGGCGGGGGCGGCGGCGGCGGCGATCGTGTGTTGTAGTATATGACGCGCGTACACACACAGTAGCGGCGGAGAGAGGACGGGGGGTTTTTAGGGGCGGACGACCGGTAGTGAGCCGGGTGGACCGGGAACGAAGGGACAGCGACGGTAACGGGACGGGAGATACGGGGGGACAGGAGGCGAGATATCGCCGGAATGTTTATGGTGAGAGCATGTGACTTTTATTGAACTTTGGGCGTATCCACCGCCAATCTCTCGGCGCGTGTTTTTGTTTTCGTCTGACCGACCGGTCGCCGTCGCGGCCTCGCGCGCACACTTCGAGTTCGCCCCCTCCCCCACGCATACATACACCCCCGCAGCCTCACCCTCGTCGCGTATCGTCGCCGCGCTGTAGTCCGGAGACGACGACCGCTGCCTCGACGGGAAAAACGCGCGCGGGTCACTTACCGACGACGACGACGACGACGACGAGGGAGTGGGGGTGGAGGTGGCGGCAAGGGACTCCCACGGGCGGCTCGACCGGCTGCGGATGTATACAATGTACCCACGAGAAATAATTTTCTACGGTTGGTGCCGAGAGTGGACCGGCCGCCGCCGCAGATGATTATGCGAGGCCGGGACCGAGAGAGCGGCCGAGGGTATAATAAATTGGCCGGACAGCGATATTTCATGCCGAAATCTCTGGACTTGAACGCCGGCCATTATGACATTAATAATAATAATATAAAAAAGTGTATGAATATGTATGTGTATATAGTATACACACACACACACACACACACACACACACACACACACACACACACACACACACATATACACACATACGGCCAAAGAATTACACTGGTTTTAGTATTCGGGGAAGAAAGGAGGGGTGCAGAGTAAAAACAAGAATAACCTAAAAATAAATAAAAAGAAGAATCATACAACCCTTCAGACCCTTTAAATTCGTTCAACCGTGTGTTCGGATAGGGGTCTCTGTAGAGATTCTCGTTTTAAACTGTGTACGACGACGGTAGTTTCGTTTTTATTTTTGTTTTCTCATTTCCTACCCTACGAGATAGCCTTCAGCCGTGTCCCAGGAAAACACCAGGGCCTTGAGTTATTGAATTTCAGAAGTTGAACACGACTCATTCATTACTATAGAGTCGCGCGAAAATAAAAAATAAAGTATTAACTATGTTGTAGCACCATGAGAAAATCAATAGCCGAGTCTCGGGAGATTTAACAGAAATTTTTATTTGGATTAACGAGAGATATTTTAAGATTATATGAAACAACTCAATCATTTATTAATTGTAAATATTGTATTAGTGGCATTTTAAAAAATATTTTTTGCAAACATGAAATTAATTTTCAAAAATCGCATGGTAAAAAGTTATTTTTATGACGCGAAATAAGAACATCAAAATAATGATTTACTAATTAGCTCTAAAAAAAAAGGCAACATCTTGTAAAAAAAAAAAGTATACGTTATACTATTAATTTACGCTATTAGTTAGAAAATGATTCGATCATTTCATAAGCAATTAATAATCATGTTTAACAGTTAGGAGACTAATGACCCACACTTTTTTTTTTTTAATTTTTCTCTTCTAATTACGTTAAAACAAGTACGTCAATAAATTATAATTAATCAGGCGTGTTTGAGCTAAGGCTTTCCGGTTGAAACCGTCTCGTGGAATTACCCTATCTGGCCAGTTCTGACCGCGTAGTGAAATATACCTCGAACAAAATAAATGAAATAACGTTTTTTTTTTCGTTTTCGGTGGTAGGAATATAAAATTGATATACAACTTGACATTGTTATGGAAAAAAAAAGACCGCATAAAACACACTAATAAAATAAATATACCATCGACGATTGAGGTCGTTCGAGTTGTCATGCGTGTGCTTTATTTTGTAGAGACCGATATTTATTAATGCAAACTCTATGTGGTTCGAGCTTTAAAGAGACAACAATAAATAAAAATTTAAGGAATATCATCCAGCGTGTTATGTGCATGTGTGTATATTCAAAAATGGTTACGTACACGAATAAATGTGTTTTATGTCTGCGCCTAGTGAACACACGTTCAATTAAAGGTCACCGTGGTTGTTGATTTTCAGTCAAATTCATTTTCAAATCACAAAATTACAAAAGTGATGTTTAAACGATTGATAAAATAATTGTTGTTTTTTTGAAAAATGTAATGTAGAAATAAACGAAAATAACGCTTGTTTACAGTTGATTTTCTATCATCGTTAGGGTGACGTCATGATGTCTTATCATACAACCAGACAAATCCGTATGCATTTAGATCTTTGGTTACTTAAAACGGGTGCTACAAATTCCCTCAATCACTCAATAAATATAAAATCGATGTACGTACTCATATTAATAAATATGAATATATTAATAATATTAATAAAAAAAAAAATAATAATAAAAAATAATAACAATAATAATAAACAAGCAAATCTATAACGTTTGGCGCACTATAAATTCCGGGTCCTCGGGGAACGTTTTGCTCGTCGAAATTCGGCACAACACTTACTGCTTATTACACGCCTTTCCATTCCGAGATAATTTATTTATGTTCTACCGTCACGCAGCGGTTACTTAACCGTTATCACCCCTGCTGCTATTCTCTTATCTGCGGGTGTCCTAGTAGTAAAAACTTTAGGTACACGTCGTATTATTTACGGGATAGCCCGAGGATCTCTTTTTTCTCTCTCTTTTTTTTATTTTATTTTTTTCCCAGGAAAAAACGTTTCGCTGCCCGTCGCCATAGGTAATCCCATTTGCAGATCTCCGGGGCCGATAAGAGCCCACACGCACCGCGTCGTGAGTGCCTGCGTTAATATTCCAGTGATTACGTGGCGTTTTTTCGGCCATAGTTAATGGTGCTCGGCCGCCGCGGACACCGGAACGGGTGTCGGTCGCCGATCTGGCACCGGTCGAGAGTGACCACCCGGGCTCGAGATAAGAGCGTTTCCGTTCGCCGAGACCGGTTTAAAGGTCTCGGTCCGCAGGCGTTGGACGCGATCCAAATTCCTCGTTTCCCGGCCATTTAATTCGAAATAAAAATCACAAGGGTGCAAAAAAAAAAATAAATAAATAAATAAAAATAAAGTAAAATAAAATAAATAAATAAAAATAAAAGTCGCGTAAACAGAGTGAAAAAGAGAGCGGATACAGAAACGGCAGGAGAACAAGACGGCTTAAACCTTCTGTACAAGACCGGAAATACTTCCGAGAACGGTTGTAAAACCGTGTTTTTAGTTTCCGACCGATTACAAATCTCCTAACCCTACAAAACGGACACTCGGATGAATCAGCACAAAGTAAATACATCCAGACAACATTAATGTGCTTTTATGAAAATATATTATTTTCTTTTTGTCCACACTTCACATTAAAATGAAAATAACAATAATAGTAATAATAGTTCTTCTGCTGAAACCAAATGCTTATTGAGTCGTTTACCTACTTTGTTGTCTGGGTTTTACTCGTTATTATTTTATCAAAATATTTTTCGGGTAAAACATATTATCCAATTCGATTTAATAATATATATATATTTTATTTATTTTTATTTTGCATTAATATTAGTTTTTGGTTCTTTGAAAACATTAAATTATTGATTATCTTCAAACTTTTGTTTTTGAATTTCATAGTGATTTCTTCTCAGAGGAAAAACAAAATTTATTTTGATACTTTTTAATAGAACTGTTTTACAAAACCCGTTATTTTGCATAAAATCGAGAAAATCCTTTTATAAAACTTTGAGAAAGTTTCACAACAAATATAATAATATTAATACCAAATAGATAGAAAAAAGTATGTACATTGTATAAAAACGAAATACCCACTTTCGTTAAAAGCTGATCACTTCATGATCAAAGCTAATGGGTGTTTAATATATCTAATTTCATTTTTTTTTTTTTTTTTTTTTTTTTTTTATTTGTATATAACTAGTTGTATATTACTACAACGATTTATATTACGTGATTTATAATATGTACGTATTTTATTTTTTGTCGCCGAACGTCATTTATCTAAACTTACATAAATCACGTTAGTCACACCAATGTAAAATAATGTTATTTGTGCATTGTATTAATTCGAACAGTATTAACTGTATCTACACATTAAATCAATTTTTCATATGTTATAATATTTAATCGACAAACATTTTTTACGTCATCAGTTAATATTACTAAAAATTATTTTTGACCATTTCAATTCACTACACTTACAAATTTAAAATGGTGATTTCCAGTGGGTATTATTTAAAAACACATTTTTGTATGAATTTCTTTAATATTATATATTATATAATTATAATAAAACACATATTATATTATAAAAGGCTTTTGACTTACAATTAACCGTGATATACTCAAAAATACTGTACATTAGACTGAAAAGCCGGGTTTACTCCGATGATGGTGGTAAGTGAAAAGCGCCTTAGATGAGCCGTTATCATGATAGTATTAATACTATATCTAAGTGAAGAATAATTGTTATTATTATTATTATTATTATTGTTTTTTTTTTTTTTTTTTTGATAAATAATACTCATCAATGTGATATAATATCTAGAATTTGAGATTTGTAATAATACACAGGACAATCCGTGTCGATTGAATATTGTATAAGTGAAAATGATCCATTTCAAAATTGATCCGATTTTCACGAGAGTATAAATATTGCTAATCCAATATAAAGAAAAAAGCGTGTGTATAAAATATCGGGTATAATCACTATGGGCCATACATTTTATGAAATAAAATTAAAACGATATTTGACATTTTACGATCAGAGTCCTTTGAACAGTAATTCTATCTTAAAACGCATATAAAAAAGAAATAAAGAGATCAATATCTATGAAACTACAGACGTAGATAGAAAAACACGTGACAAGTATTTTTATAAATAAAAATGTTCTAATTGGAAAAAAATCCCGCTAATTTTTCGTGAATAGTATTACTTTTTTAAGATTTTTCTCTTTAAACGCTGGTAAAAAAAAATGAAAATTCCCGATGAACAATCTTTGATATCTCTCAAAATTGATAGTGAAATGTTTTGTCAAGATGTTATGAAAATGTAGGACTGGATATTACGAATATTTAATTTTATTATTTAAAAGCTTTCAACTAACGAAATATTTTCTCAATTTTAAGTTTAACCTAAATTTTAGTATTTGAAAATATTATTATTATTATTATTATTATTATTTTTTGTGAAATTAATAAATATACAATTTTATCATCAATGTTTTTTTTTCATATTTTATTCAGACAAACAATTTTATAATTATTATGTGAACAAATTCATTAAACGTAATAAACGGTAAATCTTACATAAACTTTATAGCTTATTGCTACAATTCACTTGTAATTTATGTTATTAAACTATAATAACGAATCATAATACTATTTTATCCTTATCGAATTTCAATAAATAAATATATTTTGTTCGTTTTTTATTTTATAATTTAGTGTAAAGTGCATTCCTTCAAATCGAACTATAGAAAATCACTATACTTGATACAATTATTAATGTTTTTTATCGTCATCAATATTTTCATTTTTTAAATGAGTCTACCAATCAAATTTAGATTCTCTTATTAAATCGT
This sequence comes from Therioaphis trifolii, assembly GCA_027580255.1. Lineage (NCBI taxonomy): Eukaryota > Metazoa > Arthropoda > Insecta > Hemiptera > Aphididae > Therioaphis > Therioaphis trifolii. Next base: position 42,273,179 of record CM050406.1, on the reverse strand, counting down.
TTTGTTTCACAACAAAGAATCTGAATATCATTCAATATGACGTATTGAGATTACTATACACCCGAAACATTGTGAAACACTGATACGTCGCGACGTATCGATGACAATCATTACTATCACTGAAATCCCCGATTATGCAATACACACTTTTATTATGGCCATCGATAGTTGTACAGTCTAGTTATTATATGTTAAAATAACGATGTAATAGCATTAAATAACATAAAAATTCGTAACTGAAATTAAATCGAAAATTTAAACGTCGACCCTCGCGCAATGCGGTATGTTCGTTTGAAGACGGCGCCTTATATATGCAATATTGCTACATCCACGTATATTTCATGTTGTTTTATAGTCGTCTAGTACTCTAGTCTAAAAACTAAAGTGTCCCACCCGTCAATTTTATGAACCTGAGGAAATTACCTAATTCATGTATCGCGTGTACGTATGCGTATTTTTAATTTATTTCCATTTAATTTTTACAATTTCGTAGTAAATACTGAGTTCAGTAACATAATATTACATCACGTTCTACAGTAGTGATTTGAATTTTTTAAGTGAACATACAAAAGATAAAATATATATTTTTATAATTAAGAGACAAAGAGAACTAAGCAATTAGTGTTTATTGCTCAGCGAAACCCACACAACGTTTTGTAGACAGCTCCCGTTTTAGTTGTTGTACTAGCTAATACGAGATTTTGGATTATAATTAAAAGAACGATTTTAATAAAATTATTCGTAATTTTACTGACCCAATTTGTGATAGTAGTTTAGGAAGAAATGTTAATTAATTCCACGATAGTAGGATGACATTTCATTCCGTTAATTTTTATAGTATAATTTTTACAAGCATAAATTCTAATTGGAGATTAGAGATTCATTGTGTAATTTCAAACAAAATTATTATCAAATGATTTTTTTTCTTTTTGAATAAAGCAATAGCTCCGCATTTTTCTTTGTGCTCTTGCTACGGAGTATAGTCCGCATTAGTTCATCAGCGAATTAAATTTTTTTATTTAAGGTTTTCCTTGTTTATAATAACGTGTGCACATAACATTTTAGTTCTACGTTTTATTTACCTACTCTTATTTAAAAAATATCCTTGATTACAGCATTTTCACCTAGCTTTATCTCTATGCCCTATTTTCATTCAGATAATACATCTTCATTATCTGTATTAACCCATGTATATATAGTAAATATAGTATTATTAATAAATAATTATAATAAAGGATATAAAATTTGTTTTCTGTACGTTAATTATCGAATGTAAAAAATAAAACGTCATAATGTTTTAACTAATAACAATAATATTTCGGAAGTCGAATATAAATATATTTAAAAAGCTATTGAACATCTTATAATATTAAACAATGAAAATAATAACACTAATGATTAAATGTCATAGGTAATTAATAAAGTTAATTAAAAGCAGTAAACAATTTTAAACACCTGAGAACATTTTTAAAACGCGTCGTTAAATTAATAAATAATGTGTTAATCTTTTACTAAAAAAAAAAAAAAATACTAATTGCCTCACATGAATTATACAAACAAGACGATTTTCATGATGCAAAAATTGTTAAAAAATGTTTAAAAAAACAATCTGACGAAATCTCGCTAAAAAAAAATCTACATTATTTCATATTAAATTACATTTTTTATGTTTCTCCGATTTTGTCACGTCTTATCATATGATGTTACTTATAACAAAACAGTAACATAAATGTTTTTTTTTTTTGTTCGTAAAATAATAAACTTGCAAATATTTTTTTTTTGTTCTCAATGTAACATTATTTTTGGTATAAAATGATGCGCAACCATAAAATATTGTAAAAGTTATCACATTCTTTAAATATACGATGTCAAACATAATACGATTTTTAATCAAATAAATACAAAAGAATATATATAAAACATAATATTTTTAAAGAAATGAGATTGTCAAATCGCTAGAAGTAATTATGTCACTCGTTTATTTAAAAAAACTCCCCGTATTATCACTGAACCGACTGCAGTATTAGGGCGTTTTTTGATAGTATGTTCAAATACAACAAATTCAAGTTTAATTAATTTGCTACATATTTTTCCATTGTGATATTTACCATGATAAATATTCTGTGTCAATTTTTCATCATATTTCGCTTTCTTAAGGCTTACGAAAACTAACACTAAAAGCACATAATTATTTTCCAACAAAAAGTAAAGTAAACTGTTTATGGCATACCTAGTAGGTAGGTAATTGAAGTAATAGTAGTAATCGATATAAGTGTATAACCTACACACAATATGTTGCTCACGGGAAATTTTCATTTCATTTCCACGTGATGAACATAACATCATGACGAAACGTATACAATTATGTACTCGGTAAGGCGCACGCATTTTATTTTCATAGTGAGTCACTATTTAAATACAAATATTTAAAGCTGCTAGTAACATTGTCTTCGAAGACAAGAACTTGAGTTATTTACATTATGCTATACGGTAATAAATAACTCTCGGAATATATATCGCTGTATTGTATATTTGCGACATTTATAAACTTAATTTTATAAATCACTATTTTTATTGATGTAACTTGAAAAACTCAGTACTCGTATAACGTATATTAATATATTAATTTATTGTGTATTTCTATCACGTAAAATATCTAATTTTGGCCATAGATTCGTTGCAATATATAAAAACACATAAATATAATTATTGTGGAAATCAACATTAGCTTTAAGTCTATCGGTGTAATCAATGCCGTCTCCGAGACGAAACAATGGGAGGTGAATTTCAGTACAAATCAATCAAACTATTAGTTTTCGTTAAGTTTGTTGCTCGTTGCTCGAACTCTTATTGAACCATTCAAAGACCAATTTCAGTGGGTATAGAAAAAAAAATTAAATTATATATATGGTATATAAACACGATAGTTAGTATAATATATAGTACATTAATCAACTGAAAAATTATGAAAAAAAGCAATACGAGAGGTTTAAACGCCCAACCCTTTTCACAGATTATGCCATTGCAAGTGATGTGTGAGTATATAACAGTCACTGAAAGTTTTGTATTTTTCTCTCATTCAATTCATTTATACTGCTGGTTTTCTAATTTAAAACTTAAATGTAGCTCTATACAATATCGAATTTTTTTTTTTGTTTTAAACACACCATTTCATTGTAATTGCGTTAGGTTGATATAGTTATTTTCCAAAAAAAAGCAAATTAAAAAAAAAAAAAAACTTTTTTTTGTATTTTCACGTTTTATGTGATTGCTCAGCGATCATAATGAAGTTAACTTATCTCGATAGAACTTGGCATTTTTTTAAATTAACTATAGTCTATAAAGAATGATGTTATATATTATCAAGAATAAATAAACTCAAGTGGGATTACGTTTCACAAATATTTGAATAAGTTTCAATATTAAAAATAAAACTTTTGTTCTATTATTTATTTTAATTTATTGTTCTTAAACACATAGTAAAATACTGTTTTGATTGTATGAGAAAAAAAATCACGTTTCATTTGATTATTTGATTATATTCATGTGATTTCCAAGTTTTTTTGTAGTTTTATTATGTAATTATTAACATTTATCATATAATCTTGTATAAAAGAATACCAAAAATAGAAATTTCAATGTTTATTAAAATGTACGATTGCTAAAACATCTAAGAAATAATGTCGATAAAAAATAGTTTGAATATTAATTTTTTTTCTTGAAATCGCAGCTTAGCACAAATTAGAGTTTTAATTGAATAATAATAGTAAAAAAAAAAAACATAATAAAATGTACAATGCACAGTATTAATCAAACGGATCTACAACACCCTGTATATATAGTACGAAAACGTAAAACGGAACAAGTCGATTGATTTTCGCCGTAGGCGTGGTAGCGCGCATTGCGATTAGCTCGTACCCGTGTGGCCATGTCATTATCATCGTAACTATGCACAGAAGTAATATGTATGTACGTGGAGCGCCCGGCCGATAACGGCTACTGACAATGATAACGTTTAATCGGTTGGAACGGCAACGATAACAGCCGCGTACACGTCCAGTGCACGTGACTATGACAACGCCGCCGGACGCTCGCACGTCCTGTCAGAATTAATTAAAATCCAGTTGGCTCTTTCTTCTATTTTATCGTTGAACTTACCACCGGAAACTTTGGACGGCACCACATTTTTCATAACATCACTACGGCCACTATTGAAATATACAAACAATACTTCTTGTACCAATACTCTTGTCGAAACAATAACACTAGCACGCTGTAATAGTGGTTTTAAATTGGACGAGTTGCGTTGAACTCTTATTGCGCTTTTTTTAGCACGTTTTGTCGAAAGCGGGAGGGCGTCACGTCCGACTTTTGAAAATCCTATAACATCGTAAATTCACATTGCACTAAAATAACTTTTTAATAACTTTTTAAATCTGAAATTGTTTAGAAATGAAAAATCCCGATCAAAGTAACCGAAATCGTACTAATCAGACATGACTAGAACAATATTAAGTCACTATAATTTACTAAACCATCAATTGGCTACAATAAATATTAATTATGAATATTATTATATATTTGATAAATATTATGATCTTAATAGTTCCATACGTATAACATACAGTTATATGTAAATGTAATATTTAATTGTTATTTATTACTTACAAACGTGTGACTTACGTCGGACTTACGTTTTGACTATGACGAAATAATACAAAAATCGAATTCGTTAAATATTTGACTGGCTATGTTTTGATAATGATGATTATAATAAAAAAAAAAAAATAACAACAACAGTAATACTTAATATTAACAGAGTCAAAAATTAAGTATATAAAATGGACGACGTAATATACGGGAAAGAGAAATATATTTGACTCAGGAAGGTAGATTTTTTAATTGCCATATACTCATTAAGCGTTTCGTCGGCTAGTTTTTCACGAAATACCTTCGGAACACGAGAATATGACATACTTAGGTAAACGGGTATAATATTGTGGGACTTATAAATTTATAAGGGACGAGCAAACGGTAGCGTCTCGAGGGTTAGATAGTTTACCAGTAAGAAACGTCGAGTCTGACATTCGTTTACGGTCAGCTGAAGTGTCTCAATCAAGATGCTTTACCACAGAAACGTGGGAATGTGGGGGGGGGGAGATGGGGGAATATTGAATATCTGAAATAAAATTCACCGACCCCGGGAATTTACGTTGAACTCGTTCGTGTTGAATAGAACCATTAGCAAGAGTACAAGGGTCTCGAATTAATGACTCGTGCTCCGAAACGGTACGATATTATGTCTTGAACGAGTTTTTAATGGTAAAATCTTTGGTTAATCACATTACGAAACCGAGGTTTTTCAGACGCTCTACAGCATATCATATTATATCAATGTGAGGTGGCCGGGGTCCAAGCAGTCGTTAAGCTCTAAGCCAACGTCGACGGCACGTTCATCTGCCCGCAAAAGTGCACAATGGCCCATAAGGTTACGAGTTGATTCGGACATTGTCACAATGCGTTTTCAAACCGACGAGGTTATACAGTGAACGCTACTACTACCGCTGCGTCGGTTCGAATGCGAATTTCGTCGATGTAATGAAAGCTAGATCATAATAAATAAATTATCAATCAGCAATAATGACGGTATACGCAAAGTCTCCTCTAATCCCGTCACGAGTCTCCCGCAAATGCTTTCACCATCGTCGCCATCGCCATGGCACAGCCGCCACCACCCCGGCAGTCTAATTAAACGTAAGGCTCGATGTAGACGCCGATGAAGCGTGTTTAATTAACAATCACACTATGCTGTTCGTCACCTCTCGTTGTCACCCACCGCCCGAATCCTTTCAGCCGCATCCTCTGCCTAACACGGCTATACCATACAACATACACACACACACACACACACACACACACACACACACACACACACACACACACACACACACACACACAGAAATACACGCGCTCGCGTAATGCGAGGCGAAAAGGCGACAACGCTATATGACCATGGATGGAGGGTAGGCCACATATGAGACCATAGTGACACTTGCCGCCTGTCTAAAATGTCTGTTGTACACGTACTGCACGTTACTTCCCACTGGCTGCCACTAACTAATAATTGTGTGTGTTTGTATGTGTGTGTGTGTGTGTGTGTGTGTGTGTGTGTGTGTGTGTGTGTGTGTGTGTGTGTGTGTGTGTGTGTGTGTGTATGTGTGTGTGTGTGTACGCTACTTTCCCAATTTATTTGGTTTCAATGGAAATCAACAACAATCGTGATATTGTTGTGACGGCCCAGAACGTAAAATATTGAACATAAAATACGGGCTGAAGATAAAGAAAGCTAGATAGTACGGACGCCGAACAGGTTCTCTGTCTCAGACACACACACACACACACACACACACACACACACACACACACACACACACACACGCACATACACACACGTGCGCACGCTCGTTCAATACTTCTAATGTCATAAGAAATTTACGAATGACGTAAACGAAAGTTCTGTAAAAGTTCTCTCGTCACAAATATTTATACTCTTAACGCTTCGACGTGACAGACCTCAATGTTATTACATTGTCGTTTGAAGTATTTTCTTCTTCCATGAAAAAATAAATAATATAATAAGGATACCAGTGTTTTTTCTGTCCAACTAAGTTGTGGTATATCAACAAAATTGTGGTATCGGTAACTGACTAGACGTCCACATTTCATCGTAATTAAAAATAAAATAACATTAATAATTGTACCGAGTTTTATTTGAATTACGTACGTTTTTGATGTCTATATAACGTACATAATTTACAGTGAATTTTTCAGTTTCCGGTATTTTACATTTCGCTGAAAATTGAAGTGATAAATATACTGTCTCATAAGTTATTCAGATACGTCTATTGAAGAAATTGTCAAAATTTTATACTATTAACTCAAGTATATATGTACATGTATGAGTCATTCATCCATTTACGAAAAATATGAAAATTTTTTTTCAGCTATTAAAACATAACACAGAAATATAATGGAATATTTTTATAAATTCGTTATTGGTCGTGCTTATGTTCACTAAACTCATTAAAAATAATTAAAAATATGAAAAAAATTGGTAGAATAAACTCGTGTTTTTTTTTTTTTATCGTATTACTTTTACACGCAAACGTGACAAATTACAGAAATGTGTTGTATATTTGTTTTTCATTATTTTTTTTTAACAAATTGTAATATAAAGGAGTATTAAAAAATTTGAAAATTTGAAGTTTTGATTTTCAATACCGGTAACATATAAATAAGAGCATGTATTGTATAATATGTATGTGCTGTATTTTTTGATATTATTTTTTATGAACACTTAATTTCATCAAGTGTTTCAACGTTCATTCATCCAAGGAAATTAAATATTGTTCAAATTACATTACGAGTAGAATTAATAGAATTTCAAATGTTATAATCATCAAGTGTTGTGAATTTGATAAAAATACATATGTTTATTTCATGTGTACACACTTTTCCTTCATATTTGGTATAGTGGAAAACGTTTTTTATTTAGTTTAAACTTATTATTAGTGTGATGCATGCGAATGTATTTTAAATCCATGAATAAAACATTACGCATTGACCTTCAAAGTCAAAATCACATCAATCAATATATGTATGTATAACTACAAAAACTAACAAGTAACAAGTACAAATTGTTTTCTCAATTCTTAACGATTTATTTAATAGCAATTTTTTTTAATTTTTTTTATTAAAAACTATTAATATTGCAAAATAGCAATTGTGTTTGTTAAATTTCAGTTGGTTAAACATTTCAATATATATACAGTAGACGCCGCTTATAAGACTCACTTTGGGACCAGCACAAAGTGAGTCTTATAACCGAATGAATCTTATATGCGAAGTGGAAAAAAAAATTAATTACGTATTTATAAATTTTATTTTACTACATATTTTGCTTTCATTTTCATACATTAACACATATTACATATTACATACTTTATTATTGAATAAATTTCTTAATTAATTATTATTGAATAAATTTAATAATCCCAATAAAAAAAACTACGTGCACGTGTACGTATGTGTATTTATGTACCCGTAATTACGATAACTGTGCAGCCGCCAGATAATCAGTACACTATAATAACGATAATCGTTGCGATTAATTTTTCAATATCAATTTTATTTCTCAATTATAACCAAAAAAGTTTATTTTCTACTAATTATTTTACAAAATTTGAGTCTTATAACCGACGTGTTGAGTCTTATAACCGAATTTTTTTTAATGTATTTGGATACGTCCGGGCCGTTTCAGACGATTTTGAGTCTAATAAGCGACTGAACCTTATATCCGTGAGTCTTATAAGCGGCGTCTACTGTATTTATTTATTTATTTATCGTGAAAACACGGATACAAGACAAAAAACAAAAAATTGATTCATGAATGTTTAACTTGATAGTGTATTTTTTATGTATGAATTATGCGTGAAAAGTTAAGAAAGCTATTTAATTATATTTTTTGTTCAATTCAATAAATCTTCAAACGATAAATCGAAATGATAATACATTCATTCTTTATAAATTAACATTATTTGGTGAAAACTTGCCAAGAAAAGTATTAAAATACTTAAGATTTATAAAAATAAAGAGAAGAATTTTTCTTTTTTTCTTTTCGAGCTATTTTTGTATAAACTTTTAATTACTATATTTAACTTTTGAGTTACTATGGCCCTCGATGTAAATCTATTGGCTTTATTCAAGAAGATTTTAATAATAATTAATTATAGGAGATAATTCGATAAGTTACCGTTTTTCGAATGAAATAGTTTACCAATATTTTACATTTAAAATTTTCACCGTCATTACTCGGCCGATTTTTTTTTATTATTGTCGGGTGAAATTAGCGATTTTCAATTTGAAAGAGATTGAATCCAAAAGATGTATAACTGAATTTGAATTTAAAATAATACTACAGTTCAACTGCTTGCTGAATGCTCCCCACTGAACTAAATACATGGAACGCGTATTGTGTATAATTCTCGTATATGAAAAATGAGCTGATACTGATATATCTCATTGATTGTAACTAACTTCAATTAGTGATAAAACAATAACTTTTATTCGGATATAACATCATATCATATATTGATATAACATAATCAATTGGTAATTCAGATTCTTTTTCCAAAATTTCAGCTATTTTATACTCATAATATTTTTTTAAACTTAGCAAATGTTTTCTTGTATCACAAATGGAACATACACTACTATTTAAGTCCAGTGACTAACAAATAACAATAAAATGCAATGATTTAAATTTTAAATTACTATCAAAATAGTTTGTTAGGTAGTATTTATATATTTTATAGGTACCTGTACAATATTTAATTGCTGTTCATAACTTCTTTTTGGTGTTAACATAATATTATTATTTTTATTGCTGTCATAATAATCCTAATTTTATATTAATAAAAATATCTGTTAATTTATAATTTGTTATATTTGTTATTTGTAAACTATCAAGTATAAATATGAAATATAATTTATCTTCACATTTAATACCTGTTGTTCTAACACATTAACTGATTCATCACTACTAATGCCAAGCGGTGTATTACAACTTGTACTAAGAGATAACTGATTTGAGTTCAATTTATTTTCATCATTATTAATGTCTGGAGTTATTATAGCACTTAGTTTATTTTCCTATATATTATATTAAATTAATTTTTAATTAATTTTAGACTAATTAAAAGCTATAAATCTAATGCATTTTAAAGTATTATTTGTTTATCAACAAACGCGTTGGAAATGCAGTTAATTTCAGTTTTTTTGTGTACGAATTTAAATTTTGAATATCATTTTCGTCAAAGTGACGTTCACACACAAAATACAACTTATTTGGTATAGATTCTTTAATACCAATTACTTCAAACCATTTTGTACGAGCAGGGTCAATTAGAGGAACTCTATTATAATAAAAGTATAAAGGTAATTTGTTTTTCCGCAATGTTCGTTTATATATAATTTTGATTTATTTAACGAAGAGACTTACCTAAACGTGCTAATACCTTTTTGATTAGCTTGTGAGCAAACACAACATTTACGAACCATCATCATTTTATATAGTATATTATATAGTACATGCATTGAACTAAATTTATAAATAACAATAATATTCAATTGATAATAACTTAATAGAAAATAGAATACAATTTATACATTATATAGCCTACAAGTTAGATGTTTATAATGATATTATAAAAAAAAATAGAAATCATCGTAGCAGTATTAAAATGTACGTTTTGCATGATAAAATTTAAAGTAAGACAGGAAAAAATAAATAGATTAATATCATGATTCATGAGATTTTCATGGAGATCATTACATTTCCTTATCTCTGTCATGACTCGGAATGCATATGGCGGCCTCCTAGTTGACTCATATTTTCTTTAATACACGCGTTCCATGTATTTAGTTCAGTGATGCCCCCACTGTCCAACACTAGATTTTCCTAACTTCCTTGAATATTACTATTACGAAATACGAATCGGTAAACGAGACCGACCCGAGAGGTTACCGTGTTACCGAGAAAAGAAACTCGATTATCTGTATGCGGGTGGAGTTTTTTTTTTTTTTAGAACAATAAAACCACATTTATATTTCACTTACATCGTATTCGTATGAAACTTTCGACAGTTACTCTCACAACGTTTTACATGATGGTTCCTGAGAAATATAACGTAATATCGTTGGTGGAAATTTCGTAATGATCAAGGTACGATAAATTATTATCTTTCATACTTTAAATGCCTGCGTGGGTGCGTTTTATTTTTTTGATGCTTGAACTCTGGTTGACGGTGCCAAAAAAAAAAAAAATAAATAAACTAACATTTATCGCGCATAGACATGCTTATAATTATCACGGTCCGGTAGTGCGGCACCGTAGTACATTCAATGAATATTGAACACGTTATTATAAAATAACCGTGTGAGTTTCCAACCACTACAGAGCTTATGTTTTAATGACACACAATTGATGACACAAATTTAAATACTATGTAATATAGTTTTTACGGCATTAGGTCGGGTACCGTTATGGTGTCCCTGATGAACAAAACCGCACCTATTTGAATTGAATAATTGAGAATAGAGTATGGCTCATACGGTCTATATTTAATACTTCAATAATCGCGAGTTGTCACGGATACTTGGATGTAGAAAACCGTTCGGTAATATGGAATAATAAATAATTTTTTTAAAGTCGTTTAAAGAAGTCTAAAAAAATGTTTTCCCTCTAAGCTTTACACTTATTTTCAAAAATAATTAATGTTACATTTACTTCTCGTGTTTAAATTTAACTTCATTTCGGTAGTAAGTTTTTATTAAAACAAACATCGACAAATAATTGGCACGTGATAATTCACAATGTTTTATCTCTTGTTATAGTTTTGTGCAAATGCGTAGTTTTGAAGGTGGAAACAGTTTTTCAATTATTCGTAAAAACATTTCCAAAATTTAAAAAAAAAGTTGAATTTCCTGTTAATTCCGAAATCATGAAATCGAGTTGGTTATTACATTGTAATTCCAATGATAATAATAATAATAATCGGAGAAAGTTTAAATATTCACCAAGTTTAATCGTATTTATTGTGATTGTTATAGTATGCACATATTAAGTAATACATAACTAATATAATATACACATTGTATTATGTATACATAATAATACGTATATATATATATCATATAATCTAATACAAACACACATACACACACACACACACACACACACACACACACACACACACACACACACACACACACACACACAAACTCATGTCATATATAATATGGCCATTGAACATTTTAACCAGTATTTTATTTTACAAATTTATTTCGCAGTTTATAATCCAGTTTTGGCAAAAATATTTATTTTATACAAATATGTATACAACAAATTTTTGTACACGAATTTAAAACTTCTAAATTAAATCATTGGGATCCCTCATCTACACCTTTACTTCATTTTTTTTTTCTTTTTCATAGTTTTAATCTTAACGTTTACTTGCGAGTTTTTCAATTTAACACTAAACCAACGTGTCTACCATAGTGGCTGAGTGAGAGAAAAATATCAAATAATTGACAACTTCTGTTTCCTACAATAACGAGAATGATAATAAAACGCATTTGTCAAGTGCGCTTTATATCCACTACTCGTACATTGTTCGAAGACTAAATAAATAACTTTCAACCTTAAGAGAATAGTTTATTTTCTTTAAAACAAGATTAATCAATACTTAGACTTATTATTTCGTAATATAATTCATGTTTATGGGCAATTATTATGTTGAGATTAAATAAAAAAAAAAAAAACTGTTCAATAATATGATATAAATTAAAATGTAAAATACAGATTTATATCTATTTTTTAAAATTTTTATTGGAAATAGTGAACCATATATTATAATTTAACCAACGTACAAATATAAAACTAAAAATTCAATTTATTGTCATTTATCCTTTATCCGAAACGCACAAATATTAGATACTCGTTCGTAAAATGTGAATAATTGTTTATGTTGACCTAAAATCGTGTAAGTATTCGTCCTGTTTGTTCGTGTATAATTTACTTTTCAACTTAAATAGAGCCTTTTCTTCGGGATAGGCAGTAAAAATATATAAACGTACTTTTTCTTGTGAGAAGCGTGTTACGAATTCTCAATAAAAATAGATACCTGCAATTTAGAAGAATACTTAATTATTTTTGGCTCTAATTCAAAATGAAAAACAAATTCGTTGCCCAATCCATAACAATCAAAGCCGATTGGGGCCGTGTGTGCAAGATCGTACCACGTAGTTTAAGTTCTACAATAATGTAGAAGGGTAGGGTAGAGGTAACGGTGATAGAATGGCATACAAGAGCATTTATAGATAAAAACTAACCATCAAGTAGAGCCAAAGCTACTGATGTGGGATGAATAGATGATGGTGGGTGCATGAAAGAGGGTCGACGGGCATGGGAGTAGGTTGATAAAGAGAAAGACATATAGAAACGTTGAGTGTGTGTGTGTGTGTGTGTGTGTGTGTGTGTGTGTGTGTGTGTGTATTTGGAAATGGAGATTGGAGAGGAGAAAAGAAACGGGCCAAAAGCCGGGGCAATCAATTTGTTTTACATCAGAAAACCTGGCCGATCGGAAAACAAAAACTAATGTCGGAGTAGCGGCAACGGTGAGATCTGGGGGGGGGGGGGGGAAGGGGAGGAAAGGTTAGGCAAAACACGCGGGGCGAAAAAAGTGCGTGTGAGATAAAGTGAAGGGGGTGAAAACGCGAGGGCACAGACGACGGTGGGCGTGGTTTGGACGCGTACCAAACACGTTAGATGGATGATCAGGCCTCGACGCTTTTGTGTCGGCCGTTTACACACACACACACACACACACACACACACACACACACACACACACACACACACACACACACACACACACACACACACACACACACACACACACACACACACACACACACACACACACACACACACACACACACATACACACACACACACACAAACACAATTCCGTGCAATGGTATGTACAACATTACTACTGCTGCTGCTATTACTATTACTACTACTATTACTATTATACTATTACTTTACTATTACTATAACACTGCGTTACCCCACTACGATTACCTCACCACTGTTTGTATATTTCCGTCTGTCCTTCCGTTAGGCACGAACCCGATCACCGGACACGGTCTTTGGCAACAAATTTACTAGCGTTTCCCTCTCGGTGCGACGACAAGATGACGATGGAGACCCAAACACTATATTTATCTCTCTCCTTCCCCCCTATCTTCCTTTCTCCCACGCTAGGTCCCTCATCACTACATACATATAAAGAAGTATATATTTATATTGGTGTGTGGGTGTGTACGTACATATGAGTGTGTGTGTTTGTGTGTGTTTGTTTTTGTGTATAAAATACATGATTTCCCCTCCACGCACTTCTCTTTTACCGGTTGAAAGCCAATCTCTTGGCACTGGCGGTGGCGGTGGCCCAAGAACAATTTATCAGGGCCTCCTTTTATTTTGTACTGACAAATGCCTTTTTGTTTATCGCCGGAACGGTAACCCGTAATAGTTATTTATATAGATATATGTATATTGTATATAGACATGTTTTTTCCGGCAAAAAAGTCTACATAAAGGGCGTATAAGGAGGTCGGAGACAAGAGCGGAGGACGAAGATGATTTTATCCGGTACTATTTGTTTTACATAACATAATGATAGATGACCGAACATAATACACATATATCAAAATTCTGTATCTTATAGTCAGACAATTTGACTTTTTGAAGCCATTGTTCAAAAACAGTATGTCCCCCGAGAAAATATGAATCAAACCCTTAAAATGTATATGCGTAAAGAACATGAACGATTTTTAGTAAAATCTCGCATTTAAATTTATATTTTGCTTCCAACATATTTCATCCACTTTTCTTTAAACATAATAAAATATCTACTCGTGAGAGGTGCGACAAACTACTTGTCACACAACATATTTTCTAAGTTTTTCAGGTATTTTAATCTGAATAAACAAGTTGGTAAAATATGTGCAAATTTTTATTAAATTAAAATAATTTAAAACGTTTAATTAAAAACAAATATGTATTAAAGAAAGTTGCAAGTATACATAAAATCCTATGATTGAAAACTATAATTAAAATATAACGCAATAATAGTAATTAGATATTTATAAAGTGTAGTAAACGATTTGTATGTATTTTGGGATTGAAAAAATTGTACACAAACCCGAAGAAATATTCATTGAATATTTAACCAAGTATCATCTTATTTTATCTAGCTTTGTTTTCTTCCATACGTGATGTTACAGAGATGTTAATTAAACATTTTCTTCGAAATCATGAATTGCATGAAGTATTATTGAGAATTATTTAAACGAATTTTTAGTCTGATTGACATTAGAATTATTTACTGAAATTCAGCTAATTTATTGATAGAATCAAATACTACCAGATATTCAATATAATCAATAATAGTAGCATTATATACTAATATTAATCCATTTTCGAGTATCAAGTATTATGTGTTGTTTGCACGATTTTTAAAATTAAATTTTAAATTCTGAGCGAAGCGAAAAAGCTATTAGTTTTAAAACCATGTTTATTGATTTATTGATTTATTTTTTCACCGCTTTTTTCTTAATCCTTGTTAGTTTTTCCAATATTTTGGAAAAACTATAGAGAATTTGAACAAAAATGGCATTCCATTGTAGATGGTTCGTTAATATTTTGAAAATTACTGTACTAAAAACTTGTTGTGAACACTTAATATTAAAGATTTATACAGACTTGAAAAAGTTTCAAAAAAATTTGACTTGTTTTAGTTAAATATTCAACATAAAAATTATATGAAGTACTCCGTTTTTTGAAAGTTTATTACTCATACAATTTTAAACTATAGATATTTAGCCTTGAAAATCGAAAAGCATCTATATTTCAATATAAGTTCAAATGTATCTTAAACATTGTTAGGAGGTATTTCGGTTTTTTTTTCTAGGCGTTTGAATTAAAATGTTAACGAAAATTATATTATTCATTTAAAATAGTGATTTTTGTTTTCAATCAGAACCGTATACAATTTTGTTACCTAAATTTGATTAAATTTTTTCTATACAAAAACTTATCTCAATATTTTCTAACTACAAGTCAAGTTTCATAAAGATTTACACAAAACTGCTCGTTTTAAAATCAATTATTCGTAAAATTTCGGATTTTATTTTGATTTTACTTCATGAATACAAGTATGAATTATTTTAGTTGAAATTCTTCATTTTATAAATTGTTGAGGCTTAACATACCTTCAAGTATTTTTTCAAAAACGATAACCGTGTTTTGAATTTCATCTTTGATTCATATTAATAACTTTACGTTACTTTCTTATGATGATAAATTTAATAATAATACATAATGAAATCTAAATAAAAACAATGTTAATAATTATATATTTTTAAAAGCAATATACACGTATTGCGAATTAACTATGAGTTCGGAGAAATATAAATTCCAATGGATAGTGCCTTTTTTTTAAACAATACATTCACATATAAATAAACGAATAAGTCATACTCACATATTACATTCTTAAATATAGTCTTTTAATGGAGAATTTTTACATTATATCTATTGCTCTGAAAGAATATAATTTTTTTTTATCATGCATTTTTTTCCAAACTGTAAAATCATTTACAGTGTACACGAATACACGCCATTTCATTAAAATACATTATATGAAAACGTTCTTAATGGATCTCATAATTGGAAACGTTATGTAGTGTGATTACAATAAAAAAAAAAAAAAAAAAATTATCCATTTGAAATAATTTCATTCGCGTTCATACGCTTTTGATCAGTTGAAACTTAAAATAAATAGTTTTTCAATTATACCTCACTGCATAGTTTTTGTGGACGATGAAAAGTATTGAATTTATTTTACACATAGTACCATTCGTCCGGTGGATTCGATACCTTTTCGAGAAACGCTAGGCTTAGTCAAAGATGGTACATATGTCACAACATATGTCTAGCATATGTTATCAGATTAATACAATTATACTTTGATTTCAAACCTGAAAAGCATTTTGTTTGGTTTCGGTAGTAGTAGTTTATCAAAATACCTATGATATGGTAAAACAATGTTTAGTGTATACAATATACGAGTTTGTTGAAATTTGCTCAAGTATTTGTATAATGTCGTGGAAGCAAACGGAAAATGAATGTTAAATTTTTTGAGATAATTTGCGGATTATAAATTAATAACAGATATAACGTAGTCGCAAAAGTATAAATTAATTTTCAAAATACAAAAATGTAATGTAAAATCAATGACGAGCAACTAAAATACAAGTAATATATATATATATATATATATATATATATATATATATATATATATATATATATATATATATATATATATATACAACAACGTCTGCTTCAAGTTAAGTTCTGCTTCGTTCGCTTTGAGAGAAAAACTGTCATTGGATTTTAGGGTAAAATTATCGAAAAAGCACAAATGGGGTGAACAAAGGCCGTTTTCACTTTAAGGGCACTCCGATTGTTATCGACAAAATATATACGGATGTTCGAGAGTTGTTCGCCTCACGAGTTTTACGGTTAAATGAATAAACGTTTCAATACGACGGAGTAGAAAAATTTACAATGCTCTGAGAGGTGTCGCACAATGTCTTTTAATTAATTAGAACCCTCGCCTTGATCGAAACAATGTCGCTTTCCATTTAATTAGACAAAAATAAAAATAAATAACGGCAACCATCGAATTGGTCGTAAGTGTTGCGTAATCCGATAAACCAAGATGCTTTTTTTAAGCACGCTCACCCTATACTCTCAACCATGTATGGTATAAACGTATAAATTAACGCATAATACGTGTGGTATAAGGCAGATAATCGGTTATTATTGTTATGATTATTATTTTGTGCGTACTTAAAAACTCTAATAAGTGATCATTGGATCACATTTTTTATCAAAAAAAATTATTATTTTATTTTTAACTCTATATTTATTAAGGAAATTAATTTTTTGGGGGAAATTTGATAATCCAATGTGTTTTTTTTTTTTTTTTTTGAGGAAATTTTAAGAGACGTAATGAGGAACTAAATTTAAAAAAAAAATGTATTACCGATAATCCACTACGTATTTTGAACTTCAAACGATAATAGCTCTTATCCTTAAATTAATATTGATTAAAAAATATATATATATATTTTTAAAACATCAACATTAAAGAAATATTTTATTTCTCTCATTTATCGTTGCTACAAATAGATGTCACCATTTAAAATTACCAAAAGAATTAAAAAAAAAAAAAAAAAAAAAACGCGTAACTAAACAGTTATTGAATTCATCAACATAGAGTTTATTCGTCTTATATTGTACACGGAAAAAAACATAAAAACATCAAATGTATACATTACACGTGGTTGACAATAGGGTGAGCATGCTTAAAAATCATTTAATACTTACAGTATGCATGATTTTATAAATTTTTAAGATAGTCGAATTTCCACCACAGTGACTAATGTTGATTTTAGTGCTCAGACGCAGTCACTAGTCGTGCTGAATATAAATTATGTTGTTATTTGTGTAAAGAAAAAAAAACAACTCGGACAATTAATTTCGAAATCTCACAATACCATTCTACCCGTGTGCTATATACGTTTATATCTAGTTGAATTATTCTGTTTGAACATCTTGAACATAAATTTCGTATAACCGTACTGAGAACGAATTTAATTTATAAATATCTTTATATAATATAATATATCGTTGTAAAGTTATTGTCCTAGCCAATCCGATTATAGTTACAAATCACATACACTGTTTTGTATTGCTGATGCATTATGTGATGTTATTTCATTACTGGTATCAATGAATACTAAACGATAGAATTTGAAAAAAGTTACATTTGATACGGATTTATCAATTGAAAAGAATCTTCTAAAAAATGTGTAAAATGTTTTTTTCGCGTCATTATAACAGGCATAAACTGTACACAAATTAAAAACATCAATTTTTCAGAATAAATATAATATTTTCTATTGATCTCCCACAGTTTATTATAAAATCAATTAAAACTGATTATAAAAATATGCTGATATGTAAATCAACGTCATTCAAGTCTATATTGTAACTACGAACCGTTTTTCAACTGGATCGTTAAAAAAAAAAAAATGACATTTAGAATTGAGTTTTTTTTTTAAACTCGAAAACTAATTGAAATTATCGAAAGTTTAAGAGGTCCGATATTATTCGTAAAATATAACAATGTCTTCAATATAATATTATTATCGTTGGATTAAATGTTCATGAAACAATTAAGCTGCTTGACAAAAATGGTTGGGTAAATATGATATGATTGGTTTTCGTTCAAACCGTGGAAGGCTTATAATATTTCTCTGGGTTTTATTTTGAAAAACGTAATGATTGGACCACATACCACAGTAATATAAATGTACGAGGATAGTAACCAATGAAGTGACCTGAACCGAATGGCAAAAATATTTCTCGAGTACACAATACAAAACTAGTGGGATGTGGCCGGGAGGGGGACAAAATAAAAACTTACGACCATTCTAATAACACTTTTCTAGACGATTTAATGCGAATCTGGTCCTCGGACGAAGTTCAGCAGAAGCCACGAGTAGGGGAGGGAAAGGCCTTAGTGGGATCAGCCGAACAAAATGTGCAGTGGACTAAAAGAGAATAGGATTTCGTGTAAGAGAGAAAGAGATAGTTATTTGAAGAGCGAATCCAAGGACGATTTGTCTGTGACCCGAAGGTCGTGTACAGATAAAGAAGGGAGGAATTTAAATTGGTACGGTCGTAATATATCATGAACCGGCGCGATGTGTCTGATACACCTAGGTGCAAGGCGGGATCCGTCGGGAAACGTCATGTGTATATTTATCTTTAATTTTTCTTTTTAGGAGCAATATTCGAACAAGGATCCGACGAAGTTCAAACTGCATTCAAGTTGGCTGTATTCAAACACAATCAAAACAACACGGAACGGAGATACGAGCTACAAGCATATGTGGACGTCATAAAAACAGCAGACGCTTTTAAACTATCCAAACTAAGTAAACCTTTTTGATTAATATTTTTTAAACCGCCACGTAGTGTTTAATGGATGCAGAAAATAAGTGTTTATAAAATAACAATAAAATGTTATTTTTACTCGTGGTTTTGAATTACTGTTGGAGGAAAAATATTTTGACTGATATTACATTAAAAGATTATTTTAACAGCGTAAAAACGGTAAGACGTTATATTCCTTGAACAAATTTTTGTACCGATCGGATCGCTATTTTAAACATCACATTTTAAATATTAAGCTTTAATCTATACAGTGCTTATCTGAATGCATACATCTTAGATATTTTCAAACGTGTGTTTGTTATTTTGTTACTAAAATCTGTAAAAATGTGTGTAACCGTCAAATCAACTCTTATCTTGTTTCACGAACATTAAAATGGATCGGCAATTTACGTTTCGGAAATACTTCAAAAAATAAAAACATAAACATTCCATAGTTTTTGACTTCATCGCATGAAGTATTTCTATCAATCATGAATATTTACAAAAAGTATTGCTTATAAACAGAAAGGTTATTGTTATTAATGAGTAAACAACTAGTAAAATGAGACTGATAGTTATGGAACTTTAACAGAATATCAAATTGAAATGTACCATGCGTGGAACTAAATTACCCTACATGGTCATACTATGCAATCGTTATTTTCAATTAGATTATTATTTTTTAAGTCTGTCGAATATCAAGAATCTATACACACGTTTATATATATTTTTTTATTTAAATGTATTTCTTAGAATGAAAACGCGTCGGTACATTTTTATTAGAACCGTGACAGCGTTAGTGAGAACTAATTAGAGAGAAATATGTTCAACATTACCTATTTTTGTAATCAAAAAATGTCTGCAACACGGCAGCATATATTAAAATGTATTACTTGGTATTATAGGGTAAATGGTTGAAAACATGACAATTGCCGTATACATTTTCATTTTATATAGTTTCTAGTAATAAAATTACAAATACAATGATATTACATTCACCTATTCTATCTAACCTACTATTATGTGATTTATAAAAACATTATTATTATGAAGTTAGTTCACAACGATTTTATATTTAAATTAAATTTTTAAACGAGTATATTTTCATACCTGCGTTTAAATTATAAAAAGTTTTTTTTTTTTTTAAACACGGGTATCAATTATCAGTGTGTACAAAACAAATATTAAATACAAAATAAAAAAACAGATAAAATAACAAACGTAAACATCAAAAAGTATGAATACTCTTTTGTAAATATCTATTAAATATTTTTCATCAGACAAATTTTATGATTATCATTTTAACTATGCAAATAAAAATTCACTGTGTTAGCATAAATTATGCTAGTATCAATAAAGAGTACTTTCTAAATAAATGAACGAGTATTATTTTCTGAATTTTGCGTTGTAATGTAAAGCAATTGTAGAATCCGCTAGAGTATATAAAATAAAATCATAAAATACCTGTGCACTTTTAGTGGTCTGCTAAAAGATTAAAAATAATTCGATTCACGTGTAACACTTAAAAATAAAATAAAAATACTCGAGATCAAGCATATTAAAGCTGAAAGAGAAATATGATTTGTTTTTTTAAGTGTCTTCTATTTTCTCACTAAAGATATGGTATTCGTTTATTATAAATTGTAATATGCTTGTGGAATCTGCTCAGTTTTTATTAAATCATTAAAATTTGAGTGTGATGAAAAATATGTATACAACTATACGTTTCCGGCATTGTATTGATTATAAAAGTTGATCGATCATATAAATATATTTTCAGAATTTCTTCGCAAACACAACTTAACTTGTACGTTACATTACAACTCAGCGATAAAATCACATAAATTTTCACTATTGGTGAAAGATAAATCGTTTTTTCGCATTGCATTTCCTATTTATTTTCCAACCGAAAACCAATTTCGTATTCCAAATGGTCAATCGGTTAGGTTATCATGAAGTAGGAAGTAACGAGAAAGGAATATCAAATCACACACAAATCCCAATTATTATCTTTGTTGCTAAGTATTATTTTTGTCCCGTTTTATAATTTTATTTGTTTCGTCTGATCCAAAATGAAAAATATCCAAAAATAATATTACAAGTTGCAATTGCCAGTTAGTTTCTACCCATTTACGATACACAAACTTCTCTGCGTATATACGATATGCTTCCCGTTTTGCATAATAATATAGTTGCTGAAATAATGCGTCGTTCCATACGGTCGTTTTTCCAAAAATAAAAAATTAATAGCTATTTAAAGCGAACAATGAAGTGAGGAACTTTTGCTACGACTTATTCTCGGGACAATGGTATCGGTTAAATTATATTTATTGGCCATTCTTATAGAGTTTGCCGAAGATAATAATAAATACTTTTAAGAGCACCTCTTTTTCGTGACAAAATAATAAATAAAGCCGGAGAAAACAAAATCAGCGGTCCGTTTCGCGAACGTCCAATCTCGGTTATAAAACTCTTTTGTTATTCGCCGCTCCGTGCGCGTCTATATACGTATTTATTTTTACAAGCACTGGGATTAGCAAAGCCACCCGAGATAATCCGCCGCGTAGTGTGTTAAAATAATAATTTCCCTTGGAATTTTCTCTCAGTAAATTCGACTGCGTCTCGTGCGACTCCGTTGTGCCGAGCGTGTGATTTTTTTTCCAAGTCGGTAGATATCGATCGCTGAAACTTCAACGCAGTCATCTCCAGAGTTGTGTTCCCGGTACACATTCGAAAATCACCAGCTGCACGGCAGCCACGTCGTCGCTCTAAGTACCCGCAGACAAAATAAACCTCAGAGAACCGCGGCTCGTCCGTGCACGGGGCCGGAAATCGATTCGGACACGTAAACCGTATTTGAAATGATTACGAATCGAATCGATCGTAGACTATAATATCATTATAATGTGCGAAAAATACATTAAAAATAAAAGTCTTATAATCGAAATAAAAAAAAATAAATAAAAAAAGTGTTGGAAACGAGAAAGTATACGTCGAGGCGTGGCCCAGAAGTAAAATAAAGACCCCTCGGCCGACGCTGGCGGTGATGGTCGATTTCAACGCGCAAAAAATACAGACCGAGCTTACACGGGGCCGGGACGGCCGGCGGATGCGGCGGCGGTGGACCGCGGCGAATAAATCAACCGCCGCGGCCCGGTCGCCCGTCGGAGCAGGGGGATAAAATTGAATAACCGGCAGAAATCGTATTTCGCCGAGTCATTTTCCATACCGGCGGCGACGATGACGACGACCGCGACGCTGGTGGTTACAGAATAGGCGGTGATTACAACCAACATTCGTCTACTAATGTTCCGCCCTCGAAAATTGATTATGTCATTTTCTATTATACGACTCCGTATAATATACGTGTATTGTGCGTGTTTGTGTTTTTGTTTGTGTACGCGCGCGCGTGTGTATGTGTGTTTTGACAATATAATGAATGATAGCAGTGGCGAGGAGACTTAAATCGATAGACCCGAAACGAATAATTTCATGACGATTTAAAAATATAATGCGTGTATATTAATCGATAGGGAAGAAAAGACAAAGAAAAAGATATATTGAGAGAAAAGGACAAAGAGAGAGACAGAGAAAGAGAGAGAGAGAGAGAGAGAGAGAGAGAAGAGCGTTTAGTGTTTCTACACGTATTTACGATTGGTTTTCGAGTTGAGAAAATAGTCACAGAACGCCGTCATCGTTGTATTTGTATTTTGTTATATAACTGCACCTGTTCACGAACAAAACAATTGATACGCGATTCATTGTTATAAAATATTAACGCGCTTATGTTCGTTAGCGTTTACATTCGATTAATTATGTGATACGTCGCAGGCTATAGGTGAACAAACACGAATCGTCTAACTGCAACGGTATTACAATTCATAAACAACGGTATAACGATACCGACGTTTTTTTTTTTTAAATTTCGACACTAAACAGACGATGTTCCATACGTTTTTCAATGAAGTTTTACAATACATTCTTAGTACTAATAAACTATTTTTCGTATAGTAAATAGTAAATATTGAAACTAAAAATTAAAACGTTTCGAGAAATGTAAAAACAAGTATTTTATTTATTTAATAATATAATACGGTTCATCCGTCTTACACGTACAAATTATCAGCGATAAACTGCCTAACAAATTATCATAAAATACTAGGTAAAATACCGATATCGATGAAAAAAACTTCGATTCCAATACTCGATGTTTGCTTAAGATATTAAGGGTATCTAGGAATCTAATAACATATCACCATTTTTTTTTTTAATAATCGTGACAATTATAATGCGAGTACGTTGTTTGCGCCGTCGAGTGGCAGTTATATTAAAACGGAACACAGAGAGGCGTTTTAGGTCGTGCAAAAAATGTGTACACGATGTGCGAAAGAAAAATGTATATTTCAGTGAACGTTTACCGAGACAATAATATATATATATATATATATATATATATATATATATATATATATATATATATATATATATATATGTCTAAAACGAAATCGAAAATATGTACTGAAAACTATAATATACAGTATTTTGTCCTGTGATATATGATTTATATTGTATTACACGACGTGCAACACGCGAAATTATAACAAACAATTCTCACTTGATTGTCGCCCACGACTTAAAGAGATTGCATTTTATTTGAAAAAAATTTTGTTTCCGAGCTCTAACGTTTGACTCGCTAAATCCTAACCAAAACTCAGATAGTAAAAGTATTGAAAAACATACAAATAAATAATATTCTTTAGTCAATCCTTCGGGTCGTACCGGTGACCATAAATGGTACAGAAATCAAAGGCTTTCGGCCTTCGGTAGACTTGAAAGAGTTATGCAACTATCGCTCGAAAGACAAGTGGTGACGGTAATTCTATACAACGGGAAACGGTACCTATCGTGTCAATCAGCGGTAACGAAACGGACAGATTATTTCTGTGCCGCCGGCGATTGAAATGCACGTATATTTTGCCATAACGTTCATATGACATAACTTTGTTGTACGTATCTGTAGCATTATTCACGAAGAAACATGATTATTGCGAATACGAATGTTCCAAACATATCGTCCTTAATTATACTTATTCATAAGCTGTTGTTTCTGTTGTTGTTGTTGTTATTATTATTATTATTATTTTCCTTTATATGGATTAATTCATCCGCTGGTAACGTATAGTTAATGGTTATGTATTTTCGTCTCGAAAAATTTAATCGATTTTACTGTCTCTGAACTCTTTTTGTTATTTATTTCTATCACTTTAAAATGCTTACGTTAGCAGCGAAATTTGATTAATAATTAAATATTTTCGAAAAATCGATACATCAGTTTTGGTAAAAGTACCTAATCAGTTTTCAAAGTGTACAAATGAGTACAGAATGAAAGGAAAGATAATTATGATTATCGAGTCCCAAATAGAACAGAAGAATAAAATAAGCAGCCACCTAATTTAGAAACTAATGCCATCATTTATAGTCAGTTGTTTTTATTCTGTTATTATCATGACTTTTTTTTTTTTTATTATCATGTATAATGCATTTATATTGATTGCGATTCATTCATGAACCGTGAAACGTTGTAATCATCAAACAACCTAAGAAGTTTTCCCGTCTATCTGTACCGCAATTCAAACAGCTCATTTTCTTTTTTTTTGTCTCATTAAATCGTTAAAGTAAAACGAACTGGCAGTTATTACTATACCGTTGTAAAACGTACACACTATACACACACACACACACACACACACACACACACACACACACACACACACACACACACACACACACACACACACACACACACACAAACACACACAATACTCACACAAACACATTATAAATATTTAATTACAATAATTTTGAATTTATGAACGTTTCTTACAACCATATCATACTATTAGGGAGACGTATGCACAAAACCAGAGATGCGTCATAAGGAGGGGAAGGGTCCAGGTGTGCGATTGTACTCCCCACTTGCTAAAACCACAGATTATATGAAACTGTGGCTAAACTATAAATATCATTTGATACAATAATTAAAAATTATGGTAAAATATGTTGTTCATTAATTAATTTATCCTATGTTGCCTGTCGTGAGGTAGCTTTTTGTTATAAGTAAATTGAAGAAGTGCACCATCTGGTCATATATAATCTGTGGTTTAAACCATCCCAATTGGCATGCCGAAATAAATATACGTTTTTTTTTTTTTTTTTTTTTTTGGGGGGGGGGGGAATTTAAAAACTTTCCTTTAACTTTTAGAGCATTTTGTTTTTCGAAAGGTACAAAAAGTAAAATACAATTTATCAATAGTAAATACTATGTGCTTTGATTCTTTTATGTTTGTCGCATTCGTCTTTTCCAAGCTTTCTACGCATAGGATCCACGGATAGATACGCTAAATTAATGTTACTGGGAATATTTTTATAAAGGGTCAAAAGACCAAAGGTTACTTCCAAGTACATGTAACCAAATTATGGAAGATTTAACTCAGCACCATCGCTATTTTTATCTCACACAAGGTATTTTTTTTTTTTATTAATTTTGTCATACTCATATAAAACACATTTTACAAAACTCAAAGCATAAACATGTATTTGTTTGTTTAAAAATGTAATCAATATTAAATATTAGATATTCAACTCAAAATTAAATACAGTGTTTATAAACGTAAACATGCATTTTCGTAATAAAATAATGAAAAATATTTTAAGCAGCGTACATTGTATTGGTGACCAGTGTATGAATCGTAAAACAAAAGTTTACTGAGAGAAGGGGCTACCGGGATCCACCCGTGTCGGCAGTAGGTAAAGTTGTCTATTATTCAATTTCGTTCGGTTTTGAACCGTTTTTATCTTCAACACTAATGCGGTCTGCGAGCGCAGGTCTATGGAAAAAAAATTCAGATTAATGTATACATACCACACACATGTATGGCCTGGTGAAATTTCAAAAGGCCAACAGGAAATGCTCGGTCTTCTGAAAAAAAAAGTTGAAATGACGCCCCCGTAACCAATGAACCTCGCGTCGACACGTGAATAGTAAATATAACGTCCCCGTGACGTGTAATTATTATTACTTCTCGCGACATTACGTACCGTTACGGTGGATTTGTCGCGGTATTACATTCAGTAAACCTCTCTGTACGTACGGTACGAATTTCGAGAACGACAGTTTCTTTACGCGGCTTACGGCAAGAGTGAAACGACAGAAATCATCACGCATCTGATCGTCAGATTTCCGTGACCAAGCGGCATCGTGTGCCACTGATAAACCGCGAGTGATTTGTATCCGTTTTCCGTTTACGATTTTTTCGCACATTTTTATTCTCCTGACATTTAAATCGATTTCAGTTGTTTAGTCATGACTCGAAATTTAACGTCTTTAAAAACCGGAAATTTCCTCCATACATTAATAATATGTTCGCATTAAAATGTTCGACAGACGACGCAGAACCGTTGCGTTCGGTCACATAACACGACGTATTCGCCGTCCCGGCGCGTCCCGAGCGTTAAGGAACGAGCGATTCGCCCCGACGAAAACCGCCAGTTTCCATACGCCCTGACCTCTCGTGACGTCGGTGTTATTTATTCGTCCGTTGTGCGAGTAATACGATCTTGTTACACAGTTATACATATAAAACTGTAAGCAGTTCACTACCGAGAAACGTATTTCGTTCACGTCGAATCACGCCACGTTATTGGTATCGGGTAAAAAATTACTAACGCATTAATATAATTTCGACGCACACAAATCGTACAGATTATATCGAAATGACGGAGAATAATTTCGAATTCGAACGATTTCGATGAATTCACAGGCATTCATTATTATTAATATGTATTCGTATATATATATAAATAAAACTTTATATACATACATTTTTTTTTTCGTGTATATGTTTCTTCTCAAAAACATTCAGAGTAATGTATTTGCCATGTCGCCTGTTCGAAATTTATTGGAAATCGTTATTGTAACGAGACGACTTCAAATCGGAAATGAGGTCACCCTCGTAATGAAAATGCAAATTAAGAATTTTTTCACCCAATGAAGAAAATCATAATAATAACGTAAAAATAAAAAACATGACACTATTATAAAAATTATCATACAGCTTAAAAACATAATGGGTATTATTTTCCACGGCATTAATGAGACCCATCTTTTAGATTTAAAAAGTATATAATAATGAATAATGTAATACCACTAGCTGCCGCGGCGCGACGTGTTTTTATACTGCGTATACGTTTTGACGTTTTTCAAACAACCATTTATAAAGTCGGTTTCGGTCGTGTTACGTTAATATACAGCACACGAGCGTGTTAACTCCGTGTACGTGTAATGAGCGAGATAATTTATTTCACTCGAACGCTCCGGGGAACAATAGTTTTATTTCGACGCGGCGGCGGCGGCGTCCGTACGACTCACACACTCGTACGCGCGCGCTCCGATTCGGCTTTTGTAGGCCGTGCGCCATACGCCGACGCCGCAGCTGTTGACGGCCGATCGAGAGCGACGGTGTATTGTGTGAGTAGACTGCCGTCTGTGAGTTGAACCCGACCGGATTCTCAGCCCTACGAAATCGGCCCCCGTAAAGTCGTATACGTATACACACACGCACACACACACACACACACAAACGAAATTACGGTTTCTCGTCACACGCCGGCGAAACGGCGTTTTCTACAACCCCGCTCCGTCGTCTTTCGACTTTTTCCTCCAAGTTCTACCGGCCCGCGAGGGTACGAGAAGCCTTCTGAATAATGGTATTGGTTTGTGTAATAAATGAGGAATTGACATTCAGAGTTTCTCTGATTTTAGTTTATTTAAGAATTTCCTTAAATATAATATACCATTTATACATCCGGTAATATTATAAATCATTAATCTCGAGTAAATTACATAATTATTTCAGTATATTATGAACAAGTGATGTACAATCTATAGTCTGTATCTTCTGTATAATTTTATATTACAAATCATTAACCGCCGTATATTATATTAATGTTGCCTATCTACTATTTTTTATGTAGTATTCCGTTCGTTTTTATTTTCATATATATATATATATATATATATATATATATATATATATATATATATATATTGGAATCCGCTTAATTGAGACACATTGGGCGGTGACCTATTTGTCCCCATAATCCGACTGTCCCGATTAGCCGAATAAAAAAAAAAATGAAAAAAAAAATTGTACATACTGTCTACTTAATTCATACATTGTTTAAAAATTATTATTATTATTAGCAGTAGAACATTAGACTTAATACTTACTATTTAGAATTTCGTATTATATTGTACGAATTAATTGATTAAAATTTAAGTGACAAAAATAAAATATGTAAGATAAATACCGTACATTACCTATACATATAAAATACAAATACGGACGTATATAAAATATAAAGATAAATATGTATATAGATTAGATAATTACAGTTTTGATAGGAAAAGAGATAAGTTAGGTCAAAATATCTAGTTCGACACTTTTATTTTTGTCCCTTATAACCGATGGTTTGTCCCCAAAACACGGAGTTAAATTGCCTTAAGGGCATACATTCGTTCGGGACTATGCCAATTTGTCCCCGTTAAGTGGGTTTCCCCTTTAAACGGTGTCCCAATTAAGCGGATTCCATTAAATTATAAATTACAACTCTTGACTCCTGTCCATGCTTGCTTTTGGAGACAAACCATTTATAATTCCATTGATACGTACCTATCGCATGGTATTTGTATGAAATAATAAATGCTTCTACCACCAACCACTACTACTACTGTCTACTACTACTACTACTACTACTCTCTCTCCGATCGAATCAAACCGACTAACCGAGAATTAGGTACACCTCGATTTGTATACACGGCAGGCGAACGTGAGATTATTTTCGTCACTACCGACCGAATACGGGGCGGGCTGGAAAACCGACGTGCAGCGATCGGCGTTTGTCGCGCACTCCAGGTTGTTATCGCTGCGTTTATGTTCACGCGAACACGTTTCGTCATTAATCGCACGACCGACTGTTTAAAAAAACTACCGGGCAAAACGTCCTACCGGTCGCTCGTAGAGTACACACAAAGCGGACGGCTGGGGTGCGTGTTCGAAACGTCCGTGCATTCGTTGAAATTCGAAGACGTTCACACAGTGATTCGCGGAGCTCGACTTTTCGCCGTACACATTAATCATTAACGAACGGAAGAAAACGTTTAAAAAAAAAAAAAAAATAAATAAAAAAAATGAATAAATAAATACTAGTATTCCGAAAGCCACGACGCCGAAAGATTATAATTTTTAATTCAGAGAAAGATTTTTGAAGTCCGCGTAATAAATAAGGTGTGAAAGCAAAGATGATATTACGGCACTCATTACCGGACTATACCCGAAGGATTTGGTTTCACGGCGCTTTTTGAATCGTTTACTGTTTCGACGTGAGTAAAGAATAATAAGAATATAAAAAAAAAGAAAAAAAAAATTACTCGAAAGAAAAATGAATCGTAATGACTGCCGTCGCCGTCGCTTCTTTTTTTTCCATCTTTTTTTTTTTTTTTTTTTTTAATTTTAATAAATAGAAGGTGTTTCGCAGCGCATATTAATGATTCATTTTTGCGTCGGACGTTAATGAAGGGCTGAGCCGCTAGAGGCGTTAACGGTCTGTCCAACCGTGGCTCGTTAAACGGGTGCTTGGTCCAATTAATAATAATAATAACAATAATAATATATATTTGGTTTGGTTAGTCCGGCGGCGGAGGGCGGCGCGGAGAGATCGTTATACAAGCAGCGGAGAACACGAGACCTTTGATATTTTACACGGATACACGGCGAGCCGGAGGGGGACGATTGAATGACGCTGATCCGTTTGGTAACCGGAAACGGCTCTTGTTTGTCCAAAAGACAAGACTAATGCGGTTTTGTTGGCTCTGAAATTGGAGACTCGTCGAAAATACCCCACGGGGCTGTGACCGGAGTGATAATTTTACGCCGTCTCGGTACCGTTATGGTTCACAGGTATACACGACGAGGACGACCGCGGCGACAATGCCAACTATTGTATGTCGCCAATGAAATAATGACTGTATTGGCGTTCGCGCGGAATAAATGATCTCGAGGGTCGTTTGTCGACCGTCTTTTGAAAACGGCGTGGCTTAAAAACGAGATATCAAAAACACTCGAGCGTCCGCGCGTGTATACCGATGTCCGTTCAAGAATAACACATTTGCATAGCAGACGAATAGATTTTTAAAAACAATTTATTTGTAGGTTGCTCGTAGTGGTCAAAACACGTAATTCGTATCTGTACACTTTTATCATTTAAACTGGTAAAACGTGTTTCCAAGTTTCATTAATTTTAAAGTAAATACTAAAAAACTGAATTGTCAACGTTTAAAAAATTCAAAGCATTGCTTCTCTTGACAAAAGTGTGTCTTAGTCTAACGAACTTAAGAGTAATATTAGTAACATCAATTTTGGTTTCAAATCGTCCCAAACGCAAAATGCGTAAAGAACAATAACATAATTTTTGACAGTTACCATTTTAAAATTTGACTAACATTTTGACAAGATTTACCTAATTTTTTTTTTCTTGGAAATTAATATTAATTTTCCTTTGAACAAAATAATTTTCTATCTGTGTTGAAAATAATATTAAGTTTGGAAATTGAAATTTGTTATTATGATTTGCTTAAATTGAATAAAGGAACACTTAACGTTTTTTGCGTGGGCGGAGACGATATATTTGCATTGTGCACTTAAATAAATAAAACATTTTAATGAATCATAAGTGATAAATACATTTCGATTTTATTTTTACTATATGTTTGTGTAAAACAAAGTACAGTTATTGGAATCAAACTTTTTGATGAATTCGCAAAACTATATATTATGTCGGTAATCGGTATAAAAAATAAATAATTAATGAATTGACACTTTTCTTCGTTTAGTTAACGTTTGCCTAAATAAAGCCTACAATGATTGATCGGTTTGAATTATTTCCTTTACTTTATTTGTTTTTCATTTATTTTTAGAGATAATTAATTTTAATACGCTATGAATCTAACGTTGACGTTATTCTTTACGATATAATTTTACTGCTGATCAATAAATATTAATGTGTTGCTGTTAAAATTAAATCCAATTATCACGACACTAGTAGAGAAAACATCACGTCATTAGGTATTGCTATTAAAACACTAATATATCACGTTCTTGTACAAATGAATAACATCGCCGTAACTTACAATGGTTTAAAAGCCGGATACACTGAAACTCGCAAACTCGATGAAAACTTTAACTGTGAATACGTTTAGTATATTCAACTGACACCCGGCGGAGGTCATCCTTAAGTTGTGTGACTTATGAACTCCAATTCCCACTTTATGAAACAAAAGTTTTGTATTGCGCCGGCAACGAAAAAGAATACCGGAAACCACGTGGCCTCATAAAAATTAGAATTCCAATGGCTCGGATGTGACGAGAAAAAAAACTTGGTGAAAAATTACAACAGATTTTTCCACGTTACAATTGTTCATCTGAACGTATGGCAGAATGACAAATCCACATACATTCAAACTTTTTCCAGTACACACATATACATACCGTTTTTCTTTTCGGTCTTTTTATACCACCTTAAGAATGAAAAAAAAGAGAAGGGTGCACGTAATCTCCTGTCATCTATTTGAGGTCAATCCTCTTTTGAAAGAATATAAAACGCGACATCATAAAAAAGACTTTTTTTCTTTTTTTTCATACCTGTAAGTATATACTATTATATTGTATTTTATAGTACAATACTAGTTTGAATGAAACATCATTTTATTGCATTTAATCTAAATTATCATTGATTTGTTCTGTTTAGATATTCGTTTAAGCCTAATATAAATGTAATTCCATATAGCTACGAGACTTTGAGTAATATTATGAAAGTACATAACTTTCGTTTATTACGGAGTTGAAATCGAAACAATTTTAATAATTATAAACAAAAAAATAATTTAACAAAATTTTACATAAGTGCTATTTATAATTAAAAATGTATCTTCTTTTTAATGTTATAAAAACGTATTCAAAATAAACCAACAACACTCAACACTCCGCTTGGAAATAAACATAGACGTGTATAGTGTATACGACAAAACATTGTACATAACGAAAACCTCGGCGACTAAGTTATTTGTTACACAAGATAAAAACATAAACATTTTATAAAAATCATGCGTCGGCCGTATTGTATAGCGTTCATAATTTTTCATACCGTGTTTTCGTAAAACGTAATTATTGTACAGTACTACTACAGTAGGTTTAATTTTTGAATAAATGCCTCGAAAGCGTTAATATCGCAGAAATACAATTCTGTATTTTTGGTAATAATACAATGATAAGCTGCACAGATGAATGTATTTTGTTACATTTAATATTTAATGGTCCGGATGAAAATTCTGTTTATACGAAATAATAATGGATCTACATAATGTGATGCTTTTACAAATAAGTACCTGCACGGCACATTATTGTTTATTGTTTGATGGACCCTGTGTGCGATATCATGGATGTAACACCTGTGAAAGAAAACACATACTACCGTGTCGGGTAAACAATACGCGTTAGGTAACTATGAGCTCACGTCACTGTTTCTTTGAAAACGTGAATACGTACAGGTTAACCTCTGAAAACATAAACTTTCGGCATACAATTTTTAATACTTTTCGCACAACTCTTGGGCTATTAAATTTGTATTCAATTCCGTTTGAATGTGAGCTATTTGTTCATTGTCGTATACGGAAAAGTTTTCATTATGACGCGACAACTCGTCTGTGTATAATTCGTTGTATCCTTAAAAATATCGGTAAAAAAAAACAAAACTAGTATGATAATAGTTACACACCAATCTGTTTTTTTTTCTTCTCAATGCGAGGGAATTTCTTTACTCACCATAAGCCACAGCTGTAAAAAAAAAAAGAACTAAAAATAATAGCTACTGTCCCGGTAGACAAACCGTCTTTGTGTTTTGTCATACAATAACGTTATACTAAGAATAGAATGTTTTAAGATCAAACCGAAATCCGTCCATGGAGACGTTAATTATTATTGCTGAAGTGTATATTATCATAGTATCTGTCGAAAAAATCCTGTCGGTTATCCCACGGTAGCCGATGAAGATATCTCTTTGAAGAAGCCCTAGATTTTATAAATTTTTCTCGGGATGTTCTCAAAAAATATCAGTTTCCTACTGAAAAAAGTAAATTCCGCTCTCAGAGCATCTCAGCCACAGATCCAATGCATATAGCTCTTTTCAAAAATAAATATACTTGAC
The DNA here is from genome assembly GCA_027580255.1 of Therioaphis trifolii. NCBI lineage: Eukaryota > Metazoa > Arthropoda > Insecta > Hemiptera > Aphididae > Therioaphis > Therioaphis trifolii. The sequence continues at coordinate 42,239,164 of CM050406.1, read as the reverse complement.
GAATGAAACTCGTTAGAATGCAAATAAGTCATAAAGTTCTTACAGGCATACAGTTAAATGTATTTTAAAAACATGTATGCGCTATTTGAATAAAATCAGACTATACAATACTGTATAATTTATCTCATGATCTTAAATAATGTACTGAAAATCACTATCATTATCATCATTGAATTGCAGTAGTTTGTTGTTAAACAATAATACGTGATATAGCAGTGTAAATAAAAAAATCGTATTCAAAGATACCAAGTTTCGATCGCAATGAGAAAAGCTTTTTGGTGAGTTCAGTTGTTTAAACAAAGTACTGATTGACTAATAATATACTCCACCACACACCTTTATGATAATACGTCGTACTTAATGATCCGATTTCATTGAAATCGTGTACAACAGATAACATGTACCATTCACGACGGGTGTGTGTGTGTGTGTGTGTGTGTGTGTGTGTGTGTGTGTGTGTGTGTGTGTGTGTGTGTGTGTGTGTGTGTGTGTGTGTGTGTGTGTGTGTGTGTGTGTGTGTGTGTGTGTGTGTGTGTGTGTGTGTGTGTGTGTGTGTGTGTGTGTGTGTGTGTGTGTGTGTGTGTGTGTGTGTGTGTGTGTGTGTGTGTGTGTGTGTGTGTGTGTGTGTGTGTGTGTGACTGACGAGTGACGATTACACGTGTACCCAGAGGTACGACCCTCGAGTACAATAGAGAAACGTCAACGAGGAACTTTAACTCAATGGTCCTCAAAACTTTTTCTATTCATTTATCACGTATTATTTTCCTAGTAGATATTAGACAATAAACGTTTTTGTTTTCGTATTTTTTAATTCTTTGTGAAGTGAAACTTCATAAAAAACATAGAATATCTCGAAATATACGACGGATTTGTCATTTGATGTTTTCAAACGAACGTCGATTAATAGTTGTAAAGTGTCAGGGTTTACTAATATTGGTTGACGAAAACATTCGCGTCGAGGCGGAGTTCTCGTAATTCTGGCATAACATTTTGCGAGACTCGAGTTTTGATCTCTCTCTCTCTCTCTCTTTGTCTCCTACATCACGCTACAACGTCATACATGATAATAGTAATAATGATAATAATAATAATAATAATCACATTGTGTTACCAACAGTCGGGCCTTTGTCCCGTCGTCATATCTACGGGGGACGTATGATCTCACAAATGACGGCCCGGGCTCGACGCGATAACGGCTAAAGCGGCTAACCACCGTGTGTGCAGGCTCCACAGCCGTGTGTCGTGGTGCTCCGACAGCCGTCCGCCTGCAGCCGCAACAAAACCGTCGCTAATCGATTCCGTATCAGTCGCCGTCGGGTCCACGACAAAACGTTTGCCGCCGCGTCGTCGTGCCAATCAACCGACCCGCACTACGCGGTGGCCGCCGATACGACGTTACAATGTAGACGACACCCGTGCGCTGCCCGTTTCACCGGATTACCCCGAACCGAGTCCGGGGACATTTAAGCGGTCCCTATAGGTCACAAAATAAATAAATAAACAAATAATAGCACATAATTTACCCATACGTGTTGTCGAAGAGCCGATTTCAGGGTAAAATATTCAATATTCACGCAATAAAGACGTATTGTATAACATGTTTTATGAAAGTGTATTTGGTTCTTTTGTTTTGAGGAGTACAAAATAATGTGATGCCATAAAGATTTTGAAAAATTATAAGATGCATTTTTTAAAGTGTCTATAAAAAATGTATTAATTTTTTTTAAGAAATTTTGTGGAAACAAAATGATTAGTACAGATGAAGTGTATTTTTGTAATTTTCAGTGAGATAAAATTAATATCGACGTTATACGTATTATGACGGTTGTCGTTCCGAGATTAAACATTGATGTACGTACTATCGGTAATAACTCGCGTAGTGGACTACGAGACAATGGAAAATTAAAGTCGTTGAAAATAAAATTAAAAAAAAAAAAAACATACGATTTATGCGTCGAAAACGAACGTACTAATTTTCATCCCGTCGTTCGTTCGTTTGTTCGTTTTTTTTTTTTTTATTTGATATCGTTAGAAACTTGCGCTGCTCTATGATTAGCGGCCGAGGAACGTGCCTCGGATTTCCTCCCCGGGTTCCGGGGGCCGGCAGTACCCGGCACGACGATAGACACTGAGCTGCGCGCCGAGTACGTGCACACAGGGGGTAATCCGACGCTTTTCGAAAACGTTTTTTTTCCGCGCTCCCGGCAAACGCGACTGTAGCGACCTCGTGCGCGAAATGTTCACTCCGCGTTCACACGGCGGCGGCCGGTCGCAGGTGCCGCGCTTACGTTCTCGCGAAACAAAACGACCTCGTGACAATGTCGTCTCGGCACGACGTTGTTTATTGACTTTCGAGTTTCGGCGAGATCGTATCGTATCGTATCGAACTTTTAGAGATTCGAAACGATTATCGCCGATCGCGCTCCGCGTCCCCGTGTATTCATTACGCATCGACCGTGTCGTCGTCCTCGTCAGGGGCGTATCCAGAATTTAGGTCGACGAGGGGTCCACAAATGTTTGACAGTTAAACGGCTAAAAAAAAAAAAAACGTTCATTTTTTTATAACCGACTTCATTAAGATTGGCTTATGTTCATTCAGACGAATATTTAGTGGATCAATAAAATAACCGAAAATTTGCGTAAACGTTTAACGACTGATTTTCTAACACGCTTCGATAGCGTGTAGACATTTCATAACGATTAGTCTTCGTTGAAAAATTCTCGAATAAAGCGTATCGAAACGAAAAAGTTTAGATATGTCTAGAGGTTCCATAAAAATAACAGTAAAAATGTCTTTAGTTTTTTTTTGTCTTTTTTTTCTCCTCTAGTAAAATCCTCAGTTTTTTTTTTTTTTTTTAATTAATAAAATAAGACATTCCTAGCCGTTGCAGGCTATCTATATCTATGGATAAAAGAGTTTTTAAAAGTTTGTAGCTATTTTAAAAGGTTGATTATAAATATAAGTATGGACAGATGTATGCAATTTAAGCTAAATAAAACTAAATAAAATAATTATTCTAAATATTACAATATATGTACGATTAGTGATTACAGATACTTGAGATGCTATATAAATGCAAAACTATCACAATATAATATATAGATTAGACTGGAGGTTGATTTTGAATAATGAGGTCATGAGGGCGGCCGCGTTTTAGACGTCGTTGGAATGGTGGATGAATATGGAGATTGTAGTGAAGTGATCCTGTTGAGTTGAGTAATGAACTATGGAATTTTTTTGATAGTGTGCGTATAAGGTCTTCGATTTTAACAATTTGGAGGTCTTTGAGAGAATATTTTCATTTCGAATGAACCACGGAGCATTTGTAATAATTCTTAGGACTTTATTTTGAAATATTTGGATTTTTTTTAGGTGTGTACCCGAACAGTTCCCCCATACTGGACAAGCATGAGTTATTAATGGCAGTAGAAGTCGCTTGTATATTAGGATTGAACATTTTTTTTGAATGACAGATTTTTTATTTATTAATGGAAATAGCGTCGATAGACGTTGATATGCTTGTTGTAGTTTTGATGATACGTGAGTCCCCCTGGTCAACCTCTTATCAAGAGTGACTCCGAGGTATTTGACAGTTGGTTTCCGAGGTATAGGCACGTTGTCGAATTTTAATGGTGGTGGTGTGGAGTAGCGACGAAGGCTGAAAATGATTGCTGTACTTTTTGATGCGTTTATTTAAAATCTTCAGATAGATAAATTTCGATATTATCTCTAGGCATCGTTTTACACACAATACACACGCGTATATTATGATCGTTTGAAAATGTCATCGATAACTATCGAACACAACGATATACTTAAATAGTTGTTATAATCAAACGTTGTTGACGAACAACTAGTGGTTCGAATCGGGATGATTTTCAGTTTTTATCGACCGATGGGGGTCCAGACCCCAAAATTACCTTCTGGTGCACGCCCCTGATTCTCGTGGTGGTTGAATCTTTTATCAGGCCGTGGGCGCGTAAGTACGGTCGCCGTGACGGATATTATTATTATTATTATCATCATTATTATTATTATTATTATTCAAAATTATCGCTGTAATAATCACCACGACGATAATATGACAACGTCGTCGTCGGTTTACCGGATTACGGCGCGTCTTTGTTCAATTATTCGCGAGACTGCGACGACGCCCGCGAACCGCGTTCGACGGCCGGCGGCGTTAATCACTCCGCGCGGTAGGTACCGCGTGAACTAGACAAGCCAGGAACATCGACGTTTGCAGATAACGTTGGCTCCGATGACACCGCTGCCATATCCTGAGACTTCATTCGTCGACACACGTGACCCGAGCGAATTCGTTAAGTTTGCCGCCCGATGTCGTAATTTTCTTTTCACACTCAACTAAAAACGATTAATCTGTTAAAAAGTTATCTGTTAACGATCGTTATCTAAATTCGTATGGCGGGGTGGTGATAATTTATCTACGAAATCTTATGTTACGGCCAACCTCTCGGCACCCTATCCGTGTTTCATTCTCTCTCAAATTTAGCAACATTTTGTACAGAATTTGTAAACACTCGAAAGCTGAAAATTATCATTTGTAAGTTGACACTGGTAGAATAAAACTTTTGAAAAAAAGTTGGCCTCACCTCGTTGAGCTTTTTGAACTTTGATCATGTCGAACTAAAGCAGGCGATTCGAACGTATTTGTAAGCTCGAAATTCTAATTTGTAAGCCGACTCTTATGGTATAAGACGAAACTCGAAAAGTCTCATCGGAACACGACGACAAGGAGAACGTGCGAGGACGACGGGAGTGCGCATATCATATTATCATCATATTGTATGCGAAGACTCTGCGGGCGAGGGACGGCGTCTAAAACGGCTTCAGCATGGGATCGAGTGATTATCGTGAGAACAGTAGTATTCACGGTTGTGTGACGTGATGTGTGCTCGCGTATTATGGTGTAAATGTTTGATTGCGACACGGGAAACGCAGTGTAAACGTTATGATAGATGTACACGAATTTATGAACAGGGTGTCCCTTCGAGATGAAATTTACACGCAGCTCTAACTCTCGCCGCAATAGAGACGATAAAATTCTTCTTTTCTAGAAAAAAAAAAACAAGAAAAACGATTCACACGCCATAGGAATATAAAGGATTCATATTCATTAAATCTATTTAAACGTTTCAGTAAAAAATTCAAAAAAAATAACTTTTCATTTTAATAATTTCAAAAATTTCGAAAATAATCATTTAGTAGTAACAAATCTATTAAATAGTTTATTTTTCTGAACATTTTGACGTTTCAATTTTTCATTCTCATTAACTTGATGATTTTTCAGGAAAAAATTTCTATAAAATAGTGATCTCCGAATTCCGTGAACCTTATTTAATAAAAAGGTTGCATTTTTTTTTTCAATAAATTATTTATAACTATCAAACCAATAAATGCTTTTAACCTTATGAATCATGAAAAAAAAAAACAGAGTGTGATCATCTCTATTAAGTTGAGAGATATTGTTCCATGTAAATCTCAGTAGATCATCCTGTATATATATAGGTCTATATATGGGTACTCTGTGAAAAAAAATGTGTGTGTATGATGTGTGCGAGTTGATTCCACTCGGCTACGTTTGAAAACGTAAAAACATCGTCACCGCAATATTGTTTCTATTCCGTTCGTCTTCCTTGAGGAAGGAGAGGGAAATAAAGACGAATTTCGTGTGCGTAAAAGAAAAAAAAACCCGATCAGCCCCGTGCTAAGCATATTATTGACTTATTCCCTAGCAGTCGAGCAGAAACCGTGTGGAAATGTTATTCGTGTAAATCGAAAAACTCGCGGATTCAATAGCGAGATTACCGCAGATCGCCGTTAGATTTTCCGAAAACAGCTGCACGACGCATTGTGAAAGACGTAGTCTCACGCTTAAACCCATCCGTCCTTACACACACACACACACACACACACACACACACACACACACACACACACACACACACACACACACACACACACACACACACACACACACACACACACACACACACACACACACACACACACGTGTTCACGCTTGCAATACTTCCAATGTCATAAGAAATTCACGAATGACATAGACAAAAGTACTCTCGTCACAAACATTTGTTTATGACGAGAGTCAAAACGTGCGTCCGCACTATAGATGAAGACAATGAAAATTGAACATAAATTTAGATCATTCAGATTTGTAATAACAATAAATCGAAATCTTCTGGAAAACGACAAAGATTTACGGTTTGATTATTTTTTTCCTTGTTTGTCGTTTTTACTTCTTGGACGAGCTTTATCAATAATTGTATTAAATATTGGTCGTAAAGCTATACGTCAGACATTAGATGAATATGCGTGAATAAATTAAGTTTTTTACAAAAACATTTTCTTTGGTAGTGAAAAATTCCAATTGCGGAAAATTGTTTGAAAATTCAATGTCCGTACGGTTGTAATGAATGCGAGCCAAAGGGATATAATTATGAGAACATATTATATTATTACCATATAGGTTATGGAAGAATGAAAAAAAAAACCGGACACGCTTCGAACTACGGATATTCTTCACCCCTAGGATAAGATGTGGAGGAGGGTGCTGTGAGTATTATAACGATAAATCACTTTTTCAATAAAACGATTTCAACAATTCAGTTTATTGGATAGGAATTAAAATTCTAACTTGAAAATCGTATAAAAAAATATCCAGACTCACGATTTTTGAGATTTTTTCTTGATCATTACTTAATAAATATATGATCAAAATCATGCTCGTATTACATGTTCAAGCTTTAATATTATCAAGAGTTAAAATTGTATAAGTTGAAAAAAAATTCCAAGAGTGAGAAAAAAGCTTTCAAATAAAAGTGTTGTTGTTGACACTTGGTGAACATTGTTAGTTAGTTCTACTTTCTTTTTAGTTTTGAGTTATTATTGAATAACTAAAATATATTTTATAAAAATATTATTCACGACACATTTTACTTCATTTAATTCGGCATCTTCTTCCAATTATCGGAAAAACACTTGAAAATAAAGAAAAAATATCATTTCAAAGTAATTAACAATAATTTCTAAGTAAATCGACGAAAGAATATCTGATCAATAAATACAATGTACATAACTTTTGGCGTAGCCACTACTACTAGTTGTCGTATATAAAGGTACTTTTACTACATCTGAAAAATGGCTAAAGAAAAAAAAACGAAGGAAAAATAAATAAATGAGCGTCACTGCGACAAAAGCAATAAATCCTCCGCTTCGCTCAGATCGTAAAAAATAACAATAATCTAATAATCGACAATAATGGGTTCCCGCGAAAACATCTGTCAACTCACTCTGAATAAGAACTACCTCGGCGGGCTCTTATTACGAGCACGAGTACTCACGTTCTTACAGAAACGATATTTATAGCGTATCCTCCTTTACACTCCTTTTACCTTTAACGCCGAGTCTTATTTCGACGGGAATAATTTAAAGTCGATTACTCGGTTCGTTTTTATTTGGTTCACAGTGATTGGCCTGTAAACCGATAAGTACCTGCACCCGCATTATGTCCATGCCGGTAATAATGTATTTCATGTTGTACGTGTATACCCGTGAAGGTGTACTATTTCACGTACCTACCCGCGCAGTTTAATAATTCGACGTTTTATCATTTGTTTGTTTTCTAGTAAATTATTCAAAAAAAAAAAAACACTCGACCTACACACGTTGCTGTTGTTGTTGTCCGGGTTTTATCGAATCGACTTCATTTTTGACCCGCTTTATTACATTCGCACGTTCGAAATGTATATATGAACATAAATAACGTTCAGTGGACTGCACGGAAGATTTATTTGCATTTCCGCGCTGCTTGTATTTAATGATTTCCAGACTTTTGAAAAACGTTGCCAAATAATTTTCACAATAACAGTTTGCGCGTGACACGTAGTCATTCGGTACCTATACATTGAAAAATCAGAACCGTACCGTAAAACCGTTATCGAACAAATATACATAGTACGTTTCATATAGGTCGCGGTTTCGTTTTATTTTTTACATTTTTTATTATTATTATTTTTTTTTAATTACCTCCCGACTTGGCCCCGCGAAGGAGGGTTATTATTTTTTTTTAGGGTTTAATATGTAAATATTTACCGCGAACACTGCGGTACCACCAGAAATAACTTATTATTCTTCCACTCGGTTATTGTGCTAATTGCATTGTCATAATACGTACGAGAGTAGGCAATAAAATCACACGCATGCACGCATATTTTACGAAACGCGCGCTCGTTTTACTGTGCACATGAAAAAAACCAAAAAAAACAAATATATATAAAAACAAAAACCACGTTCATTTTTCCGGTTTCAAACGGTCGTGCTGAACACAACCGCACAGCAAAACCACCACGGACATATATATGGTATATATATATACATATTATATACCTACCCCGTCGGATCATTCGGAATTCGCGCGGGTGCGACGACCAAACACACAAGCGCACACGCCTAACACGATAATGATATTATAACACTTATGACTAATATTGTACGTTTTGTTGTTTGCTTGACACGGTAAATTCAAAATTCGGTGCATTTGTTTCGGTATACCTGCCTATTTGTTTGAATCGCGTTCGCGACAAAATATTATGATTAATGACGTTCAGACAGTGGGAACGGAGGAAAAATTATTGTTTATTGAGTTTTTATTTTATTATTTTTTTTTTTTTCATAACAAATAGTTTCTACTTTTAGGGGTGACTAAAGTCCTCTGCCGTACAGTTGTTTGTGCGGAATCACTCTGATTGCGAATCGGTAATCGTATCTGTTTATCGCAATATTCTGTTTCAATTTATCATCACAACGAATTCGTTTCGATATCAACATCAAACCGCACCGTTAATTAATATTATTGCTGATGGGTGTATACCGTTATTCGCCTACGGGAAATATTTTCAATTATTTTACAAAGAAACTAATATTTGTCATTGGAAATCATCAATCGAACATGCGTTTGGTAATCTGTATGACTAAAAAGAACTAATTAAAAAAACAACGACTCCTTTAAATTTTAGACAATATGATTTCTAAAACAATATAACAATAAATCCTTGTAAACAAATGTTTTTCAGAGTAATTCATAGTGATTGGCTGTTTAAAAAAGTTAAAATCTTAAAAAATCAAATCGTTAAACAATAGAAAAACGTTTTTTTTTCTCATTAAAGTATAGCTCTGTCAATGCTTTAAAGTTTAGACGAAACGAAATGCTAGTAAGTATTATACAAGATTGAATCGCAAAGTGGGACACTCTATATAGATAAAATACGTTATATTATATTAATACAGCTTAAATAATCTAGAAATAACAAGTAATTTTAATATTCATACTTATACAGCGGTTGACTATAGAGCCGTATACTCGCTTTGGAGATCAGACAAGGGTGAGGGTAGGACGGGAGCAAGATAGTTACTGAAATAACGTTTTATAATACAAATGTTGAATTTCGTAGAATCACTGTTTCGCTTTAATACACAAAACATAAACACACATTCGCAAAATTATTCGCTGTCAGCTGAACTCGATTATCGTTTTAAACACCTAATTTTGATAAGCGGCTGGAAAAGATGCGGTGCGGAGAGAGAGAGAGAGAGAGAGAGAGAGAGAGAGAGAGAGAGAGAGAGAGAGAGAGAGAGAGAGAGAGAGAGAGAGAGAGAGGAGACTATCACGAACAGATTATTCTGTCGTGACGGTAAAAGAGATCGCAAAGGTTTTACTTTACTCTTAATATCGCGTTAAAACATTGTATGAAATAATATAATACGTAATTCGTGTAGTGTTGTGCACACGCTCGTTCCGTAATAATTTGCTACTATTATAAGACTACATTACTGTATACATTGTTACATTACACACGGGCCAGAAAACAAAACGGTCCTCTGAAAAATAACGTGTATAATACCGGCTGCAATGTGCGAGTGTATAATATCATAAACCGGGCGTAATTATTTTAGCGAAAAGGCGCAACTCGCGTTTTTGAACGTCTCCCTCCGATTAAAACGCGGTGCGATAGAGACGGCAAACTTCATGTACGAAAAATCGTATGCGTTACACGTTAATATACACTAATGGTTTAGATAGAGAGAGAGAGAGAGAGAGAGAGAGAGAGAGAGAGAGAGAGAGAGAGAGAGAGAGAATGAGAACGCCGCGTTTTCTAAACACAGAACTGCATACAATGGACAATCGTTAACCTGTGTACGCGAACAATCGAAGGACAAATTGATCGCTAAATGCCACCGCGATCGGTAGATTATTCGGTTATTACATAATTTTTACGGCATTAAAATTACCATAAATGTATGTGTATTAAAAATCAATTTTCGTGATGAAGAATAATTGGTTTTGGATTTAAATTTGTAAGTATGTGGTGTGCGTGCGTGCGTGTGTGTGTGTGTGTGTGTGTGTGTGTGTGTGTGTGTGTGTGTGTGTGTGTGCGTGTGTGTATTTGCACATGCATTATGATTTGGAACGATAAAATACGTTATAAGTTATAACTTATTTTAATTGTTTTCTTTTCTTAATCGAGTACGAGCGACGGGTGTGACCAACTAGGAACGAAACTACACGGAAAACGCATTTCGGTATACAGGTATCATTTGAATTCAACACCATACTTTCGTCTAAAATGTAACTAAACGAGAAAATGTGATACGTATGAGTATTTTTAAACTACGCTTCATATTTGGCTATTCAATTTTTAAACATTCGATGAACGTTGGTTTTAAAATGCTTAGAAAATACGTAATACAGTGCAAAATATACTGTTTAAATGTATATCCGGTAATTTGAAAAAATTTAAATAAATACTCCGAGTCCTCGAAGTGAGTAAAATATATAAATGATAAATTTATTTCAAAAGATGAAATGATCACTTAATATTCGGGGCTATTCTTTGTTTTTATTATTATCATTATTATTATTATTATTATTATTATTATTATTATTCTATTGCATAGTTTAGAATAAATGAATAATAATTAATAGGCAGCTTAAGTTTTGTGTAAATATATTGTGAAAAAAGTTTTTACTTTTACAACAAAATACAAAAAAGTTTTTCTATTTATTAGTTAAAAAAAAAAAAAAAAATCCAACTATGGTATGAATTTTTATTACGTCTAAATTACCCCTAAAACTATGCCCGCGGTATTATGTTGAATAAAACGTACGGTTTAAATTAAATTCGTTTTTTATTATCTTACACGCGCTAAATATGATATCGTAAAGATAAAAACCGTACCGATAAAATAGTATACTACTCGTTGAGATTGCATTATATCAATATTAATATTGCTTTCTGAAACGAAACGAAAAAAAAAAAAACGTTTTAATATGCGCCCGTTACTGAATGTCTCTATGAATCGTAGGAGGACGAAACGAACAGCGGTCAAGACGTCGTTCGCACGGGGCACTCCACACCGGGCACGTTTATCCATAATGGTAATATCATAAGATGGCACGGGTCACCAGACGACGTAGTACAATATTGCATTTCAATAATCGAAATGTTTCGCATCGTTTTATACGACTCGGCTGCGGGGTTCGTTCGAATTGTAATAATCGTATATAACGGAGGCTGTCGGACAGACGACCGAGGCGAAACATGGAGAGAGAGAGAGAGAGAGAGAGAGAAAGAGAGAGAGAAAGAGAGAGAGAAAGATAAACACGGTTGGACGCAGGTAATAAATAATAACCGCGAAATCGTAACAAATCACAAAATTGTAATTTCGTTTTTTTCCCCTCGTCGCCGGCGGTGGCAGTCAACAGCGGCAGTAACAATAACACGTGTAGGCAATAGAAATAATTATTATCGTTAATTATGTGACGTGCGCGCCGAGTGTTGCGGTCGTTATATCGAGACGCCAACAGCAATAATTATTATTATTGTTATAATCGTTATTATTATTATTATTATTATTACTACTATTACTATACTACGGTCACTGTAATTGGAACACATCACGGACTAGAACGCGTTATATATTCCAAAAACAATTACCACGGCGCACGTTTTACGCTCACTGGCGAGCGTACGCGGAATATATTGTCCGAAGACAACAACTGCAAATTGGCATTTATCACCGATCCACCTATAACACGAAAATCCGGTACACGCGCGACCCTGGTGGTACCGTACGTTTTCGGTACCTAACTACTATGTGCGACTTTATTTAAAACGAAATCGTGTCGCGAAAATGCTCCCCGTGTGTACGTTCTGAACGTATTGAAAAAAACCGCTCAAATACGTTCGCGAAAATTCTTTATTTTATAATTATTTACAAAAACCAAAAATTGTGATTGACACGCGAAATAATATAACAATAAACACGCGTTTACGCGAGAAAAATAACGGACGAATCGCTGTCTCTCTTTTTACCGTCAAACGAATAATAATCGTCATATCGCATTGACGCAATGTGTTTTGAACGATTCGTCTGGGAAACGTGAAAAAACCCCTGCGAGTCTCTAACGACGAGTGACGTATGAATCAATCGAAATTTAAAACGTATCGCGCGTTCGACCGTATCGTTAAATATTAATTCGTATCGCGTTCGAAATACGGTTTGTTACCGTACACGAGAGTTACGACGCACAGTTAATACGCGATTTGATACCGACGCGCTGCCGTCACTATGGCTGCAACCAGAGGCGGTTTGAATGTATTATACTTAGTGGTGCAAGACACCCACCCACCCTCTTCATCATAGAGATTATAAATAAATAATTTTTATAAGTTTTTTCATATACCTGATTTTCTTCAGTTAAGTTGTTTACACTTTTTATAATAACAATGATTGTGCAATGATTTTTTACTTACTTTATTGTTAATAAAACAATAAAATATATACATTGTGTTAAATAAAAACAAAAAGTAGGTACTTACTCTTTTATAGTTTTATTCACATTGAAGATTTGATTACTTTTTTTAAAAAATATTTATAATTATTGCAGACTTTTATTTTTAAGTTTGATGAATTGGTAGTTACTGAACCCTTTCAGACCCAATGTCCTCTCAGAAGGACATTCTTTTATAATTAGTATTTATATAGTTTAAAATTGTTTAATCGTTATAAAAATGCATGTATGTTGTCATTAAACTAATGCAGATTACGAATATCATAATATCAATTATGTATTTCATTCCGAAAAAGTATTACACTAAATATATGTTGAAAATATTTTGAAAAACAAATTTATGATAACAGCTGTTAATAAATGTTTATTTTGGAGTGGGACACTTGACTTGTAAATTCTGTTTATTTTTTTTTTGTTGTTACGGTATCATAGTTAACTAGTACGAACAGTCAAAACTTTCCCAATGTGAATAGAAGTGATAATATCTCAGCTGTTATGCATGTCCTCTCAGAGGGACATTGGGCTTGTGAGACGTCAACATATGATAATATAATAATAATATTGTTATCAGTTGACCATAAAATATGAATATTATTGATATTGTTTATTATATTTTTATTGAATTTATTATTAAAATGTACTTTATATGTGATCAAGTTTAATGTTCCTTCAAAACAAATATTTGTGATAGCTGATATTAAATAAGTAATTTAATTGTTACCATATGTAGAAAAAACAATGTGTATAATAATACATCTACTATAAAAAGTATAAAGAAAAAAAAGTGTATATTGTTATGATTATATATATTTTTTAATTGTTTGATTTTCCTTATGTATCATGAGTATATAAATAATTATTTAAATATAATTATATTATTTGTGAAATGTTAATTAAAAATATTCCATTTATCATATCTCAAAATTTAATATATTTTTACATAGACTCCATAAACGCCAGATATCCTTCACAAAGCATAATAGCTTATAGGGAAGTTCAAAAATGTTTTGGTTTATTTATGCGTCATATATTTTCATGAAATAGAAAAAATAACAAATTTAATATTAACAAGATAAAATTTGAATCTGACATATTTTTGACTCCGTAAACGCCTGATGTCCTTCACAGGGGACATATCATTAGCTCATTACAAAATGTGCGGAAAAAAAAAAAAGGTTTTGGTTTACTTTAAAGTCATTGATAGTGTTATTGTAAAAAAAAAAATTATTATCCAAAAAAAATAATTCTGGGTCTGAAAGGGTTAAATTTTAAATATTCAAATATACACTATATTATACTATATATATATATATATATATATATATATATATATATATATAACAAGCATAGATAATGTGATATATTATATATTATATATTTATTAAATACAAATCAAACTTAAGAAAATAAAAGAGTGCTAACTTTTTTTTTTAAATGACAACCCACATATTTTTCTGCAGATTCGGATAGAGAATTTTTTTTTAAACATTTATTGTATAAAAAGTTTTTTTCTATTTTCAAAACTGACCAAGTTAGAGTAAGTCAAAATTTGAATTTTTGAATAAGTCGTGTCTAATGATATTTTCATTTAAATAATAAAATAAGTGCCAAATAAATGTTAAATTTACTTTACATGTTTTCAAATAATAATTTAATAATAATTGTAGGTCACCAGAATGAATACCTCGAGTATGTGATAATTTTTGTTTAGTAAACTGCTATAATAAGATTACAATTTTAACTATTTTTATAGTGGAATAAGTAAAATACGTAGTTAATAATAATCATAATAAAAATAAAAATAATTAATCCAATTTATCAAATATCTGTTTACCTATTGTGTTTATCTTTATTAAACTTATCTCAGTAATTGTATTATAAAGTATAAATAATGTCATACGGGCATAGGTACCAGTTATAAATTCAAATAAAGGAATTTTTCACAGTCGATATTACTCTGCAGTAAGTGCCAGTAACTAAATAGAAAATAAAAATCGATATTTTGTAGTCTTAAACTAAATTTAATATTTAAGTTATTATGGATAATAATTCAGAAAAAGTTGACATGCTTTTTACATATTGGGAATGCCACAAAAATACACGTTTAGCCAAAGAAACCTATGCTCTTCGTTATCCAAGTAACTATGATTTAACAATAAATTAAATTTTCTCTGCTTAATTTCTCATCAAATTAATGCTCTTCCTTATTTATAAAATCAGATAGGCAGCATCCATCTCATAGTTTTTTTTATAAACTGGAAAAAAATTTGAGAGACACCGGTTGTTTTTCCAAACGAGTTATTAACCAAGAACCAAGACGAAGAAATGCTATTGGAGAAGATATTGAGGTGCAAATATTAGCTTACGTGAGAGCAAATCCTAGGACTTCTATTCGTCATGTAAGTAGAGAAATAAACATTTCATATGGAGTAGTTCAAAAAATTTTGAAAAAACATAAAATGCACGCTTATCGTGCTGATTTAGTTCAACATTTACGTGAAGGTGACGCCGAACGTAGAATCACGTTCATTGCTTGGTTGGAAACACAGTTAAACGAAAATCCTTATATTTTAAATTACATTCTTTGGACTGATGAGTCTAAGTTCACAAATAATGGAGTTTTAAATAAACAGAATCATCGTTATTGGGATGATCAAAATCCTCATTGGACATTTAATACCAATAATCAAACTGTGTGGGGAACGAATGTATGGTGTGGTTTAATAAATGGTAAACTATTAGGGCCATACTTTTACGATGGCACTCTTAATGGAAGACGGTATAACGATTTCCTACTCAATGAGCTTCCTAATATGTTAGATGGTGTTCCACTAGACATAAGAGAGAATTTAATATTCCAACAAGACGGAGCTCCAGCTCATAATGCAAATATTGTTCGCAACTACCTCAATGAACATTTTCCAAATCGGTGGATAGGGACTTATGGAGCAGTTCAGTGGCCACCAAGGTCACCAGATCTTACACCACTAGATTACTTCCTATGGGGTCACTTGAAAACGGTAGTGTATGGCAATCCACCAACGTGTCTTCTTGAGTTGAAAAACAAAATAATTGCTGCATGTAATCAAATCACAGAAGAACAAATTATTTCTGCTACTAAACGAGAATTTTTAATTCGTGTTGAATGTTGTTTACAGCACCATGGAGCACAGTTTGAACAATTTATAAGATAAATAAAACTTTTATTAGTAAAAAAAATCAATATTTGTGTTTTTATTATTTTAACTACGTATTTTATAATCTGTTATACCCGTGCAAGTAACATAAAATGAAATTGCTATAACTTGGTCATTTCTTAACTTAGAAAATAAATTCAACCACTAAAATGCATTAAAAAAAACAAAAAAAAAAATTTGTGGTCAAAAATGGGTCATGCCTTTAAAAAAAAAAAAGTTACTGTGCGCATGCGCAAAATTAATTGACAAAAAAAATAGTCTAATAATTTGAAAATATGTTAGTTAAGTTTATTAATTAGCCAAAAAAGCAGAATTAAAATAAGCCAACACTTAGTTATTGATCCACTTATCGTGATCAAACGATTGTAAAATAAAATAAAATTCCACTATAAAAATAGTTAAAATTGTAATCGTATTATAGCAGTTTACTAAACAAAAATTATCACATACTCGAGGTATTCATTCTGGTGACCTACAATTATTATTAAATTATTATTTGAAAACATGTAAAGTAAATTTAACATTTATTTGGCACTTATTTTATTATTTAAATGAAAATATCATTAGACACGACTTATGCAAAAATTCAAATTTTGACTTACTCTAACTTGGTCAGTTTTGAAAATAGAAAAAAACTTTTTATACAATAAATGTTTTAAAAAAAATACTCTATCCGAATCTGCAGAAAAATATGTGGGTTGTCATTTAAAAAAAAGTAAGTTGTATTGCGCATGCGCGTACCGAGAGAGCTAAAAATTTGGAATTGGTCTGAAAATATGTATTTAAGTACTCCCTATCACCTCCCGAAACCCCCATTTCAATACAAGGTCAACCAGCTGAGATATTTAGTGTTTCCACTTATCGTGATCACACTGTATATATAACAAGCATAGATAATGTGATATATTATATATTTATAAATTATTAAATACAAATTAAACTTAAGAAAATAAAAGTGCTGATTAGACCACCCACCCACCCACTACCCTAATATTGGTGGTGCAGTGCACCAAAAACAGTATACTCAAACCGCCTCTGGGTGCGACTGCGCTCGCACGCAGTGTGTCCCGCAGAAAATTATTATTACGGCCGCGAATCGTCACCGTCTGAACGCAAAAACCGTTTTTTTTTTTCGGGCGAGCGAAAAATCCATTGGATTTCGGTTCTCCGGGCACGTTTCGCGACCGTCGGCCCGGTACGTTGCGAAATTCGCACGGTCCGAATTTTCCAATAAGCGAACTCCCCCGGCGCGCAGGGCCAATAAAATAACAATATTCGCATAACGTCGAAATTCCAATACAACACGATCGGACCGTCACGCGATAAGACGTGCAGCGGTGACTAATGTAACACGCGCGAGCAGGCGCGTAGCCAGGATTTTCTCATGGGGGAAGGGGGGGAGGGGGTGTTTGCCAAAATACGTTAGTAAACTTACTTATATTATTTATATTAATCTCTAAAAGGTTAGCATTACTCCATGTAGCAGACATTTTTTTACTCAAATGTATAAAATGTAAATAGCTTAAGCGTTGATTATTATAGGTACTTACTATATTTACAAATATAAAGATTTATAATTAGTTTTATAATATTTCAGTCTATTTTTTTACTTAATTTTTTTTACCTTCTAAGAAAACTCAAGTAGGGAACATGATAGCTGGAAAAATCATTTACGAAATACATACTTAGTTACTAAAGTATATTTTTATTGTGTATAAGTAAGTACTATAGTTTATAATATAAAATTAATTAAAAATTAAATGCCCGAAAACCAAGATAATTTTTATAAGCTTTATATTTAATCAACGTATATAATTATACTAATACACATAATATAGAATAAAATCAAAACTTTTATTAACGAAATATTTGATGGCAAGTTTAATTGTTTTGATGATTGATTTTTCTTTTGGTCAAAAACTAAAAAAAAATGTCAGTATCAAGTTTTAAGTTTTTCAATCTCGAAAAATATTTCTGCCATTTTTTGAAGGGGTTTAAAAAACTCATGGGGGGTTCTGACCTGATACCCCCCCCCCTGGATACGCCCCTGCGCGCGAGTATTCTTATGAATATAATATGGTATAAATATATTGTAATCACGTCCACGACTATCGTACGCAAAGATAAAAATCGCGATTCCCGGTCGATTAATAATCCATTCGCAGCTCGAAAGCGACGACGGACGAACGCTGTGGATTTTATTTTCGTATCGATCGTTTTCCGACCGCGGCCGTCGAACGGCAAGACCCTGCCGAACTGTCACGCGCTGAGGTGACGTGACGGGGGAGTAGAGCGCAAATCCGCCCGCGGGTCTCGACAAAACGTCATTTCAGACATTGATTACGTACAATTTGGATCTCGAACGTACGCGCACACACACACACACACACACACACACACACACACACACACACACACACACACACACACACACACTCACTCACTCACTCACTATTGGACGCGACGAAGAATGCAAACTTTCCGTGCGGTCCGTTCCTTAGTGGGCAAAAGTTATCCGAAGTGAGTTTTATTAGGGCGGCTGCGGAAATCCCGGAACACCGTGCGAACGCGGCCAGAGACGCAGCCGTCGACGTACGAAAAACGCGACCGCGGACGGGAAACGTCTGAACGAAATGTCGTGTACGGTACACATGCATGTGCGTGGTGCGTGTGGGCACGCGAGCAATATCGCCTACACGGCGCGGGACGACGTTACGCGACGGCGCGGCGGTGTGGTCGGGTCGGACGGTCGACGTCGGAATGTTTTCCAAACCACCGAGGCCTTTGCCCGGCGATTTGAAACGAAAATTAATTGACGTGCGGTCGCCGCCGATTCGTCCGGACCACGGCGGCTCTTTTGTAGGTGCGTTGTAAAACACACGTCATGTATTATTCGTCAATTAAAAGCGGGGCGCGGGCGCTTTTGGTTTTTGTATCGACCGCAAATTATCGCGCGGCCACTTCACCAGGTCCGCGCGTAATCATAATTAATACACGGCGCGCCGCCGACCGAAAAGGCCTTTTTGCGCCAGCCGAATACGCGTGCAGAGCGTCATAAATAAATTAATTGAACAAAAACGCATATTTAATTGCGTGTGAAAACCGAACGGGTCGGCGGGTCAAGCTTTTTAACGTGCGATTATTTTAACTGAACGAAAATATTGAAAAAAGAAAAGAAAAAAAAATTAACGGCCGTGCAGGTGTTTCCATAAGCATGTTAATTTATTCAAACGGGTTTTACATTATCACCGAACCGCATTATTGAGCACAGACTTTTCTAATGTAAATTTAATATTAATAATGAATAGGGTTCGAATAGTCTACTGTCGTAGAACTAAACACAATGCGTTTTAAATAAGTAATGAAGCACTGAAAACAAATTTATAAAAAACCGTTAAAAATGTATTCCTAATTCGTATCAACAAAAACGTCGATTATAATATTATGTCTTTATGAAAATCGATGTTAATAATTGGAAAATTAAAAAAAAAAAAAATCGTAATTATATAATTGTTGTTTTTAATGAATAATTTAGTTAAACGTCATATATAATGTGAAAATAATTAAATTTGAACCAGCGCGTCTACAAAAGCATGTTCGGCACTCGGCTGCCAAACATAATACAATCATAAATGTATTTAAAGACCCAATAATAGTTCAAAGGAATTCAAAAATACATATAAAACGATCGTTTCTTTTGTGAAAAATAGTCAAAAGAAGTAAAATAAAAAAAAAGCTTTATATTATTTTATGTACCCAATCATTGTCGTTCTGCTTTTTAATTATTTTTATATTAACATAAGAATATTTGCATGACACAGAACCGTTTAAAAGCAGTAATATTATACGAAATTCCAAAGAAAATGTATTCCGAGCATTATATTATACTCACTTTTACGTATTGCAAATATGTTGTTCTAATGGATTAATTCAAATTGGTAACGCCTTCGTAGTCCAGTGTTCATTCAAAGTTTTACTTAAATCTTTGCGTTTCAGCGCCATAACAACTTTTTTCGCATCAGAATTAAAACATCAGTACACATTTTAGTGGCTTTGTATTCATACGCAAACACACACAAACGTACACATACATGACACAAACATATAATAAATATTGGAATATAAAATTAAAAACGTGAAAAACATACATCAACGATAACAGTACTCTTTTAAAAACTATTACTACATATTTTCGCAAACAATTGTTTTGATTCATTCATAATACAGTATTTCCTCGTTAACGCAAACTCGACAGAACCACAAAATGACCTGTTCGTGTTAAAAAAAAAAAAATGTGTAAACCGATACGTTGAACACGAATATGTTAGCATTAAACGAATTATACTCACACAAACGAATTCACGTTATCAGAGGAGGTAAAATCAAACACTTTTGCTAAAATATACTATCAATTACACATAAATACATACCAACAGGGACGTCCGTAGGGAGGGGACCCATTTCCCCCCCTGAGATTTTTCATGTCAGTTACAAAATTTGAGGTTTTTTTTACATCAAGTCGGTCTCACACGTCTAGGGCACTCAGTGACTTTTCGACACTCGTTGTACCATTTATTACTAGTGTAATATTATTATGTACCTACCCGTAAAATTAATAGCTGTACTTGACGAGTAACATTTTTTTTTTGCCCCCTCTGAGTGACATATTATGTGTGGGCGTCCCTGTATACTAAATTGTATTGTGCCTGTAAGAAACAAAAAAATAAAAGATTATTTTATATTACATGTTACACATTGATACTAAATAAATTTGAAATATTTTGTTTTTTATGAATTGACTAAATTAAAACTCGTGTCAAGGAGTAGTGGATGGTTTAAAAATGTCGTTTAAGGGTTTCTGAGTGAACGTAACTTGATAGTTTTCCGAGCACTGTTTTCTGATGCTGTTCAACTGGTCGTCGAATTTGCAATCCATCCCTGCGCTGGCTCGGGAAAATTTGACGAGGGCATCAAAGGCTGGCAGCACATCAGCTCGAGAAGGTTTATCCACCGAATGTTCAGTACGTTCAAGTTTTTGAACTGAGATTTCCAGAGATCGAATACATCCTCTCCAGAATTTCCATCGCAGACTTCGACATCATTATCTAATAATAGTATGAAATTTGAAAAAGGAACAGTGTTTGGAGAGCAATAAATTAGCACCGAACCAGATTGCACACATATGTACATACACAGGGAATAAGAGGGATAAAGTAAGGCATCAATAAAACTGCTCATCTGTAATCAAGATAAAATTACGTACGAGCAATAAAACAAAAATAGAAAATGCGATTTTTCTGTTCGTGCTAAACAACACGGATTATAAATTTTCTACGATGTTCGTGTCGACCGAGAAAATAAAAAAAAAAACCAAACTTAGAGTATAGGGCTTTTTTCGGGACCGGAAAATTGTTTCGCGTCATGTAATAATTCGTGTTAACCGATTTGGTGTTAACGAGGGAGTACTGTAATAGCTCGCGTTCGACTACATTCCACCACGTATCGTAATATTACTCTTATTACTAATTAACTTTCGGCTCGACGGCCCTGTGTGCACGTATGACAGAATATTTTACTGATTCAATATCAATGTGCCGTGTTCGTGAAATAGTATACACTACGTCAACACGGGCGCTATATTGCGAAGATAGAATCCAATTACCGGGTGATATTTAGACTCGTGGTGCGAAGACAAGATTCGGGGAAAGACGGGCGCTGAATAGCGAAGGCGATAAAATGTCGTAACGCAATACGCATGTTCGGCAAAAACGTACGCGAGTCGACAATGGTGACGTGGCAGTTCGTACGGAGAAAACTTAAGAAACAAATTCGCTTAAAAAAAAAATAATAATAATAAATAAATAAACCTGACCGAGTCGTAAAGAAGGAGATAACAATATTTCCCGGTCATGCGGCGGAACGCGCGGAAACACGAAGCAATTTCGACATCAACATAACGATAAAAGTCCGTATTATTTTCATTAACCATTCGGAGTTTGCGATCAAGACGCACGTTTTTATGAGATAATATTATTTTCGAGTGTCTGAAATAATTCTTTTTTTTTTATACATATTATATATGTGTTTTTATTTTTATTTTTTATTTTTTTTTAGCGTTCTCATTCTCGATAACATTATGCGTGCAAACGTGCCGGTTTGACGGCGGGCCATAATATACGACGGGTATTATACATATGGCGTACGTGTCGTATGAGTGACGTCCAAAGCTAAGGGGGGTGGGGGGGCAGCGTCGAAAATTCGCGAAATAAATTACGGGCTCGACTAGATGAATTGTCGACGGTCAGAATGAATAACAACGTGCCCGACGCGACGTACGCGGACGGGACACCAAATGAAAAACTGCGCGACGGCATTAAACGTATGCAGGCGATAAAAATCGACGGTTGTTATGTTCGCGTGTGTACGCATATTTATGCCGGGTACGCGAAACAGCAGCGAATCGTTTTGATCGAGATTTGAATTCGACCAAACATTGGTAGTCGATTGTCTGATTGAAACGCCCAGAAGATTACTCAGAACGCGCGTATAATAGCATCCATAACAACCTAGTATGGTCATAAAATAAATAACCCGAAAACGAGAGTTATTATTTAATTTCATTACGTCGTTATTTTATTCTACGTCGAATTTTTGATTAAAAAAAAAATAATAATAATAATAACAGTAAAAAAAGGGGGAGGGAGAAGGAGAGGAATAATATTTCCTTTATTTAATCATATCGTAACAAGAGAACGCTGTTTA
The DNA here is from genome assembly GCA_027580255.1 of Therioaphis trifolii. Taxonomy (NCBI): domain Eukaryota; kingdom Metazoa; phylum Arthropoda; class Insecta; order Hemiptera; family Aphididae; genus Therioaphis; species Therioaphis trifolii. The sequence goes on along the minus strand of CM050406.1, from coordinate 42,216,312 downwards.
TATAGGCGCAATTTTCATTCTAGTGGTATTTTATTTTCATTGTTTTTCAGATCGAAATAAATATTAGACAGGTACATCGAAAACAATATTCAACCTACGCGTTTTCACGATAAAAAAAAAAAAAAAAACACGAACAAAAGTAACGTCAGTCTATTTGCATTATCAATGTTTATTCACCGATCACGATAAAGACTTATTTGGCTACGCGTTATGATTGGTTCGCATTGCTGTCGTCGCAGTAGTAATACAACGTGAAACGATAATATTCGCGTTGAGTCGTCGTAAACGTAATCGAAATAACGAACGGAATCGAGCAGATTGCCGTCGACACTCTTCGGCGGCGCGCACAGAGGTATGCGCGTGCGCGTGTGATTTAATTTGCGTCCGGGGCGGGGGTGGCTACGGAAACATATTTCCGAACAAAGATAAATCACAGTATTTGAAAATTACGAAATACCCGCCGGGAATCCCGCGGTGTTGAAACGGGTTTCGTCCTTTAGCGGTATTTTAAGAGGCTTAAGGACCTTTTCGCGAAATACCGTACCGCCAATACAGATAGAAATTACCAAAGCTAAATCTCGAAATTGGTCCACGTACAGTCATTTCGTAGACGGTATTATTTCGAAATTTACACCGGTTTAAAAACAAATTAAATTTCGTGCAGAACACACGTCGTCGGAAGCTCCATTATTTATTGTGTGCAGGTGCACTCGTATGCGCGCACTCTCTGTACACGTGTGTGAGCGCGCGTGTGCGTCTCCGTGTCTCACGTACTACGGGGCGTATCACGCAGCTTGGCCTTTAGTCTTTACGTTTTATACTTTCCCTATATAAAGGGATCGTGGCACGTATGTTTATTCGAGTGTTTTTCTATCCGGTGGTAAATGGCATTCGACATTTTTTTAATTTTTCCCCCTCGAGTCATTATACTGGTAAGATTTTTGTATGAACGCAGTGTAATGCGAAAACAAAAAACCAGAATTAATAAAATGATCAAAAAGAAGTCGGGAATACGAAATCTTTTACACCTATGAATCGATCCCATTCTGTTCGCTAGTATTTTTTTTTTCGATTTAGATCTATACAACAGAAAATAATAAAAATACCCCTTTCGTATTTAGATATATATAAAAAAAAAAGTCTTTCTCTATTGTACGTACACTTTTTTTTTTATTACTCTTTTTTACGACTTGTACGACCTACCTCTGCCAAGCATAAGTTATGTTTAAAAAAAAGGCAAACGACATTTACCAATGTTTGGCTCTGTTTAAAAGATTCGCCACGAAACATCGGTATAACATTAGGGGAAATATTTAAATGCGAGAATCGCGTTCTTTGATTTAAATACCACTGCGGCTATACATAACATGATATATTGTTTAACAATTATTAACATCATGAAAATCAGATTAATAAATAAAACTCGTGATTTATGCGTATAAAATAAAAATTAATTGCACTAATATCGATCAATAATGTCAGTATGTAAAACATATTTATTTTTATATTTCTCTTATTTCAGATTCAAAAAAAAAAAAAAAATATATAAAATTAATAATAAATGAGTTGGTTTACCGGGAAATTGAATTTCTATAAATGTATTTTGACATTTCATATTTCCTCAAGGAACTTCTCTCCGAAACGTGATAGTCGTGTTGTTTTTGATTAGAATTTTTTTTCACGTCTCTTTTTCGACGAAAACGACCTTAGGCGATGCTATTTGGGGGTTTCAACATCCAAAGTACTTTATTCGGTACTCTACGTGTAGATAGAAATCTATATTAAAGTATCATCGACACCTCGAAAATTTACAAAACAAAAAAAGAAATAAATAAAAAGAATGAACGAAAAAAGGAAGAAATCTTTTTTCTTTTACATCCATCCCCCCGTCTTCATCCCCGTTGGCCCTGAGGGCTGCACTGTTAACTGTAGCGCTGACAACTGTGTTAAAAAGTTTGCATTACAGTCCTACGGTCGCCATAGAGACGACAAAGTATAAAACACGGCCGAGCGTACATAAGTTCGCGTAAACAATAAAAGGGTCATCGAAATACTTAATATCTATATATAAACACTGGGCTGCACACCTACACGCCTTTACATAGACGCAGGGTTGGAACGGACTTGCTGATTCGTCGCTACCTAATTACAAATTTGTCTGAAGCCCGTAAATATTAAGGCTCGAGCGAACAGAGAAGAGCTATAAAATATCGCAATTATACCCGAACGGTGTATTACACAGAGCACACCATGCACGCCTTGCGAACGGTTTCGTTTTTACAACTTTCAAATTAAACTTTGCCGGGGCGAACACCGCGGCGGTCGGCTTATTTATTAGTAGGTAGAAACGAAAGTATAAAAAGCAAACTGAACTCGATTAGAGCAACGCTCACTGATGAAAAACGGATTGAAAATATAATTTTCGGTTTAAACACAGACGATAAGTCGTAACCCGCGATGAATGGTAGTGTCATCAGCTGGTCGAACGAAACACCTACACCGCCAGCACGAGCCATTTATTCTGGTTTTAAACGCTCTATTTCGTAGCAGTGTTTAATGATCGAGAATTATACAATCAATTACAAAGTTATGGTCATAGATGAGCAGTGAATACGCTATTGAGTTAATATTAGTTACCATTGTATTATAAAAACACACACACACACCAGTGGCGTATTTATGATTTTTCCAAGGGGGGGGAATGAAAAAAAAATTTAATAGGACCCCTTAATTAGTTAATAGCTTTAATGACAACTGGACGAATGTATGATTTATATACTGCGTTTGTATTAATTTGAGTACTTAGCTCCGTGGCACTACAACAAAGTTACAAAAGAGTTACAAAATACATAGAAGTATGAGATCACATATTTAAATGAGATAAATTACAAATAAACCCCGTAAAATTTTGATTATTTTTTTCCCTAGTTTTGCATTCAAATAATTAAATATAAAACTACAGTAGATATGTTTTTAAAAACTTGGTTTAATTTATAATGAATAGTTCACAGATATTAAAAAGCAACGATTATTTTATTCTGAATTATATTTTATATAACAAAATTTAGTTTCCTAGATTTTTAGATAATTCGTTCACAACTTGCTAGTCAAAAAATCAAAATATTTCACAAATTAATATTTACCAGTGTCAAATAGGCATCATAGATTAAATAAAAAAAAAGTGTTCATCTCAAATCTTGGGGGGGATCAAACCCAATGACCCCCTCCCCCGTAAATACGCCACTGTAAATACACACATGCACACACACACACAACGTAAATGATCCGTGTAAATGTATAAATGAAAATGTAAATTGAAAAAAAAAATGTTTGATATTGTAATGCACTGAGTGCGTACCAAAAAATGCGTGCAAAAAAGTGACTGAGAAAAGTGTGCTCGAGTTTATTTTTGTGTATACCTCTGAATTTTATAAGACGTTAAGCCCTCGGTTCGAAATCGCATAGGGGTGTCTGCAGTGTGTCACTGAGCGTATATCATGGTGGCTGTTACGGTGAACTTCGTCTCGGTCATATAGTTTTCACCACCACCGCGAGCCTTTGCCAGTGACGAACGGCGAAACAGACGGACGTGCCATGGCGTCCGAAAACCCAATAATCCAGTTGCGAACGGTATAATGCAGTTTAACAAATTTCAACATTACTCAGACCGTTCAATTTCGTAATGGAAATTCGTGCGCGCTGCAAAAAAAAAACCTTTTGGGCTTGGACATGATACACGACGGGGAAACGTTGAAAAACATAATAAATACGTTTATCGCAGTCTTAGTTCTCCCCTCTCCTAAAAAAAAAAAAAAACACGCCATTAATAGTCAACAAGACAAAATAAAGCTTTTATCAATTACTCGACACAATAAAAATATTCTGTTTTTGTAACACTTTCGACGTAATAAACGACACGTGTTTGTACGATGTGTGCGTCATGACAATAATCACGTGTTACTCTTATTTATTTCTAAATGGTATCGTTACCGAAAATAAGACATATGTGACAAATAAAATACACGCGCCATAGCTACGCTTTAGGATTCAGAACCATATTATGTGTTATAATATGAGTGTCAGCTATCACTTGTTTTCATCGTTATATCGTAACACAAATCGAGGTCGGTATTTAGATGGAAAAATATATAAAAATTCTTAGTAAAGAAAATAACTGATAGGTGCGCAATTGAAATGGTTTTGTTTCGAAATAAAAAAAAAGGGATTAAAACGCACAATGACGTCCAAAAATTGAATGTTCAAACTCATTGATTATGTAAAAACGAAAAAACCGTTATCCTATTGACATACCGTTAAAAGATACCGTACAGACATTTACCGCGAACGGTTATCTATTTATTATTGTTGTAGTTAAAATGTCTGTCTTTTCCCTAAAGAAAACACAGTTCAAAGGTTTTTGAGCGACCGAAGGAAAAAATCCAAAGGAAAATTAAGCTCTTTATATACATGTATACATATTATGTAAAAAAAAACTTGGTAGGATTCCTTTTGTTGGGTACTTTGTTGCAATGCGACCGGACCATCGAAGTGTATATAAAGCTGAATGACAAATGGAATGTAGAGAAAATAAATTTCGAATAGAAAAATACAAATATTTAGTAAAATATTTTTAAGTACGGTAAGTATAATTACCTTTGCTATTCAAACCTTAAATAAATAATTTCGAAAATATAATGCAAACAGCATACAAAAACCTAATGGATTCACGTCAGAAACTCGATTCGCTCCTCTCATTCACCAACAAATCAATATTACATTGTATTATTTTAAAATTCGAAACATCTACAACTCAAAGAATTCGTGACGCGCTTCAGAGTATAGTGAACAGTCGAGGACCTTTCAGCTTGGATCCTAGACAACGCACAAATCAATAATTGATAATCGAAATGTATTAGATATCGTATATTGAACGCGTAAGATGAAAACAGTTAATGATATAATATAAATCGAACGCAGTTGTAAAATAAAAATTATAAATATAATTCAACACGTATGCGATTTTTATGAATTAAAGTAACCATTTCAGTATATAAACTCAATTAACAAAGACGTTAACACTGAAGATAAATGAAGTCTCTTGAATCACGATTCACATAGAGTAAAAAACGTTAGAGACTGTATAATAGTTCCGTTGAATCGTTGAAACTTATAACAGTTTAGATCGTTAGTGAAATCGTATTATGATCATCAATGAAAAATAATCGATTAAACAGCTCTAAATAAATTCGATCGTTACGAATAAAATGACCTAAACAAACCGTCTACGGTTCACACGAATAGTGGGTACATATTATAAGAAATGCCATAAATGATCCATCTGAAGTTTTGTCGATGTCTAAATTTTCGTTCTGTTGACATACGAAACTTTCTGGACACCGAGACGATTATTTGGAATCAACCTAAAATTGTGTACAAAGTATAAAGGAACAAAGAGTAAATATTTCTGTGGAAAATCAATATATTTATTGGTCCGGTCATTATACAAAAATGGTAGAAAAAAAAATATTTTACGTGATAAAAAAAAAAAAAACGGAATTTTTCGTCGAATTATAACAATACGTCATCGCATAGATTTGGAGATTCGTTATAGTATTGTCACTTTGAATATTACCGTCTCCCTGTCTTTTCCCCTCTAAACACGTCCCTTATTGTAATATCGTACCGTGACCTTCGAGCTATCACTGATATTATTCGCAACTATTGTGATTTATCGGTCACAGACGGAATTCACGATTCCGAGAAAATGCTAATTCGAACGCAGTACCTATTTCTCGACATAATGGTGAAAATGACCAGGAGAATTTCCTTTGTTCGTCGGATTATTATAAACGTCATTATTTTTATTAATATATTCAAATATCGTATTGCAACTGATCGTTATATTATTATTATGGTTCGTAATCTACGCGCGTATTTCGACCTAAATTCTTTTTCGTTCCATTCGATATATTATCTACGGCGTACACACGGCGAGAGTTGACCGGGTTTAGAGTCTCCGCCATTAAATATCCACTGAAACCACGTTCGATTTTGTGTTTTCATTCGTTTAATAAAAAAAAGTCGTTGCTCATATTATGTCTAGCTGAAAAAGCTCGAAAATGTTCGAAAAAATTCAGGTCTGTATAAAACCATAGTGAACAATCACGAAGAAACAATTTCAACTTTCAAGCACTGTTATTTTTGGAATTACAGTTAAATAACTTAAATTGATTTCATGGAAAATCTAATTTATAACAAATTTTACCATTTTTACCGATTGGCAGTTTTTTCTTATTACACTTTCTGAAAACTACTGAGAATTTCAAAACTTCTGATCTATAAAGAAGCTGAACAAAACTTTGTAATCACATTTTTTACCGAAAACACGACGATAAACGTAAAAAAAACATGAAAACCCTCACGTCACTGTAAAACCAATACATTTTTCGTTTCATTTCGAATCGGTAATCAAACCTTCCGGGTATGTTGCAATTTTCCACAATACAGACAAGTACTAGACGGTTAAACACAGTTATTAAATCAAATCGTCCGTTTGAAATACGAAAATGTTCTCAACCCTCTCACTAAAGTTCTTAAATTCATCACTGTTGTCGATTGCACAATTATTATAATAATGATAACAATCGTTTGATGGTACGTACCGTGCGCAAAGCGTATCGATTCACTACCGAAACGGTACCCGAGAGGATTTTCGAGTGATGAGTTCCCATTAGCGGGTGTGATGTCACATTGTAAATCAATCTGACCGAAATACGACTACATATACGTGCATATACGAATGTACACTAGCAACTACGGCATTTCTCAAACACACACACACACAAGTACGTTCATGTACACGGTGTAGTGTTTACCACCGTTTGTGCGAGCGTGTGTTTCGCAGACCGGAGACCAGTAAATCGGTCGTAAAAGCTCGGCCTCCTCGCCCGATATTATTCGTAGACGAAGGAAGGGGGTACAAGCACTGCCCGAGGGGGGAGAGAGCGAATTGCTTTTTTTCTTTTTTCTCCGTTCGTAGTGCGTGGCGTTGCAAAACCGTTTCGGCAACAAATTAATAGAGGTGCGGACACCCGAGACCATTCCGCTTGTCGCGTCTTTTACCCCAACTGATTTACACGTCTTTAAAGGACAGGGCCACACTGCAGTGGCGTTCACGGTTTATATACTTGAGTAAGTATATATATATGTGTGTGTGTGCCCGCAGAGAAATGGCGCTTATCCCTTGATGAGGGGACATGAAAAAAAAAAAATACTGTAAATGTTCCGAAACTTTCTCTCGTATTTTGTGTATAATCGGAATGCTAAAAACGTATTTTTTGCACGTACATATATATATATATATATATATTACAGTGTTGAGTCGTACTCGTGGCACACAGCTTTTCGAATAAAACTATAAACGGCTGCGGCCACGAAATCAATACTGAAAGTGAGATGTCTCGTTATTTCACCGCACAAAGTAACGACGTACGCCTAACAATCGACTGAGACGACAGGACAATATCGATCAAAAATATTCGGTGCACTGAGCCGATGTTCGTTGTCGTCGCACGGTAACACGGTGATCGGGCATCACGGGAATAAATCACACGCGCAATCATAACACGTATAACGAGTGTCCGCGTTTGGATTTCGCGAAAAGAATCGTAAATTATTTGCGCTTTCCCCGAATACGCGTATACTTTTCCGTGCGCATACGCATATTATTATATTATCATGATTCATGAAGTATGAACGCGCGCATATGATAAACACGTCGTCTGCGTTCGGAGAGATAAAGGCAGAAAAACCGCACGCGGCTCACATTACGTCCGCCTCGTTTAATTTTAACGGCCTAAAAGCCGTCCGACGACCGCAGTCGATTTGAATATCATAATATTCCGCATCAGGGACCGTTAAAAACAATAAACAGTTTAGTCGCGATACGATACGTACGTGGGGCAGGGGGGCCACTACTAAATCGTTTTCGTTTGTCACACGCGACGGTTTCGTGATCGTCGTGGAAAACACGGCGCGAAGCCGTGCTCCGGTCGGCAGTTGCGTTTCGAACTTTTTCGTCCGTACTCGAGAACGCTCCGCGAACAGTATTTTGCAAAATCCGACAAAATCAAAAAACACCTACGCTTTTCGTTGCACTCGCTGACGCCGTTCGGCGAGCACAGGTGCGGCGAATCGCGAGAACGACAATCGACCGTACTGCCGGGCTCGATATCATCACGGTGTTCCTTTTACTAATGGCGTTTTCTTCAACTACGTGCTCGCTCGACAAACAAAACTTTTTTCCCGTCTCAACACGTTACCGACTAAAATAGGTACCTGTTTCGTGTTTCGTTGCCCGCCCGAGTTGAACGATAATTTACCGTCGATTATGACGTCATAAACGTCCAAACATTCCAAACCCGTCCGAGTCGATTGAGTCGTACGTACGTCACTCCGACGGATCGGGTAAACCTACGGACGCGGTTTTCGGGCTACGCACCGACCAATAACATTTCGACGAAATTAAGTCACGTCAAATGAGCTTATCGGAATAATTAACCGGTGGATAATGGCGTCAGAGAGTGATGCCGGTGGGCTTTAGAAGTACGTTTTTTTGTATTTCCCCATCGATATCGACAGCATGGTTACACCGTATACACCAGTGTACGAAAATAAACAATATACGCGTATTTTCGTCCACTGCAGCAGATATCCACAACGCGCCGGAAATAAATAACTGTTTTTTATTTCCTTTCTTTTCTTATTTTTTTATTTTTTTATTTTGAAAGGCGATTTTTATTCAAAGGGGATCATCACTCCGCCGTGCGAACAGTGTGCGAGACGAACGGTTTCCCAGCGGATTTCCCATCAGATAAATCTCGAGCGCTCTCGGAAATAGTTTGAGGTCGATTTGTGGCCGCGTCGTGGGGCGTGGGGATTAACGACGTTCTCGCCGCACACCCGCACACGTGCACACACACACACACACACACACACACACACACACACACACACACACACACACACACACACACACACACACACACACACTCACTCGTCTGAACGATTCTCGTGAAAGGACCGTCTTCTCGTCCTCGACCGGGGTAGGAGGTAGGGTGGGCCAAATTATTTATTTTCTCGGCCGTCGTCGTCGAAAACCAGTGCCCCTCTCCCGAGCCCATCGAATTTTCGTGGTCACCGGCACGCGTTTTGCGCCGTCCGTTGAATGCGAACTTATATAAGCACGACGGTCTACGAGCTGCGCGGTGCCGACACTGCGCTCTAGTCCTCGGTCGATCGGTAGGTCTTATGAAATCGCTAAAAACGCTCGTCGCGAAAACCATCGATGACGATAATAATAATTAGTACCTGCGATTTTCCCTGTGACTTCGTCCCGGACTTCGTGTCGTCGTTATTTGGGTTCAAGCCATACGTCAAGACGCGCGATGGTCGTACACGAGTGTGAAGCGCAGTTTCCCCACCACTGCACATTCGCTTTTCGAAAGAGGAAATATCAATACGGCCACAGTACGAACGATCATATTTATTTTTTTACGATAAAATATAGCAAGATATAAAATAGCTATTTTGGTAAATTTAAATATTTTTAATTAATTTTTAAGTAATTCCCCACCCTTGAAACGGTTCCGTAGACGCCCTCGAATACGACTATATTATTATTATTATTATCATCCTTACCGTAGAATCGACACAAGCAGTAACGTCAACGTGAATAATAATAACGAATATTATAATACTATAACGTATTCACCTCGTCGTTGACTGCCGCGTACCCGTCGTACACGCACACCCCGAGTTTTATCAATGCGACTTAAACGATTATTGTCGTCATTGCTGCGAGCGCAAGACGATTCGTCCGGAAAAGGTTCGCCGCCGGTACAGTTTGAATATTATTCATTAAATTTCTATCTTTCCCGTCGAATAATTCCGCAGTTCAAAAAAAAACAAAAAAACAAAAAAAAAAATAGATAAAACGTACCGCGTGATGTATAGTAATTGATGGGCAGTCTCATTCGACGGGCGCGCGGACGAGAGATTATAATTTTTTATTTTTTATTTTTTTTTTATTTTATTTTTTTTTATATACGCGCGGGCCGTGCTCGCTATATAAAGGATTATATATTGCGCAGAGTTTAAACGGTATCGCGCGCTCGATTTTCACGATATAACTGACGGCTAAGTCGAAAAATCAATTTACCGTGAAACGCAGGTCGACAGAGAGCAAAAAAAAAAAATAAAAAAATCGTTCGGACGCGCGTATTTTCACGAGCTGACGTCGATTCGCAGCCGTTTTTGTCGCTGGGCCGTGCGCTCCTTTTTCGCGTCGTCACGTCATCGGCGAGCAGTCGTCGTCCATACGAATAAATTATTATTCGACAGTGTACACTATCCGCGGTGACAGTTCGAATTCGCCGAAAAATCGTGTGGCGACGAAGTCTTCGACGCAACCGATGTCGAAGAGTCCAGATTTGAAAAGGCGTACGACGACTAATTTTTCAATACCTCGTTGAAGTTTTCTAACGGGAATTCTGGCCTTCTCTCAAAATATTTCAACTTCCTTTACGACTAAAGTTGCACTAAATCGCGAGTTTAACTTTACTTTCCTCGTGTTAGAAAAGAGTACTCGAAGAACTTGAATATTCGATGGCAGTTTAGCACCCACAATTTGACACTCAGCATATCCAATTAAATAAATCTGATCCATCATTCTTGTCTCCGTGTTCGGTAAAAATTTAATTTTAAAGTTAAATACAACTGTATAACGTATAACGTATATAATATTATATAATATATAATAAGGACCACCTTGCTGTTATATACATGATCGGCCGGTCGTGGATCAAGAGTGGGTAAAGAGAAATCCCCTCTCGTAGGTCGTAATGTTTTGGCGTGCTTTGAAAAAAGTAAAATTTTAATTTCTCACGATACACTTGTGATGAAAGTTGCTGGTTGTCGGTTGTCCAGTTGTTTTATAATCACCGTCTGATATCCATATATATAAATAAATATATATATATATATATATATATATATATATATATATATATATAAATAAATATATATTTCTTTGTTATAAAAAATACAAAATGTAAATATTAATTATGACGACCTACTATTTGAATTCTAAAAACAATTTTGTACTTAAACTTGTATACTTATTTTTTTTTTAATCAATAGAATTTGTATTTATTTCACTTAATCATTTATACATATTTAACGGGTAGAATATACGTGTTCAATATTTTGAGAAGAAGAAACTATGAGAATAGATAATTTTTGTTAGTTTTTAATGTTTTTATACGTATGTTTAATACAAGTTTCTATAAAAACTGAAAATATTCCCATCACCCGATCAATATATGTACATATTGGTGATATATTGGTTCGTTAAGACGGTTGATAAAATGCGAAATCAATAATCTTCTTTGTAATATCAATCATTTTGTGCAATTTGTATTTTTTCCGAAAATCCACCAGCTACCGTCAGATAAAATATACGTGATATTTAGTTGTACTAGATAGTTCCTTTTTTTTATCCGACGACAATGTATGGTATTGGCCGGACACCATCGCCGTCATCTCGTCAACGTGATATTTCGTTTCGGTCCGACTAATATTGTAATTTCCTGTACCATAACCACGCAACTGGCATGTAGTGTCGTGCAAGTGAAAGAAATGTCGTGGCCAGTCGCACTCTCCTGTTTTGGATCAATAATAAGTCTCGGTTCTTTACTCTCACGGGCATAATAATAATAAAAATACTATATATCGCATGGGTTTTATCCCTATACCGGTAGATCCGAGCACCGTCGCGCCGTCACCGCTGCCGTCGACTGTATATACTGACCGAACGGAAACCGCATGTACTCGTGCACAATAAACACACACACACACACACACACACACACACACACACACACACACACACACACACACACACACACACACGCATATGATGCTAGAGTACAATACGGCTCGCATAATAATCACATTAAATACGCGGAGGTGAAAATTACGGGAGAATGTGTATTATAATGTAGTTACTGTGAGTGTCACCGGGTGGGCGTGCGAACGAGACTGTATTTACTCAACATATATGGCGTCGACTCTCGAATAAACCCTTTTTTCTTTTATTTTTTGCACGCCCAATGCACTCGGACGTCTGAGTCGCTGCTTACCTGCGAGTTGACCTAGTGTCAACGGGTGACGATCTTCAAAAGTTTCCCAAACGGAACAAATTAGTAAACATCAAATTTTTTTACGAGAATACAGAGGTTATAACATCATACATACAGGCGTTCACGAATATTTTTTATTACTAACTTGTACGTGCGTGTATGTGTGTGTGTGTGTGTGTGTGTGTGTGTGTGTGTGTGTGTGTGTGTGTGTGTGTGTGTGTGTGTGTGTGTGTGTGTGTGTGTGTATGTGTGTGTGTGCGTATAATAAAAAGGCATTGTCTAAATTTTACGACCCGATTAAACGTCCTCCATATACGAATAAATAAATATATGTATATACAATATATACATATTCATGTTATATATATACGCTATCGTGCCGTGTGGAAGGTTCGTTTTTATGGAGATACGCGTTTCTAAATTAAATTTATTAGGTTAGCTACTTACATAGTGAGAATAAATACGAAATAAGTTATTCGCGACAGAAAAAAAAAGTCGTTTAACGTCTTGGGAAAATTATATTCGGATAGACGGCGTTATGTTATATATGATGTGTGTACTCTCTAAACGAGTTTAAATCTGAACGAAATTTATAATAATAATATTATTATTACATCGTGTGCGCGTGTTATATATTTTTCTGACAAAAATCGTGTGCTCGACTTTGTTATTCGGCAGACGTGCGCGAATGTTTTTTTTTCCTGCAAAAAAGTATTACATTTTTACACCCGAAAGAACGTGACACAACTAATATGTGCACGTGTGAGCGCCGTACTGATATTAAATTTATGCGGATTTTTGCACAAATGAAAGCCACTTACGAGGCGCGCGTATTGTATTACTGCCGCGTCGTATATATCAAGTTCGTGTGCGGCGCGCTCGCGTTTTATATGATATATTTCTCTTAACAGACCTTCAATTGTTGTTGTCGTTGCAGCATACCGTCTCAGTCCGTCGGTGACGACGACCGCGTCTTTGAAATGCCATTAAAAACCGATTAGAAAAGCCCCGGGGTTCGGATAGCGCATACGCGGGTAGATCAGACGCATTATTAGAAAGGGAGAGAGACGGACTGTAAACAGGCCCCCTCATCCCTCTATCCAATACGACCCGGTGTATACATATATATTTTATGTACATATCTTGGAACTTGGTTTTGTATTATATATATATATATATATACGCTATATAGACGCTATTATTATTATTATATACCCACACACTAATGGTGATAATAATAATACGATAAGGAGACAACGAGGGGCAAACTATTGGGTGGTGAGGCAATATATATATATTTGATGTACAAAGTTAGTGTAACGAAATAGTCTCTCGGGAGGAGGACTGAGGGACTGAGTAGAGGAAGTGCAGAGGTGTCCAAACTTCCACCGGAAACCCGGCGGCAGTGGTGTTCATTTATAACGCGTGTCTTAAATACGCCACTGCCACCCGCTCTGTATACACACCCTTATATATATATATATATATATATTTATATATATATAAAATATACATGTATATAGGTATATATTCGCACAGTGATATCCGTTGTTCTGGGTGGGTTATTCGAGAAGGACATTTTGCTTGGCTGCAAATAGGATTTTCCATTATAAAATATATATAGTATATACACACATATATATATATACACGTGCGTATGTACGAGACGGCCAACACGAAATGCCCTTCTCCTTACACCCCCCTACACTATTCGCCGTAGCCACGTCACCTCCCGTCCGTACGACCTATCAACGGGCACACCAGTTTCCGTATCCACGTCGACACCATCGCGTCGTTGGTATATATATTATATACACCCAGTAATTGGTATCGAATGTCAAACGTACACCTTGATTTATGGTTTTCTCGGGTTTACGGTGTGATTAATTAATCGATGCGCTGTGGTCTCGCCGCCGCCGCCGCCGCCACCACAGTTAAACCCTGACGCACGACTCGCCTTCGCCACCTCCGTCGTGACGTCGTCGTTGCCGCCGCCCGTCTTTATGTAATAATAATAATAATAATAATAAAACACCAAGCGTGTGACTTCATCTCTGCCCGTAACATACGCACAACCATACTGTCGTTTGCACACACGTATGTGCTATAATATACGGATACGACGTCGTGTGACTAACTATACACACACACACACACACACACACACACACACACACACACACACATACTACCCTCGCCGCCCCGTCAAAATTTCGCACGACGTGTATACACGCTGAATGTGTACAACTATAATATAATGTAGTCATTATGGATTGTAAACGTGTGCAAACAAACACGCGAGCGCACACGCATTCGGTGGTATAACGACTAAACGGCGAATTTCGCCGGCATGAACGTAATGTGATGCGTACACGGTCTGATTATTATACACACGCGCACGCACAGGCATGTATGTACGTATATATATATCTAGTCAATTAAGCCGTCCTCGTCTTCCGCCGACCAGAGTCTGCAAGTTTCGAGCTAAACGCGTTCACACCACTGCACAGTCAATACGACGTACGTGTATATACGTACACGATTTACGTACCGTGTCCCGGACTCCGATCGTACGTATTTAACTCGGTTCGAGGGGGTGTGCCATGCGTGCGCGCGTGCGTGTATCCCGGACGAGAGGGATTATTTTGACACGAGACGGCGATCCGACTACCAAACAGCCCTATTATACGTACATTTTATACAGCAGTGTTGTACCTACGCGGTACGACGAGAAACGAACGCGGCTTTATCGAGAGAAACAATAATATAATTTATATTACGTACATATATTATCACGTCGTTATGTCGTATGTAAAGGCGCGTCCAGACTAGAGCATATTTTGACGCATGCCGTATTTAAAATCGAACGCATGCTCGTGCGTGGCTAAATTTTTCTAATTACCGCGTACGTCGTGTGCTGTGCGGTGTGCGTTGTGCGCCGATTTGAATATGCGGCGAAATTTGAAGTATATCCTCGTAGTTGTGATTTGATTGTTGTTCTGATCGAAATAAGACCTTTTCACAGGTAAAACAATGAACTATGAAGAATATTGTGCGGTGTCATGTACATTGAACAAACGTATGAAATTATTTTTACCGAGTAATTATTGACAATGACCTAACTATAAGTAGTGAATAAAGATTTAGGTAAATTTAAAATTTAATTAGGTTTTTTGTATACCTAGAAATAACTAGTGAAAATGGAACAATAGATCAAATAAAAATAGAAACAACGATCTATATTATAATAAATATTATTAAGAAGTATTTAGTAAATATTGTTTATTATCGTTGACTTGATAAATTATCTTATACACGCATTGAAAATTGTAATTGCAGATAAAATGACTATATTCGTAAATATCAATTAAATAAACTAAAAAGTATTCTTCTACGTCAATGGAATTAAATTGAAATTAATACACTACCCTATACGGTAGTTCATATTCCTCACATTTTTATTCTTAAATAATTTTAATTTTTTGTGCATACGTTGTTTGTCATAATAATGGAAACCCGTCCAAACTACGCCACGCACGCATGCTCATTTCCTTTGATCTCGAATGGTTTACCGACAAGCGACGGATAGCCGTGCGTCGTACGTCGCGAACGCAAACGCACGAGCTGAGCAATATGCTCAACGTCCACACTTGAATATTTTCGACGTACGCTCGATTCCACGCACAGAATGCGATTTTAAATACGGCATGCGTCAAAATATGCTCTAGTCTGGACGCGCCTTAACGTACGTGCGACTTAACGCGCGGATCGATCGAGGCGCTGCCGCGCCGTCGTCGCGTCGCTCGCTCCGAGTTTGTTTTCCTTAGACGGTGTAGTGTTTTATCTTTAACGATCGACATAATAGATTTTCACGGACGTTGAATACCGCGTCAATACACGCGTGTTTGTTTTGCACAATCGGTAAAGCCGCTGTAAAGCGAGGCGTTGGCAATTCGCCGAACTGCCGAATAAGTTCTGAAATAACTTTTAGTTTTCAAACACTTTGATTGGTTTGAATCGTTGAGATGATGTTTTCGTGTAAGTTTTCTTCCACGGAGATGATTTGAATATCATACATTTCAGGAGAACAGTACGTTTTTTTTCTTTTTGAAATATACTGTTAATCCATTAAACAAAAGTCATTAACAATTTTTCGAAATTTGTTTTTTTTTTTTTTTTTTGTTAATACTCTTTTCATCTGTTTTTAATAGAAAATGTAAAACTATATCAAAGACATAACACATATTATATTATGTGAACTTAAAAATAGAAAACAAATGATGATGATCAAAATGATTTTATGAAAGAATAAGCCACTCAATAATAGCACTTTCTTATTGAATTTTGTATTGTTTTTTTTTTCAATATTTACTTATTTTCTTATCATCTCTTTGTGTAAGCACATGTGGAAATTCACCGAAAAACAGCGAAACCCGTATCTAATTAATTTTTTCGAAACACAACAAGTAATTGTGGTTTGTATTTTGTGATTGAAAATAATTAACGAAATTGGTTTTTTCACTTTGGAAAATCGAACAAAAACATAATACAAAACGAAACTGATACTCTGCTCTTGAAAAGCTTTTATCATTCGCCAGGCCGTGCAGTCGTTGCTGTTGCTTATAATATTCTACGTGATTTTGTTGCACACAGTACTGTATACATAACAATAATATAAATAAATAAATATACATATATTTTTTTAAATTATTATTATTACATAAGCTGGTATATTCTTCGTCAAATAATCGGTTTATTATTATTATTATAGTGCACTCGAATATTTCTTCGCTTGTACGAACACAAGAGATGTAAAATATTAAAATGCCATAGACTAAATGAATGTAAAAATGAAAATACCAGCATTTTTCCCCCCTTTTATTTTTTTGCCGATCGTACGAATTATAATATTATATACGAATAGAAATCCACGAGTTTCAAAAATCCGGTCGGCTTTTTGCCAACGACACACGCACAGAGATAATCCACCAGCGATTTTCGTATTTGCACACACACACACACACACACACACACACACACTCACTCAGATAGGTACACGGTTATGTATTTAGAATTTTACAACAGCCTGTATGTTTTGCTGAAACAGCCCACTATTTAGTAACATAGTAAAATTTGACGTATTTAAACCCGATGTTTACACAAATGGTTTGTTATTTGGTCGTAGCCCCTAAAATAATAGTGCTTAAAATATTCATCAATTACCGACGAAAATATTTGACTGCATTGTTACTATTTAGGTACTTGTACGAAACAACCGATCCTGTTATGCCACTAGAATAGAGAAAAATACCGAAAAGCGTTTTTAAAATTATACTTTTGATGTACATTATACATTTTCATTTTACATTTCAACCTAAACTTTTGGTTATGATCTGGTCAAAAAAAAAAAAATAAAAAAATTGCGCAGACGGTTTTGGTATACAACGCACTCGTTGCAATGCCCGTAAACCTGCCCGTGCGAACGTGTTATGGGTAAGATTAACGCGAAAGAGCGCTAAAACTGACCGGCATGTACATCGCGGGTGTATTATATAAATTGTACACATTCATTATGCGCGTGTAGTCGCGTGTAGCGTGTAAACGTGCGCGGTATTAATTCAAACGAGTTGGCCTTTTATTCGGCAAAGCCACTGTTTGTTATCAATTACCCTGCGGTTCTAGAGGGCTGAAACGTTTTAAATTTTCAAATTCCGATCCGCCCGCACGTTCGTATCTGTACTTACTCCTCGATTGCGGGTACAAAAAAAAAAAACAAAAAAAAAATTCAACAACAACAACAAAAACCCCGAGAAATAAATTCTCGGTCTGGCCCGTGTGCACTGCCACGGTACATTTGCATTTTGTATTTTACTTGATCGTTCCGCTCTCGGGGCCCCACACGGCGCACAGTATTTCACACGCTGTTGCGATCGAATTTCTATAACAATAAAAGGTAATATATTTGACTCGCCACGTTTAAAATACAACTGTCGCGAGCGAACGATCATGCGAAATACGAACAATAAAATCGGTCTAAAACGGAAATTTGAACGGTATATAAAAATTGAATTTCACACGTATTCTAACCTCGATAAAACGGAACGTGGTGAAAAATGGACACTTCCGATCGTTTTGAGTCTCGTTTCAGACGGTTTTCGCTGTACAGTAAATATAGTGAGTACCTAGCGTAAGCGGGAGCGCGTTTGAAGAAGGCGATTTGGGGTGACCTCTCGGTGGCCCGATTGGTGTTCAAACAACTTATGAAAACCAATAGTAAACAACAACCATTCACCATATTATATTTTAGATGTCTCGAATTTAATTATTTTAAAATGATTAACGCACAGGGTTTTCATTAACTAAATTAACTGAGTCGTGAATAAATAATTCGATTTGATTAAAAGTAGCCTCTAATACGTAGATTATATGTAGCAAAAATCATAATTAAATGTGCCACACAATTTTCTAATGTATGATACGAAATTATATTAAATGGTAACTTCTGTTTTTATGCGACTTTATTGTAATCAATTGTTTTTTTTTCATTTATTTCAGGATTTTACACTTATTTTACACGAATAAAACGCATGGCTAAAATTAAGACCAGAGAGATTATGTGAATTGGCTCCACTACATGTAAATGGATTAGTTATAAATATATAGATATCGCTCAAATTATTGGGAACATTTTTTAAAAAGACACCTTGTATATCTGATATTATACAATAAATAAAGTTTTACAGTGTTTTAAATTATGCCATTTTATTTACTCTTCTTAAAGACTCGAGTAAAAAATGGACTATAGTATGAGCTTGTGTTGAAGAGTATTGAATTCTCTATACCATTTCAAGATTGAGAACCTACCTGTAAGTCGTCGTGCTTAAAATGTAAAATAATAAAAAAAAAAAAAACAAAATGTGAATACATAATATGTACATATGGTGTATATAATAATTAATTCAGAGTCTCGCGCTCGCCCTATCCCTCTTCTCCTCGGATATAAGTGAAGCATACAAAACTGGAAGTAGTGGCCTTTTGAAAAAAAAAAAAATTAAAATATTGTTGGCGTATCGCAATAATCTTGTTTCGTTTTCGCACGATTGATTGTCGTCATTGATGCTCGTCGTCGTCGTCGTCATCCGTCACACTCGTATATTCGTATACTTGGCGCGACAGTTATGCATTATTCATTAACCGTACACACAATAAGCCCGCAGAGCGTGTTATAGTCGCTCAAAACGCAGAATGATAATAATTATTACAACTTTAGCTGCACAAAAAAGATAATAATTTTCGACTAAAATTAAATAACCATAATTTACATACTAAAAGAATTCGGACGCGACGGAATAACACTTTATATTAGTGCCCAGGGATAATAAAGTGCCTGGCGATTGTGGGAAAAATTAAAAACTTTCTCTTTAAACACATAATATAGTGTACATACTGGGTGCGTCACAAACGCATGATGTTGTCGTGCGTACTTTCAAGGTAAATTTATCACATTTTGTGTAACACGATTTATTTATAAAATACACTGTATAACGGCTCTGTGTATGCCGTTTATAAACCCGTATCTGTTGATACATATATAGATCATTTTCTCATTCTTTGTGAAAAACGTATAAAATAAATAAATAAATGTATATACTATATATATATATGTATGTATTTTTTGTACGTACATTGCATGAAAAATTATGATAATTTATACAGTTTTTAGTCGGCCGAATTTTCCCGGATAAGTCTGTGCGTTTATGTGTATATAAAATAATAATAATAACAATAATAATAATAATATAAATGGCAAATGGGCCCCTCGCGGCGACTGTATGCGTTTATTTTTCCGCTCCCGCAACAGCCGCCGTCGTCGTGGTCGTAACCGTGCCGGTGCGACGGATTGCGATGAGAAATCCGAATATTTCACGCCGCGTCGTTTTCGCGCAAAGCGCTCGGCGTGACGCGCAAGGGTAGCTTATATACGTACAGGTGCGTACCCGCGCCGTACTGTACGCCTTATTATATACACGACGTCGCGAAGGTGTGACCGGCTGCACGCACGCACCGCTGCGCGTTACCCGGCGACGCGTGTTACTCCCTCCGCGTAGTAATGATAATATTATTATTATTATTATTATTATTATGTTCGTATGTATAAATATATATATATATATACGGTACAACTAATATACGCGTACGATAGCGAGGTGGATGCGTTTAAAAAAATGTAGCAAAAAAAAAAAAAAACAGCAACACACATAATAATAATAATATATAATATTATTAAAGTCCCTGACGAGAGTCGGACGACGTCAACGGGTTCGAAATAGATATGATATCATACGATACCATATTATTTTTTTATTATTATTATTATTATTATTATTATTATTATCATTTTTGTTATTATTCTTATATCGGGCGACGCGCGCGAGACGGTGACTTCGGTACCACGCATACATTATTATTACTATTACGATTATTATCGTACGTATACGTATACACGTGGAAAACGGCTTATTATCTCTTAAAAATTGTTCCCTTGCGTGAAATTTACTTTTATATACGTGCCCGTCGTTGTACTAAGACATACGTACGATATCATATCATACATATATACGTACACACACACACACACACACACACTCACACACACACACACATATATATATATATTTATATATACATACGCGTACACATACCGAGGGGTTTTAATAAAATTCGTGCACCGTTCGACGGACGAGACGGGGGAACTGCAGTTTACCGACGACGAGCACCGTGTATATTATGTAATGTAGTGTAGCGAAGGGTGGGCGAAGTTAACGCGACGGCGTGGGTCGTTTGCCGGGGTAGGAAGATTCAGGACGGGGTGCGAGAAGAGCGCGCTACCGCGAGCAGTCGACCTAACGTGCGTATACACACACGTATATATAATATATACGTACATAGGTAGATACGTGCGTGGCGAGATATGTACAGGGTGGTGCACGAGAATTCACACTTAGGCGATACCTCCTGTAATGAAAACTATCTTCCATGTTGATAAAAAGGTATTCGAATTCTTTTTTGTTATTATTCTTTTTTTTTTTTTTTAACGATTCACGAGGATAAAGACTTTAATTTTTGATTTTATCTTCCCAGTTCAATTCTAGGGGCAAATATATCGAATTAATGCGTCTGAAAATGAAAACTAAGAACGTTTATGTATTCAGATAATTAAACTCTATAAAATCTTCAAAATGTTCGAAAATAATAATAATAAGTTGTTTTTTTTCAAATCGTTTTGTAAAGCACAAAAATTCAATTAAAAATAAATACGAAAAGTTGTCTTTATATCTGTGAGTCATATTAAACAAAAAAAACAGAATCCGATTACGTCCATTGACTCTAGATATACCACAACGGGTATAATAATATCTTCGCGGAACACCCTGTACTGCACGTACGTGTACACGTTTCGTGTATATAGGTGTACGCCGCAGAATGCACTGCACCACCGCCACTGCAGCAGCCACCGCGCGACCCCTTCCGTCGTATCGCCGTCGCTCATCCCGTGTACCCTCGCCGCACACCCTCTCCGCCGGCTTACCGGTAGCACTTACACCGGCAGTGAATTATATCAATTTAGCCCTTATGGCCAGAATTAAGAAAAGCTCTACCGCACGCGATGAGGTATCGCGGAGACGACGAAGAGGCGATGGTGGCGGATTCGTCTCTATATATACACGTGCTCGTGGAGGAAAAGACTGGCGTCGGCGGCGGGGAAAGGGCAAGAGAGAGAAAACCGGTGGCTGAGGGGTGAGATGGAAAGAGAGATTTTAAGGGTCGCGATAAAACAAAAATAATTTACTCTCGGCAAAGCACGGCGTCACGGTGGTAAGTGCCACTCGCGCGTATATAATATGTATATATACACGTGTATAGTGTATACACACTCGCACCGCGGTAGTGTCGGTCTGCGGGCGGGTGTGTGCGTCGGTATGTAGTGGTGTGTGTGTGTGTGTGTGTGTGTGTGTGTGTGTGTGTGTGTGTGTGTGTGTTATTCGCTCGTGTGTGCCAGTATTCTCACGAGTCCCCGTGTACACGACGACGACGGCGGCGACGACGACGACGACGACGACAACGACAACGACGACGACTACTACTATAAACAACACCACCAGCGCTCCGCGATCCCTCGCCCGGAACGACACGACGGCGGTGGCGACGACCCTCCTCCGCGCGTGCTCGGCCGTTGATTTATAGCGTACTTACATTCCGCGGCCCGGAAACCCGTACCGATGGTTAAAACGTTGTTGATCATTTTCCGGAAGCTCGGGCGCAGAAAACGACGTAATTAAATGGCCGCGAGGGCGAGAGTCCTCCTTCCCCGGCCACCGCCTGCGATATATAGGTATATCGTATATATCACGTGTACGTATATGTATATATATGTATATTATCCAAATGCGAGACAAAAGTATATAACAATATTGTATACGATATGCGCGTATTATAGACCGTGGTACCAGTGGCGTCATTTGGGGGGGGGGGTAACTCATACATTTGCCACAGTCTAGTGTTTAGTTCAGTCACTCAAGTTGGTACATATGAAAAATATAAAATATACAAAAAATATAATAATAATAATAATAAAACCATTAAACCTGTAGAAAATAAATTATGAATAAAATTATTGACTATATTATCGTCTATATTTAAATGATAAAATTGAAATAACGGGAGACGGGCGCTCACATATTGACATACCCAAATGCTAAATCGGTACACTGTACTAAGTACAAAACGTCATTATTTTTAGACTAATACCTTAGTGGATTATAGTTTAGTCTTATTATGACGAATACGAATCACGATTATGAATAGTATACTTTTTCACCCCTTATGAACATAATTGAATAGTTATATAATACATTTTAGTCGGCAAAAAAAAAGTTCAGTCGGCTTATCAGTTAATGGTCGCCCTAGTCTAGAAAAAACTGAAATGACGCCAGTGCGTGGTACGCGCCTTTTTGACCCGTACCGTCGCGACGGTATACGAAACGGTGCGGGAATCGGCGAATAGAGTGAGAGAGGAAAAAAGAAATTCGCCTGGTTTTTCTGTGTGTATACGAAATCACAGTAAAACACGCACACCGCCGCAAGTGTGTTCGCGTACCGGGTGCGGTGGACGTTATCGCGCTGAACTCGCCGCACGAGCCCACTGTTATTGCGATCTCACGCACCCTCGGAATCGGCAGCGCTTACAGCCGCGGTATAATGTTGTTACTGTAGGAGAATACATGTTTTATACGTAAAGTCGACGGTGTTTACGACGAGGAACGTGTCGCGCTGTACACTGTTGTCGTTTATAAACGTCCACACACACACACACACACACACACACACACACACACACACACACACACACACACACACACACACACACACACACACACACACACACACACGCACGCACGCACGCACGCACGCACGCACGCACGCAAGCACGTAGATGTAGATCTATATTACCTTTAACATTGCGCGCACAAATGTCTACTACGCCGCGCAGGGTAAATAATATGATGTAATGTACTCCGACGAGACGTGATAGTGTGTGACGTGTGACGATCGAGACGGACCTAACCGCACGCAATAATTATTCGTGTATAATCTACACGGTCTGTATAATAAATAATTGTAATTGATTGCGCGTAGGTTTTGACTAGACTTTAGATCACGTAAATGTGTGATGTGTGTGGTGTGTTAAGAACTAGGCGTGACTATAAAGAGTGTCCAAGAGGTCTTATTTATCTGATTTTCGTTTATTAATTAATTAATTTATTTATTTATTTATTTTGGAGTAGGTTTAGTTTAATTAAAGAAAACTGTGACGGTCCAATTTTCCCACCCCTTATAGTTTTCCGTTGATTTTTATAATCAATGTCCTCTGTAAGAGTTTAGATGAAAAAACAGCGAGAGAACCCAGATTTCGAAGCCCCTCGTAAATTTCGGGTCCAGGATAATCCTATATTTCCTCTCTTCTATTCATCACACCTGTATTATACTCGTATATACGTTTAACGTAGGTTTACTATCACTGTTCACGGAGAAAAAAAAACAAATTTGTGTAGAGATGTGTGGCATATAGGTAACGAGCAAATGGAGGACAAACGTGTATGGTCTTTCAAAATATATAACGTTATGCGCACGATATTTTACAACAAGTTGAGCGGACTTAAAATGTTTCCATGAGACGGTAATGCCGTGTGTCTATAGATACTATTACAAGCGCAAACATCATCGAGTAACGATCACGGCCGCGAGTAGTAGGTACACTAGTACCCACTAAATCACATTTAACGTCACCGGCCGCTGTCGTAGCTCAGGAAATTTAAAAAGTACAATTAAGCCTCTCGGAGGGTGGAGGAACACAGCACGCCTCGTGCACGTCAGTGGAAAAAACCTCCGGTGTTTCAAAATAATAATAATAATGAAAAAAAAAACAAAATCCTCCAAGAAACAAACATTAACATTGCGTATTATAAAGAATTGTAAATGTTTTGATTTTTAGAATTTCATAAGAACTCGTTTACCCCGTCACAAGCTATGCTTGTAGGGGTAGATTAATTTCAACGTTTTACCAATTCAAACTTGATTAAAAAGCGATATATGATTTTAATAAAATATGAAGAAAAAAAATTGCGACTGAAAACCGCCGCGCGGAGGAGAAAAATATTTTATTTATTAGTCAACGATTATATAATATTACCCCTCTCGCGCAGCAGTTTCCTTCCCTCGTGAAAACATTCGTGGCGGCCGTACCCGTCTCAGTGATGATTCGTGACATACCTACGTGAAATCATAATGTGTGGTGTGGTAAGTACGTACAGCGCCGGATACGGGGATTTTTCTAGGGAGAAGTCAATCGAAATGTATCCGATTCAAAAAAACCTAGGCTTGTTCAACAGGTCAATACGGTTGTACTTGCCGATACGTAGCTCAAAAGGGGAGGTTTTCACCTCATTATCCCCCCTGGATCCGCCTCTGTGTACGTTCAACCCGCGTTGGATATACAATGTACGCGACACATAAAAGTAAACTAGCCGCTATGTCGTTCAACGCTGCCCGACGTTTACACGTGACGCCGTGGATCGTGGAAATTTTGGCCGTGGCTCGTGACATTTTATCGATATTTAACACGTGCAGAGCGCAGTGGCGTGGCCAGAGATTTTAAACAAAGATAGCTGATATTGTAGAGCTTGTCTTTGAGAACTATAAAATGTGGATTTGATCAAATTATTGATAAAAATAATAAAGATAAAATAACAATCAAAATGTACAAAGGTAAATGCATAAAAAGTCGATAAAAATAAAACTACACAATTCGAATACTCCGTTTTAAAGTTTATTCTACTATACGGTTTTTTTTTTTTTTTTTTTTTTGAAACAGTTTTGATTATTCATACCGTTAATGATATGAATAATAATGTACAAATTGATTTTATGATAATACGTTTTTATCGAGT
Source organism: Therioaphis trifolii (assembly GCA_027580255.1). Classification (NCBI taxonomy): domain Eukaryota; kingdom Metazoa; phylum Arthropoda; class Insecta; order Hemiptera; family Aphididae; genus Therioaphis; species Therioaphis trifolii. The sequence continues at coordinate 42,190,604 of CM050406.1, read as the reverse complement.
GTAGGAATGTAGGTACTATACAATACTGTATAATACTGCAGGTATGTGATAATACTATTTAATTGGTGAACGTTTTCAAAACGATTTATTTTATTGTACAATTGGTTAGATATCTATTTGATGTTTTATATTACATTTGTGTATTAAACTCCAAATAACGTATTTTTTCATCAATTCCAAATATATATTAAATGAAAAAAAATTTCTTCATTACGAATTTAAAATAAAATGTTTTTAGTTGTTGTATGCTGTTAATTAATACATTTTCATACCGAGAAAAGCGTGCTTATTTGACTTTCAATTTTGGTGGTAATTTGTTTGAATAAAAAATATATATACTAATGTTATGTAGAAACGATCTACACGAAATGATTGTGCAAGTTTCTTCATTGCGTTGACTAATTAAACAGCGAACAAATGCATTATTTTTACATAGTTATCATACATAAATTAATAAATTATTATTACACTTGGTAGGTTTTTTTTTTAGTAGTGTCCTCATTGAACAAATAAGGATGATTTGCTCATCAGGCCCAAATTCACCAAGCTAAACGGCTATACCGTTAAGACATATAAGAAAAATCTAAACCAACTATTAAATACTTCAGTAACTTATCAAATCAAATAAACGTCTGACCCGGCGAGTTCCAGAATTCAGTTTGCTATTAAAAATCTAAGCAACTGGCGGAGAAAATCCAGAAAACAATAATGAAAATTAATTTAAACTATATATTGATGTATAAACATTGTTACTTTACGAATCAAACAATGTTCTCAAAGGTAATATTTTACAATCAATTTTCATTATGACCGACTGTTCATATATTTATATACATAATCCAGATAACAAAAAAAGCCTATGACGTCCGGGCCTCAAGATGATCCTTACGGATTGTAAAACTTCTCTTGATTGGTTTTCGTATTTTTGCGTACGGCGTTAACGCAAACGTTAAAATGGCGAATAAACACACACAATTTATATATAGATAGTATGAATTGTGTAACAGAAGACATAATTTATAGACGAACACTACTTGCACGACAAAAACGAGCGTTTTCAACGTAAACTCGTAGTATTCGCTGTATAGCTAGCAAGGGCGTATTTATGGGGGGGCTGAGGGGGCTTCAGCCCCACCCGAAATCCAGGAATTGTTTATGAAGTCTGCTTATTATTTTCTATCAGATGTAAATCGTAAAGGTTAAATATAATTTTATAAAGAATTATTGGTAACAACGAACAAGTTATTCATGTAATGTGTCTGACGATTTAGATCGTAACGATTATACCATTGAGTTCGGTTTAACAGGCTGAATTGGGGAATTTCAGTTGGAGAAAATACCACAGCACCCCTTCGAAAAAAAATATCTAAATACGCCCCTGATAGACAGTATACGAACAATCCAGTTTTCACGCGGTATAATATTATAATATTATGTGATACGCGACGAAATCAGAAAAAAAGAAAAATAATACAAAAAAACAAAAAATCCATTCGAGATCCAAAATCAAAAAGTATCACACGATATCACATGTTACGATATCACGTAGTGTCATTACGATTTACAAGTATTATATTATTACGTAGTCATACGTGTGCGCCGCGAGCTTTGCCGGGCCACGACGACGGTTTTCCCGCGCCGCGTGATGTATTAAATTGTATATCACGCGAAAGACCGGTGTAAACTTTATTATTATACTGTTTTATCACCCGCCGATCGGGCTGTGTGTGTGTTCTACGGTTTAACTGCGGCCGGGTTTCCTACGTCCGTGCCCGGCAGCCAGCCGGAGGATTTGTCTTGTTTATTAAAACAAATCGCCCGGCGTGTTTGCGTTGAATAATACGGGCCGTAATGTAGTATAGTGTTATTTATTCGCAGCGCGCGGTATACTTAATGTGATATATTATATAGATGGATAGACAGACAGTGTATTTGTACATAACATGACGTGCGTACACGCGAACGCCGCAGCCATAACGCGCCACGACGCGAATGCGCCCGTACCGTTGCGGTAAAAATTATGTGTACGCACGTCTGAAGGCGACAAGCAGTTGAATATGGAATGAAATATACGATTTTTTTTTTACTCTTTGCACCCGCCGGTGACAAATCTAATAGTTATTTACACCACCGCGCGGTAGAACGAACGTGACTACGCGCGACGCGGGCCTACGTACCCGCGTGTACGACGAACGATACTGGGTAGGTACACGCACACGCACACGGACGGAAACGTATTTTTGTTTTTGTTCGTTTTTGTTTTTTAAACCTTTCGATGAATATTTAAACAGAGCCCCGTGAATTAAAGCAAACCATTGAAAATGCATTATATGTAAATATTAAGTGGGTGGATTTCATTCAACCGTGGCAGTCAGACGGCAGCGTTTTAAATAAAATATATTGTTTCGGAGACCCGCGGGACGCTGCACAATGGAAATTCGTCGAATCGTTCCCAATCGATCGGCCGGGCGCATCACTAAAACACTATCAAATCTCATTATCCCCCGAGCACGCACACACACACACACACACACACTTATTTCACGACGAACGCCGTGGTTAATAATGTATGGTATATATTTATACAGAGCGTAAGAACAAAGATGCGACAAAATAAAACACCCTGTAAACACGTGTCTGCGTTGTCTAACGTTGTCCGCGCGTATTCGCGGGTGACCCTGTGCCGCAGTGTTGGGCAAATCGTAATCTGATTGATGATTAAGATTACGATTAAAATAATTTGTAATCATTAATCATAATATAAATTAATGTAATCAATAATCACAATAACAAATTATTTTAAATGATTAAAATCATAATGTAAGCGTTATATTGATTACGATTACAAAATTTTTTAATTTGTAATCATGACTAAATTTAAATGATTAACGATTAATGATATTTCAATGACTATTTTGGACTGAATTATAAAGCTATATTTTAAGATACAAATTTCAAAATAGATACAACTAGTTTATTGATCATTGTAGTGCACCTAACCTTTTTAGGCTCACATTTTACGCATTGAACCACTGTTTTATTTTCAGATGCGCATGATTTTTCAGGTAAAAATTTAAAAAAAATTACCATCAATTGATCGCCGAAGTGGTGGCGGAGAATCTGGAGATGATGAGTTTTTATTATTTTGAGGTACAGAAGTTGAAGTTCCTTCACTGTCACTCATTGTAGTTTGTAGTAAATTATTAGGACGAAAAACAACGAAATGAAACCAGTAATGTTCCATACCAACTCAATACAAACGATATTTTACTGTACAGTTATAGATAAATTTAGAAAAAGTAACCTTTGCAAGTTATCAGATAAAAATATAAGTACAATTTATCGACCAGTCATTGTAGTTATGCGATAAATTTTGCGATAATGATTAACGATTACAAAAATGTAAAAATGATATATAAAACAACTAGATAGCCGACTCAACGAATAAAATTGAAGTCTAGAATCCATATGCGAACAGGGCAAAATATGATTTATTAATCCATGACATTTTATATTATTCCATGAAATACAATTTTTCTATGATTGAAACCACAGATATATAAAAATGTTTTATATATCTGTTATCTTTCTACATGGATTCGGATTGAAACACAATTTTTCGATTACAATTTATAAACTATAAACTATAAAGTGCAATTCAAGTAATTCAACATCATGGTGGTTTCTTGTTCTGTGTCTGGTTGTGTCAATAGGAGACTGAAAGGAAGCAAAGTTCATTTTTTTTCGTAAGTTATACACTGTTGTATCTTATGTAAACTTATTATTAGTTAGGTTATTAAATTGTTTTAAAAAAAATCATGGAGTAATTAAATATTTCATGGATTAATCAATCGCATTTGCCCTGTTCGAATATGGCTGTCAGACTTCATAGGTCTTATGAGACTTTATCACTGAGTCGGCTATCTAGTTGTTTTATATATATGTGATTACGCCCAACACTGCGGCCTGTGGAACGCGTATCGCAATTCGCAGCGCGGTCGAGAGAAATCGCGTCGACTCGACCGACGACGCAGTCGGACCGCGTCACGTCCCGCGTCCGGCCTCCGGCACGTAATAGTCGCTCGGATGCCGAGAGGGTTCGGCGGCGGCGGCGGTTGCGGCGGCGGTGCGTCGTTTCCTCTTTTGGAATTTCACGATTACTCTCGTCATTAAGCCACCGCCATCGCCGCCAGGGTGAAGTACATTATTTCCCAAACTACGTCCGGCGGCGAGTAAACGACTCGCGGTGGCGGTGCGGTCTCGTGGAAAGGACCGTGTGTACACACACCGCCGAACACGTACGCGCGCACCGGGCGCAGTCGGCCTCGTCGCCGCGCTTTTATTTATATTTATTATCTCGCGATATTTCGCCGGAAACTTTTCGGACGGCGGTCGCGCACGGGTTCCGGCGCTCGGCGAAACCGATAAGATAATCCCTGCCATCCGGTTCCTGTGGCGGTCGCATTTTTCGCACCACGCGGCCACGCCGTCCCGTTAATTAGCAACAAGTAACGACCTACACTCACGCACACACACACACACACACACACACACACACACACACACACACACACACACACACACACACACACACACACACACACACACACACACACACGCACGCACGCACAGGACAGATTTTAGGGTATTTCGTCACCCTAGGTAAATATTTTGATTAACATCCGCTTCAACGTTCTACCGACTTATTTACACATAACCCGATCATTGGCACACATACGTACAGAGATACAAGAGGGTGCTCGACGTGCCCACGTCTCAAATTAACACTCTCGGTTTATTTTGAGCTGACCGTGAGTCGCACGGCGATAACCATGACGGGCATCACCAGTGTTGAGCATTATCTAGATAAATTATCTAAATAATTTATCTAGATAAATAATTAATTATCTTTTATCTTATCTAGATAATAAACAAAATTAGTTATCTGATGAATTATCTTAGATAAATTATTGAGTTATCTAATGTAATTCATCTAGATAAATAAACATATTTATTCAAAAAATTCGAAAAATTGAACTTGGAAGTTTTAACCTATTAAATTTCTATTAAATTAATAAATCATCGTTGCACAAATACAGAACAATAAAAAAGTAATAGGTAATAATTTTCCATGCCACTTTTATGTTAATTCTAAATTCTAATTATCCCGATTTATACAATTATACTATCTACGGCCGAATATGTTGCAACGTTGTGTCGTCGACCGTCGCCGTGTACACCATAATCCATGGTCCATAATTTATTATTGGGGATAATAATAATTAATATAATTTTTTTTTTTTTTTGGAGGGGCAGGTATATTGAAATAAGTTTATCTTTTTTTTTTATCCAGATAAATAGTGTTTTATCTTTTATCTTTATCTAGATAATTTAGATTTTAACTATCTTCTATCTTTATCTAGATAAATTGTATCCAATTATCTTTTATCTTTATCTAGATAAATTTTTAGTTATCTTTGCGCAACACTGCGGACATCACTCGAGTTTCGATTTAGAACTAGGGCAATTTTACCAGCAGTCTCGTGTAAGTTTGATACACAAGAGCTCGGGGAACAGGCCCTTTGGGAAACGGTGGGACCAAGTCGAACAACCGCGAACTTCTTTGAGTGACAGTGAATATTTTTGGTGTCTATAGACTTGACTGTGTATCGTGTTACGATGTCGTATACTGCAGCGCGCGTGAATTCGCTGCGAATCTCATCCGTCGAAACTATGTTTTTACCCACATCAAGTGACTAAAAGTATTTTTTTTGTTTGTTTTTGTTACAGGTAAGAATCAATTTCGTAACATGTTGTCAATTCAAACGAAAGCGGTATGAATTTCAAACAGACATAATGTATTATATGAAACTTCGGACAATCGTAGCTAATGACTATCACACCTATAGACGTAGTGATGTAAAACAAGGGTTTCGTAGTATGCCTACAGACAAAAGACATCTAAACATATTCGGCTGAGTGTTGATAAAATGAAAATTTCAGCGTAGCTAATATTTGAGGAAGCTAAGCCGACCGTAGCTCCCTAGTAGGTTTAACAAGTTATGCCATAATAAAATACCGAAATTATTGACTGAAGTTGTTTTAAACATTGTACAGTATACACTAAATACTCGTGATTTGAATCCAGTACCTTGCTACATTAAATGGTTTATACTTTCAATAACGGAATTCAAGCATTATTTTATCAGGCAAATCGTTCGACTGGACACTAGAACGTTATATTTCCAAGTAAAATATCATAATATTTTTATATAAAAACGATAGTCTAGCTCTCTAGCAACTTCAAAAGTATTTTCGGGGTAACAAAAGCAACCCTCGAAACTCCTCAGTGACGGCTATGGGAATGATTGTTTAATTTATCACAGTTTAATTGTATTTTTGCGTTTATGAAATTCGCATTAGTCGTATGTAATAGGAAAATCGTCGGGGTAGCTCGGGTGTAAAAAATGGTAATTGTTTCGTTACTGTAGGGATCCCACTGCCATTGTACATATTCTTTTCACACAAAAACATCGGAAATCAGATAGTTCAATGTATTTCGCACAGTACGCAGATGAAAATGTTTAATTATCATATTGGAATCACTTGTTAGAATACGTGTATGTACAATTTATACAAAACGAGACGTAACGCTTGGGGCAATGTTTTTTGTTTTTTGCGAAATCGTTTTTATCCTCTATTCATTTAATAGCCCTTAAATAATTGAATTGTAACGTTTATTTAGAAAAACGTGATTGCCCACATGAACGAATACAGGGATTTTTCAGAAACTCAAATGCAGCCGTGTAAAGCTGATATTTGGCAATAGTATGACGTGATAAATTGTAATTTTTTACTTAAAATCGGGCCTGCGCGCGCGCGCCAACGATGATGACTAAGACGGCCGTGCGCGTACACCGTAACAATATTAAATACGACGACGAGACGGGACCGGAAGAAGGCCCATTATAATTCAAAAGATAAATCACAAATAAACAATTGCTCGCGCGATATTACAAGTCGCTCGGGGGTTTTGTGTTATTTGACTGGAAACCGCAAATTAGTGTTACACCTGTGTGTGTGTGTGTGTGTGTTGCGTGCGCGTGTTCAAACCCTCACGTATTGTTTGCCAAAGCGTCTGTCCTGTCCAAAGGCCGGCGAGGGGCGGTGTACTCCAAAGGGGAGTGTACTTGAGGGAAACGCGATAAAACTGCGTTTACTCGCGGCGCATAGTCAAACAAACGTGCGGCGACGACGACAGTATAACGAGCCACAGACACACGCGATGGTCGTCCGCAAAGGCTTATGATATAATAATAATAATAATAATAATAATAATAATAATAATAATAATTACAACAAGACGATGTATAAATAAAACGCGCAAACAGACTAATCGGCGTAGTTTGTACGTACACATCGTGGGTATTCGCAGGCTTAAAGGGCCGCCGCCGAGCCGCCGCCGTGTACGTACATTATTTAGGTACGGGCGTTTTTATTTCGCGCGTGACTTCGGGGGAGGGACGGTCGCGTGGCTTAGCGAAGCGCCCCGCCGCCGCAGTAGCGATGTACACCCACCCGTATTACCGCTGCTCCGTTCATTTCGCTAATTATTCCCCGACAGATTTAACTTTTCCCGTAATACCACGACGCCGTGCGCACTGTTTGTTTTTTTATTCGTTTATTTATTTATTTATATTACCGTTATTAGGTGTCATTTTTTTTTCTTCGCTACGAGAATACAATAACCGCCGCAACGTTCACCTCGTTTACAACCGTTTGAAAACACGATAATTGCGATTATTGACGTTGTTTTCATTACGTCTCGCGGTAGTCAATTAGTGATGTCAAAAATCCGGATTTTTGGATATCCGGATTATCCGGATATCCGAATCCAAAATTTAATAACCGAATAATCCGAATAATTCGAATAATTTAAATGTTCATATATCTAATCTAATTATTATAAAGAACGGTTTTAAAAGTCAATGAGTCAAACTATTATTTTTTAATTTTAAGTTTTACCGTCTTAAATGAAACAGTCTAATACCTATAAATTAAATAACAAATAATTAATTATTCGGATTATTCGGATAATTCGGATTTTATCCGTTTATTATTTGGATTCGAATATCCGGATTATCCGAATAGTATTGGAATCCGGATATTAGTGACACCACTACTAGTCATACAACTGCGTACGCCGGACTGTCGAGTAATGATCACGTCGTCGTCCGGTGTTCGTTCGGCAATCGTCTCAAAAACACGCGTGCGTCTACCCGTGTGTACCTACAACGAAATGCGTATCGTGCGCGCACCTGTACCCAGTGACGTATTTAGACCGGGGCAAGGAGGGCAATTGCCACGGACAGCACATTTTCAGGGGCAGCAAAGTTAACTGGGAGCTTTTTTTTTAAACAGATTTATAATGATTTAAGCGGTTTAAAAGAATACAAATACCTAGTAAAAATGTTAGTTAATTTTTTTCACATGGAAATCAATGTCAACAAAACGTTTTCTTAATATCAGCACGGCAAAATAGTTATTTTGTGAAATTAATCTCCACATTTCGCAATAAGCGCGCGTGTATTGGTTTGTTGTTTGTCGTCGGCTGTTCAAAAACAAAACACAGTACCACCACTTTTATGAATTTGCGTTTTTTTGATATCAGAAGTATCACAATCAAATCATGCATGTTTTTCTTCGTCATACAATTGGTCAAAATATTATTGGTGTCAAAAAATAATTGAAAATTTCGCAAGATCAAAAGCGCGGAAAAAAATATTAGTTTAATGATGTTCGTTTTTATTCTCTTAAATATTTAACCTAGTGGTCGGGCCCGTAGAGCAGTTAATACCATACTCTATGATCGGACCACAGTTTGATGCAGCTGATAGTTTATAAAACATAACGGCTTTATGACTGTAATAAGTAGTTTTCTGTAGACAAAAAATGTATTTTTCCGATTCCATAATTATTAACTTTAATTTATGTGAACTAAATCAACAAAACGGGAAATTCGAATAAGAGCAGACCTTACGACGAATTCGAATCTGTTTTCAGATTCTTTATCGCATCGCTAACGTCGAGCGATTAGAATCAAAACACATCTATGCATCGACCAAACACTTATAGTTATATTATTATGTTGTTTAGTGAAAGAGTAAAAAAAAAAAAGTAAAAATCACAGTTTTCGATTCCCTTAAATAAAACATTGAAAATACGGTTCGGCCGGTTATTTCTTTCCGGACGGCTCTTCGCGTAGGTACGTCGCGCGTTTCGCACTATCGCATCTGGCGGAAATGTCATGACGTGAACTATAAAAAATAATCTCATCGTACGATCAATAATAAATGCACACCCGCGTGCTGCAGACTGTCTCGATTCTGAGATCGTTTTGCGTCTCGTCATCATTGGACCGTCTCGTGCGCAGGTTATCGCAGACGCGCGGCGTGTATCGGAAGTAAAATGACTTAACGAACGCCGCCGTCGCCGCCGCGGTTTAAGTCAAGTCGTTTTTATACCCGTATAAATATTATTACTATATATCTTATACCTACGGTCGTCGCCGTCGTCGTCGTATTTTATGACGCGCGGCCCGGTCGAGAGATAAAAACGGTAAAATTACTCGTATAATACGTATATTGTGTATACACACACACACACACACACACACACATATATATATATACCGGATCGGCGATCGTCGGCCGAGGCTTAAGCCGCTCTTCCCTAGGGCGCGCTTTATCCGTGCGGAAGAAGGAAATCCCCGCGCGTATCGGGTGAATTATAATATATACGACGCAGAATGTACACCGACGTAACTACTTACGCGCCTTAAGCACACGCGGACGTCGACCCGCTCGGCCCGTAAAATATATATATATATATATATATTATATACGAGTATATTAATATGGCGCGCGCGATTTTTCACGTCGTTTTTCGTTAAAATGTGGTGGCTATAGTACGCGGACACAACCGAAACGTTGAACGTTCAACGCAGACATGTCGGGGGAAGAAGAGGGGGGAAATTCACCCCCTCCCCCCATGATGTTGTTCGTTATTCATCCCTCTTGCAAATATTAACAGATATTCAATACACTTGTATCAAAGTCACACCGAATAAAATATTTCGTTATTTTGTGATTGAACTTGAAATTTGAGTGGGACAACACACACACAACAACGGGGTGTCGTATGAAAACGAGCGTCGGAGGCGAAAAAGATCCACCATAGGAGTTCGCCGGCATAGGAATCGATTGTATGTCTAAATATAAAGCGCTCGTGTAAACAATTTGATTCTGTATTTTAGACCGTTTTTAGATTTTGAGTGACGCAAAAGATCTTGTTTTTATAACGTTTATTTTTTTTTTTTTAGATTTAGCCATCTTTCGTGGGCCTTCTGTATGTCGTAGGCCCTAGGCACAGTGCCTACAGTGCCTAATGGTTAATACGGTCCTGCGTGTACGGGCCCCTTAAGGCGGCAAGTTTCGAACAATAATAATAACAATTATTATTATTATACGCAAATACTCGGCCAGTCCAACGCGCAATAAAACGCGTACCTATCTATATCACGGCGACGCGCGTTACTCAAATAAATGATTTATTTCCCGTGTAACGTTGACAATTCCGAGGTCGCGGTGGCTTTATCTCTTGTACGTACAATGTACGCACACACACACACACACACACACACACACACACACACACACACATACATATATATATATATTTCACTGGCTGCACTGAATCGACTTACATAATTATTACATTACACACACGCGCACGCGTACGTATATATATATACACGATAAATACACATAACGGGATGATTTATGGGGTCGAGGGACCCGACGAAAGGAGCCGATAAATCATAATATATAAACGCGGCGATAAAGTCCGGTGGCGGCGGCTACGACGACGACGACGACGACGACGGCGGCGGCGGCGGTGTCATCACGAAATATTATAGTCCGTGCGTTATACGTTATAATATATTATTATTGTATCGAGGGGTGGTGCAGTGCGACGACGACGACGACGACGACGTCGATTTGACGTTTTCGCGTACGCGCGGCGGCCGAAAACGATAATTCTCCCGTTTCGACGGGCGTGTCCCGTATTGGTCGTAAACAAACGGCACTGATCGTCGTCTCGCGCGCGCTAGAATACGACAACACACACGGGCACGGTGATTAATACAATAATATACACGTCGTACGCGCGCGTTAAAGCCTACGTATACGAGTCGCGGACACGAGCGAGCGCCGAAGGGGGGGGGGACACCTACGATATAGCAAAATTTCCGTTATTATGCTGCAGAAAACCCTCAAAGCCTCCACGAACGACCGTTGCACAGCCCTAAGGTGACTAAGTTTGGTGTGCAGTTTCAAAAAAATTAATCATTGGTCCTTACTTTTTTGAGGAACAAGGAAAAACGATGACTGCAGTCAATAGTGCCCGTTACATTGACATGCTTAATAGCTTTTTAAAATCAGAGTTGCGTAGAAGAAGGCGAATTATCAACCCGACAAATGTCTGGTTTCAACAAGATGGGGCACCTCCTCACACTGCGATCACAACAATGAACGTCGTACGCGAGATGTTTCCCGGCCGCCTCATTTCACGTTTTGGAGATATGCGTTGGCCTCCTAGGTCACCTGACTTGACGGTGTGCGATTTTTTCCTTTGGGGTTATCTGAAGTCACGTGTTCACGAGTCAAAACCACGTACACTAGACGAACTTAAGGACGCTATAAAAACGGAAATTGCATTAATATAGACGAAAACTTGCTTCAACGCGTTCACTCAAATTTGTTGGATCGACTTTCTTCGTGCTACGAAAAGATGGACGTCACATGCTCGATGTTCTTTTCAAAACTTAAAATGGCACTTATTTGTGTATGATAAAATATTAATAAAATAATTTTACATCTAAAACATCATGAGTTATGTCTATTTGTTTTTGTCCCTATTCCCGTGAACCACCCTGTATTCGGTGTGCCGGGCGTCTTCTACTTCACAAACGCTGTCCTTCGAAAACTCGGTTTTTGTTTTGAATTTATTTTTCAAGTTTTCTGTTTTATCGATATTTTTCGAGCTGGGTATATTCGTTTATTTTTTATATTTTATTAATTCGCGCTATTAATTCTTACGTTGTAAACACTTCAAACGGCTGTTATCGTTTAATAGCCTACTAAACTATAGCTGCTAAACGTGTCACGGCGAATGAATTCGACATTGAAAATATACCAAATCGATGCTTTTGAAATACCCAAACGGTCGCCGCTCGCCTGCACAGTCGTTGACTTTGTTTCATACCAATTCAAGTACAGGTACTCCTCACTTGATGATATTACCTGTGCTGCGTAGGTACCTACATAGAATTTTGTTTTTGAAAAAACAATCCGCTTCGGACTAATAAAGCGATATTGCGTTTATCACGTGCTACCGGGTTTCAGTGGCGTAGCCAGGGGGTGGGCCAGAGGGGCCATGCCCCCCCCATAGGCCGTGTTTTTGTATTATTGTTTTTATATCAGTACGTCCATAGAGTATAAAAAAAGTAGAAATGTTATTCATTATCACGATTTAAGTCTCCTTCAATCATTGATTCACCATTATGGTGTCTATTATCTATAGCTGCGCGGTGTGATACAATCGTGAGTGTATCACCACTTACCAACACAAAACAGTAAACACGTCTCAATGTTACCAATTGTTTTGTCTAGGTGATCAGCAGTGAATTTTATATAATATTTTACAGTATTAGATGTTCCTTGCGGTAACCGACCACGCTCACGTTTCCCTACCCACCACATTCCGCCGGCTTATCACATTCACACTGCCAGCTTATCACGCCACCGAACGTAACGGCTAGCTACAAAAAAAAAGCTAGCAATTATTTGCTACCCTGCCTGTAACACCCGCTACTCCAGAATAGGGCTGCGCGATAGTATCGATTAATCGTTTTTAGCTATCGATACTATCGATTAATCGATGTTTTTTACTAATCATAATCAACCGATGTATCGAGTACAATCGATACTATCGCTTAATCGATACAATCGTTAATTTTGACACAATCGACTATCGACCACTAGAAGAAACTATCGCACAGCCCTACTCCAGAATGTACATTTTCAGTTCTAAAAAGACTGAAAACATATTTAAGAGCTACAATGAACGAAGAAAGGTTGAATGGTTTGGCCTTAGCTATAATAAACAAAGATGAATTGGAATATGAAAACGTAGAAAAAGAAATCATGACTGCATTTATAAATAAATCTCCTAGGAGGATGAAAGTTGTAGATTGGACATAATATTAAAAATATTTACCTTATATTTATTAAGTTGTTTGCAATAAATTTTTATGTATACAAACTTGTTAAATATTTTATTAATTTCAGCCGTATGTATTTAGTATTATATGTGGTCACATAATAAGTATACGAATTATCTCAATTATTTTTTTATAATGAAAACAGTACAAATTTAATTTTTTAAGATTTTTTTGTTGGCCCCCCTCCCTTTTAGAAATTCTGGATACGCCACTGCCGGGTTTCGAAACTCGTCTGAAACATCATCAACGTCGACAGTCAGATAAAAAAAAAAAAAAAAAAAAAAAAAGAGGCGATATACAGTGTCTAAACGCCGCGCGCAGTTTCGTCGTTGATTGCCACCGCCACTATATATATACATATTCGTATATACGTACGTCGTACCGTTGAAAGTTTCTACCGCCCGTGACTGGAATAACTACATAGTAATGACACGAGGGCCGTGCCGAGTACACGTTGTTTACGAGACCGTGTGCCGGGGCGTTTGGGCGCCTCGTCGGAGTGTAAATGATATTACGACGTATCGTACGTCGTCGTTCGGGCGTGAAAGAGCACACACACACACACACACCCACACACGTGTCGAAAAACACACGACGTACCTGCTCGCGCGGCCGGCGCCACGGCACGGACTCGAGGGAAGAAGTAGAGCGGGGAGGGCGACGAGCGATTCTTTTCGGATTTTTTTTTTAACAAAAGTATATTTACAATCTATAGTATTATTATGTACAATAAGTAAATTTGATAGTTTTAAAACAGATAAAACAACATGACATTACGTGAGGAGGGAAGTCCACCTGCAGTGTGGATACCCTCAGACTTGGGAGGGGGGTTTCAATTAATACAGGTCGTGATTCAAAAGATCACGACACCGATTTCTTTTCAATCGTCGTGAGGGGGGGGGTCATCTAGGACGGATTTATTGGCTAAGTTAGATACTAGTGGATTTGTGCGATTGGTTAATTCGGTGTGAAATATTTTATAATTATTTTTAGCTGCGCAAAGAAATGTTTCTATTTTTAGGTCGTTGTGTAGTGAGAGCTTAGAGACATACCACGGTGCAGATCTTATTCGACGTAGTGAGATTGACTGAAATGCTTGGATGGTTTTTATTTGGGAAGGCCGTTTACGGATTTAAGTAGTTTTTCTTTTTTTTTTTATTTGTCACCTTGGACGGGAGGCTCGCCCGTTTTACCCCGAGACGCGTGTGCCCCGCGTGGATCTCTACGGACACGCTAATAAATTAATTTACAGTTGCGCGCTACACTCGGGGCACGTCGTGTGCGCATACGGCGATGTGGTTCGACACCAAAGTTCGATCCGAACGCGTATACTGATTGAACGACGTACGAAAACCCGCGCCGGCGTACATTCTTACAAATACGTGTGCGTAAAAAAACAAAAAACAAAAAGGGAAAAAGAACGATAACAACCACGACAGTCGGTGCACCGGATGAGCGTGCGAGTCGGAAGACTGCAGTGTGCGCGTATGACATCTGTCCAGAAGCCACTTTTATACGTTCCCTCGTCCCCCCCTGCCGTTCTTTTTTTTCGTCGCCGTACGAGACGACGTCCGATGTAGCGTAGTTACGTCCGTTAATTGAACGCAAAAACTCGACGTGACCCCCGGGGTCCGCACCGGATTAATCAAGTCTCGCATAAAGTTTAACGTTCGCTTCGGCGGCGCGGGTGGCTTTCCGACGACGGCATCCCGATTCGCCGACAACTCTACACAGAATGTGCTTAATAAAGTTCTTCGATCATATAAACCCTCATTAGTGGTGGTTTTAAGAGGGAGGCCCATGGGGCATATTGGATGGGATATTTGGCTAGAGTCTCGGCGGGACATTCTAGGAATTCTAAGATGGAGGGTATAAAATTAATCAATTTTGAAATAAAAATTAGAGATCTTTATTTTAGATGAATTATCTGTTTATTTACTAAGGTTACATACAACAAAAAAAAAGTTTTAAATTTATTGCAGAAGTACTTGGATGGCAATACTTTTCAGAAGATTTCGCTTTTTTCAACAGTTCTTTCTCCCCTTTAACGTAATGATAGAACTCTTGGCAAGTCATGTTTTAATTGATTTGACACTGTAAAATCGTCTCCAAAGTCTCTGGAAGCAGGCGATTTCATTCGTCAGTCCAATGGGCCGACACTCATGAAAAAACTCTTTCCACTGTGGCATTGTGTGCAGGGATCGCAAACAATTACCGAATAATCAGTACCTAATTTTAGTCGACTCATTTCATTTATTTATATTAGTTGGTCTTAAAAATTTTAGTCGAATTTAGTCGGTAGGTAGTACGTGATGAAAACCGACTAATAGTCGGGTAGTATCAAGTAGTTGTTTCAGGCCATCACTAGTTTGAATGCAGTAGCGGAACGAGACCATTACACTGTCGCCGTCCTATGTAGGGCTGCGCGATAGTATCGATTAATCGTTTTTAACTATCGATACTATCGATTAATCGATGTTTTTCACTAATCATAATCAACCGATGTATCGAGTACATCGATACTATCGGTTGACCGATACTATCGGTTAATCGATGCTATCGGCCATTCGATACTATCGGTTAATCGATGCTATCGGCGTGATGATACATCGGTTGAACGATACTATCGGCGTAACGATACATCGGTTATTCGATACAATCCGTAAATCAAAAACAATCGATTAATCGATACAATCGTTAATTTTGACACAATCGACTATCGACTACTAGAAGAAACTATCGCACAGCCCTAGTCCTATGTACCTACTGATAATTATTCTGAATGAGCGATTTAAAACAGTACGAACCGAATTTATATATATATATCGTCAGACTAATATTCGTAAAAGTTTTATCTCCTTACTACTTTTCAGGAGAGAGAAAAAACATTTTTTTGAATTAAAAAATAATATAACTGTGATAAATATTTTTTAAAAACATATTTGATTTTGTTAATGTGATTAAAAAAAAAAAAAAAAAATTAAAAACACCAATAACACTCTTGTAGATGGACTTGAACTATTTCTTCATAAAAAAAAATATATATATGTATTTTTTGGATATAGAACTTTTTCTACAATTTGATCAACTAAATAAAATATTAGTAGATTTTACATTTTGATTGTAAAAAAATTTTTATATAAATATTATTATATAATTATACGAGTAGCTTAGAATATTATAATACATATTATGTACCTACATATAAAGCGTCGATAATCATTACCCATACGCAGACAAATCAACGGTACCAGAATTAAAAAATCGGAATACATTTGCATTTTCGTCTGGTGGAAAACACTCTGTCCGTTCCCCGTCACTGGATCGACTTATTAATCAACATAAATACGTATGCGCATCATAATAAAATACGGGTGCATGGTAATAATAATAATAATCAGTGCGACACGGTTTCACAAAAGCCATTCACGGACAATGCACGGCATGAAAGTCGGTCCGATGTATAGAATTGCGTGTATTGAACAACTCGGCCGCGAGTGTACCTCCGAGGTTATATTTCCGTGAAAATCCGTTTTATTCGCCAGGTTTTTTTTTTTTTTTTGTGTGTGTATTCAAATCACGACCGACGTTTTATTTCGTTTTCAGTTTAATTGCGACTTGACTTTAACCACGACTGTACACGTAACGCGCGTGACATTACGCGTCTCGGGGTCTCCGCGAGCAGAGGGGGGGGGAGTAGATGTGTTTTGGCCGATATTCTCCGCGTGAAACACAATTTCGCCGTCGAGAACGTCACAACGACCGAGACGAAGCGGCAAAAAGAGAGAAAGAGCTGAGAGAAAAGGAGAAAGCGTGGGGCACGCAATACGACTACGGTGAAAACGGCATATATTATTATTATTATTATTATTATTATTCCAAGTGTCCGCGGTGGGGCGGGGTGGCAGCGATCGTTTTATTCAAATGCGAAAAACCCTCCACGCCGGCCGCCGCCGTAACGACGCGATCGCATTTTTAACGTGGTTGCCCGCCCGCGGGGGTGTTGGCCGGCAGGCCGTCGTCGGTGCCGACGAGCACACGTATACGCGGCGCCACCACCGTAAACCACCGCATCTCCACCCGACCCTCTGTTCGCGACCGAGAGCCGTACACGATAAACGGCAATGAGAACTAACGCGGAAATTAATATTCATCGGGCGAATAATCACAGGCGCGGCGGGACGTGAAGTGGTATTCGCCCGCCGCTCTGTCCCTAAAAATCCTTCGCACCCCGTCGTACACCTACGACCCCGCGTGTAGTGGAAACGAGAGACGAGCGGAGGAGCAGAGAGTCGAGGGCGCGTGAGTATAATAAACACGACCGTTTCAAACGACGATACTCGCCAACGTTCGCCCCTCCAGCCCGAGGCCCAACCACCGTGTAACGACTTTGCGGCCGCGGAGAATCTTTCTCGTTCCCGTGTCAATTTCGAAAACCGCGGGTGGCGGGCGCTAGGGAGAGTGGGAGAGTGGGAGAGAGAGAGAGATGGCGCGTCGAGCTCAAACTTAAATGGCTCCAAAATCGAGGTTTGAATTTTAATCCAAATCATTTGCATATATACATCGCACCGACTTAAGCCAAAAATACGCGTCGGAGGAGGTGCGCCGCCGTCGTTATCGTTATACTCATTTATTGCTACCCTTGTCGCAAGGGAAGGAGGCGAGCGCCGTACACGTGCGCGGGTGTGTACCAACCAGCCCGCAATGCGTTTATCAAACACACTGATCTACACTACGATACATACAATAGTATAACACACGACGGGCGTCACGAACAATATCGTTTATCATGTTACAAAGACGATAAATTACATGGAGTATCACCAAAGTTATCCGATTGCAAACACCTATAGTACGTATAAAACGAATTTTTCACTGGTAAAAAAAAAAAAAAAATCACTCGGTCAAAAACGAACACTCTAAAAAGGATGATGACTGTTTTTTTCTTTCTAAAATTCGTTTTTGTGTAATCTCGTCGCACGCAACTTGCAGTAACGGAAACTAACACATGCACACCCACAGGAGACGATAGCGGGTAAAGAAAAATTGCACCCAACACGGCCACACGCAGATTAGTTGACGATAACGCTGCCGTTGTTTTAGACTGAGTAATCTACATTTATGTGAAGGATTTTCTTTTCGTTTTTCCGTAATAAAAAGTTACCGCAAAACCACCATCCAACGTTGTACCCCGGGCGATCTACTGATAGCGAGTGAGCACCACATACATACATACATACATACGAATGCTGTGTTTAATTAAATACTGATAGTGTAGTAGAATACTAGTAGTTACGGCCTCCACCGAATTCAATTAACAACAAAATATTAGCCTTTAAATGAGTAGGGTAAATCCATGGCCGGAGGAGGATGCCTGCAGCGGAATGAAGGATAAGTAGATTTAAACCAAAACCCTTTGCAAACGTTTTTTTCTCCTCCACTACCATAAGCCCTTCATCCTTTTTCTACCATTGCTACAGACCACACGAGGGTGGACCACTGCTTCAATTCTAACCCTTCATAAATGCTTTTCTATTACGCCCATAACTAACCCATAAACATATGAACATTTCCTTAAAGAAAAGCTATTTCTCCAACTTTGTGGAAGATGTAACTCGTTTAATATATAATTTTGGTTTGAATACATATTTTATCAGAAACATACTGACGAACATTGGTATAAATAAAAAATGCAATCATAATATATTATTCATTAATTTAAAAAAAATTTACTCTTGTCTTGGTCAAATTACAATATTAATAAATAATAACAGTAGAAAAAAATAATTTGTTTAAATTAAAATTATAAATGTATCTTTTTTTATTCAAAGGTTTATAATAAAATGTTCTGTTAATAATTAACAAATGAAAAAATTAGAAAAAAAATATATATACTGGCTTATTAAATAACATACTATTTAATTGACAAAACAGGAATGAGTCAAAATATAAGAAATTATTTCTTCATTTTGAAAATCTGATCTTGAACAATTTTTAAAGATGGAAATTTCACTTAAACACTGTAAAAATAAAATAAATTAAAACACTAGAATAAATTAACATCTATTTTTAATTGAAAAAAATGTGAGTTAAAAAACTTTCAACAGTACAACAATAAATTTTAACTGTTTCACTCTATAATACCACTAAGACAATACATCAATTACATTGTATTTTATGTGGAGTTTTGTGAACCCTCACATAGCTGGAGGCAAAGACTAAAGTAAATTAATAAAATTAATTCAACGCCATAGTCTTCTTCTTCCCTATATTTTTTTGTATTTATTGATGCCACAAAATAACATTTAAAAACTCCATAATTTAGTTTTCAACTATGTGATTGAGAGTAAATAATGCATTTAATAAAATCTTTACAATTACTAATACCTATGTAAGATATTAATGTAAAAATTAATATTTTAATACCACAATAAAAATTATAGTATACATTTATTTTGATTTAAAAACTCTACTTACCTATATGTATACAAAATAATATACATTGTATATTTCCATTATAAATCATTATAGGTTTAATTGGGTTGTGAATTTGTGATTACTCCATAACGACATAAAATACACAAAATACACATGTACTTTTATTAATACATATTATATTTGTTTAATACTAGACACTCGAATGTATATGGAAACTATGTTAGTCAAGTCTTGGGGAAAAATTTTACTGAGCGTGGAAAATACTTTAATAAAGGATGAAGACAAAGAAATCTCTGCTTTTGGTCTGGCAATTTTTTTAAATCTCTTACTGGAGGAGAGAATGTTGACGAAGATAACATTAATGAGTGGATAAATTGTGATGCCAATGATCCAGGATTTGAGCGTCTTAGTGATGAACAAACAGTTAAGTGGAGCATTAGGTATAGTGTCGGAAAGTGAAAGTGAACAAGAAAACGATGAAAAACAATGTGCAGTAAAGCAAGTGAGCCATGGAGCAGCTCTAAAATATATATACAGGATCATTAAATATTTTGGAAAACAAGACGATACAAACTGTGTATGACAAAATGTTATTAAAAAATGTTCCATCACAAGTTAAAAAGAAGAGTTTTCAAACAAAGAAACAACAACTTGTGACTGATTTTTTCACACATAAATAATTTATAATATTTATTAATTTTTAATTATACATACATGTGTATCTTTTTTGATAATATGCAATAATAATTTTCAATTACAATTTATTTTTTATTATAAAATTTAATTTTGCAGATTATCTGTGGAATTAATTTATCCGTGGATGTCCTGCCACCCTATATTCCACGGATAATCAAGAGTACACTGTATATAGTACATACATATAAAAATCATTATTTATAAATAAATGAATATTATTTTGCAGTTGAGAGTAAAAATATTAATATTAAAAATATATCATGATTAGTTAATCATATATGGATGCAACAAAAATGTATGAAATATCCCAAAAATATTCTTAAGAATATTAATAGTATTTATAATTGTACACCATAATAACAAATACTATTTCAATTTCTAATCAAGTGTATCTATATAAATATAACTAAGCATTGATTGGGTTTGAACTCAGTAGAAGCATAGATAATACAATTTGTAGACATATTTTTATATTTTATTTTATTTATTTGTATAAACGCCAAACGGCTTTTTACATATACAAATGTATAGTTTAAATTAATAAGCTAAGAATTATTACTATGGGGAAAATATAAATAACAGAATATCGAGAAAAAAATATTTCTTGTTTTAAATTAAGTCAAGATAATATTGTTATTTAAAATGCAAATGAGGGCCACGGAAAAATTATTGAGGGTCATATACAGCCCGTGGCCTCTGGCTACCTAACATTAATGCCACCAAAAATAATACATGCATTTCGTAAAAAATTAAAAATACTTTTAACTACCATTATAACACAAAAATGTACCTTTGATATAGCTGAGCATTATAAGATATACGGTTTTCACTTGGATCATTACCATCATATATTTCAACTACTTGAATACCATCACTATTCGTACGTATAACTTCAATGTCCAAAGGCCTATCATTGATCATTTCATTCAACGCTCTAGATCGACTTTCATTGAGCTCTTCAGGCGGAAATAAATGAACTGAAACCTTTAAAGCCTATAAAAATGCAGAAAATACCAATTAAGTAATTCCAAGTTATAATTATTTGGAAAAAAAATGTGACAAAATAAGTCATAGAAATATCTGACAAAACCAAAATAAATAAATAAATATACACAGAAGTATTTATTTTGAAAAATAACATTTAAATATACTAATTTTTTATAAGTCAAATGTAAAAATCACCTGATAAGGAATTACAGCCAACAATGCGTCAATTGACTGAAGGTCGATAAATTTATCTTGATCAATGACACCATAATTACCATAATCAACAAAAAAAACTTTGAACTAAACAAATAATAAAATTGAATAATACAAATAAAATATATATTACAATATATAATACAATACATATATATATATATATATATATATATATATATATATATATATATATATATATATATATATATATATATATATATATATTATGCATAGTAACTCACTTTGCGTTCAGTAAATATATAATCGTCAATTATTGCTCTACTCCACATATCAAGTTCTATGCATTTAACGAGGTACAATTTATGAGGCGATATACTTTTTTTGGAATACAACTGTTCAAGAGGACGAGAGCAAGAAATAGTATCCAATATAGATTCCATAATAAATAGTGTATCATTTGGAGGATGTAAATAAACATACCCATCACCAATATAAGAAAGATTACATTTTTCACAAACTTTGTCAATCTAAAAATTAAAATACAATTTAAAATAAAAGTATCAAGAAATTTTAAACTAATCATTGATACATTATATACGTGTATGTCATAAGGATTTAGTCAAATGCCTAAATACATAGTCAAAAAACATGTTTTAATAAAAATATACTCTATAATATATATTTATAAAATAAAAAAAAATATATATATATATTTATTATTTATTAATTCACGGAATAAAAAATTCCTTATTTAGTATAGTACATAACAATAATTCAGTAAAATAGGATAGCTAACGTATACAAGGGGTGATGGCTTAAAAAATACAGCAAAATTACAGGCACAGTAAATATAAACTAAAACAATTAGGACACAAGTAAAATTACATACAATAAATGTACAAAAATAACACAATATTAAGGTAAACTGAGAAAGGAGGGGTCCTTATATATATATATATTTTTTTTTTGAATATTCAATAAAATTCCAAGTCGTTTGATCAAAACATGAAAACTCAATTACTAATTGCCTATTACAAAATTAAGCCAATAGTAATAAAGCACTTATTTGATTATTTTACTTATTAGATTGATGAAAATAATTATGAAACTAATAGACCAATAATCAAAATATAACTACATATACAGTGTAATCCTCATTCTAGGAAAATTTTTATCTTCAAACATAAATATTTTGATAACATAAAAATGGTAGTACAATTAAATTATGTCACTTGAACTTGGTTTAAGCTTTCAAGCTTTATGATACTCTTACTTGTATTTCTTATACACATACTTAAAATAATTTGGGATAACATACCTACACACATGCTCTATCTAAGACTTAGTCGATTCCTTTGTTTTATTATTGCACCTCAAACCAAAAGATGATTTACAGGAAATAGTTATTCGATTTGCAGAGCTATACAATGGCATTAAGAAACAAGTGATTTGATCTATGACAGATATTGACAGTTAAATTAAAATGTATCTTGGATCTTTCATTTAAAATGCATTTTATATTTCTTCCCATTACTTATATTGGAGGAGGTTTTGAGCTTAATATACTTTTACTATAACTCAAATAAATGGCATTAATATTAAATAGTTAGTCATTCATTTCTAATTCAAAATTTGTATTTCCTGAATGTGTTATTTAAAAATTAACATTTCTTTACTTTATAAGTAATTTTGGTTACATAAAATGTGCACATAGATATAGAGGACAAAATATATTCAAGTTTTCAAAAGATGTCAGATGTAATTACTATCAGAGGAATTACCAAAGGTGTTTTGGGAGTCTGAAACGCCCCTTAAAATATATTTATGGAAATTTCTCCATCCAAACCGTATATTTTAATTCTTAAGCTTTGGTCAGAATCGTTAACTAAAGAGAAATTGAACATCATTTTTACAAAAATCAATACACCTATAGTCTATTCAAAATAAGATCAGTACCAGGCGGCGACCAGTTTTTGTTTGCTAAGGTCAGACGGCCTCCGTAGTAACAACTTGTCCAACCAGTACTGATCTCATTTGGACAAACTATGTCCATTAACTGTTCCGAGGAGCAAATAATACTCTATGAGGTGAAGTACTTTTTTTTTAAATTTTATTTCTGTTGACTAAATACCTTATTAAAGCTAGATTCTTCTACCATAGCATCCATAATCAAATTATTTATATTACATTTTCCATTGTATAATGTAACCAATGGGATATCGCCATCAATATTATCAGGTACAACAGTAAATTCTTTATTAAACAACATTTGATCAAATATTTGTTTAGCTATTTCAAAGTAAGGTGCAAAAAATAATGATGATAATGCACATTTGATAGCCTAAAAATACATTAAAATGATGAAAACAAGATAGAAATATTTAATGATTAGTATTAAATTACTTGAGATGGAACATCCAAGAACTTTTGAGGTAAAAACATGATATTACTTTTATCAACAATAAACTCTATACCAAAATCAATAAGAACTCCAGTAACAATATCATTTTCAATTTTACAAGCTTGAAATCTATGCCATTCCTCATTTATTACAACTGCATATACATCATTTACTTCAATTGAAAACATTTTACTAAAATTTTTATTTTCATCTGGCGTATTCATCAATTTATATAATGTATTATAGTCGTCCTACAAAAATAATAGTTGTAATAACTAAGAATATTAAAGTTAATATATATGAACTAATAAATACATTTATTTTATCTTGAACAAAACGAATCCAAAATGTGTGATTACTATCAACACTTGTCACTGTAACAGTCCTTTCAGTTGTATCGAGAAATGTCATTAAAGGAAGATTACTATATGCTTCGGCCGTAGATGTATCCACGAATGCATCACATTTTTTTTTTGAATTCTTAAAAATCAATGTAATGGTAACAAAAAAGAGTCAGTAATTTTGTAAAACACAACTTACTGAAGGATCATAATATAAAATTGATTTGTCTGGTAAATGATCTATGAAAATATTTGTTGTCAATTGATTAATGCGTGACAACCAGTCTGAAGGCAAACTTTCCTTGTAAATGTCTTTATAAATACATTCTATTTTATCACAAAAAAGTCCATAATTTTTTTGTAGCTCCTAAGACACACACACAAATAATCTTAATATAAACAAATAAAATTATTATAATAGCTAGTTAAAATCTGACCTTTTCCAATCTGTCAACAATAACAGCATCATCTTCAGTTGTAGGTATATTTAAATAACTATAATTCTTTTTCAGCACATTTAATGCTTTGCGTGCAGCTACCTGTTTGGCTACTTCAGGAACGGAATACTTTTCTGGGAATGAACTTGCTACGGATACATTACCTAGCTAAAATAAAAATTATTAAATTCAAAATAAAATACAGAATTTAGAATTACTTAAATACAAAGACTTCATAAATATTAAAGTGCTTAGTTTTTCAATAAAAAAAAAGATATACAGTACCTACATGCAATACTAATTTAAAATAATTATTATTATGGAAGTAGGAAAAATATTAGGTTAATTACTTTAACTAATCTAACCGAAATATAATTAGAATAGGTATATTGACATGATTTATACAATTTAACCATCTTCAAGTAATTAACTCAATACAAGTATGAAAAGAAAAGCCAAAGATTATTTTTACATAGATAAATTAATACCAATATTTATAGGTACCATAAATTGATTAAAAGTAATCGTGTAGGTATTCAAATACATACAAATATATTAATTACTTAATTGAGTATTGATATGTAAGTTATTATTATTTATACAGTAAAATAAATAAATTTTAAATGTTTAAGGCCAGGTGCACTACACATCAGCATCCAGACTTCAATATTAAGTACATTTTATCTGAGTGCCCTACTAATGGAAATGTATTCCAAATACATAACACAATTCATGTATGAAATACTTTAAATGTAAAACTTTTATTATTTTATAATTGTGTATCATGTGTTCTACGAATTCAGGATGAGTGATTTTATATTACATAAATAAAAATTAGTTTTACTATAAAAATATATTATATTATCACAACATATCATACAAACTATTAGTAATTTTTCATCAAGTTAATTTAATTGATAATAATTTTGGATTTTCAACAAATATAAAAATTAAAGAACATTGACACTTCACTGACCTCCACCACGCCTGAATTAGATGACGATATAAGTTCTGATGCAGCGCCATGCATTTTTAAAATTATTTAAGATGTGACCAAACGCATTCTATTGTTTGAGTGTTGGCTCCTGTAAGCGGCACTGCGATAATTTGAGATTCTGCTACACGAATGCCTTCTATTTTAGTTATTTTAATTAAATTTTGGAGTGATTTTATAACATATTTTAATTTGAGTTTAAAATTAATTTTCAGTACATATTTTTTACTGATAAATCGAGTAATATAAATCCCAAGAAAGTTTGATTATACAATATGTTGCCTTTATATATTTAAGATATTTTTAATTTGTGTTTATAATCTATTGAGCATTTTGATAATGCAGAATCATTAAGCAATCTTACGTTCATAAAATTTTTATTTATTAGTCAAAACAAACATCAAGATATAATTTTCATATTTATGAACTTACATAAATATAAAAATACATTAAATTTCACCTGGGTCCAAAAGTGTTCGTTTTTTTTTTCGTATGGCATGATTATCCGGGAGTGTAGATTGTAGGGTCTACAGTTCGGATGCCAGTTTGGCAGAATTTCTATTGGGGCACCCTTAGGTTTCTGCCATGCCCCGGAGTGGAGGATGGCAGTCTCTCTCCGAAAACAGTTGTTTCCTGTCCAAGTAGAGAGACTGCCCGATGCCGGGTTTGAACCAATCAATTATACAAATCAATGATAGTGTTTTTGCTTCTTCCAGTCCAATTTACAGCTTGATTTATTGGAACTTAATTTACCCAGAACCTAACTATTTCCATTATTTCACATAATGATAGTTGATTATTACAACGGCCGTTAAGATCCGTGTATGTAAAAAAGTCACTATCTTAACGAATCGATTGGTAAGTTTGGCAACCCCGTTTTGTACATCGTAATGTTACAACTCTTTTCATAGTGCCATCAGAATTTCGTTTTTTATTACTTCTTAAATATTCCACAAGTTGGCCATTACATACAACACCGTCTTTCACCTTTATACATGTCATCGGATTATCAGCCAGTAATAACCCTCGGTCTTTTAAATATTGAACACATACCACTTTATCTCTAATAATGTTCCTAGGTGACCAATAGTAGATGTCATGTTGAGTTAGAACATAAAAATTCACACGCACAAAATAAAACTCAAATAAAAAATCACAAAACGAGCGCACAACACATACAATAAAACCGGAACTGTACTGACTGAGGACAGTAAAGTATTATAAATGATTGTAAGTAGCAATACCTATCGGAGAACAAAAATAAAATAAAATGCCCATAATGACAATTATCGCGATAAAGAAACCTATAGATCAACTCAATCTTATCGGTAGGTCGAGTAACATTTGTAGGTCGCATATTGGACCGTTACCGAGACTTCTACTGTATATATTGACCTTTATAATTTTATTCATTATTGCACTTATGTCATGTAAGTAAAATACTATCCAAAATATATTAGGTATATTTTAATAGGTATTAAAATATCACATACTTACTATAGCTATAGATATATATTATCTATCAATACTTTTAGACATTCAAATAAAATTACCGTTATATTAGCATAATGAGCAGGTATTTTTGACTTTGATTGACATCGAAAAACATTAAATTCAATTTTTCCCAATTCTTTTTCTTCCACATATTCATGTAATAATTTAATATGATCAGTACCAATATACACTTCAATGTTCGAATTTAATGTATCATCCTAAAAAAAGAATAAGTCACATAAAAATCAAGAAATTATAAACAAATATGGAATAAAACGAAATTCCACTGAAATTTTAAAATACTATTAAGACCTCAAAAATGCAAAGATAATTAACATAATACCAAAACGCGATATAGGTACTTTACAACACAAATTTCATCCAAGACTGGTAAAATCTATGTCTTAACAACATAATTCAAAATTGTGTCACATAACACTGTGACCAAATGTTTAATATTTCTTACGTTTGACAGTTTCAGTTGATATTTTAACACACTACAATTTATAGTTTCTTTTTTAGGCTTTCTTGTAAAATGTATTCTTCCAAACTCTGTATTTTATAAATACACACACACACACACACACAAAATGTGTGAGTGTATAATATTAAGAAATTACTTAACGTCAAGCAAAAATTTCTATCCCACTATCCTATTTAAAACAATCCAACCTTATCCAAGGAAGTCATGTTATTTTTAAATTAACTACCAAATAAAATCAAAAATTGATTAAGGTAAAAAATTATAGGTTAATATAATAGATGTCGTGTTAATTAAAATGTATAAAGGTAAGATAAAAATGAGTTTATTTTATTAATTAAAACAGTAAAATTATTCAACATAATTTTAAAAACATGTTAAGTCAATCACACACATACAATATAGTATATATTAGTTATTTGCTACTTAATTGATTAAATCATTTAATTTAATGAAAAATTGTAAATTATGGATTCAAGCAAGTTGGTTCCCACAGAAAAAACCATCTTTATGTGTACAAATTAGAATTTATTCTAATTTTTTTTCTCCAACAAAAATTAATAAAATTGATAATTTTTGTTATAAAATCAGGTAATAGTAATAAAAAAAATGACCAACTATTCAAAGTAGATGCTTTTAAAGGAATTAACTTATTAAAACATGAACTTTTATATTATTAGTATGGGCTATTCGATCTTACACTACTAAACGAAGCATCATGGCAAAACGTAGGTTGCTAGGATTTTCAGTATAATAAATATATAACTAATAATGTGTATGTTTGAATAAGCGATTAATACCATTTAATATTTGGGTGCATGTGTGGTGATTAATACCAAGATCAGTGTAGCCTGTTTGAATCACACTTCATCTATAATATAGTATAAGTTTTAATGGTTTAGACCGTTTTATTTACTAAACATTGTTTAATCATCGCTCACACCTGATTAATTATTCTCAAGTTTAGAGTAAAAAAATTAATATGTAATACATTTAAAATCTAATTATTTTATGCATTTATATTTAATAATGTACAACAAAATTGTACAAGTATTATCTAACAGTGACCAAATTAAGAATAAGTACTTTTCATAAATCAGCATACAATAATTACTCTTTACTTTCATTGTGAGTGAAGTGGTTACATTAAAAAAAAAAAAAAAACTATAATCATTAGTTGAATTTTAAATTTTAAATGATCTATTAACAAAATATTAATATTTTGGAAATAAAATATCAAATTTGATACGAAAACGTAGTAAATGTTTTTGGAAATACACATAACATAATACAAACAGTTTAAAACTTACAGGATCATCATCAAAAGTATACTTTGTTCTATGACGACCATGTCTTATGTGTTTTTTAACATTCTTACTTATATTACAAGTATCACTCTTATTGAGAAGCCAACTTTCATCTACTGCCATCTAGAATCATAAGATTTAATACATTTAATCTACAAAAAAACAATTTAAAATAATAACATAATTTGTTTGTATTCATTTTTGGAAAAAAAAACTAACTTGAAAAATTAGGTAGTACATGAGTATAATCTGGTGATTTTTATACATAAAATAAAGTAAATCTAACATAAAATATTTCAACTTGTTTATTAGTAGGCTTAATAGAAATATTCTTAACAGTAACACTAATCAACATCATACTTACTTACATAAGAAAATGAAATATCTACATTTTTAAATCATTCTTACAGAAACAAAAAAAATATTACAGTCTTATCACTTAGAATTCTGTTTTCAAATATTTAGAAGCCTAAATACTACAGATTAGCAAGTATAAGATAGATATTAAATTAAATAAAAATAGATATTATATATTATAATAATTGAACAATGTTATTGGTTGAGTAAACATAACAGAACACATAAATATCATGCAGATATTAGTGGAATACCTACACTTTAAAACTATACAATGATTGAATAACTAAAAACCAAGGCTAGAATGACTAATGCACTACTCAATGATTGTAAGAGAAAAAAATACTACTCAATGATCGTAAGAGAAAACAATATTTGTAGTTAACGCATCGCTCAGAAAAGATCGAAATCCATCAACGTGGCTGTACGAATATCCACGTCTAATTATTAATTACGAGTTCGTCGCCGATACGAACGGGATATAGTATTAAAATAAGCGAAAAACGCACAAGGGCTGTCATACGGCCACTATAGACGGTTCGAGAAAAACCCGTCGTGTCTCGTCGACGTAGGCTTCAGACGACTTACTCCGAAACGGAATTTCCGTCCCGCGTACAGAGAACCACGCTCGCATGCGATTCGGACGTGACGACTTAAAAACCTAACAACTCAATACTCACGAGAATGGTACATCAATATTATAAGTAATAATATCAGAGTCGAACCGGAAAATTCGGCTTGTGGAGCAGACGGGTACGTACCTCGATGTTATAGTGCACTTGAGCCTCGGATAGAAAAAAAAATGTCGGACGGCGGTCGTACTCGTGGTTACAAAGGAGTGAGTGGGAGCGGGACAAGAATACAAGACTACAGTGACTAAAGTTGCGGTTTCAACGTTCGAGAAATCGCAAAGAACGTTGATTTTCCACGAGCGAAAACGAAAATAAAAGCAGTGCCTGCAAGCTGCCGGGACGAGGACGGAATCTGTTCAGTGTGACCAACAGACATAATTAATTACTAGACGTAACCACAGAACAATAACCATAATATTTTCTATGCAATATTTAGTATATCCATTGATTATTCTATAATCAATGGTATATCTATAATCGTGGCAATAACAAACTACAGAACAAGACGTCACTGGCGGGGGAAAAATGGAAGGGAAGATCGACGTCGTGTTTACGACTTCACTGACCGCGGCGAGTTTTGGGCGTTACCTACCGGTCGAGAATATTTTAACATTTCAAACGCACTACGCGTTTACGCAGTAAAGAATAGAGATGGACTTAGGGATGGCAAAATATCGTTGACTATCGATATATCGTATTTTCGATACATCGCATACCCAATATCGATACCACGATATATCGACCACTAATTCATCGATACATCGATTTATATCGGAAATTTTTTTCTAATACTAAAAAAGGTAAAAGGTTCATATAGACTTGCACATAGATGATTATAATTTATTTATGCTTTTACTATAAATTGATTAATCAAAGCATATACCTATATTTAACAAAATCACAAGATATTTTATATTTATAAATTATACTTAATGAAAATATCGTTTAAAATTAAGTACAAAAAAATATAACAAATTTAAAATGTGTTAAGTTTGGAAACAAAAATCATCATCTATAGAGTTCAGAAAAAGTAATTTGCTCAATCTCTTTCCTAACAGTCTATTTCTTGATTTTGGTAACGTCAAACTGGCCTTTGAAAATAATCTTTCTGAGGGAAAGTTATGTTATTAATTTTTGTAAAATGTTTCCAAATAGTACTTATCGGCGGCATTTTTGGAATAGAGAGTACAACCAAAAACATTAAACAGAACAAAAACATTTATCGTACAGCGTTTTCAACAGTCTACAGACTACGATTTACGAAGAAATGATAATGATTAATGAATAACGATTAATATGATATGAGTATAATATGGCAATATTCATTATACCTTTATGGCTTCATGGCTTCATGGCTCATGCGCTCATGGCTTTATCGCCTAATCAGTATTCTAATAATAGTTTAATAGTAGATTTCCCACGGCCGTACATTTACAATATGCCTATATGGGTCTATCTACTTTCAATGGAATCAAGTAGAATGTATAAACAGTAAACATAGCTAATAGCTATTAATATATGACATCCCAAATAATTCATAATTTTTAATTTATAACTGTATATAGTATATAATTATATCTATTGATAAGTCGTATTAAAAATTAAAATATCGCAAGACTCTCGATAATATCGAGACTATATATCGGTTAGGTTGTATCGATATAAAATTTCTCGATATATCGACTTCATGTATCTATATTTTCGATATATCGATATATCGTTGCCATCCCTAGAGATGGTTAGGTTAGGTTGGGAACACACGGGCGTTATTTTACCGCGCCGTAATTTTACTGTGTCAATGCGCACGCGACAGTTTTCGAAATGTCGCGCGTTAATTTTACGGCGCGACACCCGTGTGTTGTGCTGTATTAATTTCAATGTATTTCAACAAAACGCGGAGTAAAATTACGGCACGGTAAAATAACGCCCGTGTGTTCCCAGCCTTTATCAGTGGCCCACGTGATTAGGCGCGCGTATTCACACAACACGGTATTTAGTCGTCTACGGTCTACCGTCCGTTGTCAAAAGTACTAAAAAAAGTTGAAATTCATTTATTTTGCTTAAAAATTGAAATAAAAAAATGGATATTGACACAAAAGTTTTAATCTGCTGTGGAATGCACACCCATCTTATAAGACAGGAATGGGACAAAAAAAATACTTGGGAAGAAGTGTGTGTGTTGAACTAAAATCGAATTTCAACAGCTTAAAAAATAATGAAAAAAAAAAACAAATTTAGTGAGTTTCTTTATAATATATTATATTTATTTATTGTAAAACATTTTAACATTTTATGTTTAAGACTCATGTTGATAGCCAACTGATGAGTTGAAAAATTAAAATGTAACTAAAACGTAGACGATTCATGGAAAAAAAACCGTCGTGTGTGAAAAACAACGTCCGTCAGGGGCGGATCAAAGGAGAGGGCGAAGGGGGCGTGCGCCCCCCCCTAAATATCAAAAAAAACTTTTTTCCAATGTCAAGCCATTATTGGCAATCTAGTTAGTAGTTAATTATCTAAATTTGTGTAATGTGTTTTGTGTACCTTGGTACAACAGATTTAAATTGTTATCGCCATCATTTGTCATTATATTATCTATACCTACGATTATAAGTATAATTTAACAAACGAACAGATGATGGACAAATTCGTAGTTAGAAAATTGCACCATTTAAAATATTTCACTGCCGCAGTGACAAACAGTGACACTGTTTCCGCCGTGACATAGTAACGCCGACGTGATTTTTTGCTCATCTCTACTACGCAGTACGCAGTAAATAATAGGGAAGGCAATTTTTTTATAGTGTTTTCTGGTTCAATACCGATTTGAAATCATTTTCAGATTTTCGGAGTTTTATTATATCATATTATCTAACATTCAGCAATTTTTGTTTTTTTAGCGGCTATCGATTATCTATAGTATGTACTTAATGTTGCGGAATGCGGAATGCGAACAGGCGAATGTTGAACAATACTCAAGTTCATTATTTTTATTTACTGTGTCCGTGTCGTCAAAATTGTTTTGTCCAATTTCAAGTTATTGACGCTGTTTAATTGACTATTCGTTTCACGTTTGTGTATAATACACACCGTATTGTTATGCGAAAAAATAAAAATAATAATATATTAAAACAAAATTATTAAAAAAAATCTACAATGAAATTCCTGTGTTTACTATGGTTATATAAATAACTTAATAACATATTTGCGTTCTGTACTTTTCATAAGTGAGTACGTACTTACCTGCTTTTTAATCGCCCTCTAATTTTCAAAGCCTACGCACCACCGATCCTTCAAAGTTAAAAAAGACATAAATCAGCATGAAATTTATAATGGAATGAAAATCTACATACGTAATTATTAAATCGTTAGTTCTTTACTTAAAGTGATAATAAGGTCCCAGATGTTGATTCCCTAAAAAAATGTATTTATGGCACAAAAAATTCTCTATAAATATATAATATGCTAATGACTTAAATGCTTCAAAAACACATTTTAATATTGTTAATATAATCGTTTATTGTTTTTTAAATTAATAATTTTAATTTATGAGCGTACGTATTTTGATTTAAGTTTGAATTGTATAACTGGTTTTAATGTAGAAAACAAATTTAAACATTTTGTTGTATTTTTGTGACTATTATTATTATTATTATTATTATTTTTAGAGATAATATAATACCTAGTTAATAATAATTGCTACATGGAGTTTATAGTTTATTACTAATTTAATATTAGATTTTAAGTTAATCAAAATTATAAAGAGTGGAGATATAATTTTAATGCCTATAGGTTATTTTTAATCTATTTTATTAACTACCTATTAAATAATACTGAATAGGGAATAATCCACTTTATTATTATTTTTTTATTGGTCTGTATAAAACCCGACATCTATGGCCATTAGTTATGATTATGAATGATAATTAAAATTATTATGGATATATTTATTAAGTTGAAATAAGAATTAAAATAGAAGGGTGACAATATCATAGTTATAGTTATGCTAATAATAACTTTTATAATATTTATAAATATACTTATATGGTAGGATCATTTTAACATTCAATCAGAGAGGAAATATCATTAAATTGAATTGTATAGTTTCGTTGCTTTTAAAAAGTCGATCATTATCAAGTTGTCCTCGGTTTTGGATCCAAGTGCATGTGTCGAGAGTCTCATCCATTTCTATTCTTTGTCTACTTTAAAACCTAAACCTGTTTCAAAAAGTCTTAATTTTTTAAATAAGTATATTATTTTGAATATGAATGCTCAACTCATACAGATTTATTTGCTCGTATGGTTTTAGTAATAATAAATTGTCGTTTATACTGCTAACGCGCTTTCTCCTTTCGATAAATTCTTTATCCACATCGAGACCTTTTCATCTTTAATTCAGTTATTCAGAACTCATTAGTAATATGAATATTAATTTGAAAATATTATCGAAAAGAGCATAATTTTTCAAATGCAATTCCCGTGTATTTTATGTTAATATGTTTTATCGTTTCTGAGTGCTTATAAGTTTGACAACTATTAACGCCCATTTCCAATTGATGTAAGTGCGTTAAGTTCACGATGAATTTCATTCATAGTTCACGCATGAATAAAAGTACATATTATGATGCAATTAGTTGACTATTAATAATTGTAACTTAAGTTTTGTTTTCTCTGACAATAATTTAAATGTATTGAATAGTTGGATGGTTTATGTTACAGTTTTAAATGTTAAAATTATTTATCGAACATTAATAATTTTTTTAATAAAACCAAACTAAATATTTGTCTATATCATTAAATACAATATTTTTTGTTTGAATACTAAAGAAAATCTTCATTATTATATATACTTCTTTTTGCGGACGGTATCTTTGCGATAAATGTATCAAGCAGATATTATATAAATAAATGACATAACTATTATTTCCATTTAAATTACATTTATATTAATTAATTTGCTGTAGATTAAAAATTACCTACCAAAGAACTAATTAATAATATATTATTGGGTTGGCAGTTTTTGTTCATTCTCTGACAGTCGGTATAACATTGTCTTTGTGGATTTAAATAATTGCAACGGCTTCTTTTTGATTTACCTCTATTTACAGAACCTTCCCTTCGTTTTAATAATATTATGATGTTGAATAGAAACCAATATACCATAATGCCATTGGCTTGACGACCGTCACATCGTCATCATTATTCATCTATAATTTAATCCTAATGCAGTTCAAATGTACAATGCATTAATGCGTACCCATGTTTATCAAATGTGACTCTCTCATACAAATTTTCGATTTTAACACGAGTCATTCTCGTTTTATTCAGTTTTAGAGGATGAAATATGCAAAACATCGAATGACTCATAGTGTTTGGGGCGGAATTCTTTCTCTCAAATTCGGATTTCTTTTTTTCACAAATAACAGCTATGTACTCTGATAGTGTACCTGTATTTGAGAATGTATTGAGTTGTGCCACTTTTGTGCGATTAATCAGGTACATTTTACATCGTTTTTAACGAACGCGAATAACGCAGGTACTTAATAAGACTTGTACCTCTATAATACGTGTAATACCGATTCACATATAATATTCCGTACAGTCCGTATTACTTCGAATTAACTCTGAACAATACGATACGCACGATTACTATTCGATAATTACCTTGCATAAAAGATTGTCATTTGTATTATTGCCCGTATTAGGTGAAAATGCTTGAGACGTGATTTAAAAAATTCCTAACATAAAACAATTAGGCATAGAATGTTATTTATGAATTATCATTGGACGAAAATAGGAATATGCGTTATAATATTTGGGTGAATATAGAGTACTCCTTACAGCTTGAATGTAGATAAGCTCAGGTAAAGGTTAGAAGGTCGTGATTCCAGTTTCTTTTCAGTCTACGTGGAGGCTGGTCAGGGATAAGATTTGAGGATATTTTTTTGATTAAGGGGTTAATATTCGATGGTAGTTCTATGTAGTACGATTTATAATAGCGTTTTGAGAGTATATTTAATGTTTCAATTTGTAAGTCGTTATGTAAGGATTAATTCGTTACTTACCAGGGAGAACCAGCTCATACGAAGGGTTATGTTTTGAAATGACTGAATGGGGCAGATGTTTGAAGGTTTGGCTGGCCCCCAGATTTGAATACCATAGGACCATAGTGGTCTAACGACGGTTTTGTATAAAAGTATTTTTAGTTTGAGCTTGAGTTTGGACTTTAGGAGAGGTCGAAAAAGGTAAAGTCTGTTATTTACCATTTTCCTTTTGTTTTTGAGGCGAGGGCCCCAAATTAAGCGTTTGTCGAGTATAATGCCGAGATTTTTAGTTTCGTTGTTTACAGGAATGTTTACATTGTTTAATTTGATTAAGGTACAATTGCCGTGGTGAAGGGTAAAAGGAAATTGAGTTGACTTGCTCTCGTTTATTTTAATCAACCAGTTTTTACACCAGGATTCGATTGTGTGATATTGTAGATTGTGTGCAGCTAAAGAAATATCATCGCTTGTGGACAATAAGGCTGAGTTATGAGCAAAGGTAGCTAATAATGTATTGGGAGTTCGTGGGATATCGGCAGTATAAATATTATAGAGATCAGGCGATAGATCGCTACCTTGGGGCACTCCTGCAGTGATGTTGAATCTGGGGCGAGAAAGTGTTTTTTTTATCAAACAGTGAAAATCGATTTTCTAAAAAACATTAAATAATTAAGAATAATTTGGCTGGCATAATTTTTTTAAATTTAAATAGTAGCCCGTCGAGCCAGACTTTATCAAAACTTTACATTCTCGGGAGGTTTTTCTAACAGATTTTGTCGGACATTCTACTTTAACGTTTTATCGTTTGCTTAGAGATTCTGTAGAGTTATTTTAATTATTAGACAAACTGCATTTGTCAAATAAGTATCTGTTTTAGAGGATTTTCTGTTATGGAGTTAAAAGTTGTGTTTATAGCACCCTATATTTTTAATGTTTGATTGCCACTTGGCATTTAATGAGAGTTTTCGTGTTAAAAATACAATTGTCTGATTAACCTGAAAAATTCGGTTAGTAATTGCAGATCGTTTGAAATCGGAAAACCTCAGGATTTGTGAGTTTAACTTTTAAAGAAAAGACTAATTCGAAGAACTGGGTTTAGTTATTTTACCGCTGAGTCCCTGATCACTGTGACTACGACTTTCATAACGTTTTAAGCAGGAGGTTTTCGAATTATTATCAAGCCACTCATCAACTAATAAATTAGTAACTAGTTTCGGAGTATAATTAACTATTCTGTCATTTTATGAATCTGGATAGATACTATACTAAATTGTTACAAAAATAAATTCATTATATGTTCTTTTCCACCATATTATACTCAAACGTTTTGGTTCAAAATTTCAAATACTAAAAAAAAAAAAATCTATTTCGTTAGTTGAATAATTAATTCGATTATTTAACCATTTTGGATTCCAGTTTATACGGAGGCTTGGATTGAAACCTCACCATCGCCACAAAAATATTATAAAATTGGCACAATTAATAAAAATACCACGGATCAAAGTAATTTGATTATGTTTAAATAACTTTATTAAAAACTGTCAAATTAAACGCTTTTATCAGAAAACTCTTATTACTCGGTGCGGCCCCACCGTACCTGCAGAATATTGTTATTGTTACGGCATTATAGGGTCGGCTCATCCGTACGTTTGTGAAATAGTCTTTAAAAAGTATTGATTTAGAAGCCTTCAGATCTCTAAATGTGATCCTCTTGTAATTTTTGGCAATTGATTATTTTAAAATTTGAATAAACGTGTGTGTGTGTGTGTGTGCGTGTGTGTGTGTGTGTGTGTGTGTGTGTGTGCGTGTGTGTAAGCAAATTATTTATTATTTTGACTGGTAATCACTGAACTTAATATCATGCAATACATTTGTGTACCACGTAGACGTGCACTTCGCAAAATATCGGAGGTTAAGGACCAGCATTAACTGGTGATGTACGAATTGAAGGTCATGAATGCTATCGGGCGGTACAGATACTGAAAAGAAACGGACTGGACATGTGTGAATAGGCCATAACCTGTGTTAGGTTCTCCTATATAACATTAATATTAGTACCATATCATATTATATATCATTGTGCATAAAATTATAGTTACTTAGAGATTTTGTTTTTTTTAAATCAATAGCCCGTGGATTGTAAAATAAAGTATAAATGTCGGTAATAAACTTTTAGTGATAACTTGGTGGTAATGAGAAGAAGAAATAATCCCCTGCGAGCTCGTTTACTATGAATAATCTTTGTTTAAACAATATAATGTGCACCAGGACTACTGATAATGACTCGCTGCACAAACAATTGTTCACCTAGAGAATATTTTCTGGCTAACCCAATTTAATAACAGGCCTTAATTCGTTTTAAGCACACTACGCGAAGAAACATTGTACACAAAATTTAATCTATGATGTTCTGATCACAAAATATTGTTAAAATCAGATATTTACAACAATACCACAATTTATCCGTAAATCGGTAATTATATTGTCTTATAAATTTATACTTTATACGGTATACGTTGATCATTCAACGTCCTCATGCTGAGTAATATAAATTTCTATTTATTTTTGTTTATACATAGTATGAATGACCAAATCACATTCTGTTGTACTTGATAAATAATGTTTTTTTTTTAAATTACAGACCTTTTCAATTGTACACCATTTGTTGAGATAGTTGCCTTAATGAGATTTCTCTTGTTGTCACCGTGTAGAATAACTTGCCTAAAACGGCACATTTCATTTTCCCCGCGTCACCTAACTTTTTTTCTGTCATTTTATTTAGTTTTATTGTTTTGCTCTTTTTCAGTTTGCATTCAATTTTCCCGAGGTGTTTATTCCATGTTGGGAAGTGTCAGCCCAGACTCATTTGATACGTTGCATTCCTACAGCAATACATTCCAGATGCCATTTGTGACACCTTGGTTTCCAGAACAAGTAAGAAAATATAAAAATATAAAAATATGTATACTGTTTTTATTTTTAATTTAATAATTGCAAACTGATTAAAAGCAATACCGATTAAAGTTTTTTTTTTTTTTTTTTTTTTTTTTTTTACCGATAAAAGTAAAAACGTGTGAAATAAATGTTTTAAACTAGATAGGTACATTCAAAATATAATTTACTTAGAATGATGTAATATATTTTTGTAAATGTTGCCAAAGTTTTAAAATGGTATTTACTTAGATTTAGTATAATATTGAATATTTATAGGCACCTAATTAATTGTCAATGGACGTATTTTAAAATATTAATTAGTTATAGTCTATGAATATTGTAAATTACGAATGAAATTATGCGGTGAAAAAAAATATTTTACTTTAATTACCACCTACGTTTTATGTTTTATACTTAAATTGCATTGAATTCAATGAAGATTAATTAAAATTGTATGGATATAAATTATTGCGGGTATTTTTACTGTAAAATTAGTTTTAATAATTAACAATTTTTTCTCATAAAACTTTTAGAAATGTGACTACACTGCAGTACTGTAAATACAATCACCTTTCATGGCGATATCAATTAAAAAGTTACTTATAACTAATTTTTGAAAATTAGTGGTATTTAAACTAGTAGTAGTAACTAGTAGTTGAAAAATCACAATTAAAAACAAAGCAATAATACAATTATTGGCAATTTTACTGGGATAAATTCAAAATATTTAGTTTGAAAACTATTTTATAGGTATGTAGTTAAAAATGCTCAAAAAAATGTATGCGGCAAATAGTTGAAGTATATTTTAAAATATTATTTAGTATTATTTTCGTGTCAGAATAACTTTAATTAACTGCACATTTTATTGATCCTAATCATTGACGTAATTTGGAAGTGGACATTGACTTCACTTCTTCAAAAAAATACTTTTCAAACCTCTCAAAATGTTCTTAACTTAACCGTGTGTTGTGCTTTATCCTACCACATCGTATTTTATGTAGGAGGTATTAAGATATTATGTTTTTCTTTGGGTAGTCTAAAAGTAGGAATGACAGTAGTTACTGAACTAAAAACTGTTGTGTTATAACAGATCAACTAATGATGCATAAATTACAGGCAACTTAAATTAAGTTTATTCAAATTTGTACAGTTTAATAAAAAACTCAATATTACTAATTTCATCGTCGACATGCAAACTATTTATTTTTTTGTCCAGATAAGACTTAAAAATTGACTTAAGGCTTCTATGCTACAAAATATATTTAGTTATGTATCCATTATATGAACCGCAAAATATACTTCCAAAATATTTATCGAAATGACGTTGTAAAAAAATTTGGTAATAATAACAGAAATATTAAATTACGTTAATACATTTTATTGAGTTCTAATATACACGTTATATAAAATTCAAAGAAAAAAAAATTTACTACTTACGCATTATAATCATTCTATCTCCAACAATTTTTGAACTTCGTCTTTGCCTATTATTTATACTATGGCTTTGAACTATACGTATGATTGTAATATAATAAGTTGCTTTTAAAATAAAAATTTTATTTTTTTTTACTTAAAAAAAAAGTAAGGTGTAGAGTGTTTTTTAATAACTTCAACGTTATAATAAATACATTTTAAAATGTATTAGTAAATACTTTTTAGTATCAATAATTATAGTGTAAAACATAAAAAAAATGACCTGGAAAATCAAATATTAATATAATTCTGAAATTTCTGTTTAATAACTATGAATAAATAATAAATTTTGCTTTTTTATATAAGGAGTTCCAAATATATTTGATAAATGTTTTAACTAAAGTTATGTAGATTGTTTTTAAAAATTTAACATTACGATACTGCACTCCGATTTTATGAAAAGAATAATATTTTAACTATTATTCGTCTACATAACTTTTTAATTATATCAGTTTTCTCAAATAATTATCACAATTTATGACAAAATATGTGAGAGAGAATATTTTTTTGGAAATTTTAATAATTAATTTTTTTTATTGGACAAATAGTTTAATAGCTATGCTATAAATTTATTTAGATAGTTAGCGGAATAATGCCAGTATTATTTATGGGGAAATTATATTACAATCATAATACATAAGTAAAAAGTAGTCAAATAATTGATTTTTTTTCATAATATCGTATTTGACATTTTTTCGAAAGAAAATTTATTTTATTTGTCGAATAGATCTAAAATATTTTGTACCTATACCATGTTTATACATTTGAATAACTAAATTATAATATATTTATTGCAGGTACTGTCACCTTCATCGGGAATGTTAGATTATGCAGTTAGTCTTAGACCAGACTACCACCGTGCCATATTAGACACGGTTCAATATTATGAATGGACAAATATCATTTATATGTACGACTCACACGACGGTAAGTTCATTTAGTCATGTAGATATGGATTATTTTTGTTATTATTTCACAAAATTGTTTTTTTACTCGAAACTTGAAAATTGCTTCAACTATTTATTACAGCTTAACTATAGTTGGTGAAAAAATAATTACTTTGAGTTTCGCTCAGAATCGTTTTCAGTAAACTATGATCTATTATTTATTTTAAATTTAAAATAATGTCATCCCACCAATATCGTTCACCAATTATAAAATCATATAAAAGTGGCTCATCTGGGGTTCTCTACGCCAAAAACCATTATCATCTCGTCCGAAGAATACATGGTGCGGAGTACGTCCTTTTTAAAAGTTTTTTGTGTTAAGTGTTCTTCACAAATGACAGGATCTTTTATTTTATAACACAAGATCAATATTCTACTTAACTTGATAATTGTTTTTCAATGCTTACATGTATTTCTTAGTCTCTTTTATATATGTGTCAAAGATGTCAATTCGTGTATCTACTGTAGTACTGTACGCAATAACGAAACGAAGATAGTACATCACAATAATGTATACGCGTAAAAACGTACAACCGATATATCATAAAATAAGAAACGTACACTTAATCCAAACTATAAATACAATTTCAATTACTGTTCATCTGTTACAATCTTCAGTTTTAATATGATCAATTTGATCTTATAAAACACATGTTATAAATATAGTTTTGTCATAAAATAATAAAAGTTAATCGATTTATGGCTTTGAAATTATTATTGAGAGATTGCGTATACCTATTACTTAGCGGTCGCTATATATTTTTAACGAAACGCGAGCTATTTTTTGGTGGGTTGAAAATAATGTATTGATTGAATCAACATTTTCATGTTACAAATGAAATGATGAACACTGCCCTTAATGTTTGTGATTTCTTTTTCTGAAATCATTTGAGTGAAGTGTAAAACATTGTCTAACCTACGTATTGTGTGTTTCGTTACTTTTATTTTCCAATAGAAAAATATATGAAAAGGTTAGGCTTCGTTATATTTTAGTTCAAATGACTCGAATTAAAAATCGATTAAATACTGAGCATCAAAAGAAAATGATATAAAAAAATTGAAAGACAAAAAGGCGAATTTATGTAAAAAAGTATTCATACGAAACAAAAGAACTCTTTATGTAAAAAGTAAAATACTAATGGAGAGGGTTCTCTCTCTCTCCCTCTCTTTTTTAATAACCATTTATTGTCGAATACGCTTGTTAAGAACTAAGTAAAGAAACAATGAAGATTTGGCATTGTCCTTTTTAGTGATTTCTTACTAAGAAAATATAGAGAGGTGTAATTTATTTCATATAAAATATATTTCTTATGGAAAAAGTTAACATAAAAAAGTGAGCTGCTGCTGACATTCCAATAATAGAATTTTCTAGAATCGAGGATAATTCATTCTGAAAAATTTCATAAAAAATGTATTCAGTTGAGTATAGTATACACATCAAAAGTTTCCTCTCATGATTTATTTTAATATTTATCGATAACTTCATTGATAAGTTTTTATTTTTGGGAATTTTGGTGAATCAGAAATATTTTATGTATTTATGCAAATTTTACGAAACATTAAAATGAGAAATCATCCATATTTTGTTTAATATTATTAGTAGATTATTATCGTTTAATTAATTGTATAATAAAGTAAATTGTACCTATATGGTTTATAAAAATAATGTGATAATTATAGAACTGTCATGGTATTCGTAAACGATTTTCGATTCGAGATTTCAGATCTAATTATGAACATAATGATACCTATTATTTATTACTTTTAAATCTTAGACAGCAACATAGTATCACCCTTCCCCCTAAATCTAAGTGAGTAGGACACATTTA
Source organism: Therioaphis trifolii (assembly GCA_027580255.1). Taxonomy (NCBI): domain Eukaryota; kingdom Metazoa; phylum Arthropoda; class Insecta; order Hemiptera; family Aphididae; genus Therioaphis; species Therioaphis trifolii. The sequence goes on along the minus strand of CM050406.1, from coordinate 42,147,290 downwards.
ATTTTTAATATCCTGTTGAATGCGTATTGCCTGTGGTTTTCTGGTTTTTATTTGAAAGAGGAAAACAACGGTTATTATTTGAAGCTTTTTTTTACATGTACAGTATAACTACTAAGGTACGAGTCAGATATAATTATTTTGAATTGAAGTTGTATTTACACGATGTAAATAACAATATGTCGATTAAATATTTTTACCAAAAAAACGAAACAGTATTGATTTAGTATCTTGTAATCCACATAGTAGGTACCTACTTCTTTGTCTAAACATGTTATTTAAATCTAAAACATTTTTAACTAACGTAAGAGAATAAACTAAATGTAGAAGTATTTATATTACTATTTAATATAGGATTCTTAATTTGAAATATTTCAAAATTGAAAATTTCACTCATCTTGAAATTATGAAATATAAATTTTTTTTTAAATACATGACATGATGTTGGTAAATAATAATATGATATGTATTAGTGAAATGTTATCAATCAGATTATATCATTCCTTGATTATAGACTTACAGTTTGACCATAATATAAACTAATAATTATTTTGTTACCTACGCACTGAATTTATAAAAATCTATGCGACACGGCGTATTGTGAAGGCTCCATGTTTTATACCAGATACCAAATAATAAAACATATTGAGTTTTATAAATTTTAGGTTGTAACCACGGTCAGTATTTTTATTCTAACAAGTTTGATAATTTCCAATAAATAACTGGACTGCTAAATGAAATGTAATAACTATTTAAATTTCCTTGATTTACATGTATCAACCGTTTTTATTCTCACTGTTTCATTTAATTAATATACTTTATCATACTATTTGCACGTAAATGCTACTTGTAATCTAATATTCATCATACATTTCACCGTATAATAAATTATTTCAATATACTATAACGAATTATATTGACAATTTTGAAATGTTTTATACCGTTATACATTATTAATCTAAGTATCGATTGGATGTATACTTTGGTGTCGGCAAAACCCAAGCATCAAACAAATAGTAAATGTTGGAAGAGATAGTACGCTCAAGGTGATACGATTCGTTTGAAATGCAAATATGTGCCAAATACGATCGTCACGTCGTTCTCTCCTGTATGTTAAAAACCACTAACCTGGTTTTGTCATTACTGTAGTTTCTCTTTTGTGGCTATGGCACAAATCCTTTGTACCAGGGGAATCCACGCGTATAGCCTCGGGCGATAAATCCGAAGTACATTATTAAAAAAAAAAAAGTGAATACACAAAAATACAAATAAGTAGGTACTCATTAATGAGTTTTTGACAAAACTAGAAAGAATACATAGAGTTTTACATACATAGTGACAGATTGTAATGCTTTAGTTAAACCAAATGTGAAATTGCTTTATGGTTTTAGGGCTATTACGTCTGCAGCAGTTGTATGAAGCTCTTGATCTTGGACCGAATAGTCTTAAAGTGGACATGGTGAAACGATTCCAAAATGCAACAGATGCTTTAAACTTCATACATCAAGTAGAACGAGTAAACAGGTAAAATACATTAATTTTGATTATAAATGCCTTAATGTAATAGATGTGTATACTTTTTAGCTATTTATTATACCTTACTAATTAATTAAATACAAATGAAATTGAGGTTTTTTTATACAAATACGAGATTATATATACTCAATGTCGTAATTTTTAATGTATTTTAAATATTTTTTATTTGATACACCATGCGTACATACGATTTACGTAGTTTGACTTTTTGTTCACACAAATTAGTCGCGTTTGTTCAAAAATGTTTAGCTGTTATCTAGCTTTCGATGAACTATTTTAATAGTTTTTAAATAAAAATAATGTACACCATGTACCTAAATGTATTAAAAGAAGTCTACATTTTTTTTTTTATTCTGGAAATAACTTTCTTTGATTCTATAATGGTTTCAGAAGATTTGTGTACCGTTATACATGTTGTCTGATTCTTTGATTAATAGGTACTATGAGCTGAAATGATATATACGATTAGGGCGTTGTACTGTTGTGCTGTTGTGCCTAATTTATGTATTAAATACATTTTTGGAAAATTGTAATATCATTAAATTAAATTTACATCCAATTAATGACAAATCAATGTATTTGAAAAACGACATTGAACTAATTTCCTTAATGATCAAAGTATTATAAAGAAAAGAAAATTTGAAATTTGTAAAATTATTTTTCTTAAATGTTATATGTATTCAGTTTTAATTTATATAAAAAAAAAAAATTAAGCTATATTATTATGATATAAAAATGTGTTTCTCTAAAAATATATAACTAAAGCACGAATTGCTTCTTCGTTCCACATAGATTCTAAAACTGGAGCTTTTCTATTGTTTTCTAAAGAGATTTTTAAAATTATCTTTTCATCCGGAGTAATTTTTGAAGTCCGAAGGCAAATATTTTAATTTGCAATTCATAAGAACCCTCTAACTTATCCATGAAAAAAACAATCTATTATAAAAGGGCAAATATCACATATTTAATGTGCGAATATGTTAATTTCACAATTATATTAATAATATTAAAAAAAAATAAATAAATAAAAATAATAATAAATAATAGCACTTTGTAAATCCGTTAAAACATTTAACATGAAAATAGAGTGAAAGTGTGTGTATATATAAATATGCACACGATTTTGGACATTAAAATAATTATTTTGAATGTCACATCAATATTTTAGTTTTCGTATTTGTGTATATATTCGCAGCAAAATTAATATTTTTAGACAAATGGGTTTTAACGAAAACATCATAAAAAATTTCAAACTTTCATTATAAATTCTAAATTCGTATGAACAACTTAATGTTTGAGTTTAATCGTTTCTTATATATTGAATTTAAAATGTAAAATTGTACAACTTTTGTAATACATAAATAAAAAATTAACTTCCAATCAGTTTTAGCAAATTAAGTTATTATTTAATTTGAGTTGCTATAAAACGTTATAAGTTTAATTTCAGTTTATCTAGTTCAAGCAATGACAAATCCAACTATACTAAATGTATTGATTTATGAGGATAAATAATTCCTTAGAAACTATAACTACCCTGACAAATGTTTTTAAAATAAATGATATTATACTAAAATTTAAATATTCAAGTATTAAAATTGAATGAATCGAAAATGTTTATTTACCTTCATTGAATGTTAAATATTTGAAAATCCGTCGATTATCACCTATCAGAGATTTCCAGGTAACAAAAATGTATATCAGAGAACATTTTGTGCGATTCCAAAATCGAGAATTATTAACTGGTATTTTTCAGTAATGATTTTTTCTATAGGCTTTTTTAAAATTGGCTTTCACTTGTATAATATGATAGTAATTTGGCCAAATAACATATTTGTTTTCGAGTTCGTTACATTGAAATATTCAACTGTTGTATTTAAATGGTTATTGTAACGCTCAAAAAGTGTATAAAAGCTTTCTAAAAACGTTGTATCTTTAATTGATCATTCCATTTTATTGTATTTTGAAATACTCAACGCAAAATACGTTATTAATACTTTTTATTTTATTCAACCGACGAGATCAGTTGATCATTTGAGTTTGACGATTTGAACCGCACAATAATGTTCACTAGAATTTAACAGACACTTAATATAATATCGATAAAGCATATTGGAATGAAAAATAATGTTATCAATAAAATGTATGTACTTATATCGTTGATAGGTTGAAGAGTTTTACTTCGAGAAAATCTTATTAAGTTTTCAATTGAAAAAAAAAAAGTTAAGAACCTTAAGATGACGAAAAGTAAACCCATATTACATTCAATTTAAATATTGTTTGAAATAATTTATTATTCAAATAAGTATCGAATATTGTAGTGTATTAGTGTAAAATTACTAAAAACTCGTTAATTAAACACATTTAATAATGTCTTATAATTTTTGAGTTATGAAGAACAATGAATTTATAAAATCATGAGAGTTTAAATAATTTTCTTTTGTAAGTTTTGATGTAATGTTGGTTGAGAAAATTTTATATATAATATACTATTCGTTTAATAAATTTAAAATACATATTTCGTGTCATTTGAATCTTTAATTGAAAAATGTAAATATCTACCTATAAATATACGTTGAAACATTTTAATAAGATAATGTATTTCATTACTGTGTAAAATATTGTTCATATTTACTAATATTTATAATTATTGACATTTTTAAGATTGAAGTAATTTCCATACTAGAATTTTTTGAATGTATTTATTTTTGATTTTGAAAATAATCGAGAATGTACCTATAACACATATTTAAAAATTCATGTTTTTTTTTGAATATCTGTCTTGGTTGATTTAACGCTAAATCGTGTACTGAATTGGTTTCTCAGCGATTTTTTGTTCATTTCAACCCGGCTTTCTGACCCAATTCATCAGCCAACTGTGAGACGTGCTTTGCATATAAAATATTTAAAGTATTTACAGAAATTCTCCCTTTTTTTTTTTTTAATCGATTCGATTTTACAGACCAAACCACTTATATGGTATTTAATGTTTTGTAAGAAAAATAAAACAAAGAAAAGCACATCTTTGTACGAAAATCAAAACTTTTAACTAAAATAATGGCGGTGCTGTTATTATTTGAAGCTGTTGTTCCAGTTTGTAAGTTTTTAATACTGTTCTTAATTTTTTACAGATGGGGAAATAAAAGAATTGTGCTTGATTGTGCAACACTTTTAGCCAAGCAAATAGTCATTTCTCATGTGAAGGATATCCAGTTGGGCAAGAGAACTTATCATTATTTACTCAGTGGCTTGGTAAATATTGATTATTTAATAATTATTACTAGAGTTTATTATTGTAAGAAGATTTATGGATTTTTATCAACTATGATAATTTTTCATATTAATACAGTTTTAAATAAATATCATCAGAGAATAACAATAAATTATATAAATGAAAAAATATTTGATAAAAAGATCGAATTATCAACAAATATAAGTTGTATGAATAGAGTTAAAATATTAAGTCATAAAATTGAAAATTATAAATATTTTAGAATAAGCTTTTATTATTGGTTATTCAAGAAATCGGTATAAATTGCATTATAATTGTACAATTACGGACAAATTTGCGTTAAGTGTTTAGATTTGATGTGTTTGTAATTTATATGCATGCGTGCATGCATGTATGTATGTATGTATGTATGTATGTATTTATGTTTGTATGTATGTATCCATGTATTTATATTGTATGTATGTGGTATTTGTTTTGTTTATTCCCATTTCACGCTTAAGCTACAAAACCTATTTTGATGGAATAAAAACTAAAATAATGTATGGACTTTTGGGAGTGTTCTTAAGTTGGTTTAATAATCAAAAGACTAATTATAGAAGATTAAAAATGCAAAATAAAATAAATACGATTTACAGCTAATCAATGGAATAACAGAACGAGCGTGCTTATGACAGCAAAATTACACGTACCTAGGCAACAAGTATTACTGGTCGACCGTACACTGCTTATTGTACAACTCTGAACAACTAAATGATTAATGAAAATGTATTAAACTACAAAAATGAATAATAATAATAATAATAAAAAAAATTAGTTGAAATCAGAATTATTTTTATTAGAAAATAAATTTTTAATTCCGTCGCAGTCGGATGCTTTCTGTAGTTTCTTATTGAAAACTATCAGACATGAAACGCGCGTAGAGAGAAAATGTCTAACTAATAAGTAATAGAGCATAAACTTACAGTTTCGAGATATAATTTAAAGATAAATCAATTCAATTTAAACATTTTACAGGTAATATTCTATATTTTACTTCTCAAGTTATAGTGCTCTTTTTTCACTCAATATCCAAGTGACGACTATATAACCCTATGCGTGAAAATGTGTCTCCCCTGTGTCGAGAAGCGTACATAATGTTTTTTCATATTATTGTATAAACACGATTAAACATTAAGTTTTATGTTTACTCGTATTATTTAATATGTGTAATTATTCATTTCGTAAAACACATAATATAAATACACATTTATACAAAGTGTATAATTTATGCACTGAATAGCATATACATTTGTATTATTCTCGTGATTCGTAGTTAAGCTATTGGTGTTAGATCTGATATAAAGGGCGTCTGATTACGATGTAATTAAATATAAATTTTATAAACACTAAGTCAGAAAATTTTCATTTATTCCACGTAACATTATTGTCAGTTTTTATAATTGATTACATTAAATTAAATGTCGAGTTAAACAAATACAAATGATACAATAACTTAATCACATCTGTCAAAAAAATTTAAATAATTCAAAAGTAGCTCAATAAAAATTTAAAATAGATAATGTTATAACTTATAATTAGGGCCGGGATTTTGATGCAATGTTATTTTTTTCTGATCCCTAACTATAATTCAACCACTCAAATTATCAAGTATTAGTTGACTACGATTATTTTTACAGAACATCTTTAATTGTATAAATCAATGTATTTATTTTATTTTAATTTAGTACAATTTTCTGTTAGAATTTAAATTTTTGAACCACATAAAATTGTTGCTTCAACATTTTATTAAGCTAAATTATTAATCTAAAAAATAAAATCATCAAAATTACTTAGATATAATTTGAATTGAAGTTATTTTTGAGATAATTGATTGTAATATTCAAATATAAATGAAATAAACTCCTATATTATTATACTCTAGATATTTAGTTGTATAGTAATCAATTAATTATAATTGAGTTCAATGAAATTTTAGAGTTTCCCTTAAATTCCAGTATATTCTATCTTTTGATTGTATCTCTGATACATAAAATTGCTACTGATTAATTACAAGGTATCCTTGAAGTTAGTAATTCCATATTAATGGAATACGTCGAGGGTGTTAAATTAATTAATTATGTGAACGTGGTCTTTAAAGTTAGCATCAAAAGACAAACATTTTTGTGGACGTGTTTAATTGTAAAAATATAATTTGAAGCGAACGTTAATTTTTCTTATATATATATATATATATATATATATATATATATATATATATATATATCGCGATCCGCCGTACTCTTCGAACGCCAGCCACCTCGATTAGTTCAAATTTATCACTAATATGACAATACCTCCTATTCTTCGTTGTGATATTGTCATCAGATAAAATGCTGATAGCTTCAGTATTTCTTTCTGCTGTCCATCTATCAATTTTCCAGATGAGAGATTAAAATAAATATAGGTACTAAGGTCTAAGACACTAGACGTTCGATACACGACCGCACTTTAACACACTGGTTTAAAACACAAGAATCGAATTGACTGAACACTGATAATTTAAGATTGATCATAAAAATCGTTATTCGTACTGTGATAAAAGGCCATTGCATAAGATAAAATTTCGTTTTTAGATGTCTTTTACAACACAAGGTATTTTTATTAGGTATTTTTGTATATCACTATAATACGGATCATATCATCTATAATATGTACTATGTAAGTTATTAAGATAATGGTGTAATAATGTCAATAAGTACTTGCAAGAGTCAGAAAATATTTTATATATATATATATATATATATATATATATATATATATATATATGTAAAATTAATATTTACTGAATTTCATAGTTAATAGATAGTGGTGATAAAAACTTGACTAGATAAATTTATTTTATTCACACATTTTCAATATACTAAAATAACTTTTACTCGCTTTATTTGAAAGATAAACATTTAATAAATATCTTAGCTAAAGTTAAGAATTGTTATTGGATATTTCACATTTATCGTTTCGTCATTTGGATCGACCAGAGCCAATTATTGGTCTGCAATAGGTATCCCTACTATTGGTTTTTACAATAATGCTTTTTTGTTTGTTTTGTTCGTTATTACGTTTTTGGGTAAAACGAGCGTTTAGAAAGTTTTATAAAGGAAGTTATACACAAACATAGTGTACTCAACGATCGTTTTTAGAAATTCCTAGTAGTTTTCAAGAAAATTGGGTTACCTACTGAAAAACAGTGTGCAGTGTTTGGAAAAGTCATCGTGAATGAAACTAATGAGGGTTATTTTGTTGTAAACTCGTGAAATGTACTGATTCTAAATACTAAATGATACCAGAAATAATTTACTGTGACATATGTGTTTGTTTTGAATAAACGTTTGAATATTATGATTGGTCTTTAATCGCATAGAAATGTATGCATTGAGTTGCTTACCACTTACCTAAAATTAGTAGGTAACCTATAATCATATAAAGAATTTCCTTATACAATGATTGCAACTTGATGATTTTAATTACCGACTTTGGTGTGTATGTAAGAACTTATTAGTTGATAAGTATAAAATACATAAATTTAGGCTGACATAAAATATTTAAGTAGTTAGAAAACTAATAATAATTAATAATTAAATGTTTTTTTAGATAATGGATGATCACTGGGAAACAGAAATCATTGAGTATGGGGCTATAAATATAACTGGATTTAGACTATTAGACATGAACCAATGGACAGTCAAAGAATTTCTTTCAGAGTGGAAAAATTTAGATCCTATCACATCACCAGGAGCAGGAAAAGATACGATTTCGGTGAGAGAAATACTATTTTACTAATACATACTGTCTTTTTTATTATTAAAATCAATTGAATCAATTAGGTATATATTAGATATTAAAAATAAAATATCCGTCTTTTTTTTTGTTTAGTGGGGTTCAAACATTAAACTAAAATACTGAAGAATATTCTCTCCAAAAGAAATTACCGAATAATTGAGACTGGTAATTTCATTAAATTCTTGAATTAAAAAAAAATTGTTAGTTATAATATAAATTAAAAAAGCTTCATTTCTTTAAATTGTGCTTTAAATGTTTATAAAATGCAAAATGTATTTATTTTGTATATGGCTATTCATATTTTAAGTTGACTCGTACACAAACAAGTATAAATCACAGTGTTTAAAAACATTGACTTTATGGTCATGAATATAGTTGAAAAAATATTATTGAATGTCATTCTTCTTGATTATAACGTCAGAAACATAATTAATTGTTTTTTTTTTATTTATAATACATTTTAATTATATAAATTATCAAAATATATGATGTCAGTTGTATCATCTATGTCTTTTATAGCGTATATATTATAGCTAATAATAATCGCGTTAACGTATAATATATTATATTCAAATAAAATTCTTTAAGCTCATCAAAATGATCTGTAGTATTTTGTTTTAAATTTAAACAGAACTCAGCTTTTATGTAGAAAGAAAAAATGGACAGTAAAAATTAAATACGTAAATGTGCAGTTTACCCAGTTCTCTCAGCTATTTGCATCAGGCGTTTAATTAAAAAATATTGAACTACGAAAATTAAAATGAACGCAGAATAGATCAGCGAATCATCTAAAAACAATAAAATGTATCAAATAATAAAGTCTTGAAGTGTAAAATATGTTTATACAATATTAAATTTATAATATTATTATTAATAATAATATAGGTACTAACATTTCACTATATCAAGCTATAAGAATATTCAACGTTTTTCACTGTAAAATAATATACCAAATAAAATGATAAAATTTATATTACATTACAAAGGTGGTATAATTGTTTGGCTTTAACTAATAATAGAAAGTTTTTATTTTTTTATTTATTTTTTATTTTTGAAACTTTGTGGTTAACAAATAGTCTCGACAGTATTAACATGACGATTTCATATAAGCAGCTCAGATTTTAGAATAAAGGAAATAGTTGCTAAAATGGCAAAAGGTGTACGGGATGAAATATAAAGTTTTGGTTTGTTATGTACGCTAACAATCAGCTTACCCAACATTTAAATTTTTTTTAAATAGAATTTATTTGGTGACATAATTGTATAAAATCATTATGATATAAAACAACATTCATGACGTTGATTCTATGGTTTTTCGAAACTAATCCTAATTTATTGTATTGCTTGAAATAATTTACATTTGATGGCTCCAGGTGACAGTATACGGTCATTAATTCAACGGATTTATAATTGATGAGCCAATTAATAATTAGGCTACATACCATAACACGTACATAACACGCATAGATAATAATATATTATATTTATATGTTATGGTATACTAACTCAGTTGTATAAATGCTTGTAGATTGATAGATTTATCTCTATTCTCGTAAATATGTTTAGGATAGTACAGAGTCAGATAAACTAAAGACTATTAGGTTACTATTATTTTCACATAGGTAGTAAAAATTTAATGGAATTCTATTAATATTCCGTTTCCTTAAAAAAGAAAAAAAAATAGAACAAATACAATATTTTTTATTACGAATCGACATGCATTACATTTTTAATATTTTTTATCTTGAATAAAGAAAATACAAACTGAAAAGTTCGGTAAAATACTCATCTATCATTTATTAATAGTTTTTTTTTTTATTGGTTTAGGGAATGTAACAATATACTCGCCAACCTATATAGCGTATTTAAATATATTTTAAATGTACAATATTTTCTTTTTTTGCTTTTCTCGTTAGTATAAGTAGTAACTTGTCAAATTGTTCTACTAAAAATATAATGCTGTTTTCTTATTGTAGAGGTGGAAATTGGATAATCTTATTTAACTTTGAGCATTTGTATCTTATATATCAATAGTCATTCTCATCCCATGCAAGTTTACAACGAAAGTCTTTATAATTTGTTAAGTGACTCCGTGCTTGTATTTTTTTGTGTTGTTAGTCTTTATCCGTTGACAGGGTAAACCAAATTTTTTTTCTCCCAACCGACCTTGGTTGATGAATTAGTCTCGGGCCCGGGTGTGATTGTGTTTCAGTGCACTGTGGCTTCTGCATTATTGAACGTAGCTTTTCCTACCCTGGGCGCCTCGCTTTTCTCTGTTCATGCTTACAGGCAAAGCCTACACCTCCGTCTCCATATTCTCCTCAATCGGGCGTCGCACGAAAATGTTCTGCTATCAATCATGAGCCAAAGCCCTACTGACAAACATGGTCGCTCAACCGTTTCATCCCTCAACAACAACAAATCAATCACACTCAAAAATGTTCACCGCACGTCTACCCTTCTCTATCCAAGTCTCTACCTTACAAATACCTATATGATATATATTTATAATGTATGTACACACATATATGTATATATCATACAATATATATATCTATATCTATGTGTACTTTTTTTTGTTTATTTTTGTTCGTGACGACCTATAGATGGAAAGGTTTGGGTTAATTTTTTGCCCATTTGTCATGATCCGCGCATCGGATTGTCGTCGGCTGACGTATTGCTCACATCCCCCACATATATACAAACACATAGAGCTCTTTTCCTACACCGAAACTGAAGATCCTTATCTTGGACCTCCCAGTTGTAATATTGTACTTTAATGGATTGAATTTTATTTTCTCGATATAGGCACAAGCTGCTCTAATGTACGACGCAGTTCTAGTTCTCGTGGAAACCTTCAACAAACTCTTGTGGAAAAAACCAGACATGTTTAAAATGAACACTAAGAGAATGCTTTCAAATGGAAATTCATCCGTATCCAGTATTTCGCCTTCACAGATTCTTGGTCTAGACTGTAACAGTGGTCGGACATCGGAGAATCAATGGGAACACGGTGAAAAAATATCAAGGTTTTTAAGAAAGGTAAGAAAATACGTCGGGATATTAAATCAAATGAAATACAATTTAAAAATACGTTTTGTAATAAGAATTTATTTTCATTCTATTTATGCGGTGATGAAGTTTTTCATAATTATATTTGGTAGGAAATACATTCATAAGCATCCCTGAAATATTTGCCAAGGAGATATCGCATACTGATATTTAGGTTCAAAATAATGCATGAATACGTATATAGAAATATTTTAATTTTCAAGTCATACTTCAACACAAGTAATGAATAGTCGGTTTTTCCGCATGACGACGAAATCTAGGTGAACAAAATATCATTCAAAAATTAAGTTTTCATATAATGAGAACACGTTTCAAGTAAATTAGTATACTCTTCATTATTGAATTAAAAATAAAAGTTTTGAAAAATCAAAACACGCAAGAGCATCCCTTGAATCCTTCCAAGGTGCACATGTAATATGCATTTAAATATTAATTGAGTAACATGTTGTCCGATAATTGAGGGAATACAAATTATGCCGTATTTTTCAATGAAAAAACATTTGGTTTTATATAGATGTACAGATATTCAGATTTATCAAGAAGATAATAAATTATTAAATATCTTCGAATGGCTTATTTTATAATAATATAGAAAATAAAATTAAAGAATAATACCTAATTATTGAAAAAATAATCTGATGATTAAAAATACTTATTTTGTTTGTAAAGAGCTGAAAGCGACCTCATTTAAACTTGATTTTTATGTTTTACTTTGATAAGTCGTACAATATTATAATATATCAATTTATGTATCATCAGACTATTTTAACAGCTGTTGTCAAAGCAGTTAGATGGAATGATACTAATAAGTTATCGAGTAATAAATATAACGCTTATCAAGCAGGACGCGGCAATGTTTAATCGCCTAATTACATTGTTTGTAAGACTTGTCAAACAATTTGGTATAGGCGTACACGGTTACTTACATCTGCGGATTCGACAAGAAAAATATTTAGCCTTTCGTGTATAAGGTTTTTTGTGTGATTGATTGAAATGCAATGTTTTAATAAATCAACAAAATTTCAGTGTTATATTAATACAATAAATATGCTAGGACAAAATAAGAATTTTAGGTAACGTGAATAATATGTATTCTTTACGTGACCGGGAATAGATTGTAGTGTTGAAGTATGCCTCGGAAGATCTTATTCCATATCAGATAAGAATACAACCCTAAGAAACAACTGGTTTTTTTCTACTGAGTATTTATGAGGTTTGGTGACACACGTGCAAGTTCATTCCTGCAGAGTTTGGTTGTAGCCACGAGTTCGTTACATTCCGATTGTTCTCGTCTTGTGTCAATATTGGTAATTTGCAACATGAACTACAAAAGAATAGTATGTGTTATTTGAATACATATGTATATGAAGACTAATGTTCGAATGTCGTCCGGTATAGTTGAATTGAAGCAAAACGTGGGTCTGATGTATTTAGATTAGTGTCTTGTGCAAATATAAGGGTAGTTATGAAAGATTGCGAGAGGGTCGTGAAAATAGAATATGTGTGTTTAATATATGGTTGATCAATGTGTTATTTTCATAATAGCGTCTTATTATTATAGTTTATTGGCATAGTATATTAATGTTTATTTAGATGAACATTGTTCAAGTTTTAAAACAAATAAAAACATTAATAGGCATTTGTTCAACGATGTGATTTCTGAAACTATTCGAGTGCACCGAGGATTAATTAATATTCAGTCGATCTATCATTAAATTAGTATTTATCGGCATATATCGATGTAAAAGATAAATAAAGACCCGTAAACAGGCCATGCGTCCGTTTTCACATAGGCGATATTTTACACAACTCGTTTTTAGCGGGCGGACATTAAGTGAAATTTATCGTATAATGACACTAAGAGGGGAGAATATTGGGGTAAATATATCATATTTTCTGTTCGCTTCAACAGCGTGGGCCTTTAATACAATAGTTAATCTTTTTTTTTTTTTATCTATCGGACGGTCAGCGTAAAAGTGAATTTACTTTTCCGCTGTGGAAACGATGAACGCGGTTGTATCCAAAAACAAGAAATTAATCTTGAAATTGTTCTTACTACTGGCAGTTCCACTCGCTCCCTGTGCGTTTTTCCGTACAAGCTTTCTGCTCATCAGCGGCCGTGCGTACACACTCGGCCTCGGCGGACGTGTGTATACAGCGCTATATATTTTTATTAGGCAGTATGTGTGTGTATTTGTACGTGTGTGTGTGTGTATTTGTATGTGTGTGTTGGTGGAATGGTGCGGTTTGCACGGTATGTTGGTAGAGGAGGGTATCCAAAGTGGTATAAATGGGCTCGGACGTCCCGTCGCGTTAATAACATCCACGCGCGCGACATAATCCCTCTTTTTTCCTTCCCCCGCCCTCAATTCCCTACCGACTACCGACGTTTTTTCGTCCCTTTCCACCGCTCTGCCTCGTTTTACGTGGCTGCTTCCTACACCGACCCATCTCCTCCGTTCTCCGAACCACTCACCCGCCACACTCGCGTTTCCGGGAATGGCGGGTTGCCCGGCGGCTTACTATGGCTGCGTACAGCCCGGCGTCATTTTCGGCCACGGCGTTTTTAATTTCACTCCCCTAAGTGAAATTAGTGAGCTCCGGTCGAGATTCACCAATCGCTCCGTGTCCGGAACGACGCCGCGCACACGTTCAATCTTCATTTCATCCGCGACCGTCGTCGCCGTGTAGTAGTAATAGTCATCGTCGTCGTCGTCGTCGTCAGTGTCATACCGCGGAAGTAGATCGGAGACGTCGTCGTCGTGGTAACGTCAGTATTAGTATTACGGTAATCGTCATATTCCCGTTGTAATAGTAGAAGTGTAGTAGTGGTAGACGGTAGTAGTAGCAGCAGCGAGCGTTGGCGTTCGCGCGTCGCGGATGCTGGAGGGACGCCGAGTGACGGGCGGCGCCCAGACTCCCCCCGGATCGTGTCTTACGTCACCGCCGCCGTTGTCTCCAACGCTCGTTGCATCCGTCTCTGTCACGTTTTATTATCTCTCGGTGGTGCTGCCCCCTAGGTCTGGTAAAGAGATCCCGTCGCACACGCCTATCTAATACGTACAACGACGGTTAACGCGCGATCAGGTGTAGAATAATGGTTTATAATGATCATAATGATAATAATAATAATAATAATAATAATAATTATAATAATAATAATAATAATTATAATAATAATAATAATAATAATAATAATAATAATATGTTACGGTGAACTCGCGACACGGCTAATAAATAACACGATGACACGATATTGTGTTACGCATACATGTTGTGCATACTCGGAAGTAAATATATACGTGTATAATATATGATGATGTGTTTACCATGTAATATGTATATATGCGCGCGTGTGTGTTTGTGTGTGTGTGTGTGTGTGTGTGCGCGTGCGTGGGTATATCTTACGTACCTCGTTGTCGACGAAATGTAAATACGTAAATAACGCGCATTTTGTAATAATTTCATTCATAGAATTGATATAGAATAATATTTTGTGTTCGACACATTTACTCGTATACTCCTCATATTCTACGACAAAGTCGACTCTAGTGGATATACGCGATACTTTGCGTTCACATTTCATGGCATCACGACACCTATTATCATTAATTATTTTTAAAATCATAATTATTATTATTTACACGTGTACTTATTTATATTGAGTGTTTCGTATGTAGTCGTGTAAACGTTCGACTTTCGCATCAGTAATATCGACTTTCCATTCACACTGTTCGGCAGATATTGCTATCAACTATGCAGAAAGTAGAGAGCATGAGCAAAACTATCAGTACATCGATTTTTGTCGATACAAGTCCCAGGTGTCACGCGTCAACTGTAAACGACTTAACGCCCATGCTACTAAACTGCATGATATTTGACATCTCTTGATTGACGATCCAATAGATGTTTTTAACTTTTTGGCATCATATATTCGCTACGATATTTGATCGACCCGTGCGTTGTTAGTTTGATATTTTGTAATAAAAAAAAAAAAAAAAAAAAAAACAGAATAGTTATAATGCATTGAAGAGAAGCGGAATTTCGTTTTTTACTTTTCTTCATGGATAATCGTAGTACTTGCATTATGAACGACAATTAAATGAATAAATGTTAAAATTTAATTATAGTAACCATTGTTCATAAGAGATGTATGGAAAAAGTATAATTGAGAAAATTGGATTACGTGTTTACCAATACTACTCATATAATTTGAATTATTCGAACCACTATGGAATCGATGGTATATGGTTAATTAGATAATATACACCTACCGCATTAAAAACATTATTATTGTTATCATACGTATTATTACAACATTGAGCTCTATTGTAAAAATAATACGCTATGAACTCTTGCCTCTACATAAGGTAATATTAAAATAAAAGTAAAGAACTACGTATTCAAATATGTTTAATAACGTTAAATTTAAACTCGGCGTAGAATAAAAATGTAGATATAATGATTGAAAATTATCGATTGAGGTCAGATAAATGCAATGGAAAACAATACAATTTTATGTGTTATTTAATTTGAAATGGTCATTATTAATTACTATGCTATTTCGTAAGAACCAGTAACATATCGAACGAAAAAAAAAATCCAGTATAAGGTAGAATTATGAATTCAGTCATACAATTAATTCCACGCGCTGTCGACAGGTTAAATTTTATTGAATAAATAATGATATTATGGTTCTTAAAATGTAAATTATTTATTTGTATATAGGATTATTTAAAGTAACGTTAATATGATAAATAAACAGTAAATATTTAGATTAATAATATAAATACCCTCTCAGAATTTTGTAAATAATAAAACTGTAAACTGCAGTAAGTGAAGTAAAATATATTACACCTGGTTTGTAATAGATGTAATTATTATGTTTGTAAATTATTTTAGAAGATATGTTCAGGATTAAATTTAAATGGCTTGTAAATTATGAATAACATATTTTTCTATCATGATATTATGTATAATTGATATCATTGAAAATCACGTCACTGAACACAACAAAAAAACTTCTATTAAATATACATTTTTACTGGTTGCCCTTATATTTACGGTAATTATTCAGTAGAGATAAAACATAGATAGCCGATTGATCGATGCGACACTCTAAAATTTTCTAAAATTATTTTTGTTTGAACAATCAAATTGTGCAAAAGAGCTGGCTATAAAATACACCATTCAATTAATACAAATTGAGGAACAAACTGACTCGTGTATTGAAAGTGTATTTTTTGAAGAACAAGAGTTCTCGTTGCAGGTTTTAACAATGAGAAAAATGTCGATTTCATCAGCGAACACCTATAACGGTAGGAAGTAACATTCACCGAAATAAAAAAAATACACTAAACAGCATTGGGGGTACGTTAGTTGATTAAACTCTGTATTGTTGTTTTAAGCTACGAGTTATACTTAAATTGTACTTTAAATTAGAGGCACATATATCCTATGAATTCGTAATTACTTTTTAAACATTGTTATACATTCACGCCTCGTAGAAACTTTGAAATACTTAATAATTTAAAAAATGCACAGTTAATGATTAAAAAAAAAAAAAAATCCATTATTTTAATGGCGAGGAAGTACTTTTAATTCAACGAGTTGTAATTGAATATTTCCGTCATGTAAGTTACGAAAACTGTCATTTTGACACTCTAATTATCTCTGATATACTTCCCATAAACTGTTTGTGGTTACAATAAAATAATTATACATGTTATTTATACCATTATTTTTCAGTGTTTTAAAAACGTGTGTCTACAGGTATCTCGACCTGTGTCTACCTCCATTCTTGTCCAAGTCGTTTATTTGTATTACTCGAATAAATGTCTGGTAAACGGTAACTGTTATTTCCAAGAATCTCGAGCGTAAAATCGTTAAATAAATCAAACCTTTCCCCCACATTCTCGTTTTCGTATTCATTCATCTTAGGCCGGTCACGTTTTATTTTAACATTACGAATTTGTTAAATGATTCGAAAAGCTCGATCCTTCTCTCTGGATTTGTTTTTTGGAAGCTTATAATTGAATTTAAAAAAACCGTACTTTTTCACAACCCTCGACTGATTAAATTAAAACGACATTTTTCACTAGTTTTTTTGTTTTATTCTTGTTAATTATTTTCAAGAATGTTAAAACTAATTTTATTTACATATATTATTCATCTTTACACACACACATACATATATATATACAATATACATTTTGGTACATAATATACGTGATGATTTTTTAATTTTTTAGGTGGTTATGGAAGGATTAACTGGACACATTATGTTCAATGACGACGGGAAACGGTATAACTATACCCTACATGTTGTACAGATGACAATAGACAGCACAATAACAAAAGTAAGGATTTAAAACTCTTTTTTAATTAAAAAAAGACTGTATTTATGATGTCGTTTTTATATTTTATATCAGTTAATGTTTTATTGATGAGGCATGCAAGAAAAATTATAGTTTAACATGAAAAAAAAAAGAATTAATTTAATATTCAATTTTAAAATCAATTATACATATGTAGTTAAAATATTAAGTATTGGAATATTATAAAACTGTTGGAAATATTTATTTTAAATAAGGTTTAAATTTCTACGCACTGAAATTTAAATTATTAATACAAAAATGTTTTAAATCAATATTTTACTATACATACAATATTTCATCACATGACTGATGAAATTGACATTAAAATAGTGTTCATACATCATGCATATCCAATATAATGGATGTTCATAAATTAATTTTTTTTAAACAAAATCGTTTTTCTTTTTGCATACTCTAATTTCGATTGCACTGTTTAGTAATAAAAACTTTTATATTTTAATTGAATAAATCAAAAAATTATGAACTTTTGATTGTGCATTCATATATTGTTTATAAGTCATAAGACGTCCGTATAAGATTTTCCGTGTGTTATTAAATTATTGACGATTTAGATTGCAGAATGGTCAGACACAGATGGCTTCAAAACTGTCATAAGCAAACCAGAAAGGGTTCACACCTCGGGACATTCACACAAAGGCAACTCTACATTAATCGTGGCCACAGTGATGGTGAGTGTTCAAAACACGTTACAATTTTAAGGGAATCAAATCTCGAACCAACAAGCGCATTGCTCTCCGAGTACGCTGACGCTTTCAATATTGTTCTGGTTTGAAAAACACAGTCTCGGAAATTTGGGATTCACTAAAGAATACCACCGTGTTATAATGAGCGTAAAAGGAACCCTTAGTGCGTTTGTGAAAACTGTAAGCGTAACCCGATGTGAAATAAACTGAAAAAGAAGGCTGCATTAGTGTGAAAAGTGATGGGAAAGAGAGCACACACAGATATTTAAAAAGATAAAATACTGTAAATCTTTTGAGATAGTGCATTGTCCCGGAGGTCCCCAAAGCTAGGATGAAATACGAGTATCATCGCACTAAAAACTTTGAACATTATCAATTTATGAACATCAAGTGATGAGTGAGAGTGAGGAAGAGAAAGTGAATGTTGCAGATAGACTGATGTTGCTAAGCTAGGAGTTGAGAGTTAAATTGGTTTTAGACGAACCGCCAGAAGTAGTTGATGTATTCTGCACGACGCCGCCATTTCCTTTTCGTGTCGTTCCGAAGTACAGTTCAACTTATGAATCATATTTATTTCAAAAAGTTTAACATTTTGCATATGGGATAGAATAAACATTTATAACCGAGTTCGTGATGTCTCACACAATGCGATGTTCGCAGCATTGAGTATTTTATTTAGCTTTTCATATTAATGGTAGGCCATCAAATAATAACACATTATTGTGGTGATAAAGAAGGCATTTTGCGTTTGTGCAAATCGTGTGCGTAGAACGTTGAAGAAATGTGCTTAGTATAATTTTTCATTAAGTCACTGTAAGAGATTCACGTCTGGAATTCAAAATTGTTTGTTTCTGAAAAAATGTTTTAATTAATTTTATCGATGAAATTTGTACAAAAAATAGAAACGATCGAAATGAGGTCCGGCTGTTTGTACTGAAGAATACTGATTCAAATGTCATGGAAAAATGTTTTTTCTCACTTACTAGTTACTGCAGGAAGTGTCCTAAAAATATTGTATGAAAATGTCCCTATAATGGATAATACGGCGGACTTAACTAAAATTGTTGTAGTCTGACTTTGGTAGTATGATAGAATTCGTGACGTCTGTTGAGATTAGATTTGTACTGCGATGTTTACGGTGAAACTATTGTTGTACGTCATACAGGTTTTTATATCAATAGTCTTAGAAATATTTTATATTTATAACAACGATTTGATTGTGATTAATTTTGCAGGAAGAGCCATTTATAATGTTTAAAAAACCAAAGTACGGAGAATCTCTGGCCGGAAATGATCGATTCGAAGGATATTGTAAAGATCTAGCTACATTATTAGCCGATAAAATTGGAATGAAATGTAAGTACTAATACCCTTGATCTTTAATTTTAAAAGGCATTAAACTGGATTAATTATCTCTTTAATTCAATGATAATCCACAAGGGATATTATAGCAAATAGGCCTAATTCATGTTGTGAAATATTGTCAAGCTATCTGATTTATTAATTATTAATAAATTCATTAATTAAACAAAATTCAAATCGATTTAATATGGAACTATTAATCATTATTTTTTATTGAATTAAAAACTTCTTAAGCAAAAGTTATTAATAAAATACTCCGACTAGATCATTAATAACTTGTGGTTATAGTGTTACTGATTATGAGTTTAATGAATTATTTATAAATTGAAATTGGTTTAATGGCATTTGATTACGCATTTTAATTTATTTGTTTTTTCTCATTAAATGCAAATGTGATTTTTCACATTAATACTGAATTATTTTTAATATATCAAGCCGATTTTTAAAATAATTCAACTCTTTAAACGTACTGGATTCATTTATACATCTGGAAAAAGCAATTATAACATCATTCGATTTTAAGAGAGGCTTAAAAATTAATGACATACTTTTTTTTACGTAATTGATTTCAGATAAATTTATAATATAATTCAATTATGCGTAAGAGTAACAACCTAAAATAAATATTATTTTTTAAAAATTTCAATTCATATTATTACACTGTACATGTTATAACATACCTTATATTATTTCCGAAATATTTTATCACTTTCAGATCAAATATGAGAATAATATGAGTTTTAGGTTCTTTGTGAAACGAAGAATGTATTGGTTTTAGAATGATGTGTTTTTTTACAACATATGAGTATACATTATGTAATCACTTGTTTGGCTAGTAATAATGGTTTATAAGTTTCATCCAGCAACTTTATAGAACAAAATGTCATCTAGTTAGTATTTTAAAAGAGATAAAATAGGTAAATGAGATCATTTTTCTCTATTTTCGATAATTTTTCTAAGCGTTAGGAAAAAATATCTAAAAATTGAGTAAAACTGGTAAAATTTGGTGTGTACGAGATTTTTGTAAGATCCATTTTTTATATTTAGACATAAATCCAAAAATACTGGTCCTAGAATTTTGACATTTTTACCTAATAGCAATATGATCCTAATGCAGCTTTGAAAAGTTTTGAAAACATTTGAACATTTTCAGGGTTTATTCAGAAATTTTAAATTATTGAAAATATCTCGATTTTTGGAAGCTTTATCTAATACAATTTAAATATTTGATGATGCTAAAATAACTATTTGAGTTTTGCTCAGAATTGTTTTCCGAAAACAATGATAAATCTTAGATTTCAAATTCAAAATAACATACATACCTATACTATCGAAACGTAATACGTACGCTAATCTCAAATGTGGTGTATCTAAGTTTTTCTACATCCAACACTACCTTATTCGAAAACCGGAGAGTTCCCATGGGGTGGAGTATGTTTTTAAATTATTGTTATATTATAATGGTATTTTATATTTATTTTAAACAATTTTTAATTACTAGAATAAAATATGATATGGACTCATTTGAAAATTATGTTAATAATATCATCAGACAAATCTCATACATTTTTTTATCAATTTTGTTCATTTTGCATGGTGAAATTTATTATTTTCATGACTAAAATCCAAACATTTCGTTTTATTAAACATTGTATTATATTATTAAATTCTAATTTCTGAAAATTAAATGAAAAAAAATACTCTAATAATTTTATTTTAACTAGTTACCAATCTGAAATTTCAGAAAACATTATTTAATATTAAATATTTAAAAAATACTAGCCTTTGTATACCTACTGTTTGGATTTAGTCGATTGTGATGAAATATTTAATCGATTTCACAAATAATTAAAAGTGTAATATATTATACAACAGTCACAATTTCAATTCCAAATGACTTAAAATAGAATGTAAGATTAATATTATGCATAAATCATCTATTTTTTTTAATTGAAAATTTATCAGAATTTAATTATTTTTATTAACGTTTATAGTTGACTATATTACATCATTAAACCATTTAGACCATTCCAGACCTCAATACTCAATGACTGTTGGATTGTTATAGTTTTTGTTAAAATAATAATGAAAGCATTTTTAATTTTTAAATATATCTGGTTCTCTTGCGTTGTATGCTTTTTATTAATGCACTTATTTGATTTTGAATTTGTAAGAGGTATTACGTTTTTCTTTGTTAGTTATAGTTCTGATGAGATATGTTCCAGTTTTATTGAAATGATTGGTCATTTATTAATTTACTTAAAAAATAGTCTGCAATATTTTCAGTAAACAATCCCGTAATATGTTAGTCATGTTACAAAATCATTGATTGAATTATAACTAAACGAAATGGCCAAATCAGCTCATTGTACGTAAATATATTAAATAAAATTAACTTAAGTAAAACTGCGACTCAAACGTTCCATTTCAAAACTATTTTCACTTATCGATTTTGATTATTCGAGGGTTATATAATATAAGGGTATTTTATTGAATAATTTCCTAAAAGAAAGTTAATTGTTTTAATAATACAATTTAGTTTATGATACATTATTTATTATTGCGTGAGCAAGTATAATAATAGTAATTGAGAGCGTATACAATTCACATGCTGAACATTCTATTACTCAGATTGGATTCTGGATCAGAAATAAAGAAAATAAAACAAAAACTCACCATTATAACAATTCGAATTAGGGTAATGGAAGGACTATCGTGCTCCATCTTATATTTCCCAACTATTTAGATTGTTCTACTTGCCGTCTTTCAATTAGTCCCTAAAGTGTTTTTCTATTGAAACCGTGTTAGGAGACTGAATGATTTAAATTCCTGTTTTCATTCCACCAAAACATTGAATTTAAATTTTGAACAATAATTGTCTAATTACAATGAACACAATCACAGTAATGTAATGGCCCCAGGTGATTCTACTACGTGTGTGCCAAGTAGCAACATATTACAGACATATTAAAACACGTACTTAGATAATACGTACAACGCGAATCTTATTTTATGAAATATCACGGTAAATCCGTCTGCTTTAATCAGAATTTACAAAAAACAAGAAAAAACCAACTAAACGAGTTGACCGACTTCCTTAAACCTATAAAAATCGCAACAGTTTTTAATAATTAATTATCCCACTTTTAAATTAATAACTACCAATTCTCTCTACTACATATTTCTAAACTTTAAACGCTTATATTTACCAAACTATTGATCCAGTGTAACAAACTTAAATAACAAAATTTCCAAAGACAGTATTTTATTTTATAATGTTGTATTATAAATATATGTCACTATTTAAACAAATTAAAATTTAAAAAAAAAAAAACATTTTTTTCGTAAAAATTTAGTTCTATTCGTATTTTAAAATTAATATAATAATAATTCAAAGTCATGCTTTATACAATGTAAAATTTCACCTTGGTCAATCTCCATAGACAATTCTATTTACACCTTTTTGATTTGTAATCGTCATTTGTTTGAATATTGAAGTTAGCAATAATACAAAATAATAAATTATATTTTACATTGAACTATTTATTAGTGGCGTTTTCGTGTTTTAATCATTGACATTAATGCATTGTTTTATTGATAAACTGTTAAATTAATTAAATCTTTTATTATCGTATAGCATACGTGTCTACTGCATTTAATACTGTAGCTAATAATTATCATACGGTTGATTAATTGTTTTAGTAATAATAATAATTTGGAAGATTTTTATTAACATTGGATATTATTTAGTTATTGGTCTTTATATTATCAATCAAAAGGTCATACATTTTCATTAAATTAATAAAATCTCCATACTCAGTGGAATACCTTTGTTTTTTTTTCATTAATATTGTTTACTCGTTTGAAATAACAGTTTCCATTATATCATTGTAATTTTGTTAAAACTAATGTGTCATGTATTATGATGTGTTTGAAAGAATATTGAAACATATTGCGTTCTTTTAGTCATATCGAAACATACCGAGAATATAAAAATTCAATTATTTAAAGCTCTTTATTTAAATATACTTTTTACCCGTATAAAAATATGTACATATGTTTATACTAATATTTATACAAAGTGAATGGTGTGAAAATCCGGTGAAATTACATTGATAAATTAATAATCATAAAATATTTTACGGCCTTACTTCTTTTGGAAACCTTTACCTTTTTAGATTCTGAGGGAAGCGAATGATCTTATGGTTTTACAATGATGTTTATTTATTTTTTTTTTTTCTGTAAAGACTTTTTCGTATAGAAATCCTTGTCCAAAAGTTTCGTCCAGCAACTTTTTAGATTTGAAATTGAACTGAGATGGTACTTTAGAGAGGTCGTTTTTACAAAATCTCCATAGTTTTTTCAGTAATCAAGAATAACGATCGAAAAACTGAGTAAAAACGGTAAAATCGGTAAAAATTCGCCGTAAACAAGATTTTCACTGTTCAGATTTTAGGTATTTAGTCATAAATCGAAAAGTATTGAAGATAGAAACTTGAAAATTTTATCCAATATCAAATACATACTTTTTTATATTGGACAACATTTTCAGAACAATTATAGCACTTTTGACTTAAATATAGAACTTTTAATTTACCAAATTGTTTGAAAGTTTTTATGTAATATAATTTTAAATATTTGACATAAAGTTCTGAAAATTTAATATGACCTTACTCATATACCTACCTAATTATCCTAACAAAAATTCAAAAATCGTGAGTCAGTATTTTTTTTTATACACACTTTAATAAATTATTATAACTCACCAAAAATTATACAAATAACCGTAAAATACGTAAACAGTATTTAAATAATAATATATTATATTACACTGAAGCTTTGCTCAGAATCGTTTTATACTAAAGAAATTAGTCATCATTTCTTTAAAACTTAATACATTCATCACCAATATCTTGTACGAGGACCGAAGGGACGAAGGACGAACTTGTACCACCATCATCTCACTTACCAGCTTTTTACTAATGCCTTTAATACAAATTATTGAATACATTTTACCATTTTCGGGCTGTGTTGAAATTTAAATTAGATACATTTAAATTAGATATGTTTCGCTTCTAAGGTGCCGAATTCCGATGACCTATGCTGCAGCGTTAAAAATAACGAGTAGTAATGTTTAATCTCAGGTCGTTATTGCTGATTGAAATTCTTCATTAATATTGTGATTTAATTAATGTAACGTCGTATCATAAGTTGTTAAATGATGTGTACACTCATAAGTGACACACTTGTTTTTGAAATATTGTTCGTCAGTATTGTTTACAAAGTGATAAATTAAAATTAGCTTCATCTTTCACGGTATGTATACATTTCTTAGTCAAATGTTCAGAATATATGTATCTGGAAACTATTACTATATATTTTACATTTTAGTGTTTACATTAACTCAGTCATAAATTTAAATCAAAAATCTAATGTTTTTGATAAGACCTTGAGATTTATCTATGAATAATAGTAATACATAAAGATATTAAACCTCTGGAATAATGTGTTCTCGAGTCACGGAGTTATATATATATGTATATATATTTTTTTTTCATGAATATATACTTTTGTATTAAATCTGATCTGCTTTCCTGAACTGTAATCATTTACTTCCATGCTTTTTAGATTCTGAGTGAAGTGAGGGGTTTATGTATTGGTTTTACAATGTGCAATTTTTTCTTAAGTCCATGAACATTGAACATTTAATGAGAAAGAAAACGTGGGTCAACAGTTACGTTCTGTACCTTTGTAGATAATGAACTACCCTGTGTACTTGAGAATGTAATTTATTGAAATCAATTGTATTTTTTTCAATATTTTGGAAAAACTAGCGAACATTTCTAATTAAAACTTCAAAATATGTCATAAACGAGATTTTTACGAATTCCATTTGAGTTGTTTAGTTATTAATTCAAAAGTTATGAGATTAAAAACTCGTAGTTTTTATCAGATATGTATCAACAATACTTTTATATTGACTTGACGTAAGTTCAAACGAATTTGATGATTCTCGAGCTTAACATATGGAACTTGAAAAGTATTAAAAACACCTTGTATTTGAATGTTACTATCCAATACAATTTTAAATTCTTGATATTTATTCTCGACAATTTAATGGAACCTTTCTCATTCATTTGACGAAAATACTGGGAAATATATAGAAAATCGTTATTTATGATTTTTGGTTTTATACCAATGTACACAAATGATATTCAGATTTTGGGTCCTGCTAAACCAGCTAACATCCATGTCATTCAAGCCTTTCAATCAGTCACCTTAATAATCATAACTGATGCTCCGTGGTACATCACAAATACAGCCCTCCATAATGACTTAAAACTTCAGACAGTAAATAAACTTGCAAAAAATCACTATAAAAGATTTTATTTTAAATTAATCAACCATTAATCAAATCTTTTATCTACAAAATTTCCTCTGTGACACTTCGGAAAATGTTTCCGTGGACTAAAAAGAAATTGGGCGAAAGACCTAGAATAATATGTAAAAAAAATCTTTTTAATTGTTAAAATTTATATTTTCTGAGGTTCAGTTATTGGACAATCTTCTTTCCATGCGTTTCATGTTAATAAATTCAAAATTCTCGTTATTTTTTATTTTTTTATATGTAGATTGTGAATATATATATATAAAAAAAAAAAAAAGATTAAGTATACGGGTTAATAACTTATGAACAATGCAAAATTATTCATAACGATTTGAAGTGAGAAATTGAAAAAACAAGAATTTTTTGAAAATAAAAAAAACTTTACGATGAAAATTATATCCCTAATTTCTCAAGTTTTGTATATGCCGTAAAGTGAAATTTGGTGTTGAATACAATTTTAAATTTGTTTTATACTCGTATAATATAACATATAATTTAATATAAATGTGGAAAACTTTTTAAAATCTGTTCACACATCCGTGTAAACATATACTGAATATAATGGAAAGCATTTCAAGACGAAGTTGATCTTATTGTTAAGTAGATAATGATTTAAAGTTTTAATGTGGTAGATTTGTCCTCTTAGATTTCTCGGGAAAAATGTGAGTTAAAAAGAAAATCGTATTATTTTGTTTTTGAAATATTTTATTGTGTGGTGCTCTATTCAAGAAAAGTATTTTGAAATATATGACTTATCAAATGGGATTCATAATAATATTAATTTTCATCTATTATTTGATCGTGTATTTTTTTTTTTAGCGATTTGTTTTGTGTATGGTATATTCGAAATAATAAATAAATATTTAATGTTAATATACTTTTACAGAAATATAGAGTTGGTTTAGTTTATCGGAATGTTATTGGTATAAATACGTATTATGGTAAGTGAAATGTATTTCCTCGAATTTCGAATGAGTTCTAATTAGATTGAATGATCCGTTAAGACAAAAACACATTGTTCATAGTTACTTTAAATATTAATTTTAATTACATAGTTGCCTAGCCTATAGGCACTTTGCGAATTTGTCATTTATTTGTTATTTAAAGTTTGTTTTCATTAATAACAAGAGTTGTAATATTGGATTTTATTTTTAAAATGTTTAAGAAAGTTTTCTCGGCTTTACAAAAATAATTTTACTCAATATTCAAAATGCAAATGTGATGTTTGAAACAGAACCAAAATGTTTTCGAGTTCATAATACACCGGAATATTGATTTTATGCCACGAAAAAAAGCTAAACCCGTGGTTTCGGACTTTCGAGCCACGTTGTGTAAAGTGTTCAATTGTTTGACATTTCAACACGATTATGGGTCAAGTCGGTCTTATTTTACTGAAATGCCTTCAAGTTTTTAATTTAGCTACATCAATGTATTTTAAAAACGCCATATTAGCTGTAGTTCAGGTCAATGACACTTAAAATACTTTTACAGAAATTTAAGTTCTTATCATTAATCTTATGAAGTATAGGGGAAAAATTTTAAATTAAAAGGAACAAAGAGGGTATCCTACTATAACTAATCGTTTTGTTGTTCATAATTTTAATATTCATATATTACACTTATTTTTTATGTATAATGTGTGTTTTACAACGCACATTTATTTTTAACATGAAATTCTTGAAGTACATTGTTCGTTTCATGCAACAAACATTAAAGTTTAATAATATTTTTTAAATCTAATCAGAGGCATGAACAATCTTGGTAAGGGTTCGAAATAATAACACTTTTTTTTTTTTTTAAATCCCGGTCGCATTTGAAATAAGCTTAAGTATTTTAGTTTCGAAAGACACAATACATATAAATATCTTATTTTATAATATATTTATTTGTGTTAGTACAACTACTGAATTTGTTCATTTGAAAAAAAAAATGATAAATTGAATTGATAATCTGATAATTGTTTCTATTTGAGTAGGTACTTAAATATTTTCATTTTTATTTTATAATTTATTCGCTGTATATATTTTCTTATTTAAAATAACAGCTTTAAGACCGAAATAAATTAAAAATAATAATTGCCTTCCTTATAATGCTTACGTGAAAATGTAATTAAAAATTTAATTCTAAAAACACGAAATATGATTACAAAGAATCTTCAAAAATCTTAAGATTTAGTGAGAAATACTGAATTAAAAATCGTACATCTATTACTATGATATATATTTCCGAAGACGTTTATAATTTGTTTTTACTATTGAAAAATGTTGGCTCACATCGTATTTACATTCAATTATCACGTTCGATCTAATTACATTCTAATTCGACGAAAATTCGTAGCGTGTACACGATATTTATATTTTATTTTGCAACGTACTAATGAAATCTGACCACATAATATCAATTACAGCGTATTCACGAAAACGCACACGACGTTGGTGATGGTATTACACCGGACAACTTGACGTGTAGGAAAGAGATCTACGGAATCGTGACTTTGTCCAATGTGAAAAATGTAATTTAGACGCACAATGTTATATACGTACACGCAGACGTGTAGCCAGGATATTGTCGATGAGACGGAGGGGGTCATCAAATTTTGTCAAAAAACTTACCTGTATACAAATCAACCTCTGTGGCATTATTATAATTAGAGCTGGGCCGATACCGATACCCGATATTAGTATCGGCCGATATTGGTACTATCGGTTTAATCGGGTATAGGTTTTTTTTCCGAACCGATAGTAAAACCGATATAATACAGTCGCATATCAATTTGTATGTAATGGTGATGGTTATACCGATAACGCTATTTTTAGACATATCATGTAAACAACAAATGATTTGGTAAACACAGTAAAACAGTAAACACGATGCAATCACAATTTAAATTCAATTTCGTTTAGTTATTATTTAATTATTTCTCCTACTTACCACGGTTATGATTTATATATCGGTATCGGTTTTTGAGAAATATATCGGGTTTTTAAGTATTTTTATATCGGTTCATGGAAATAAAATATCGGACCGGCTATCGGTTTTATATCGGCAAAATACATCGGAATATCGGATATCGGAAAAAAGTGCTATCGGCCCAGCTCTAATTATAATGCCGTGTTATAGCAATTTACACATAATATGGGTGTTTAAAATAATACGCACGAATGATTTAGATTCACTTGTATATTTATTATTTTAAATTTATACACTATAATACTATTCACTAGTAATACACTGTTTTTATTTATTAACAAAAAATTTATGAATCTGAATTTCGCTTGTTCACTAACTAAAGTCATGAAAATGGGTCTTTTAATATCAGTGTATTTTTGAACACTTCGATCTGATAAAGTAATTGTAGTAGAGAAAAAATGGTCCCAGGCATAAACGTTGATTTCGAAAATTCTAGCTTCACTGCTGGAGCATAGTTTTAATATTAAAGAACCGTGATATTCCACCGATTCTATAAAACAGCTAACGTATATAAAAGAAAATTATACAATCAAATTATTTAAAAATTAAGTAGAAAAATCTAATCTCTCTTTTGTCTTAGTTGATTTATTTCAAATCTATTCTTGAATTACTGGTGTTTCCCGAATCCCGATAAAAATTTAATGAAGCCAAGCCATTGAGTTTATTACTAACTCGTCATGTATTTGAGATTTTGAAAGCAGCTTAAAGACTGTTAACAGAATTAGTTACGTGTAATCTGATAACTGACGTTAAGGCACAATATCGCCGATCAGTGGCGTGTTTAAGACAAGGGGTTTTCCGTATTCGACCCTACACCTAGATCTAGAAAAAAGCATCAATTACCTATAAAATTTATTTGGAGTTCTACAGATCATAATTTTTTTTTTTTTTAATTTTTGAACTAAGAATAACAAAAATGTAATAAATATATTACTAGTTGATTAATTAATTTTGTTATTTGATTTCATAATTATCATAATTATTGTTATTATTATTATTTTAAACGTTCATTACTAATACTTAAATATAATTACAGATATTTATCAAGGATAGCGAATTAAAAATGTCAGTTTATTTTTTAGTTTTGAATTGATATTAAATGTATTTTTATCTTGTTATCGATTTACTAAAAATTCATACATTTTATCAATTAATTGTAAAGTTTATAGAACATAAGGATTCGTGATGTGACATCGCCTGACTTTAAGCATTCCACTCCAATAAAAACACTCTATTGTTCATTAGTTCGGTCCTTGATTGAGTACGGAACATTTCTGCGTAATACCTACATAGCTTCCGACTCTGCTACCCAAAGAACGAGCCCAACGACGTATTATACCCAATGTTATTCATAAACTAAATATTCCCTACCCGTTGCACGCCTATTGCCCAGTTCTCCGTGAATTAGGTTTATCAATTACAGCTGATCACTCTAAAATCTTACTGGCGGTGCTGACTATGTTCCTTCGCTCTTTTCCCGTGTCAACTTTCGAGTACCTTCACGTATGACCTGCTCTATAATTCACCAAATCAATAGTCGGGAGTCACAGATATTTTTGATTTGAATATTACAACTTTGGTCGATAGAAGAAATATGACATCCAATATGTGCGTCAAAATAAAATAACTATGTATATTTCAATGTACTTTTAGGTTCTTTTTGCTAGATTCTGTTTCCGGTAGTGTTTTTATTATTGTAGATTTGGATTTTTGTACGCTGAGTATGTGTTATAAATTATAATAATTATTAATTGCCTGTCGTAACGAAAAAGGTCGTGTCTCATTTTTTCATTTTTGAGTTATGACCACGTTTGTATACATAACAATAGTTTTTATCATACACGAAAACAGTCGTATCTTTAACTTAGAAAAACAATGTAATTAAAATATATTGATAATGTGATGTTGACAAATTAGTATCATTAGTTTGTTCACTCTGAAAAGTTGAGAAAATTGAAATTCAGTCTTTTTCAATGTAGTATGTGATTATTTTATTTGTTAATTTTTATTAAAATGCAATAATTATAAAGATTTGATTAAGTTTCTGCGTAATAACTCGCATTATATATTAGTTTGTTAAGACGGTAATCATGATTCGACCGTAGTGAGAATTATTTTATTCATTTACAGAGGTAAAATTAAAAACGCAACATCCTATAATGTAAACGTTTCTATAATAAAGAACCTCACGCCTATAAAATACGGTCGCGGCTCACCGGCAAAATCTCTGCTATAGGCTTACCTGCCACTTCCATAACCATTGACCGATTCACGTACCTACCCATACATTTATCCGTGTACGGTTCATGTTATTTCGTGTGCATTAGATAGTTTAATACGAAATCAAACCAAATTGTTGATAAACGACGACAATGCAGAATCGCGTTGGTTATTACTAGGGCAGAGGAATTGTAGCGTTTGTATATTTGTTTTGCATGGTTACAAAAATGGCAGAGTACGAAAGAAATACGTTTCATGCTTTTACAAAGTTATTTTTGAAATTTTATTTTGCATATAAATGCATATTTTGAGTAATTTTTGTTTTCAGGGCATATTTTACATTTTTACACGCTATTTAATACTTTTTGAGACATATTTAAACTTGATTCAATATTTTTCACATCGACGTTTTTATTTCAAACACTACAGTCAAAATGTTTGGATGAAAATATTTTACTTTTAATTTTTGTTCCAACGTCGTACACTAAATTACATCAGCACCACAGTGAACCTTATACCTACTATACTACACGCATAGAAATATCCGCGGTAATTTAACAGCAAATTGGAGTGTCAATAAGGATATGTTGAATTAAGTGTCGTATGCAAGTAAATTAACTCTTAATCGGTGGTATTTTTAAACACTAGTGCCGTAACAATAAAGAGTTTTTGGTATAAATACATTGAATATTGATTTAAAACTAAATCGGATTCAGTTTAATATTTAATTAACGTTAATCTAAACTATTTTGATGAGTTTTATAGAATTGTTAGTTGTTGTCAGTTTAACTCAACACTGGAGTTATTTTAACACCCGAATTATTTCAGTTTTATCACACGGAACGGTGTAATAACTCCAAAATATCTGGAAAAACCCAACACCGCACGTCATAACAACCGCCGCGAATCGTTGAGTAAACATTATTTCATAATGAAATACTACTAACACTGATTTCTCATTTCTATTGCGACTGTTCAGTGTCCATAAGTCAATACACGTGTTTGTTTTAAACAATTTTAATTAAATTTTTTATATATTAGTTGTTACCTATGTAATTGTTAAGATGTATTCAAATAATAACTTCAATACATCGAGCGTATCTAGCATCGTCAAAGTAAGTACCTACCTACCTATATGTTTTATTCAAAAATGTCGCATTGAAAAACATAATATAGGTTAGAATCATTTTAGGATTGTTTAATTAATGAAGATTATTTTCAAAGTACAGATGGTATTGAAACATTTGAAACTAACATTTTAGTATCAAACATAGAGCCTAATATCGAAAGTCTTCAGGATTTAACTGATATTAACGAAACAAGTAAACATTACTTAACCCTAAACCGTTCAAGTCCATACACATTATCCAATTCATCATCGTCAACCTCGACACCAACACATAAAAAATATGGAAAATATAAACCAATGGAATGGACTATTGAGGTATTAAAAAAACTTTAGTGCGAATTCAGTTTAATATTTTATAAAATAATTTTGTTTTCTAGACAATTTTAGAACTTTTGCATACATCCAATGATGGACGTTTCGTTTTAGCCGACTCAACAGCAAACAATGGCTCTTTATCTGATGATGGTCAAAATACTCTAACAAAACTACTTATTAATTTTCTATTCCAAGATCACAGCAGGTAAGTGATATATTTTCCTGATTTAACATAAATGGTGTATCACATTTGTTTTAAAAGTGCCTACATATTTAACATCTGATTCGATAGTTAAGTATAAATTTAAAAATATCATTCTTAATAAATCAACTCTTAATTTATCACAATTATTGTTGTTAAGCATGTTGGCCATTTAATATAATATTATTATTAAATATTTAAATATAAAATATCTAAACTCATAACAACAAAAAGTATTTAAAAATTAGGTTAATTCTATGATGTGCTACCTAGTTATATTATTAGTTAATATTTCATTGTAATGTTTGATGCATTATTTAACTGTAGGCTGTAGCATTATAATATTCTAACCTTTGTTAATTTATATTTTTAACTATAAAGACTAATTTTTTACAATATATTATTAACAAGTAGGTATAAAACACTTAATTAGCTATCAATTTTTTTTTATTTAATTTTATAGAGGATCAGATTTATTTTTTCGCAAAATAGCAAAATTAATTTGTGAAGTATTTCCTAACGAGCAAGAGGTATTTAGATTTTAGTTGAACCAATAGTTTGTATAGGAACATACATATTTTTTTTCATAGAGTGTATATTTCATACCTGCTGGAGAAGGCAATACTCATGCTAAAGGGAAATTGGTAGAAAGGTGGAAGAATGTTTCTCGTAGATTGCGTAGCATAGGTGCAATTGAATCCGATAAGAAAAAACCAAGCTCTACTACAGTTGATTTTGCATTACAAATATTTTCTGGTAATTTCAAAGTACCTATTATACAATATTTTAAATTGTTCTAATTAATTTTTATACTGTTTAGAAAATGTTGAAACCGCTAAAATCTGGCTTAGTCAAAATGGTCTGTCAGCTAATTTTGAAGACATTAAAAGTAATTGGATTATAACTTACCAAATTAGAAAATCAGAAATACAAGGTTTAGATAATAAATCTATCACTGATCGTCATCTCTCAGATATTTTCAAAGCATGGCCAATTTTGTGTAGCTCAAGAGGACATGAATTAGTAAGTTTTCACTGAATTAAATTTTCTTTGCTAATCATTACATAAATAAATATTATAATTAGTTTAAACTATTAAAAAATATAAAGATTTCTGAAGATTTCAAACTTGAATACCCACAAATACATGAAACTCTTAGCGATTGGTCTGGTACGTTTATTAAGAAGTGGATATTAATTTCTGACACAATAGTTAGTTTACGGCGGAGTTCAGTTAAAGATAGTCATGGTAAAGAACTTTTAAAACACCTCGATGCTGCACAACTAAAAGGAAGTTAGTATAAATAACCAAATTGTATCAATTAGGTTTAGTTAGGTACTTAGGACACTTAGGTATATGCTATTATTCAACATTAATTGTAAAGGCTTATTAAATAAACATATTTTATTTATTTTTCATTAGTTGTGTTTATTAAATAAAGTTCTACTAATTTCACTGGATTTATTATTAATTTAATAATTATATTTATTACAATAATTAAAACTTAATAATTGAGACACTTATAAAGAATAACTAATTGGGGCCCTATTCAAACTTTCAATTTTATTTCAGGAGACAAAAAAAACTTATTCAATAAAAAGTATTATTATTTTCACAAATTTAGAATCGGTATCATATTTAATACTTTCAAGTTTATAATTTTTTTTTCAGTTAGAAGTTAATTTGAATTCTTCAATATGTCTTAGTATTTGTTTGAAAAATGTAAAATTGGGCCTTTGTTCTATTAAGAACTTTAAAATGGTGTGTTAATTTTTAATTTAATTAGACAACACTGGTTTTATGTATGAAATATAACCTTTTTATGAAAAAATTAAATCAAATAACAGCACTTAGAAATATTAACAAAATATTTACTTTAGAATATTTAATACAAAAAATGTAGGGAAAAAATAATAATAAGAGAACTTAATGTACAATACCTTTTTTTTTAGGATATACATGTTTTAATCACAATAGCTTTATGTACATTATTTATATTAGAAACTATAAATATATAAATAAATAATGATTTGTACTTGATACTGTATTAACCAAGGCATTAACTTTTTATTCATGGTGTTTTATATTCAGGTATTAAAACAGTTAATGTATTGAAACTTTTACTTATTCCATACTTGGTACCTACAAAAACCCAAATTAAAAAGACACAAAAAAAATCTTGGAAGCCGTCATTATCAGAATCTGCAGCAGCTTTTGCAGTTCACGTAACTGTATGTTCTTTATATTATGAGAATGATTCTTATCACATAAATATTCTTAACACTTCCTTGTTTCAACAGAATCTTATTGAGCTTGAAACTGATCTTGCCAAAAGAAGGCTAAAATACCTACAGTATGGAACAACAATACAACCCTTCATAGTTTTAGTTGGCCAAGACATATTTTCTGTTGAGTCAACCTATGTCAGAGTTGATGACAACTGTTGGAATTTTGATTGTCCACTAAAAGCATTAAACGCTTGTTTTAAAACATACAACGCCTTACATTGCACCTATCCACGTGAGTGTTATGAATCTTGGCTGATTTTACAACTTCAACTTTATAATTTTACAACCATTTACGATCATAAATCATCAATAATTACGTCATTATCAAGTAAAATGAATGCTTTAAAAAATACTCATTTGTAAATTTTTGTTTTATAATTTTTCACTTTATTTTTTTACTATTTACTATTTAGTATCAGTTTTTACTAGTATAAACTAAGATAATAATTTTCTCAATATTTATTTTTATTTAAAAAGTTTTGTTATTTCTTTTAACACATCATGTATAAATGTTATTTATGTTTAAAAGATTTTCGATCCATAGCAAAGTTAGTTTGGCATATGAAAATATATCATAATCTTGGAAATAATTCGTTTTATCTCTGTAAACAACAATATTGTGCACGTGATTTTAGGGGTTTAAAAAAATTCAGGCAGCATTTAAATAGAGAACATTTCCAAGTTACAGTAAATCAAAATGATGAACTCAATTTTAGTAATACAATAACTGAATCCATTGTTGAATCTGCAGTAGAATTACCTGATATATTAAATAAATCATCTACTACATTTTTTGAGCTTAATTGTACACCCTTAACTAATAATATTGTATCATATGAATTAATTGAGGAATCTGTCATTATAAATGACCTTGTTAATAATCATACTAAACAAATATCAGACAATGAAAATATAAGTTTAAACTTATTACCTTATGATAAAATTTTAAAAAGAAATGTTTTACAATTTATTACAAAATTAATGTCAAAGCCTTATCTTACTAACTCATTGGTACAAGATATAGTGGAAAGTGTTATGGAGCTGTTTTCAAGTGGTATAATAGAACAACTAAAATGTAAAGTTGTTCCTATATTACAATGCGATTCTTTCACAAAACTAGAGGTAGAAAAAATGTTTGATTCATTGCAAAACCCATTTTTTGAACTACAAACACATTATCAACGAATTAAGTATTTAATTTCTAATAATTTGTTTTTCAAACCAGAGACTGTGGTGGTAGGTCATACAAAAGAAAAGCGTTATATTAATGGTGAAGATAAGCTCTTAACAGTACCTATACATGGGCATTTTCTTTCTATGAAAAAAAATCTTAAAGCCTTTTTCGAACTTCCTAATGTTCTTAAAGTTGCAACTGAATTTATGCATGATTCATCAAAACACAATAATACTCTTACTTCTTTTTTGGATGGATCGACATGGAAAGATATGAAATTAAAATTTTCTGGAAAAATCGTTTTACCTCTTTTTTTGTACTATGATGATGCTGAAATGGGAAACCCATTGGGTTCCCATTCTGGCATACATAAAATAGGGTGTATATATTATACTGTTGCAGCCTTACCACCTGAATATTTGTCATCTTTAAATAATATATTTACAGCATTTTTGTTTCATTCTTCAGATCGTGGGACTACCAAAGTACCCAATAAAATCATGTTTTCTCGTCTTATCAATGAACTAATTGATCTTCAAACCAATGGCATTTCTGTATGTGTTGACACTACTTATACAACTTTATATTTTGCACTAGGGTTAGTTTTAGGAGATAACTTGGGTTTAAACTCTATCTTGGGTTTTGTCGAAAGCTTTTCTGCAAATCATTATTGTAGGATTTGTCGTTGTCCAAAACCAGAACTACAGAAAATGTTAAGAGAATCTATTC
The DNA here is from genome assembly GCA_027580255.1 of Therioaphis trifolii. Lineage (NCBI taxonomy): Eukaryota > Metazoa > Arthropoda > Insecta > Hemiptera > Aphididae > Therioaphis > Therioaphis trifolii. The sequence goes on along the minus strand of CM050406.1, from coordinate 42,109,779 downwards.
AATCATTAAGAAATGAAAATAATTATGAAACGGATATAAATGAAGGAAAGGTAACGGATACTGGATTAAATGAACGCTGTATCTTTCATGATGTTCCAAATTTCCATGCAGTTCGAAACATAGTTTGCGATTTTATGCATGATATTCCCGAGGGAGTAGCTCGTTATGACATGGCAATCATTGTACAAAATCTTATAATTAAAAAATATTTTACTCTTGATCAATTAAACTCTCGTATTGTTCTTTATCAGTATGGTATAACAGAAAATAAAAATTGTCCGCCAAAAATTAATCAATCCCATTTGAATAATGGTTCAATAATAATGTCTGCCTCAGAGATGCTCTGTTTGGTTAGAAATTTTGGTCTCATTGTTGGTGAACTGATTCCTAAAAGCTCAAAAAATTGGAAACTATATATTTTATTAAAAAAAATTGTTGATTTATGTTGTGCAAGGAGTATACAACCTGAGTGTTCTAAATTATTAGATTCTCTTGTTAGTGAACATAATCGATTATATATGGAATTATCTAATAAGACTCTTAAACCAAAGTTCCATCTCCTTACTCATTATGGTCGCATCTTACTTAAAAATGGTCCAATAAAATTAACATCTTCTATACGCTTTGAAGCAAAACATAAAGTATTAAAGTCAATTGCTAATTCTGTCCCCTGTCGTATAAATCTCAGTCACACATTAGCATTTAAACTTCAACTAGAAACTGTAAGTCGCTTCCTATCAAAATCTGGTTTAGACGAAGACCTACAATTGGGAATGGGAACAAATACAATTCCTTCTACAGAGTTACCTTATTCTTTTATGAGTAAATTACCTAATGAGTTTTTATCATCTGTCTTTAACGCTTCCTCGCTTCAATATAAAGGACAAATTTATAAAAAAGGTATGCTCATGGTAATAAATTATAATCTTTGTGATTGTACATTTGGGAAAGTAATGTATATGTTTTCCAGCAAATCAAAAATCCCTTATTTTGTACTTAATCGTTTGATTACTATTGGTTTTGACTCTCATTATTATGCCTATGAAATTATAAAAAATGAAAACTGTTCCGAACTTGAAGGGTTTTATATTAATGAGTTACCTGATCCTACTCCAACAGTTGCTCGTGTTTTAGGTAATGGAAAAATGTATGCTACATTAAAATATGCATTATAAAGGTAACACTAATCAATAATTATTTTTCTATTATTTATTTTTTTAATGTAAATATTGTAACTATTGTAACTATTAATAATTGTATCCTGTCAGTAAATAATTATTTTATCTCTAATAAATAACATTATTTTATTATTTGTGTTGTTTTTTTTGATGATATTTGTATAAAATAAAATTAATTAGTATAATTCTATATAATTTTTTTTACAATGAAAAAATATATACTTTATTAAAATATGCATAATAACATAATATGAATAAATAATAATTACCTATTGTCTTTTTTTTTTATGTAATTATTATAATAATTTTAATTTGACAATTATACTATGTAGGTATATTTATTCCTTAGTAATTATTTTCTGTTTAATGAATACTATTATTTGGTTTATGTGTTGTATTACCTATGTTTATTTGTATACAATAAAATTAATTTCCATAATTCTGTCTGATATTTTTATTATTTATAATATTTATATTTAATACTGTTTTTAGAGGAAGAAATCAAGTGCCTTGCTATAATATCTTAACGTCCTGGTATGTTTTTTTGGTTGTGGTATCTAATATGTGAGTGGTATCTAATATGTGAACTAGGCAGTTTACGATAATATAAGGTATATTAATAAGCTGTGAACACATTTTTGTATTTCATCAGAAGACCTACCTCTACTAAATTGTTACCTAGATTATTTCATTATTTTTATCGCCTCCTCCCACCACCATCACCTGATAATTTTGATAAAACCGACATTGATTACAAGCTAACTTTTTTGATTTGGATGTATCATGGAGTAATTGTTATTTAGATGTTCCAAAGAATATATTTAAATAGTATGGTAAGTAGTAAATATACTTACCATTAAGCCATATTATAATAAATATTTTAAATAGGTACAATATTTGTTAAAATAACTATTAATTTGAAGTTTAATACAAATAATGAAAAAGGTTAAATTAACTATAAATACTCGGTATTTTGACTACCGGTAAAAATTGTATTGACGTTATCATTATTTCAAACTAAGTATATTCGAAGGTTAAATCAACACTCAATTAATTGTTACGGACAATTATAAAAAATTTGTACTGACCATCAATCTAAAGTTATTTTTAAAACATGATGTTGTTTGAATAACTCTCCTGGGTTGTGTAAATGGCCGATTAGTGATTTTGGAAATTTGATTACTGTTATGGTGTTAAAGTAACACTTATAAATCCTTAGCGCAAAATCGACGTTCAAATGTGTATAACATTGACACTCGTTGTAGTTAGAACAACTCCAAATTTCTATGCGTGTATGGATATTCTTGTTTAGTGCCCGAAGAAGAAATATAAAATTAACAAAAAGTCAATCAATAAAAATAAAAGTCACGGCTTGATTAGGAAAATTAAGAGAAATGCGTATTTTATTTATTTGGCAACGGTATGATGTATATTTAAATTAAGTAATCGTTTTAACTTATTGTAAAGCCTATTTATTTTACTAATACTTTTATATTAAATCACAAAACAAATTTTAGGTGCATATTTTAAGTGCATATTATAGGGTTTTTAAGTGTATACGTGCTTCCATATTTAGTGCTTTTTTAGAGCTACAAGTCCTCTGCCCTAGTTATTACTTACACGTTGGACATTAAATCTGAATCGACGTTATACATTTCCACTATAAACGGCGTTCGCAGTGTTTGTAGGACGATAACATTGCGACGCAGTTCGAAATTTTCCGTTTAATCAAATACAGTCCAAGTTACTCGTGTAACATATTTCATACGTGCGCAAGTAAGTTTATAACGTTTTTAATCCGTACGGGTTTCGCATTAAAGTACCAATAACAGTAGATTCACGACGTGTACATATAATATATATATATTATATTATATAGATTTAGAAAACAAAAGACGCTTTAGTGCTTTGTGTTCAGTATGCAAATTGTTGGGCGACGGTCGTTTATTATTACACGGCATGTCGACTCTCAAGTTTGTCACAAAGGTCTGAAATTGTTCCTCGCTATTACTTGCCGCCTCATAGTTAATATCATCGACGAGAGGTATAATAATATTAAAAACTATAAGACGGGCAACTCCAGGTTCGCGAAATCACTTTCGATAAATAAAACGCGAGCAAGTCATTTTTTTCGCAATGCAAATTGTCATTTTTAATGACGTTACAGTTATCTAAAAGTAAACGTATGGGGATATTATAATGTGTACTAGTGTATGCAGTATTATACATGTTATGTGTGTGTGTGTGTGTGTGTGTGTGTGTGTGTGTGTGTGTGTGTGTGTGTGTGTGTGTGTGTGTGTGTGTGTATGTGCATGTGCGTATTATTGTATGTATTATATTATATTGTGGTTGACGCAATAAATATTAAATTTGCAATTTAAATCGTATTGCAGACGTATGCTTTTACAACTATAGAGCACTTCTTGGGGCATACGCAACGAAATATATCCTTTCATTTAATAATATGCGCGTTGTGTAATCAAATACAACAATAATAATTAATGCTGAATATTTTAACAGTGTTTTAATTTGTTCAGAGCATAAATATTTATTAAAAAACACAAGTACTTGACGAAAGTACAATTACGGTAACCTATTTATATTGTGGTAAGTTATGATTTACAACATGATAATTTGTTTTACCTTAATGCCTTAATCAATAATTTAAATGATCACTTTGATATCTATTTTTTTTTATGCTTTTAAAAGACATTATTATTTTATTTGAACACAATTAACTTGTATGTATTATAATACAAGAATTTCAAAAGAACTTGAAAGACGATTCTCAGAAAGGAATACTAAAAAAAATTATGTATATCATATTGTACTAATTATTTCACGAAATGATTTAAATTTTACATAATACATATTATACGTCGACCGTGCTTAATATACACTTTATTATTGACTACTATGTTTTGTGATTCCATAACAAATACATTTTACACATTGCATTATAAATTGTCAGGTGATTTATTTATTTATTTTTAAATATTATTTTTTGGAACCAACTGAAAAATAAATTAATGATGAAATAAATTCCTCTATTCTAATTAATTGTCAATAAAAATGATAATAAATTTTTGTATAATTATTATGTATTACTTAGTTAACTATCAGTTGTATGAAAATTTTTATTTGAGTATGAATAGACTAACTATAATGATATGCGTATTAAATGTAATGAAACTATCAATGTGGCTGTAATCTGTGATGAAATAAAAAAAAAATAATATTTATAAAAATAAAATTGTTAATAACGGTCTTATATGGTATCTATGTCATTGTAATTTTTGGCTATATCCGACAAATACGTTTTTAATTCAAAAATAACTTAATTTATATGATTTCAATTCGTTATATGTTTGTTTGTTGATACATATGCATGATTGATCGCGATTAAAATTAATTTACGCTATTTCAAAGTATTTCAACTAATTCTGTGAACACAAACATATAGTGTGTCATGAAAAATAACACCGTCTACTATGTATGAAAAGTTGTTATAAAAATGTAAATAAAAAAATTGGAATATCATAAAATTATGACTTAAGTTTTTTAGCCCGTTTCCATTTTCTGTCTTGAAAAATTGACAAGTTCTAGGTAAGGTATGAGCTAAAAACGACAGAAGTTATATGAATATGAGTAAAAATATCGTCAAATATTATGAAATGTCTTAAGAATATCATAAAATGTAATTCATGATCACCGTTGTTGCTTTATAAAATATTTTATGTAAATTATTCGTTTATATACTTTTCAATAATGATTATTAATATTACCGTATACATTTTCAGATGAATTGCGAACTGTCAAAGACAGAAAATACGGAATGGAAAACCATGAAGTTAAAGGAGGTTGGGATGGAATGGTCGGTGAAATAATCAGAAAGGTATGGATTTGATTAAAAGCTACTGGCATGTTCATTTTAATTATGACTTTCAATTTTTTATAACCGTAATTTTTAAAAGTGTCACATACAATTTTCATTTTTTTCTTATTTATGAATTCTTATATCAATAATAATATGTATATAAAAAGATCTGAAAAGCTGGATTTTATTTTTTAGTGAAAAAAAAAATAAACTGTACAATATATTTTCAATTTAAGTGCAAATTTAATATAATCATAGTCATCATATGCTACATTTTTTTATAATTAAAATAATAGAAATCATCTTAAACTTGCTATCATTTATTTCATTTCTTAAAATTTCAATCAAAATATAATTTGTATTTTGGAAAACTTAATATGTTTAAAATAAAATGTATTAACGATTAATGTTTTCCTTTTTTAAGATGATTAAATAAATACAAAAGAAATGCGTCAAATTAATTTTCAAAAAAACACACGCATCTAGACTTTATGATATTTTCGCATACATAAATTTAGAAAACTTCATAATAGTTTACTTGATGAAATCCCATGTTTTGCATGACTTATAATTTTTCTAATATTTATTTTCTTATTATTTATTTAAGATACTTCGAAGGGTACGAAATATATTTAAAAATGATGTGTTTGATTTGTCAAAAACAAAAAAAAAAAAAAAACCGCATTTGTTTATATATTTTCAGTTATTAATACCTACTCAGTATCATTAACTTTGAATTGCTATTACGCACATTTAATGCGAATCACGTTGAATCGAGGATTTCAGTTAGTTTATCATGGCAAACATTGTGTTGGTACACTAATCCAGAAAATTAACGGTATTAATATTTATTTGAAAATAAAAATCTTGAAAATTGTCTACAGCAATAGTTGAGATTATTAACAATTTGTTGCAAATATGTGAATATTTGGTTTTTAATTAATATTTTAACTCACGCGGATTGTTGAAGGTTAATGTACCGACATAGTATAACCATTGTGAGCTTTTGAAAGTTTGTGTTTCTAATACAATGCGTATTGTTGTGATTAATTTTTTTTTTATTAACAACACGATTATTTTTTTTTCAAAATGAAAAAAGCTGAACAAAAATCACTGTTGCAAAACGAATGTAGAAAATTTCACCCATAGCAATTATTCTTATTTTTCATGCTCTGATTGTGATTATTTTATTTTTGAACCCCTATCCGTCTATATATTATTTTATTATAATTGTTCAATTTACATAAACTCAAAAAATGTAAAAACAACTACATGGGTCACGATTTGCATGGCAAAGCACCTGAATGTAGGGTTTATTTCACTGTCAGTTAAACAAGCACTTCCATTCTCTACCTTCTCAATGGGTTTTAGTTATTGATGTAAGTACTTTTTCACGTATATATTGGCTGGATGATAAACTGTTTTATTAAAAATGTTTCAACTAAAATTCATATTTTATAGATATTTGTTATGTTACTTTATTGACGTATATCAAGTTACTAAACATTTTTCATTTATATAATATGTTATGGTGTTTGAAATTACGTATCTTAATAATGAACTATAAAAATTTATTTATGTTGTTATTGATAATGTGTACCAACCTATTTGTTTATTTTTTTTTCAATGCAAACAAAGTTGATCTCGCTAATTATGAAGAAGTTGATTTATACGTCATGCGCAAAATGATGCATTAAATTATAAATCGATGATTTTTTAATGTTTATGTTTACTCGGAATTTTATTATTTTGACCGTTAAAAAATCTGTTATCTATTTATTTTAATACTACTTTTATTTATAATTCTCATTTTCAAACATATCTCTTACTCATTTGAATTAAAAAATCATCGACATCAATTTATGTCGACTGTTTTTTTTAAATATTGTGTTAAATTATTCTCTTAAAATTGTGTAGAGCATAAATCTAATAATGGACAGTTAATTATAAATATTAACGCTTGATCAGAGTATTGTAAAAATAGATAAGCCATGTTTACTCTTGCTCTTTCATTAATATTCTTGAATGTTCATATTATTATTTATGTGTTTATTCAGTAGTAGATTAATCAACACAATTTTTTGAAGGTGATTTATAACAACAATTTTAATGTAAAAAAAATAAGAATCGTTCAATTATTATAAAAGTACTATAAATGATGAAATAAAGGAATATGACAATATTGTTTTAAATAAAATAAAAAATATCTTTAAAAAATAAAATCCTTCAAATTTCAAATTAAATCTATAGTACATATTATATTATTTCTTCATTATCTTCTGATTTATACCTAATGAATAATTGTGTTTGATGTGTTAAATAAATATTTGTTTATACCACACTACCTGATATAAAATTTAAAAAGTAATATAAATCGACTAAAATTAAATTTCCTTTTAACTATTATATCCGTAGACCATTGAATAATATAGTGGGTGTCTCACAAATACTTATTAATTTAAATTGACGTGGTGATGAAACATAAATTAACCTGACTATAGCTCCTATTTTGAATTAGTAAGTCTTCATGAGACATCATGTATAATCGAATAATAATTAATAAATCATGAACCCCAGTATAGACCATATAGGCACCTTATACAAGTGGTTGCATTAACCAACATTGTGATCTGTGATTATATTAAATTAATATTATTATTATAGATATTAAAATGAAAAGCTGTTTCAACCATTCAATGGACAAAAATTAGTAAAATACCGTAATTTAGATATTTAAGATTTTTTATTGGATTAAAAAAAAAATTTATTGAGGTACAAAATTCTCAGTGATGAATCTGAAAACCAAAAAAAAAAAATAGGTTGTATCCAATCAAGCAAATTCAGACCACGTTTTTTTAACAAATTATATTAGTTTTGAATTTACTGATTAATACCGTCTATTTTTCGATTCCCTTAATTTTTGTGGTCAGATGTGTATAAATAAATAAAATAATAGTTGAAACACTTATTCCGCTTGTAATGAAAAAAAAAACGAGATAACTCGTTTCAAATAACGTTTTGTATAGCTAGTAAAGTTGTATAGCTATAAAAGCTAATAATGTACAGTTAAAATATTGTTGACATGTTTCATTAAAATTTAATTTGTATACCTGAAAATATTTTTTAAAGAAATCAGCCAATTTTTATCTTATCGGATACTTTGAATTTTTTTAAATTTAAGTTTTAGCCCATATCATATTACATCATATAAGCCTTTATCTTTTAGTTTTTATTTCAATCAGCTATAGTATCATTACACTTAACGCGCTCAAAGTAAATATATTAGACAATTGATTAATGTAATCGTAATAATACATGCTAATATGTACCTTATCATTTGAAATGAAGAATAAAAACATTTTAATTTATAGTACATATAGAAAAAGTTAAAGCCGAATAAACATTTTCTTAAATTAAGTGCTATAAATAAATAGTTAATGAAATAATTGATTTTTGATTATACATTTGTATTGACAAATATAATTTATTACTTATGTAAAACACATAAAAATTATTTATTAATTGATTTACGTATAAGTAATATTATACTATACAAAAAGTTAAAAAAATATGGTGTGATGTTCGTAATTAGTATAACCGTTTGTTTTTGGTCAAACCAGTGCCAATTTTTATGATAATTAAGTACTATAATTAAATTAAAAACATATTTACCTACATATCAGTGAAAAACTTTTCCTTTAACGATTTATGTTTGTTGACGATATTTAACTCTGTATTAAGTATCGCTTATTATAAATATCTCTATGGTTTATATTATGATTAAGTTCCTAATGGACATTTATTTAAAAAAAAAATATGTTTATATATTAATATATTCATTTATTTATAAAGATGTAATTTAATACGTGCTTTACTTTATTAAATTAAAAAAAATCTATATTTTCTCATATTACATATAACAAGATATCATCAACTATTGAGCGACAATTTGATTTCATACTAAAGGCTCTTAATAGTGTATCTTTCAAAACTTTGCTATATGAGGCGAGTTGTTTTATACATGTTTGAACAATTTTTTTCAATAGAAATAAAGTTATGTTATCTGCAAGCAAAGACACATGTTTGTCTGATGCTTAAACTTTTTACTCATTTGCAGAACAATACGAATTCAAAAATCCAAACGTTTCATAAATTCTTACTTGAATACTGCTCATTCGCGAGTAGAAAATATAAAAATTTGGCTTCAAATTCTACTGCAGGAAGTCAATGAAAAAAAACATTCGAATCTGTTAAGATTAAAAAATGACTGTGCCTTTTAGTGTTTCGCATAAAAAATCGCGTACCTACATCCATAACGCTGAAATAGCATCACAAATATTGGGTAGTTTATTTCAAAACGTATTATCATCTCAGTTATTCTAGAGTTATTTTGGCTTCAGTGAACAAAATCGCAACAACAAATGCCACCACGGGAAGGGTAAAAATCGCGCGCGTAAAAAAAAAAATAAATAAAATAAAATAAAGAAATAAATAAACTAATATTAATTCTCCATAAAAAAAAAGAAGTTGAAAAATGGTTTGCTTTTGAGAGTGTGTCCGTACTTACATTAGGGCGTGCAGTGTAGTCCGTGCTTTGAAGGTTTGTCCGTACAAACAGATGTTTAGCCGACTCTTTATAATGTTCCTGGTCTGTTACTCCGTTCACGTGCAATTTTCGATGATAAAAAAAAAAAAAAAAAGAAGAAAACAAATAGACGATAAAACGAACATTTACGGCCAACGTATGGCTATTATTGCCGCTCACGGCACAAATAGTTCGGACAAATGTCCTCATCTATTTGTCTACGGAGGAGAGACAGAGAGAGCACAAGGTGCGAAACCCTCGGTGTATAATAAATTAACGTTCCGTTACGTTATCGCCGATCGTCAGAGACGTGTGTTACTAGTTAATCGACTGGAACCTATTATTGTTATCACGACGACGAATCGGAAATATTAATGACGCAGTGATGGATCCTTTGCGATCGGACGGATGGCGAAAAAATAATAATCGACCTAATGACCATAGCGGGGATTCGTATGCAATCGCATATTTATTCTAGTCAATCGTATGATATTGTGCTAAGTAAGCGCTGCATTTGTTTCATGCCGTAGTGATTGGAAAATACAAAACTTTTTTGTGCATATGTTTGCACACTTCGACATTTCCGCCATTGAACGACTTTGATTGCACATTTCATTTTTAAGGCCTTTTTTTAAAAATTTTCAAAAAATTTTAAAATAATTATAGCTAATGTGAAAAGCGTATTAATTTTGATAACTTTCGATTTTATGATAATATTTATGTAGGTATTAAGTGATTTCCGGGTTTAGATACGACCCAACTTGACGGGGTTGAATCTACTATCTGTATATTATCGAAAATAATATTTAATTTCAGACTACTTGTCAATGAAATAATTTGCAAATACTATAATAACAAAATATCGATTCAAAGTCCAGTTATGTTAAAAAATACAAATGAAGAAATAAATGTTTGTTTTTTTTTTTTTTTATAATTTTTGTGAGTACCTACCTATATTTTTTTATGTATATTCAAGTTTTGTTAGTGCATGTTTAGACTATTTTTTAATGCATGTAAATCTACCCGTAATAATAATATTGATTTATAACACTAAAACAGTAGTGTAATTTTATAATATCGTGCAGCGTCGGTCAAAATTCGACCAGAAAAATTATTTCATTTTGTAATTTATTTAAAAATACAAGCACAATGAAATGAGATAAAATGAACTAATGTTTACTAAATAGAATCATGGTCTATAAAATATTCATCGATATATAGATCGGCGGTGTAATTATGGGGGGATTTGGGTGTCATATCCCCCCCCATGACATTTTTTTTTAGACTGCCCACCACCACTACATTAACCTACTTAAATAATACCACTATAGTTTATTTTATAGAAATAATTAAAAAAAGTCAAATCCCCTGTTAAAGCTGTATAAAACGAAGATAATAATACGAGTGTACCTTCGTAACTTCGTAACTTTTTATTCGACAGAATCGATTAAATGGTCTTGCCATGTTGACCGTTCAATAGAATATTAAAATTGACCCTGAAGAAGTCTTTAATGAATTGGCATTAAAGCCGCGCATAGTGGATTTTTTATTGTAATAGCATTTTAAATATAAATATATATAAACTATAAATATTATTTAATTATTAATTTCCAAGCGAGCGTACATTAATACATTTAATAATTTACATCATTCTTACCAAAAAAGTTTTATTGAGAGGTGTTTATGCTTAATAACATTTTTTGGGGGGTAATAGGTGAGATTAGAGAGCAAAGGCTCTCTAGTTGTGATGTACAATAATTCCCCCCTCCCCCCCCATAGACATGACCAAATTACGCCACTGATATAGATACACACTACATAGAGGCTGTTCGTACCGTACATGCGATAACGCACCCACAAATCACGATAAACGTTATAATTAGGGCTCGGAAGTTGATGCATTTTGCATTTTTTTTTGGAACTTTTTAGACGATGCTCTCCTGGCCAAAAATCTGTTTCATAAGCATGTGAATCTAAATAACTAATTTTTATTTTGCATTTTTTTGCATTTTTTGGTGTTTATTACGTTTTTAAGTCATTTTTTGAGATTTATAGGTCATTTTCCAACATTTTTTGTTATTTTTACTGATTTCACACTAGTTCATTTCTTATCGTTTCTTGTCGACCATTATGCCGATAACTTAAACCACAGACTAAGATTAGTACCTATCCAATTTTATCTCGACGATTACATTATTGTCGTTGTCGTATAATTGTAGTGAATAATATTATACCTACATTTTATTATTTTTCGTAATGTTTTCGAAATGCCGAAAATTAAAACGTCGGTTAGTGATCGTCTGCGTGCATTTGTGTCGGAATTCGGCGACGATATTTTTTCTTCCGATGGCACAGTTCTTTATTGTAAAGTATGTGAAGTAAAGGTGGCCTCAGAAAAAATATTTGTAATTTTTTAGGTCATTTTTTTAGGCCATTTTTTGCCATTTTATGTCATATTTTGAATTTTATAGTAAAGTAGAGTAAAATATTTAAAAAAAATGTATTTTTATTAATATAAACTAATATTTGTAATTTTTTAGGTCATTTTTTTAGGACATTTTTTGCCATTTTATGGTCATTTTTATGGTCATTTTTTATTGTTTTTAAGGTCATCAACTTCCGAGCCCTAGTTATAATCAACTATAATGGCCGGAAAAATAATTTGTGTCCTTAAGTGCCAGTTAAATATGTATTTATATGAATTCATAACTTCATTTCCAATAACTTCATAACTTCATGACGTGTGATAATATATGAACGTCAAAATTAAAAAAAATAAAATAAAATAAAAGAAAGTTGTTATGAATGGATCCATTACATTTACGTTACAGGCCTTACGTATATTGTTAGACCGCTACGATACAGACGTCAGACACGTTGAGTTTATAGTGCCCTTGCTCGCCCTAACTTATACCTTTAAGAAAACGATTATGTAAATATACTCGACAATATCTTTCTAGCGGTATTACTAATTTTCCGCTACTAAGAATATAGCCCGAGTAATCGGTACAAAAAAAAAGAAGCCCTCGGGGATCAATATATATTGTGATATCGCAAAGATCTGACGTGTGGAACAACTTTTGTTATATTTATTTTTGGTACAATTTTTATGTTTATTAATACTATAGTAGTGCACTACAGTAAAAATGCATTACATTTTTTTTTTTTTTCTGGAATCCAAAATTGAAAATTCTAAATTTTACTCTACTGGAAAATAAAATAAAATTACAACAGCCATTCTGTGAATCGGATATTTTGAGAATTGTTGGTAGTAAAAATGCTTTAGTGACGTCATTTTTTTTTTTTTTTATTATGATTTTTAAAAGTTTTTGTAGATATTGTGTATTTAATAAAATTGTATTTATTTTTGCCGTATAACATTGGACTAGAAATTATTTATGGACAATATTTTTTGGACATTTTTGGACATTTTTTGGAAATTTTAGAAATTCGTTGAAAACTATCGGATAAAACTTTATCAAAAGTTTCAGCATCAACGTTTTCCAAAAAACCAGATTTATGTTATGGCTATTTTGATTTTTTTTATAAAATTTTTAATTTGAATGTTCGATTATCAATTATATATAATGAATAAAAATAATAAAAAATGAAAATATAAAAAATACACGTATGTATTAAAAATACCGAACAGTGCAAAAGTCATTCTGTTCGTTAGGCCTCCGCGTCACACTCTGTACATACTGGTGTGGGTACTATTAATATACCACTATCGCCGTTAATTGCCTTTTTTACGATGTATTCTGGTCGGTTGCAGGAAGTGGACATGGCCATTGCGCCGCTGACGATCACGTCGGAACGCGAGAAGGTGGTGGAGTTCAGCAAGCCGTTCATGACGACGGCCGTCAACATAATGATCAAGAAGCCGTCCAAGCACAAGCCCGGCGCGTTCAGCTTTCTGTCGCCGCTGTCCCGCGAAGTGTGGATTAGCGTCGGGTTCGCGTACGTCGCAGTCGTCATCGTCATGTACGTGGTGTCGCGGTTCTCGGCGCACGCCGCTGCCGCCGCCCACGTGCGCCCGGTGCAGAACAGCTACGGAGGCGGTGGCGGCGGAGGTAGTGGAGGCGGCCTGGGTCACGAGCTCCAGCAGACCATACCGCCGCCGCCCATGTTCGTGCACAACCCGTTCACTTTGGCCAACAGCATGTGGTTCGCGATCGCAGCGGTCACTCAACAGGCGTGCGACATCGCACCCAGGTACGTGCGACGACGACGACAATATTTTATTTTTTATTTTTTTTTTTGCCCCTCCTCTTCACCAACGTTTATCGACCTTTTTAAAGTCATCTATCGCCTATGTGAAAATCCCGTGGTTGAGAGTATTAGAAGAAGGACGGGGAGGGATCTGACGAATCGTGAAGTTAAAAAAAAAATACATCCCAACAACCTCTTTACTCGTGTTATTTTTATTTCCAGTCACAGAAATTAGTTCAACTAAGTTTTAAGAAAATAACGTTTTCAAAATTCGATTGAAAAATTGTATACTTATAATGTTTTTACTACGAATAAAAATACTTAAAGTTTTTTTTTTTTTTTTAAATATCAGTAAGTTTGTTTTTGTAGACGAGATTTCCAGTAGTCATATATAAAAAAAAAAATAACCAGTTAAATGTACGAACTTGGTGGTTTTCATCCAGTTTTTTCATATTAGATTTAATAATTGAAATGAGATGCAAGTTTCATCTTTTTGGTGTTTCAAGCTGTTACAGTATTGAAGTCCCGTCCCCCACACTCCTACTGCCCACACAGTGGCATTATTGATGCATTTGTACTATATTGTAAGCAAAAACATTTATACTTTGCTAGTATTTATAGTGTTCTACAATAGTTTTTTTTTTTTTTTTTTTATAATAATTATACAATCCATAATTTTTAGCATAGTAAGTATAAGTGAAAAGAGACAGAAAACATGGTATGCGTGATTAAGAAGTCACCCACTAGTAAGTCTTTGCGTGATGGGAGATTTGGGAAGATAAGGTTATAATATTTTTATATGTATCTATGTATATATCTATAGATTTTTTTTTCTCGGAGATGGGAACATTTTGAATGATTATTATAAAAGATCTCTACACCATCTCCTTTTCAGTCGACGACGAGGATTTTCAGGAAGTGTTAAGATATTTAAGTTACTGATTAAAGGATTATTATGGTTGGCCAGACGTGAAAAGAATCGCTTGTGATATAATACAGATTCCTCTTCGATCGATTTAACATGTAGATCGTTGTGGAGTGTCAAATTTGAAATGTATGGCGGTGTGTTAGTGATTTGACGTAGAGTGATATTCTGATAAGATTGGATTTTGATTTTGTTTAGATTCGATTTCTTTGCCACACCCCAGAGCTGTTCTACAATAGTTAAAAAAATGGACACGTAACCTAGTATATAGCTAAGTAAAATATCAAGTCAATGTTATATTCATATAAAATTATTTTTCATTTACGATTTCAACTAAAACTTCACAATTACATACGGATTGAAACAAAAGAATTCTAATAGGAAATTTACCATCATATATTTTAGTTGACTTCCAAGTCAATTCAAGTCCCGGGAATAATTCTTTTTTTAGCACATTATGCACTTTCAATATATATTTTATAATGTAAAAATGCTCGAATTTACATTATCTATTTCAAATAAATAAATTTTTAATTATGTATTTTTCTTAAATGCATATAAATTGTATTCATCTTTTACACTTATAACAAGTATGATAATATCTTGAAATCTAGGAATAGTCATATTATGACTATAAGTAGAAAAACTTAATTTTAATCTAAATCAATAATTTAATGCTAAATAATTTCCTGTGTGATTTGATCATTTAAAGACTAATTTAGTAATAGTAGTAATAGTAAGTTTTAGTGTAGACCACTTTGAGTCATTCGACAGAAAAATAATTTTCTTGGTTTATGTATACAATAATAATTAATTAATAGAATAATATATCAAGTTATAATAAAATGTAAAAATGTAATTTTTGGTTTCTGTTCCTATATTTTCCAAGTCTGTTTGAAAAATCTCTGTGAGTGTCATAAAATAATAATAATGATATGTTAAATAATACATCATACATATAAGAATACAGCTGATTCAGACGTTTTATCAAATGCCTTTGGAAAATAGTCGACCGTGAATGTTTCGATGCTTTACAACGATATTAATTATTCAACTAAATGCGCAGGTGCTTTACTAAATGCGTATTTTGAGTTAGGCAATCGAATTGAAAATGTTATATATTTAGATTTCGTGCTATATTTTATGTATACCGAATGTGCACATAAATGCTGGTGTTAT
This sequence comes from Therioaphis trifolii, assembly GCA_027580255.1. Classification (NCBI taxonomy): domain Eukaryota; kingdom Metazoa; phylum Arthropoda; class Insecta; order Hemiptera; family Aphididae; genus Therioaphis; species Therioaphis trifolii. Next base: position 42,093,823 of record CM050406.1, on the reverse strand, counting down.
AAAAAATCGGTATCCTAAGACAGAACTTCAAATCGTTGTAAAAAATGGCTTAAAAACTGCCAACCCCTTAAAGAAAAATTCGTATCAATTTGTAAAAATGTATACAATTTATCTATGCGTGTTCAATGGTCAAGGTTTTATGAAATGTCAGAAAGGAAAACGATTTTGTCAAACTGGACGACGTTAATGTTTTTAACATAATATTAAATGTTCAATCAAATGATACCCAGTTACGACTTGCAGCGATAAATAAAATAAGTGAATAATGTTTGAAACACATATTTTGTTTTTTTAATCAACAATATTTATTTTATTCGAAGCATCAATATTATTTTGTGAGGAAAAATACTTAATTGTCACGATATGAAATCAAAAATATTTCAAAATTTGTACTCGACTTATTATTTGCCTAACTAGGAACAGAAATTAAGTACATCGCTCAGGCATTTCATTAAATGCGCGATTTGATTATAATATGCCTATGACATATTATATACTCCGTGTGAGCATGCAACAACATGTCGACGACAAGTTATTAACGAGTTAAATGCATTTCAATTCAAACCACACGGAATTTAATTAATATTTACATATACACTCAAAAACAAAACAAAAAAAAACTGTTTAGAAATGGATACCTATTAACCAAGCGTAGTACAGAGTGTGTCATGAAGATCTGACACATAGAAAATACTTTTTGTTCTGTGTAATATTTTTAACATTTTAAACTAATACATTGTACTGCAATACAATACAAAGTATCAAAAAATATCTTTAATATTTTTGGAACACAAATTCAAATATCCTTAAATGTATTCCGCAGAAAAATAGCCATTTTGTTTACCAGATTTTCTGTAAAATTTTGACAGTAAAATATCTTATTAAAGTCTCTTGTTTTATCTATCATGATTTTTTCTAACTTTTAAGAATGAGTAATACAATAGTTTTATCAATAATTATGATATTTTATTCGATAACTTCAATAAAGAAGCGATTTTATTAGAGAACTTTAATTTATGGTAAAAAACTAACGGATGAACCTTAATCAAAATTTTAAACATCAATTGTTTTATATAAATATGGTCTGCAAAATGACTATTTTTATTTTTTATTTTTGACTGTAGAACACGATTTAATATTTTCAAAATTAGGCACCACAAATAAAATAATAATGTTGAATAGAATCAAAGTAATTCGATTATCGACATGTTAGATCTTACTGATGCATTCAACTTATAAATATATACATATACTATCAAATAAAAGTGCAATTTAATTACAATTAATTGGAGTAAAAACAATTCAATACTTTTCTTTACTATATTTCACATTAATAAATCATTATTACAATCATTTGCATCGTATAAGTTGCTAATTAGCATATCGAAAGTGTAATGCATGAAGGTATACCAGTTATTAAAATACACTGTATAAATTCTTCAATAATCGAACTTTAATGAGAATTTTATGCATCTGAAAATGAGAACGTATATTACTTTGTAGATTTATATGATCAGTAAACGCATGCTATAGTGAATAAATTAATGCTTATAAAATTACTAATTACTTCGGAGAAAATTATATTGAAATCTACTATGGATTTTTTCTATTATAATGTTTTCTGAAACTATTTATTACTGAAGATTTCGTACGTAGTCAGTTTTCTAATAACTTTTGAAATTTAATTATAAAGTTATACCTGCAATTATTTCAACAAATATTCATATTTCTGAATTATCAATACATAATTGTACCCATTTAACCACAAGGTATTAGTTATCAGTATACATCCAAATTGATCAGTTTTAAAAACGTATTTAATAATTTACTTATTCTTGGAATGAGTCGCATTGGAATTTATGTAAAATAGTGTATTTTTATTGAAATCTTTATTTTTTTAGTTTTATGGTTTGGTACAACAATAACAAAATTAATGTTTTTTTTTACATATAACTTGATGATTTTATATTTAGATTCTTAATTTATTTTATTCTATAAGGCATTATCAGTTCATTGGATATTTGTTTTGTCACCTACTCAAGAGCCTTATTGAACTCGACTGTAGCAGCACAATGAAAAACTTTTTGTTAATGAATTTGTTTATGCTGATTGTGCACTCCAAAAGTTTCATTTAGCTTCTTTGTGGATCAGCTGTCATATTTGATCTACTTTTTTGTATTTGTTAAATTTTGTGGTAAATTTTAAAATAAAACATGACGCATTAATGTGTTCAATTAAATTTTCAATATTATAAAAATATTCAGCTATAATACATAGCCTTATGGATTTCAAATTATTTTTGAATATTTATTTAAGGGTTTGTAGACATAGTAGAACGCTTTTTATATTATTATTTATTCATTTTTAGATAAAAAAATCAATGGTTTACAATCATATAACTATATTTCGGAACATACGGTGTGAAAGCTTAAACTCTTAAGGTTTAACTATCAATAAAAAGGATTCAATATTTATTCAAAAAAAGTGTGATGGTTAGGATATTATGAAAAATTGAACATATAATACAAAATACATTTTAAACCAAACTATGTGACATATATTCTAATACATTTTTTTTCATGTTTAAAATAATTTAATATTTTAATTAAGGTGAACTATTCTCTCGATCAATCATAATATAGTAAGTGTTTTGTATGTAAAATACACTATATTACATTAGGAGTTGAAGTTTATGAGACAGTATGATATATTAAACATCAATAATTGATTAATTGAGTATTCAGTTTTGAACTCATCAATATTATGAAACAAAAAACACATACATTTTGAAATTGTGATTTTCTTTTAACACATATATAAATATATTTACATAAACTATTATATCATATTTACTATAATGTATATTAACTATTATAAATTTATATATTAACTATTTATAGTTATAGTAATTATTTGTATATTTCGCTACATACAAAAAACATACAAATAATCCAATGTTTTTCTGTGTAGTAGAAAAAATATTTTTCGTTTTTTTGTTCGTGTATTTATTTACAAGTATTAATTTTTTTATTTTAAAAATCAGCAAATAAAATAAAAGATATATTTTCATTTTTGATTAAATAACAATATAATACTGATATGCTGGTAGGCGAGGGCATAACATTCATAAATTATTTTATGGCTTTTCTATGAAGGATGTTTTAATATTGTTTCTTGTTACATTACGTATCTAATATAAAAAAAAAAAAAATAAATATTCGTAATTAAATAATTATTAGTATGATAATTTTACAATTGTTTGAAACGTAAATATTTAATTTTAAAGAAAAAACAAATTGTTTGATCATTGAAAATCGTTTAGAGACTTAAATGCCAAAAAGTGATATTTTTTCTTTTTGATGAAAAATATATTATGACGAAGGATTATTCTGTAAAGTAGAATTTAAGAAATGTCATGAAAAATAACTTACCGGCAACTCGGGACCATTGTGTAAATTATTTGTTTTATGCGTGTGTGTGCGTGTGTGTGTGTGTGTGTGTGTAAAATACAAAATCAGGATATCATTATTATGATTTGTTAGTTTAGGCTTCCAGTGTGGCCTCTGGTATACTTTTTCATTATTTTTTCGATTTTCCCTCGAGTATATTTTGAAATAAATAAAACATATTGTCACTTAAATGGCACACTCGTGTGTTTCAAGTTGGAGTATTTCCTGTCTGGATTTTGCCATAGAATATTTATTTGATTTTGTTATAGATATGATATAATATAACTCACAATAGCGTTTTTCATTACCGGGTTTTTCAGTAAATCGTGTTTTATTTTACTTGATGAGTTTAATCTCTGTAAACAAATATCAAACAACATAAAATTAAATGCTGTTGGAACCTTGGACTTTGAAGAGTTTAACTTTCGAGATTCGAACTTCTAAAACTAATGTTATGTATAATGCATTATACTCTTAATAATAGTGAACTGTTGTAAACTGTGATTGATATTGCCTTCAACTCGTGTAACGTAAATGTAATCATCAATTCGAAATTTGAATTAATACCGACGAGCAGCATATCAATTTCCATTTCAAAAATAAAGAAGAAATTTGTTTGAAAAGTATTATTCATTATTTTACATCTGGTAAATTTTTGTCTGATAATTTGTTGTACAGGAACACTAATGTCGGCAATTTATCAGTCTCAACAACAGCTGACAGGTTCACGTATTTTCGGTACGAGAATTTGATTAAAATGTACCGATACGTGTAGATCGGAAGTTTTCGTACCCCGGCACACGATTGCTGGCCGGTGTCGTTCGCTAACGAGGTTAAGAACGTTTTGAAACACCGTGGTTTTTGCTTGTTGTGTTTACGGGTCAACAGACCGATTCGCCGGCAAACTCATTTCGAATCGATGCGCTGAAAAAACTCACTTACACGTGACGTCGGAAATTACTTCGGATCGGTACTTTATCGGTTCCACGGGCCAATAGTGTCGCAGCAGTAGGACGTCACGATTTTTGTCACAAACCGTGGCTTAAATCGACCGTGCGTGGAGTTCAATGAGCTCGCCAAACCACCGCAAAGTGTTTCTAAATTCGTTTTTATCAGACAAAATAAAGTATCTCTGATCAAAATAAAGCTATTTTCGGCCAGTTTTTCGTTTTTTGTTGATTTACTCGGTTTTTTCCTTACAGTCAATTCAAATGTGGTTTTTTAAATCTGCGGTATATCCAGGCAGATTATAAGGAGCTAATGCCCCCTCATTTTTCTTGTGTTTTTTTTGCTATTTACGTTATTTGCATTCAGATAGGTATTTCGATCAGTGTCACTTAACTCTTTCAGTATTTATCTCTCCTCTCTTTCCTAGACAATCTAGCATTACTAGGAACTTAAATGTAAAAATCTTTTATAAGGCATGGGCTACGTGAAATCGGCCACGAAAGTTGCTAGGTGACCTTGGGTTGCTAGGCAGCTGAAATCGTTGTAAAAAAACTAAGAGTATCTACACTACATACAGATAAATCGGTACATGTATATGTTTTGTTTCTACTGAATACAGTTAGATTCGAGGAGACGAGGATTAAACTGTAGGTAACTTTTTTAACCCGTGTAAAAAATAATCAAGTTTCAAAGACAGGAATTATTTATTTATTTTTCAAAGACAGGTTTTAACTGGCCCCCACCGGTCGACGCACACACACACACGCACACGTGAACGCACCAATGACGTCATGGTAACATTCTCGGTGTCGGACAAATTAACAGAATAACCCCCAGCCATAAGACATATACATGTCAAAATCAACTATTCGAAAATTAAAAATGTTAATTCTACTCAAAAACACATGCATACATTTTATAAACTTAAGTTCAAGTTTTTTTTGATCGCGTGTAATCGTACGTTGAACCTCGTGAGCGTCGTTTCTGAATAAGTACGGGACCGTACGAAACGTCGTCCTCGTCGCCGATTATAGGCGGTTTTTGAACCCGTTAAAACGATAGCACCACCGAGCCGCGTGCCTTCCAAATGATGGCGTCATAAAATTCTTCTCTCTCGCGCACCCTACCGCAAAATCCCGCGGCGTTTCACGTGGCCGGGCACGTTTACGGTGGGCGAGGGTAAGAGTGCAATTTGATATATTATCGCCCGACCTACCTGCACGCACGCAGCCCGTACATTTTCATTAAAACTACTCGGGTGGCGGTCGTGCCCCGGAGATAACTGAACTTGGCCGACGGCCGCGGTGGGATTCCCGATGAGCGCCAACGTGAAACGTAGTTACATGTTACGTGTTCGTTTGTGTGATTAGCCGTCAAAACGAAAACGCATAGGGTCCACGTGAAACTTATGGCATTCATTCATTGGGATTTTCCGGCCCGACATTGCGTTATTCACATTTGCACCCATCTCGTCTTGTAACGTTATATTACCTATACTTGCAGGGGACGCAAACAATCAGCTTGATTCAGTGGTTGGGCAAATATTTTTGTTGACTCACCCGCCCGAAACTCTCCTGAAAAAAAAGGGAAGCAATCGTCCGTTCCGAAAATTTTTTCAAACCCCTATAATAGCATTTCTTCGAAAACGGTATACTTTTACCAGAACATTTCTGCAGTATGAAATGTTCACAAACTCGTTTAATGATTAGGTCATTGTGGTAGGTACCATTTTCAATCATGTACATAATTATTAGAATAAAATATTTATGAAGACATGCATTTTTTCTTAATAAGCTACTTGATAATTTTCATCATCTATATCAATGGGAATATTTTTTTCTGTATTTGAAGTAAAAAAAAAAAAAAAGGTCCGATCGGCTTTGTGTGTTGTGGATTGGAACCTACTACTTCACGACCAATAATAATGTAAGCTTTTTCAATACTATTGTACGAAATAAAAGTTAGAAACCTAATCCTAAACCTTCCAAAAATCGCAGAGGCTATTAGTTTTTAAATAAGTGTTCGTTACGCATTTGAATCGATTTTTTTTTTAAGTTGACATGAAGTCAACTTATCAATCAACGAATGATTTATTACAAAAATTGCTCGTTAAAACGTGATATTTTGATTTAATCAATTCAATCACTAAATAAAATTATATAAGGTTTATTTTATTTATATAACTATGTGAAAATTTTATTGCTGCTCATTTTTTTAAATTTGTTTTGTATTGAATAATTTACTTTGAGAATACGCAACAATTTTACGAAACAAAATTGATTGCTTACTTTATTTTTTATCTATGTCATTTTTTATTTTTATTAAAATATGATAATCATCAGTTATATCGTATGATATTACAAAAAAAGAAAAAAAAATGTTGTTGATTAATTTTTGTATTTAAATTTGTATTACATTTGTGACAAATATTCTAAAAAATGTATTTGCTTATAAGTGTTGTAAATAATTGTAACCTTATTAGTTTATTGTGTATATAAACAAATAAAAAACCGCTTAGGAAATTAAATAAATTTAAAATGACTTAAATTGAAAAAAATTGTTTTCATAAAATTGTATCGCAGCAGTGAGGCAATTTTTTATATAATAGAAATTCTAATTGGATTTATTTTACAATCTATATAATTTTTAGTACTTTAAGTAAGTGTTTATGATAAGGAAAAAAATTGAACACTTTAAGGACTTGTCCAAGGGCAAGAGGCTAAGAAGCCAGAACTTTTAATATTAATTTAAAAAAAAAAAAAAAAAAATAGTTTAGCAAAGTGAATTAAATAAAATGTATTATATTTGTTAAATGGACTTGTTACACACTTTATATCTGTACCTAATTACACTTTTTGTTAAATAAGAGTAATAGGTAGGGTAGAATTTGCAATACTGAAATCATTGTACTTCATTAAACTTGACTGACTTAAAGCAAAAGTTTCTCGAATTTACACTTTGGAGAACTTCGTAGAATAAGTGATTAAACTAATAGGTTCCTATATGTTCAGAATTTTACTGCTGGTCTATGACAACAGATAAACAAAGCATACTTGTTGATGACATCTTTAGTAATTCCTAGGATAAAAATGTTATACGTTTTAAGTACGATATATTGATACAGCGTGATTTTAAGTAATTAATTAATATATGGCAGTTATTAGTTAAAGTTTAAAACTTAGTAAACTAGTTTTTCTTTTATTAATTTATTGTTAGCCGTTTAATTGATCCCACCAATACGCACATACGAAAAATTTGATTTACGTCAAAATTATATTATTTGAGTTCGTATTAAAAATCTGTTCTGATATTATATCTTATAATGTCATATTAATATCTAAAAGAAAATATATATTATGTACAGGTCTACTTTACGAGTTACGAGGTACATTTCGGTTGATTTAAGAGTCATTTTATATAGAGAACATTGAAATTATAAAATAACTCATTTATTAATTAGGTATTAAAGCAATCACTAAACAACCGAATTAAATATTTGAAGTTCAAATTGAAAATCGTAAAGTGCTAGATAATAGGGTGATAGATAAATTCATCATATGAATATTTATTGGCATATTATTTGATACTTGGTATCGGTAACTTCGATAGGTAGTTAATTGTCGGGACGTATACTATGAATTATTTAGATTAAACATATTAGAAATTCGTTGGGATTAAAACAAATTATCAGTCCTTTGTGTATTTTTAATAAATAATATAAAAAATGTGTAAAATGTACACTTACTGCATATAATACACATGAAACATAAACAAAAAAAAAAAAAAAAAAAAAAATAGTATTTTATACAAATAAATACGTACGAATTTATTTTGTACAAATTATTATTTATTGCAGAGTAACTTGTATAATGGGTTAACTTTTTTTTTGTAGTATAATTTGTGTTACAGTAAAATTGTTCGTGTAGCAGCTATAATATTACACGGAGAACATTATTTTGTTTCCTAATAATATTATTTATGTTACAAAAAGACAACAACGCAGAATCTAAAATAAAATGTTTTGTTGAACTACTGTCATAAATATACTTTTGTGTGGCGAGTACGACAGAATATTAAAATATGAACTGATCAATATTTCAAATCATAAAACCCGTATCAAAAAGTGAGCTGTATGCAGATATAGGTGAAAATGTCTAGAGATACAGTGTTTTGGGATCGACCTCTCACTATTCGATTGCTATTTTAAATATAAAAGCAACGATAAATCGTTTTGAGAATGATTCTGACTAGATGAATCATTGTATTTAATATGTATGGTAGTTTTGAAAAGTATGATCAATTTATATTTAAGTATTATGTAATTATATACATAGTAAGATAAAAATAAAATGTTAAAATATTTATAAACATGCATATGTATTTGTATATTAGGTATAAGACAAATAACATAAAATTAAAATTCATGGATAGAACATTATTGCGATTTCAATATTTTTAAATTCAACTTTTAACCAAAAAATATTACATTAAAAAAAAAAAAAAAATTATCTACAAGATGAAAACAAAATCTATTTTAAAGTCTAATAGTTGATTTAATGGAAGGATTCGGTTTGCAGATATTGTCTGTGATTCTCCCAAAATCCGACAAGAAACATTTTTAAATAAAATCAACTCATTTGTATTCCTTATACATTTAGCTATTTATAATAAATATATATATATATTTGTCATTTCTATAGCTGTGTATATGACAGTGTCCAAATCAGTTTAGTTTTTTAATTTTAATATAAATTTCAATTAAATAAAGAGCAATTGCTCTGCAACAGGAAGAACTTTCATAACTCGTAAAAAATACAAGAATTCGTGATATAAAATATACAGTAGAAGCTCTTGCAAATTAAAAAAGTTTGTAGTAGCACACAATTTGATTACTTACATATTTTCTAAACGATAACATAAACTTGTTAATTAAAAATTTTAAAAATTAAATTCTAATTGTTTATATAATTACGTATATTGAAAAAGTTTATTCTCAAACGATCAAATATATTAATTTTCAAAGTTCGTTTATGACAAGTATAAACTTTACATTATTTACATTTTGATTTTGACATTTTATTTCTGAAATGCATTTTTATGAAAATATCATATATCATATTATATTAAGTGTAACTAATAATTAATCTTTATTACTAAACAAATTTAAATATATGCACCTGTACATATATGTATATATATATATATATATATATATATATATGTATATATATATATATAGATATATATATATATATTATATATATATTTGTTTTTTTTTAAGTCCATATCATATATTGATTTAATTTTCATTATTTTTTCATAATTAAAAATAACTATGCTGAAAAATAATATTAAAGTGTATATCGCTCTGCAGATGTAGTTATGATTTAACAATACAGATTTAGTATCGAGTTTTGTTTTAAATAAAAAATCAAGTATTTAGTGTTGTTTCCAACTTAAAAAATTCATATGATTAAAAGAAAATTATTTTAGATTTAAATGAGCAATGAATAAAAATAAATTTAAATAATTACTTATATATTATTTTCGGTTGAACTGTATAAATGAATGAAACGATTCTGATAGAATATTTTGGGTGTACAATGATTGAATTTACTTTATGTCAATAATATGTACAAATATCATGTAAGTATTCTTTGAATGAACTATTGTTCGAAGAATCGTATTTAAAAATTTTTCCGTTTTTAATTTTATATAAATTGACAATGTATTACTATTTAAACCATTAAAACACTTACGCCCACCCACTCACCCATCCACACAACCACACTCTCACAAACACGCACATATGTTTCGTATATAATTGTGAGTTTTTTGTGTTTAGAACCACGCCTGGGCGTATCGTCGGAGCCGTCTGGTGGTTTTTCACGGTGATATTGATCTCGTCGTACGTGTCCAACTTTACTGCGTATTTGATCGTGCAGAAAATGTCCACGCCAATCAGCACGCCGGAAGATTTGGCCGCACAAACCGAAATTGAATACGGCGTCCTCGCTCACGGTTCGACGTGGGATTTCTTCAAAGTAAGTTATGCACTTTAGATTTAATCCCGACCGGCAACGAGATTTACACAGGTTTTCTTTTTTCTGTCTATTCAATATCCGTAGACGTCCAATAACAGTACTATAATATGTTTGCAAATAATTGAAACGGTTCCGATTTTGAAATCACGCGATACTTTTTTTTCACGTCATACACAATATTTTGTTTTCGCCGTTTACATCGCTTTGCGTTTTGATATTTTCAGCGTAAACGCAATACCGTAAACAAACACAAATTTACGGTTTTGTTTAATCCTCTGAAAAAATGTTCAATCTTTTATTAGTATTGTTTAATACAACAACATAGCGTCGTCTTTAAGATAACAGTCGACTAAAAACCAATGTTGCTGGGGTACGAAAAAGCGTGCAAAACCACGATTTACAAATTTAAAAATCGACTAATTTCTTCGCCACGTTTATTTCGCACTCGAGTTAATATTTACGGTGTCAAATAATTCACGCAGATGCGCTAGATCATCTGTTCGTGTTTATTGTTTTGTCACTGCCATAGCTCGAATCGTTGCACTGAACTAGTACACGAGAATATGTATGTATACGGTATACGTATATTATTAGGTATGATAATCACTATGCTTCGTGATAGAAAATAATAATAATAATAATAATTTTTTATTCAAAAACTTTATGCCTGGCGGTGACTTTGTCGTCGACGTTTAGAATTATTCTCAATACTTGATTGCCCTCTTATTAAGTTGTTTATCCAACGATGTCTGCAAACGTCAACACCATTAAATTCAAGCCACCGCAGAACTCTGGAAATAAATTATTCACTGAATTCATTTTGTAGTGTGCTTATTTACTGGGTGTAAATTTAATACATTTCCACCCATAACCTCCAATACATTTATCGTGGAATACATAAAAAATAAATAAAAATAAATACCACAGTTACCTGAGCGCGTATACGTATATAAGACGTTCCACTAATATAGACTTTCTCCATAACGAGTTCAGTTTTGAGTTCTATCGACTGTAAACCTCGCGTTGCTATGTCTTTTTATTTTATTTTATTTTTTTTTTTTTTCGGTAGAGAACTTTTCGTTTCGGGCCATTCACCACGGTCGTTCCTTAAGCACTTTTTGTTCGACACGAAAAAAATAAATAAAATCTTGAAGACAAGTTAGAAACTGCCAGAGGAAAACAATCGATTTTTTTTTTACTCAGCTACTTACGAACGATCCTAACTAACCTTTAAAATAGAAACTCGATATACATTATAAATGTTATTACAAAAATATCGATTTCGTGTTATGTTATACATAATAAACGATACGAATCTTCAAATTAAGTGATGCATTTAAGTGATAAGAAACGTAATAAACACGAATGATTCTAACCTCTAACGATCTATCTCTATTAGATATGTATTGAATAAAATATTGAATTTATGTTGAAATACCACCCATTAACCATTAAAAATAAAAGATTTGTCATCAAAAATTACTAATGCGATTCCATTGATTAGATAATGATCTAGTAAAACGTATAATTTTGATATGTATTATCCAGTGCTCGAATTGAGGGGGGACGCAGGCGGACGGAGCTCTCCTTCTTATCTTTATTTTTTTAAGCGTACCCCTTCTTCAATTTTTAATTTGCATTGATTTCAATTATTGAGGGGACGCTAATTTTTTTTAAAGTTTCTTAGTACCCCTTCTTTTATATTTCCAATTCGAGCACTGGTATTATCACTTTATACAACGATATTATATTATTTCGACTGTATCTAATTCATTTTTATTTCAAAGTAAAATCCATTTATAATTGAGTTTGGGAACACCAATGAAATACTGTTTTCTGAAGCAAAATCTGTAACCACCTAGACGTATTTCCGTGTGTCAAATTATTATATTTAATATATTATATTATATTTTTGTGATTTTAAATTAATTAACTAATTTACTCGTTTGTTATAATGTTATTATAGAGATCGCATAGTTCTCTGTACAGTAAAATGTGGCAGTTTATGAACTCGCGGACACACGTGTTCGTGGACACTTACGACGAAGGCATTCAGAGAGTAAGAAATTCCAACGGAAAGTTCGCTTTGCTAATCGAGTCACCCAAAAACGATTTCGTGAACATGCGGAAACCATGTGATACAATGAAAGTTGGGCGTAACTTGGACGTCAAGGGCTACGGGATAGCGATGCCACTCGGGTCCCCGCTAAGGTGAGATGGTTTTATTTTTTCTCCTTTTGTATGTATATAATATGTAATATATATATATATATATATATATATATATATATATTTATATATATATATATATATATATATATATATATATATATATATATAATATTGACAAATCTCGTTTGGGGCTTTTGGGAAATAAGATCACTGACGAGATATGAGATACGGGCGAAGAGGGACACGAAGAGGAATATTACGCGCGTCTTTTGGTTGAATGACTCTTTCGGATTACATTCCGCGAAATCACATTTTCCAAGACAAGAGCCTGATATGAAAAAAAAAGAAAACCCAATTTTCTGCGACACATTTTTGATCATAAAATATATATATATATATATATATATATATATATTTGTTATATACATATACGTGCAACGAGATTTGTAAAGATCACCGGTTAACTGACGCCACTTTCAAGTTGCGTCGGTCGGTTACTGTTTTAGTAACGTTTTCGATTAGAATACCTAAGTAATAATACATATACAACTCTGAACCACATTCTAACTTTTTCAATAATAAAAAGCACTTATCTACGAACCGATAGAAGCTTTTAAAAATACACAGAGTCTGACCGTCGGATGTGCACAAACGTGCTATTTTTCTTCTGTAAATTAAGTCGATACCGATAGTATAATTTGAAGTTAACTATCGTTTGTGCTCAATTATGTAGTTAGTGATGTGTTCGGTTTTGAAAAAAAAAATAGGGAACCATGCTATATTACTGCATGTTTATACTAAAAACACGAGATAGGTATGTTATATTATTATTTGTTTATCACACGGGTATTTGTTTTTATTTCTTGACGTCATCACAGTATACATGTTTTTGTTTGCTTTGTTTATTAATTAAACCGTGAGCCAACTCGTCAGGATTGCCGACAACTCGTATGATATAAATAAAAACTATTTACAAAATACGTTTTAAATAAAGCAACATAATGTTGAAAATTTGATATCAGTAAATAAGTGTAATGGAATAGATTAGAATCATTAAATTTGTATCTTTATTATATAAGATAAATATGTTTTTTTCATATTGATTTGGTCGTGTAAAGTGATATGATATTTTATGTTGATTATATACTATTGCTATGCCACAGCTCATGGACCAAAAAATATACCGACATATAATTAATTTTGATACTCATTAAAAATTGCATTAAGTAACTTTGCTATTTTAACATAGATTATAGTAATAATACGAATAAAATAAAATAATGCATATACAATATATATTAACAATTACATATTATCTAATAAACAATAGATTAGGTTAAATTTTGTGTACAAAAAATTAAACATATTACAATGTAGTGGAGCATATTTGTAAAACAATAAAATAATTTTATGAAAATCAATAAAAAAAAAAAAAAATAAAATATGCCAATGAATTTGGCATTTCGAAAAAAATCTTTTTCCGTCGACAAACTGGGTGTTCGTGAATCAGGTGTCGGTGAACTGAGCATAAACCAACAAATAAGGGTACTTATTCGAGAGTTGTACGGCTCAACTCATAATCTAGTGATCAGAGGTGTACGTAAAATTATGTGTACTTTAAAATCTGTTTTAACGGGATTTTAATTATTTGAACGGTCAACTTAAAACAAACAGGGGGTAATAATCTATTATACTTAATTAATAAATTAAGAGCTAAATATCGAACGCAAAGAAATAAACATTGGATTAAAATAATTTTTAAGCCTGTCAGAAATTTTAATTAACTTGAATGTACGATAAACTGATAAATCTGCACTGGAACAAATGGACGTGTTTGTGCCACTACATATCGCTGTCTTGAATATTTAAAAAAAAAAAAAAAAATATATATATATATATATATATATATATATATATATTTAATTCGGAATCCTTATTATTTAAAATAAATTTTAAATGTGATTTAGAGTGAAGAGTATTGAATATTTTGGTAATAAATTTACCAAATTATACAAATCGGAATTTTTTGCATGAATCATTTTGGACGAGTTTATTATGATTTTTTTTCTTTCGTACCAATAAAATGATTTACATATGGGTATTTTAAAATGTTTAAGTAATTATCAATGATATTTTTTAAAGAAATTTATCAGCTGATAGATATGAAAATACGAAAATTTACGAATTTGGTAACACGCGTTTTGTTTTTTTTTTCTAAAATACTGTAACGATTCATATTGATTTATTTATAATAATGGTTTTAAATTAAATGTTTGTAATTTTTACAGAAAATAAATAAATACAAGTATTGATTATTCTCATAAATAAATAAATTATTGTGAGCTGTAATGTATCTCACCATTTATATTGTATCACGTTGCATATAAAATGTATTAGTAGTAAATTGTATGAAATTATTTCGTTTTGTTTCTTATTGAAAATAGTACACAAAACCGATAGCCAAAGATTACTCGTATTTCGGGATTATTAATTTTATTGTTCTTCTGTTTCGCCAGTTGGAGTTAGAACTCATTAAAACCTCGATAATGGGTTAAAGGTTTGGCCTCACTAAGTGTCTAAGTCTCCCTGAACCTTTTAAGAACATCTCCGTAATGGGTAAGATTTATTTTCCACAAAACATACATTAATCTTATGTAGCCCGGACAAATCGGACAGTTCTTTGGCCGTCCACGAAAACACCTCGCAATACTATTATTAAAACATCAATTGTATACTCTTATCAATGCGTAGATTATCACATGAATTATTAAAACTCGTTGAAATCGCGAAACATTATCATAGAAACGATAATATATATATTTGTGTTTTGAAATTAATGGATTTACGTAGCACAAATTCACGATGCATTGTGTATAGCGTTCTGGGATACAATTTTATCAACGCGACCAATGGGCACGTCCGCACGCGAAAGTCTACACAAAAGTATTCTGACCGTCCGACTAGTCGATTTTCGTTTCATCGACGAGCCACGGCGGTAATGATAACGTCTACAGAAAAACGGGCGGGTAAAAAAAAAAAAAAACGGCTATACGATAGGGTGACCATACGTCCCGTATTATACGGGATTGTCCCGTATTTTCACTTTGTGTCCCGTTGTCCCGACAAAAGTTATACGGGACGCATTTTGTCCCGTATTTTCAAGTCGGTCCCATATTAATCCCGTTTTTCTCTTCATTGTTAATTTATAAATTCTACGATATTATTGTATCACGATATTCATTAGAACATATTTGAAATCTATACTTATCAGCATTATTTTTAGATTCTTGTCTTAACACATTTTAAAAACTTATCTTGTAATGAGTTTTGAAATATTCTATTAAAAGAAACTAAGTTACTCGATGAAATCAGTTCAGCACAAAAGTATACAAAAACATCAAAAGAAGAAATTTACCAGCCATCGTCTTCAAAATAATTTTTTTTTGGACTTTTGTGTACATGTTATACTTATTAATATTTTTATTTTATTTGTATTTAAAAACTATTATACAGCATACATTTAATTTGTTTTTTTTTTAATATATTCAGTTAAAATTAGAATTTCCTTTTTTTTTTTTTTTTAGTAACTTAGTGTCCCGTATTTTTATTTTATTTTTATGGTCACCCTACTATACGAATCCGTGACGTACAGTCGACGGAGACGTTATTTCACCATGACGCTGTGTTCGTAACGTTCGACGAAACGTCTGTTGGCGTTGACCTGCAATTAATATGCCAGTAAAAACGAACGCGGTACATATTTTCACGCGTACAAAATAATTACGTCTCGATTACTAAAAACTCAAACGGGTTTACGACGACGTGCCGTACAAATCATACTGAATCCGAACAGTTTTTTTATTTTCACGACGTTGAGACCCCTAGACCCGTAGTGTTCGGGTCGTACGTATCAATTTTTTACCCCGTCTCTCGTCCTTTTCTATGCGTACACGCCGATTATCCATAGGTACAATGACTTTTCGAAACGAGCAATTACGTACGTCCCGCGTGCGGGGACCAAATTACATTCCCCCTCGAGGATTTCGGCATTCACACACGCGAAACGCACGATAAATCCGGGCGCGTACAAGTCGATCGTCCAATAACGCGCATAAAGCGCGCGGGAACAAAACATAAAACAGACCGCGTTTGAACGCCGCGAAATTCGAAAAGGCCGCACTTATCAATGAGTTTTCAATTTAACCGTAGCCCGGCACAACCTACGAACCCTCGGCGGCCTTCTAAAACTCATTTGTACGCGTGCCGGCGCGCCTTTCTCGGGGATTTTCAATACGTTCGGTCGGAATTAGGAATGTTAACACCGTAGAAACGCATTAATGGGTCGATTTTACGGGGCGTTTGAAAACAAAAATGCCCAGACCGGGGGTGATGCGGAAATATATTCGCCGAATAAACATCGTGGGAAACGGAAATCCGATCATGTACGTCGGTCGTATAGAACGGTCGGTAATATTTTGACGCGTTCAACAGTGATAATTGCAATTTATTTAAATGTATTATAAAACGAAACTAATATGACACGCGCGTTCTTTCCAATGTACTTAGTACATACCCAACTACTGCTTATGATTCGTTTTTTAGTTAATTTATCCTATTCACGATGAAATTATTATTAACGATTTCCAAATTAGTTTTGAAAATAAAATAAAATATTACGCCTACCGTAACAGTAACTACTGTATTGCATTGAATTTATCATTGAAATCGTACTTGACACATAGAGGAAAAATGTATAACGGCGTGACGTATAGGCAAAATTAATACACATCCGTATTGCGAGTCAAAATAATTTCGATTAAGTTAGTATACTAGACCAGTGGTGGCCAAACTTTTTTTACCGCGGGCCATAAAAAAAAAAACTTTTTTTACCACGGGCCATAAAGTGAAATTTTACTTTAAGTTCATCAGAATTTCAGGTGTAGGTATGTAATTATACATTCAACGACGTTTTTATTGTACTCACTCAGTTCCATGACTTTAGTTAACACTTAACTTAATAATTATTACTAAAAATGAAAAAAAAATCATAACGGTTTACACTTCCGAAAAATATATTAAAACGTACTGATTTGTTAATGGGAATTACGAGCTTGTTTCTGTTGACAGATGGCATTAATTTTAGTTTCTGATTTGGTATAATTTACACGGCGAACGGCATGGATATGTTCATTCGTAATGTGAGCTGATCGAGTTTTACTTTTATTGATTTTCATCGTCGAGAATACTTGCTCACAAATATATTACGTTGAACATTCATACATTCATCGTATCGTACAAAAATAAGACAAAATACGATAATGCGATTTATATATGTATATTATTAAATGACATTGTAACAACAACAACGGTACGGTATGACGATATGGAATTAAATATTATGAAAAATGTATACAGACAGTATTTTTTAATTTTTAGATTTTTTTTTTTTTTTTGTCAACGTAAGTATTAAATATTATATATTACGTACACAAACAAGTGTTGTAATGTAGAATATTTTCGCGGGCCAGATTTTAAATGACGGCGGGCCGGATTTGGCCCGCGGGCCGTAGTTTGGCCACCACTGTACTAGACGATACGATTTTAGGCTCTAGTATGAATCAGTAGTTGGTTTAAAAAAAGTTTTTATTTTTTAAAACTTTTAAAAATAATTTTTGTAAATTGTGAAATTAATTAATCGTGATTAAATATTTTGGAAATATGTATACAATGATAAACATATCATTAAAAATCTAATCATAATTTAATTCGAGTAGTAATCGCTCAAATAGAAATAGTATATTCTATATTGATTTCCATTGTTTTTATTCTTATATATCCGTTACATTTTTTTTTTTTAATCACGAAAGTAAATAGTGTTTTGTAATACATTCGAATGGTCATTTTCCTCGATAATTGTTATTACGGTGTTCACGATATTATGTTAATTTAAATATAAATAATTTATTGTTGTTAAACGTCATTACATTTTATTTGAAAAAAAAAAAAAAGAAAACCAATAATAGTTTTGAAACTTTTGAACAGATAAAATATGTAAACATGTTTTATATCTGTTTCAGAAATAACTTGTTATTTTTAGAAAGTAATAAATCCCTTGTGTTTTTGTTTTTAATGGTTTTATATATAAACAATATTCTCGTTCAACATTGTTTTACCGTCCGATCGAACCCTATAAGCGATTTATAAGGGTATCAAGAGGGTCCCCGAGGGCCATCGAAAAATGCTCTAGAGCCAAAAAAAAAAAAAAAAAAAAAAAATGAGAGAGAGAGAGAGAGAGAAAAAGAGAGAAACAGTTCAGAGAGGCACGATGGTGCTTTGCAGTTTGATCTATACGGTTGTTCTTCCTTTAATTTTATCTCCACCCAAACGGTATTCTCGCGGGTCTATTCGAACACATCACCTATTGCGCTACTTCCATTTTACGCGTTCAACGCCATTGTTGTGAAAATTCCAAAGACATTTTTTTTCTCGTAAGTGCCGTTGTAATACGCTATTAGGCGCAAAGGCTACCTTGGTACAAATCAGGCAATGATTCAGAATGACACGACGAGATAATCCTAAAATGTATAAAAATAATATAATTTACGCATTGCGACCAATATTCTCAGAACGGACAATAGTTATTGCGGTTTAAACATGTAGCATTGTAGCACATTGCATTCCATTTATTCGGTTTAGATGAAAATTATTCGAATTCTTAAAAATTCGAACTTAAAAATTTGTAAAAATTATTTATGTAACCTATATTACATAGTGTAACATGGGGTCTCTAAATAAGTTTCGGACTCAAATACAATTATTTATTATTGTCCCAAAGAATTTTTATCTTCACACATTAAAACTTATTTTCAGTCTAATTCAACTTTCATATAAATTTCAAGATGTTCATTAAATATTTTCATAGATATTGTAATTTTAAATTTAAATTTATGAAAGTTATTAGTCATTTGTCTAACGTGAAATTTTGATTTGATTTTTAATCTTCTTATTCATTACTCATCCAATTGAACATTCTTGGCCAAGAAAGATCAACGTCTGTCAGGTCAGCTACCTATTTATTTATGATGTCAACAGAATTTCTAGGACATGAAATTGAATTTTAATCGAAAAGGATAAAACAAGGACACCAAGGAATAAGATAATTTTTTGTTTTTGAGAACTTATTTTATCATTTTCTTTAATTTTCGGAGCAGAGACCAGTGGAACTTTGATTGTTGAGGACATTTTTGATGACAAAAATGTAATTTTTAAAATTTTACACGCATCACTTTAAACTGCAGTTATTATAATTTTTATATTATATGTTTCGTTACTCTTAAAATATAATTTCACCTAATGTAATTATTTGTGAAACGAATACAAAACAAACAAAAAATGCGTCTCTCTAATAAACTTTAACTTAAAAAAAAAAAAAAAAAAAAATGTAATAATTTTTCAGAAATTTTAAACTAAATTACCTAATTAGCTAAGTTCATAGTTTTATCAAACTCTTTTTAGGAGTATTTTAACAAAATTCTAACAAAATTTATTAATGATGATTAAAAAAGTTTATATTTTTATTTGTCCTGTAAAATTGAATTTAAAACACTGTTGTCTCGTCGTCACTGGCGCTTCGTCGGACCGTGGCGTCTGTCGTTGTCATCACCTCCAGCTATTTCTAAAAATCGTTTCTTCATCATCACCTCATTGTCGTTTTGTGGAATTCTCGAATCAGATACCGATCCGTGTTCTAATGACGGCAGTAAACTAACAAATCGTTTCCGCATTAACCAATGTTCACACGCAGCCGTCAACGACAATATACACGCTGCTTGACGGCCGCGGGGATACTCGTACGGCGTTGACGTTTAATCGTTTATCTGCGTCGGATTCAAAACATAAATACGCGAGATAATATTAATACACACGAATGTTATATTGTGTTTCTTGGATTTAAGAGATTTCTTCGGAGTTCGTCGATTCTTCGATGTGCGTGATTCGATATTATGTGTGTAGACAAAAAATGACTATTTAAATGCGTGATTTGTATTATTCGATCATCAACTTTTATAAAGATGAAATATTTATTTTGCAACACAAAATACAATTAATATAACAAATAAAATAATATAAACAAGCTGCAAGCTCATCCAGTAAGCATATGCTTGTAGCGGATGAGCTGAGTTGATACTCTTAGTGTACATACTATTGTTATTATATTGGCATTTATAAAACATTAGAATATTAAAATAGTACAAAAAAAATCGAACAAAATTATAAGCATTTAAATACAGGAAAACTTTTTGTTAATACATATTTTATAATTGTTGAAATTATCAAAGTTAGATAAATTAATATTATATTTACATAATAAAAGAACTCCTCTAATTATTGGATTTTGAGTTCCAAAGTTAGTGTGATTACATGGTACAGTTAAATTACAATTATTTTTTATTTTAGTATTATAGCGATGTGAAGGCTTAAATTCACCTATATTAAGTTTATATATAAACAATAAAATCTCCCGTTCACAAATTTGAATAATAGTTCTAACGTTAAGCTCAGAATAAATTAAATTAGTTTAAATACATTTTTGGTTTTCCTAATATAATTTTAATCAAATAATTAATAGTTGTAGATAAAATATTAATAATCTGCGAATAATGCATGCGTGATGGTTAAGAGAACATAATTCCTTCATTGCTTTAGCCACAAACGTACGGCGGACAAACCAGTGATATTAGATAGAAATAAAAATTATTTTTGTCTTAAAATTCTATTAGGCAATTGACCGCTCTGTGCGAGGGCACGGTTTGCACACGGATCGAGCCGACCCTGTGTCTTTGCAATTCCATTTATCCGATTTTATTTACCGATAGCTACTGAAAAGTAGAAAGTGCTCGAGAATTTTTTAGTTTTGTAATATCAATCTAGTTTGAATAGATTAATATAGTTGCCAAAATTCAAAATGCCGTCGTTTTATGTATTTTAAAAATATGTATTTCAAAAGTTATTTTTATAAAAATATACTTTCTCACTAATCTTATCAGATAGAGTGATTCGTTTATTGATATGCACGGTATTCGAGTATGATCTTGGATGGAATCTAAAAAATTGTTCTTTAATTAAGTTGTATTTTCATTTGGAATATTCACGTCAGTCATGTAGTACCATCATTATTTTAGAATTTGAGAAATCCTTCTTTCGTAACATTTTTTTTAACATGACTTCAATGATGTCATCGCCTTGGCTCCTGAATATACTTGTACAACTATATTCACTTACGTCGATGGCTGTAAACCGACGAAACGCTAACAGTCGAGTAAAAACACAATTCAACCAGGAATTTTTTATTATTCCTAGAAATAAATGTATCTAATATTGATCTTGTGTAAACTATTGTTTTTGTGTTAACGACTGTTGACTACGTGTAAGTACTACAATTTAAGTAATATATATATTTGGCGTACACTGAGTATGTTTCTAGTATCTGACTTCTTATAAACCGTATAATGTTTATAGTTGGTTATTTTGGAAAATTCTCCTAGTAATTTTACAGTAATTTTCCTAAGAGTGAGAAAAAAAAAAGAAAAACCATAGTTATTTTTAAAATAAACCGGTTGTATTAATACGAAAATATTAATAAAATTAACAATTTAATTGTTATAAAATAAATTTTGGTTAGTATTTAGAACATTTTCGATAGCAAATATTTAAAAATAGGTGTTGAAGCAATTGTGGTAGATGTAGAGAACCTTAGATGAGTCATTTTGATGAGTGGCGAACGATACATGTGGTATATTACATATTTTGAATGTGAAACCGATGATAAATCATTGTTTTTGAGAAACTACAGTGAAACCTCTGAATACCGGACACTCTCGGTAGCCGAAATATTGTCCGTTATTTAGAGGTGTCCGCTATTCAGAGGGAAAAATAAAAGAGGAGAATATGTTCCTGTCCCCATAAAAACGTCCGCTAATTGGAGGTGTCCGCTATTCAGAGGTGTCCGTTAAGGGAGGTTTCACTGTATTCAGTTTGAAACTCAAATAGTGGTTTTATTACGAACAACTAGTTTTGCTATATAAGAAAGAACACCATTGTAAAACTAATGGATCTTTGGCTATACTCGAAATATAATACGTTGATATTCAGCGTAATGGTATTTAAATTTAGGTACATTTGATTAAATGATGTATACTCTGTAAAAAATATAACAATAGATTTGACGTATTGCCATTGCTTGTGGGCAAGTGAAATGAAATTTACAATCGTTTTAAATCACCGTGAACTTATTCGTTGATTAAGCCGATGTTATTTTCATTTTGTTTTATCATTTATTTTTTTTCTTCTAGAAATCGGATTAACGCTGCAATACTGCAACTGACCGAGAGCGGAGAACTGGCGAGGCTAGAAAACAAATGGTGGATCGACGAGTGCGGCTACGAGGCAAAGGTAATCAACTCGAAAACCAATCTTAGAGAAAATTACGTACTACTATATTCGATGATTATTGACGTGAGGGCTTTATACGAATTCCGCTGCATGTTGTCGGGTTCTAAACACGAGTACACGCGTTTACTGGATCGCTAATTCCACGCGTAAAAGTCATTGCCATATAACATTATACCCGACGATGTAACGATTTTTCTTCGTTTATATTATATATATGTTTTTTATCCGTCACCCCCACCGTTCAACATTTCCGCCGTCGTACAATTTTCTTATAATAATATAGTTGCCGGCTGTGTCAACGGTCGTTCATTTTTCAACTCATTTTTTTTTCCATTTCTGTTTTTTCTTCTTCTTTTTTCGCCTGTACACTCTGTAGATTCTAAAGACAAAGTATACCCACGATACGAAAAAAAAAAAAAAAAAAAAAAAGCGGAACGTTGAAAAATTACTCGAACTACACACGTCGCGTCGGTCGTACACCTCTCACGCGCCGTCATACACGTTGCACATGAAATGTTATTGCTAAATATACATTTCGTGACGTTCGAAAAAGAAAAATATAAATAATAAGTTACAATAAATTAAAAAAAAAAAAAAGTTAACCCGGCGCTTAGCAATAATAATAATAATAAAAAAAATAAAATAATTTTAATAAAAATAATAATAATGATAAAAACCTCGACGTCCAGACCGCGTATATTTAACAATGTTAATACGACATATTCATAAAACTATCACCGGGGGTGGTTGACTTATTTTGTCTCAGCGAGAGATAAATACTCCGAAGGGTCGTGCCCCTCGAAGACCGTTTTGAATGAATGCGACGGTTGCATTTTTAAAACTTTGCTCTCGGTCCATTTGGTTGTTCGCAGTTTTTATACACGGCTGTCTGTGTAATAATAATACGACGAAAGCCTTAGACGAAAAAGAAGGGGGAAATAGGTTATGCCGGCAATTTATGTTGCTGTTTTTATTATTATTATTATTATTATTATTATTATTATTATTTTATTTTGCACTTGCCTCTGCGAGGAGTGCGCGACAGTAAAGTTTTCTCTCCATCCGTCTCATGCGTCATAAAACACGAAATATCACCGAATTTTATTAAAAAGTCAAAATTTACCAACGCATATTATTATAATGTACACCACGCTACACGTCTTAATTCCCGCAGGAGTCTTTCCGCAATGCCGAGTTGACGTTAAACAACATTGCCGGTATATTTTACATACTGGTCCTGGGACTCATCGTGGCCATCGCCGTGGCACTGTTCCAGTTCTGCTATCGGACGCACTCGGATCAAGCCAACTCAAAGGTAACACGACCGCATTTGTTCGTTTTATTTTTATTACGCTGTTTTCGTTAAGGAATAATGAAACCCTATGATCGACCGGGGCAGAAGAAATGAGATTATTGTTTTGCTTTTCGTACGTCAATTGGAGCATTAATCTAAGTGTAATATTCCACTGAAATGACTACGCCGAAAAAAAGTTTTGCACTCTCGTTAATACAATATTGTTTTTTACTTTCTGTCATTCATTCGAACGCGTTTTGTAAACATGATATTAAACAGAATTCAATAGTATGAGCGTTTGATGTCTACAAATGTGTATTAAAGTGAAAATAAATTAACAATTTGTAATATCTGTTTTGTTTTTAAAATTTATTAAAACTTTACAGTAAAAAATCAAAATTTATAATCTATATATATACAAATGATATATTTACACACACACACACACACACACACACACACACACACACACACACAATCACATAATTCTGTCTTTACTGTAAATTAATTAATAGTTACTATTGAAATTAATATTATTATTAATTAAATAATTATTATATAATATTATTAATATTAAGCTATTATTTTTATTAATTATTTATATCATATTTAATTAAAATAATTAGAGTAATTTATTTACCCTCAAAGTAAGGTATTTTAAAATCAACACACTTTAAATGACGTCACTCTTAAGTTTACTGAACTTAATAGGCACGTATTAGATTGTATTTGTAATTAAAATTCTTTTTCAGTTTTCTTGTTTGAAGTCTTCCATAATTACTTAGTAGCTTGAGATTGTTAATTCAAATGATGAAAATATTTGAATACAACGAGAGAGTGCGCTCATATATCTCTTTATCTATACATTTATTTGACATATTTTTGTGTTTGACATTGTAACCGTAAAGAATATTTTAATATCAGTTTCTTTCCATAATAAATCATCCAGTAAACCATGAAAATGCCGAAGGCAAACATTTGATGTACGTTGGTAATTATCGGTTTTCCTGAATATCTTACATCGATTAGAAGTAGGTTTTACATATTTTTTCGCTAAGAAAAAAAGGTTTTACATATTTTTTTCACTAAGAAAAAAATTTTTTATATTCACAGTTTTTTCAAATGTTCATGTTCTCGATTAATATGGATAACTGTTATAAATAATGTGTCGGTAAACAGAACTAGTTAACAGTGGATAAAATTAAATAATTCAAAAAATGATTTAGTAGTATACAATTTTCTACATTGAATGTGAGCTTTATGTAACTTGTGCTTTTAACACGTTCACCTCCGCACGTATATTTCTAGTCTAGTGCTACACGCCGCGTAACTGTTGACAACATAATATTATTACGTGTGCCGATTCGTGATCGGTGGCAGCCATTGTCTTGAATATCATTGAAGGCTATAGCCGGCGCGGATTACGGATCGTCGTATATTGTAATATTTAGTTTCATATTATACAGACATTTTTTTTTTTTAATTTGATTGACGTGAAATACGTTATTAAACATTTTAATTAATGTTTATTGTTTTATAAAATAAATCCTTTTTTTGATGATTCCTTATCAAACGTGTAAAATATTCTTGTACATCCCAAGAGTACTGTAGTTGTTTGCAATAAAACTTAACAAAAATAGGTACACGGGAAACTTAAATCGACGGCAGCGCATTGTTTATAATACTTTATATTGATTATTAATACTTTCTGAATGGCCGTGGTAAATATTGAAGCTGTGTCTCTATGGCCGAATTATTTACAAATATATCTAAATATAAAAGCTATAGTGACGATCACGGATCGACGGCGGCCGCTGCGCGCTACTACTAGCGCCGATCCGTGATCGGCGGTGGCAGCAGTAAACGTGTTAAATAAAAAGTATAAATTGCTGGAATCACGGTGAAACGTGGGATTTAATATTTGAACATGTAATACGTTTTTATTTTCTTAGAAATTTTATTGGAAGTTTTAATAATAATAAAAATAACAATTCTTTCTCTACTAAGACAAATATAATATATTATATGGATAGATATAATTATGTCTGTCAGTTATTATTAGAAAAAAATAATTGCAATTTATATATTGTGTATTTTTAAAACTTGATTCATATTTAAAAATTCTTTCATATTTACGAAATAAAAAAAAAAAAAAAACATAAAATAGCACTTATTTGTCTGAAACACTATATATCATGTAATATTTACACACACACACACACACACACACACACACACACACACACACGCATATAATTTCGAAGACTATAAATAATACTCTTTACTTAATTTTAATCCAGTTTTGCGTGGGATATAAATCTGTATTATAATCATTATTATTTTTTTATATTTCAAAGACATAATTTTACAATCAATGTTTTAAGACGATTGTGTAATGAAAATTTGCTATTCTCATACAATGTAAATAATAATCTGTTAAAAATGTGAAATAATATTACCCGTTTAATGAGCATTATTTTTTTCACGTTTTTTTCGTTATTATAATAATATACTTAATTATTTTCTATGGTTATTTTTCGATCATTCAAAATCAATAAAGGGAATCATATCTACAATAAAATATTTACATAATATACTCAACTCATCTGTTATCGATTATATTTTTAAATTTGTAGTTTATTAAATTTTTTTTTTCGTTACGCATTTTTCAATAATAAAAATATACATTTAATTTATTACAATATATTTAAGTGTATATGAGATAAGTATCGATTCAACTTGGCGTTTCTGAAAAGTTTAGTATAGTGGTTAGTGGTATAGTTTTATGTATAAGAATTTGTAGAGTTTTATGTAAGTTCGAGAAGTTATAAAGACAACCATAAAATCGATTAGATTGCAAACATTGAATAAAACAGTTTGCATTAAATTGATAACGATAATCTCAAACGTATTCAAGTCACAGTTGACCAAAACTCGTTTGACCACTGGTCGAATAATAAATTATGGTCGTTTTTAAAACACTATTTTTCTTGATAAAACGATGATCTCCACTGACGTGTATAATGTATAAATAATAAATACATTTAAGGGTGTACGACACCAACTTCTATAACAGTATGATGTATTAAATTGTAAATTGTATTACGTTAAATTATCTTATTAAGAATTATTAATGAAACTTTCTGATCTAGACTTACGAATGTATTTTTTATCAGATTTAAGAATCGAATATATTTAATATATTTATATATTCTGGTTCTTGATTTAATTATTTAAATCGTTTTTCGAGCTGAACGAAAACCATCCGCTATTTTGTGTGATAGATTTCTTTCAGAAAATTGAATTTATTTAAAGTAAAAATGAATGAAATGAGGGAATAATTATTTTGATAAAACGCGCCTAAAATATAAAAGTTTTACTCATACACGCGATAAAAAGTTTCATTTTTACCAATTGGCCTAAACTAATGTTTTTCACGATATTCATGATTGAAATGCAATCTTTTTTTTTTTAATTTCAAAACGATTGATGAAAAGGATAATGTAGTGCTTTATGCGACTTTTAAAAATGTTGAATAATACGCATGCGTTTTATAAGATATACATAGCCGAAGAATCAATATCTCCGTCGTTTCGCTCAGCATTCTATCGACTATCTATTTTAAATTCTGAAAACACCCGAACACGGTTCTGATCGATACGCGAGTAATACCGAGTAAAAAAGAGAATCTGCTGATTATTATTATCACTGTTATTTTTTTGCCCGTATTAAAACTCGAGCGTTTTTCAACGATTTGAATTGGTTTTAAAATTAAATCGTACACCGGACGGCGGCGGTGCGCGGGAATTTTCTGATTTCGAGCGCCGGGACCGCGGTGTGAGTTTTACGTTGTCTTTTCTTTATAATTTTGGAATCGGTTTCGAATTACGCGCGACGTCTTGCGACGAGATCACGTGACTCTCGATGTCGTCGCGCTCGCGTCTCCGCCACGAACGAAGAAACAGTACAGGTAGGTCCCCTGCACCCCCCGGGCTTATAAATATTTGAATGTTTGATAATTAAACGCGATCGTGATTAATGGCGGGCACGCCGACGCGAACGACGTGCCTTTCGCATGGACAGACGTCATATATACGCGCGCCAGACGAATCGCGTATACGTGCCCGGCCGAACAATGTACTCGCTAATAAACGTCTGACTCCGTGACTCCGTTTAATTATGCGTGCGAATTAAATGCTGCGCTCCTCTTAGGCCGCGGGGTTACGGTACGTTGCGCCGGCCCCGCCTTGTATGAAATTCGAAAATTTTTTTTCACAAATATTTAGCACGTAACTAGCGTGAATTTGCACGACCATCGTCGAAATTCGCATGCCAGAACTTTGCGCGCGAATTCCGTTTCGCGATTTTACCCGTTGCGTCAGCCTGGCCCCTAACAGAAATATTATAGCTGATGAGATTCATAAATATTCCTAATCATTTGAGTTTCCCTTTTTATTATTCCGAATTAAAAACAAAATATTTTAGTATTATCAATGCGCGTCTTTCAGAAATTATTTTTGTTTTTATAAACTCCGTAATATTCTGGTGGAATTGTTTCATTTAAAAAAATCAAAAGTATAAGTACACTTGCATAAAATGGGTGTAAAATAGGTAATTAATAAATTAATATAAATTATTAATAAATTAATATAAATTGGTTTTATAGTAAATCAATTTGGTACAGTCAATATAAAAGAACGAAAAACATGTGTTTAATGTCTATCAAATCAAAATAAACAATACGAATACCTGTATGAGTCTAAATTAAATCTACATATATTATTTGTATGTTAACGTTTTATGTTATTTCAATTTATTTTCTATATTTTTCTATAATTTGTTCATTCATTGACTAAGTTGAGTTATACGATGACTTGAAAAAAAAACCGATACCTGTAAAAACACAAGAATGGTACCCTGTGAAATTGTATATTATACCTATTATTTACAAAAAGATAAAATATATTATATACCCGGGCTGGCGCAACGGGTAAAATCGCAAAACGGAATTTGCACGCAAAATTCTGGCATGCGAATTTCGACGATGGTCGTGCAAATTCATGCTAATTACGTGCTAAATATCGGTATGGTGAGAATCTCGCAATTCGCAAAATTTCTTTTCAGAGCGGGGCTGGCGCAACGGATAAAATCGCAAAACGGAATTTGCGCCCAAAATTCTGGCATGCGAATTTCGACGATGGTCGTGCAAATTCATGCTAATTACGTGCTAAATATTTGATTAAATATTATTAAAAACATTTTCGAATTTCATACAAGGCGGGGCCAGCGCAACGTACGTCGCGGGATTGTTTTGTATTGTACGCGCTGTTGATATTGTTCATCAGCCGGTCGTCGCCAGAGTAAAGTGCCCGTGCGCGTCTGTGTGTGTGTGTGTGTGTGTGTGTGTGTGTGTGTGTGTGTGTGTGTGTGTGTGTGTGTGTGTGTGTGTGTGTGTGTGTGTGTGAAAACATAACTATATAAATATACAAAAAAAAAAAAAAATCCCCCGATACAAAACAAAAATAACACACCCGCGCGCACGTAATATTCATAATATCGTAAAACGATCGACCGATCGTCATCTCGCTTTCGTTGTCGGGTAATTTGTCGTTTATCGATCTTTTGTCGTGCACCGAGCCTGTCTCTGCGCTTATTTTCCCCTATAATATTTCCGTCATCCCTCGTCATTTTTACTCGCAGATTCGACATCGTTTCTCACTTCAGATTCGTACCTCGATCGTCATTATATTATTATTATTTCCGACCACCCAGATGAATTATTCATGTTCATACGTCTACGTCTAATTAGAGCGCGAAAAAAAAGAATCGAGTTATTTAATCATATGACGCACGTACACAATACGTATTCCGCTCGAAACGACCACTGGGGGGAACACACCATAAGTCATTGTACCACTACGTCACTTACGTTAATGCGTTGTCTTGTTTTAACAATTAATTTCCACGAGGCCAGATAATAAATAACATTTGTATTTGTGTCACCGACCACTATTATCAAGCCAATTAAATGTGCTTTGTGTTTCATAATACATAATATGATGTGATATTATAAAAACTGACGCCGTGCATAGTTTTGTATAATTATTTTAACATAAAGTAAATTAGAATTTTGGCGCTGGAAACCGTTTTGAATATTACGACGAATACTTCTTTAAATCAAGAGAAAACAAATTGAAACAATATTGCGATATTTACAAGTTTCACTAGATGATAAAATTAAGCATTCGTTCGAAAACAATTTTTTACTGCTAGATACATCCTTGTTAAAAAGTTACTTTGTTCAGCTCAAATAATAATTATTATTATCTAAATGTTAAAATGTATAATATTATTTATTATCATATCGTAAACCCATTAACTGATCAAAGGACTTTATTCAAACATTTATATTTCATACGTTGAAACTAAATTGAATTCTAAAATAAATAAGTCCGTATGACAAAATATATGAATATTTAATAATATCCAAGAATGTTTTTGGCTTAATGTGATTCCTGCTTACTTCAAACTGACATATTATTGAAACAACATTAATGAATATGTGTGCAAATGTTATAAGATTTATTTGTTATTCGTTTGGCCTATATTCCTTGTAGGTAATACATTTAGGGAGTTTTAATTAATTTACAGATACTTATTTATTCATTTTTAATGTCGGACTTAAATTAATAAATTTCCATTCGACAAAAAAAAAAATAACAATGAACTGCTTTGGTGTTAACAGTTTATTTAACTGGTAAATTTTATAAATTTTCTGACAATAAGTTTTAACAGTTTTAATTACGTTTATACATTTCACTCGCTAAGCATGTTTTGATTTTTTCTTGCCGTTTATACGGAGATACTAATTTAAAAAAATGGCATTCCGTCAACCTTTTAGTGACTATAATCAAACAAAGTGACGTGGCAGCTGAAAGTTTATTTTATAGTAAAGAAAGATATATTAACGCACCAGCGGGTTATTGCACTTACAGTAATAGAAAAAAGTTTAAAAGAAAAGCAAGTCCTGCTACGCGTTGCTTTTTGGGCTTTAATTTTAAAACGAGCCAATGTGTTTAAATGGGTTACGAGTAAAGTATTCATTATTTGAAATTTTAGTAAATAAACGAAAAAAAAATAAATATCATGTTTTATTATATAATATTATTTATATAATTGAATTCATTGATTTCTATAATAATAATTAAAACATAAGCAGTATTACATGATGCGATTCCTTGAATTAATTTACTAAATGAAGATATGCAAAATATTATCCTAATTAATCAAATGAATCACAAAGATAAAAGATATTGAAGAAAAGCGTTTTGTTTTTTTATACATGTTATATAAATACGCGGTTAGTATAGTATATATTTTCATTAGTTTTAATTGAAATGTATCCTGAGATTTATTGATCAACCAGTTAGTGATCTTGTAATTATTTTTTGTTAACGAAAAAGCTGTACGAGCAATAGAGGCTGAGTAAATCCCTTTGGGCTTAGCGATGTCTGCCCGCAAAAAAAACCCGCATGCTCCACAGGGATTATGGCTTATCGGCCATCAATATAAGATCAAAATCCAATTTCGTTGACAAATTTTTTCTCGGTTGATATACGACTATATTCCGCAGAGATCTTAGGAAAAAACAAATATTTCATTACTTAATAAATATATAGATATACCTTTTTTGTAATATTCTTTATTGTTCGTTCGCGGTTTCTTTTGTAACACTTTAAATGGACCTTACTTTTTCTATTATTTTAATTAATGAAATAAATATTTTTGATATATTTACTTTCATAATACGAGTATTAACATACTACTTCAAAAGTAGCAAATTTTATTTAAGATTTTTTTAACTATTATTTTAGATTCTGAGTGAAATGAAGAAAGTATTGGTTTTACAATGATGTGTTTTTTTTTTTTTTACTCGAATATGTAATCATTTTTTTGGCTAGTAATAAATGGTCCAAAAGATTTATCAAGCAACTATAGATTAGAAATATTATCTCATTGGTACTGTAAACATATCAATATTCTCGATTGTCATTAGTTTTTTATCTTCTCAATTTTCATTAGTTTTTTATAAGCATAAGTAAAAATTGAGTAAAATGATGTATTTTACTACTGTACAAGAGATTTTCATAAAATATATTTTTTATATCGAGGCAAAAATAACGGTGTTAGACTCTTGACATTTTTACTAAATATGCCTTTAATACAAATTATTGAATACATTTTACCATTTTCGGGCATGTAGAATTTTCATATTATCGATAAATCTTTTTTTTTTTTTTTTTTGAAGTTTCTATATTATACAATTATTTAATTTTGATAAAAATTATTAACTACGCGTAAATAAGCAATATTTTCATTTTAATTGGCATACATTTTTCTTTGACAAATGAATTCTCCACAAATATATACTTACCTATGGTTTAAATTCAAATATAGATAAACTTAATAAATTATTTTTATTTGCGTTTGAAGTTGGAATCACGGCTATAATAACTCATTTTACGTAACATGTCAGATCTATTTTTATTTTCATATCGTATAATTTGAAATGTTTGGTTATAAGATCTGAAATTTTTATACACGCTTTTGTATAAGAAGTTTTAGCTATATTTACATTTTTATAGTTCGCGGTAGTGTTCATTTTTTAATTTTTTATTTAAACTTGACATGTCAGAATACGACGAAATAGAGCATTCTTACGGATATTACTCGTATTGATATGA
Source organism: Therioaphis trifolii (assembly GCA_027580255.1). NCBI lineage: Eukaryota > Metazoa > Arthropoda > Insecta > Hemiptera > Aphididae > Therioaphis > Therioaphis trifolii. The sequence goes on along the minus strand of CM050406.1, from coordinate 42,060,720 downwards.
CATGGATTTTTCTTGTTATTATTCCAGTGCTTTTCAACTTGAAACGTGAAAATTGTAACAATTGTTTATCATAAGTTTTCTCGTATTTTCGAATACTAGCTGAGAGTTGACACTAAAACTGTCCCTCGAGTTTTGCTCAGAATCGTTTTCTGAACATAATAATTTATCATTAATTTCAAATCTAAAATAATATACATGTACTTCCTGTAAATACGTAACGTTCACTAATTTTAAAAGCGGCTTATCTAAGGTTCTGTACACCCTATGCGGTATTGGCCATACCGCGATCTTATCCCAGTACCGAAGAACACCCAGGACGTGAAGTATATAAAGATTTTTATTATTCGTCTTGTTCTTTTGTAATATAAGGTTTATTATTTTTTATTTAATATTGCATACTTTAAATAAGTTGTATAAATTATTTACAAACTTTAGTGATTTTATGCTACGTCAATAATTGTTAAATCTCGAATGGATTATTAGATATATTATCAATACCTCTTCTTTCGTGCGCTTAAGTATTTTATGGAAGATTGTAACAATAAACAGAATGAATAAAGAAACCCTTTGAGTTATTGTTTTCTTAAAATCTTATTTAGTCTCGACAAAATACGTTTCAATGTTTTTCTATAACGAATTCGATGTTATTATGAGTACTAAGTATAGATATAATAAGAAATATATTATTTTTACTAAGTATAATAAGAAAGAGTAGTGGAACTCAGAACTCTTGACAACTGGAAGTTTTTTTTAAATAATAAATCTATTTGGTGAAATATTTAGGAGCAGCCATTTGTAAAACGTTTTTCATTACATTTCGTTGTTGCTGTTAGGTGGTCGTGTTTCATGTATACATATAATAAAATTATCCCAACGAAAACACTTCATAAACAACAAAATCATTCAGCCCGTAAAGTTTTAACGTCATTTAATTGCTAAGTTTTATTTGAAATAAATTATAAATGCCCTTAATAATTAAATTGTCCACTAGTAGTTGAACATTTCTCGACGACTTGTGTAAATAATATATTAAATAAAGTATAATACTCAAACGCCTTTGAATATTTGTTTTTTCCGATGTCCAATGATGGGCAGAAAATTTAACTATTAATATGAGTACCTATGTTTCATAACTCATTTTGAATACAACTTAGTCATTGAACGATATCACAACTTTTTGACCTGAATTATAAACTTTCATACTTCACGTTTTTTTTTTAGACGAGGTAGACGAAATGTTTTTGTCGCACTTTTTTTTTTTTTTGTTAGTGCACTTCGTAAATTTATACATATATTTATACTAATTTGTGTTTCGTATACGTATATGGGTGCTGCTGACGCTACGTATTAACAACGTTTACTCTGTAACATATCAAATTAATTTATCAGTTTTATTTAATTATTTTGTTTTTGTAAATGTTCCGAGATGTATGTAGTGGTCTGTTTTAATCTATAACGCACCGTGTCTCTGTAGATACAACAATGATACTACACGGGATAGCGCATGATAAATGATGTGTTCAGACGTTCTCCCCGTTATTTGCGAATAAGCAATTTAAAGTTTGTTAACACTCGATTAATATTGTATTATTTAATTCAAAAACCAATAACGAATGACAATTTTGGATGAAATGTTCGTTGTAAAACCAATGTGTGTATATTTAATTGCATACTTAAAAACGTGACATTATACCGATAGAAGCTGTTTCAATTATTAGACGTATGAAAGTAAATAATCCTACAAATATACAATATGTTCTTCCCACGTTCAGTTTTACGTACGCAATATTTTACTCAGGTTTTTTGATATTTTTTTAAAATTTTTATTGTCTTTTCGCTGCAGTTGACTGAGAATAAACATACCGAAATAAATATCATGAATCGTTATTCTTTATAAAAATTGGTCTATCTCGTTAATACTACCTTCGGGCCCCAAAAAAGAAAAAAAAAATCGCTGTTATTGTCGTAAACGTATATCTCTCAATGGCTTCCTCATTCGGGTAGGTATGAGAAAAACAAGATATTATATTCTCATACTCTTTAAATATTCATCCAATATTCCCAATAGCGTTTTTCGAAAAGAAAACCAAATGCATCAATCTTTCCCGGGTCCTCGGGCGTTAACCTCTTGGCCGCCGCAAAACCCATTTATTACAACAAAACACTGCCACTGAGAAATTAGAAAAATTAGTATCGAGCCATGTACGACACCGAGTCGTGAACCCGAGCGTTAAACGAGAATTTTTATGCTTGTCCTCCGGGGAACATGTATAGTGGCTTGAAAAATTAGTTTTCGTCCTTAAAAGTTTCAATAAGGGGCGGAACACGGCGGGGAGGGTGAGAAGCGACCGGTTTGACGTAAACTTGACGTCGAACTCATCACTATATGGCTTGTCACTTCCTCGCCTATTACTTCCTACCCCCTCCCCACCACTCCTACACAACGTTCGCATGTCGGTTGGTTATCGCGGTACACTCGTATTCGTACCGCAGTTACCGAGGTTCGTTGTGTAGATAAAAAATAGTCTGGAGACAAAACGAAACGTCCTCGAAACTTGCGTAACCTATACCGTAGGCTATTAAACAATAACAAGAATTATTTCGTAACAACAAGGGCATTACGATAAATTCGATAATAAAGCAATAATCTACCCGTCCAATCAGACGCGGCAGTAATCGTTGTTGGTCGGGGTCTGGGGCGTGTAAAACTATTAGCTAGGATCAACAAAACCACTTAGCAAGTTTTCCAATTAATTCAACACAGATGGACTGTGTCCCGAACTGTACGTGTTATCTAACGCGCCGTATTGCCCTCGATATAGTGTAAACGAGAAGGATAGACCTCTCTTTTGGTCTCCGTCTGCCTGTCTTTATTTCTCTCTCTTATTATTCCCTCTTACTACTACACAACAGATATTTCTCCGAACTATAATACCGATTTCTCTGGTTTTTAGTTTCAGTTACCGGACGCCGTAAAAACAGTCGGAAAGTACAAGAACAACAGACACGACCCGGAGAACGGTGGCAGGGTGAGTGTCCAATCATGCTTTTATGAAGTTTTTATACGTTCGGGGTTGTGTTGCGAGAACTAAATAAATTTACGCTCGAGCCATGTGTTTACACCGAAACGGCGTAGTTCAGTAAAATATATGTATTTATATTTGATATAAAGACGTTATTGCAAAATTCGATTCCGACGACAGAATTTACACGTCGGAAATTCGATTTCAACGTCGAAATTTGCACAAATTGTACAAAACAAAAATATACAAAGAGTCGCCTCGTTGAATATCAGCCACCGTGAGCGTTGCATTCGCAGTGTAGATTAGCGTGTTTGCTTATTGTTGTATTGTGTTCATTTATTTATTCACAATTTATTCGTTTACAGTTGACATGACAAAATCATGGTCAATTATTTGTTCGGTATTTATTTTCGAGCGATTTCGCGTCACGACTATGAACGATAATCATAACTGACTACTAATATATTTATAATATACATATACCTATATATCATGTTTTACGAACGCATTATTTTTATAGGAGACTCCAGTTGACATGTGTAGGGTGATCGGCACGTAGGAAAAGCTGAATGTCTGTCCACGCTGCTTATTAAAACGTCCTGGAGATAGTTTTTGGTAAGTGTGTCGTTTAACATTTTTCGATTTATTGAAAATGTGATCGATGAATATCGAATTTAATTGTTAATTTAACAGTCGTATTATAAATTTATCCGTCTGATTTCGTGGTTAATAATAATTAAAGACACCACATCGTATAAACTTGTGTGGTCCGATACGTGAACCTTTTTATTCGGCTCCCCAGAACATGAGATTAACTTACATTAGTAATTGACAGATACGTTTATAATTAATTCTACATGTATTTTATATTTTTAAATGGTAAAGATCCCAAAGAAAATATTTTTCGTTAAGACTTCTTGACATGGATTATTATCATGTGGTATCGTTGTTATCGTTTAATAATGCTGTAGACCTGAGCGTTTACACGACTGTGAGTGATTTTCGAATGTAATCATCAGACAGTAATTAAGTTATATCACCAGCAGTCGTGTGTCGATATTTGTCTAGTTTATTGTGACATTGTGATTAAAAGATTCTCAAAGAAGTGAAGGATCTATTGGTTTTACAATGAGGTTTTTTTCTGTGAACAATTTTTCGGGTGTTTATAACGTTCCAAAAGATTCATCCAATACCGCTATAAAGTGAAAATTGCATGTAGTTGTACTATAAAAAAAGCCGTTTTCATTTCTCTTTATATAATTTTTGCAGGTATGGTGAAAAACTGCTGAAAAATCGATTAATAATTGTAAAATTTGCCGTAATCGATACTTTTACTAAATCGATTTTAGTTATTTAGTCATATTTCTGAAAATAATGTTTCTATAAACTTGAAAATTGAAATTTTTATCATATGTTAATGGAATAATAATAATGATACATGCTATAAGAAAGTAAAAAAAAAATATGACTTTTGAACAAAAACTAGAACTTTGAAAATACGTTGTTTTTTTAAAATTATCTGTAAACATTTTTTAAATATTTTCATGAGTCTGAAAATTTAATGCGAATTTATTTTTATACTTAAATTATGATACTAACAAAATTTAAAAAATCGTGCCTCAGGATTTTTTTTATGAGCTTTTATGTAAATTGCTATTACGATATTTAAGGAATTTATTGTTTTTATGTAAACTCTAAAATGTGTACTAAAAAAAAAAATTATCCATCCAATCATTGACTCCAAACTTTAAGTACGGATATAACTATATGTTTTGAATATTAAAAAAAAAAAAAGAATTTCTCATTTGTCAAAAAAATAAATCTTCAAACGGGTTTGATAAAAAAAAAAAAAACGTACCGACAATTAAACTAAAAACAGTTAAATATATAAATGGTATAGATACATTTTTTATACTGAAGTTTTGCTCAGAATCATTGCACTAAAGAAACGGTCTCTTATATATTTAAAATTCAATACATCTATCTCTCTTATCTTGTCCGAGGAGCAAAGAGTACCGCACTGTACGGAGGTGGTGCATTTTTTTTATGTGTTTTATTTGTTTACTGGTCCTTAATATTTACATGAATTCGTGAATTGGCTCGAAATCTTCTAATAATTAGACTACAATGACTTAAAAGATAAACTGTATTTGAGTATAAAATATGATAAATTAATTTATTTCAGACGTAAACATTTTATGGCGATAAAGCGAATTTGTACACTGAAAAAATTTTCAAAACAGCCCTACGAATAATATGCTGATTGTAGAAAAAGTGTTGCGTTATAAATTTCACGTAATACGCTTTGACGTTAGTAGATCACACAAATTATTATTGCGCACGCTGAACGTTTTCTACTGAACAACTGAGAAATATTTCTTTTTTATAATTGACAAATTGTGATGATCAGTCAATACAACTCTTGATGCATTACTTTTTGTGAATAACGTTTACCTCGTCGTTGTAACTGCGAGTTGTGACATTAGTGACAAATATTTTTCGCCCGAAACTATATACACCAATTTGCTTAATACTGTGTTTGTGACAGTGATATATTTATTTTTCAGATGAAAAACAATACGTTCGAGTCCTAAACGAACAAGTCGTGTACATATTATATATACATATTATATATACAGAAGCCCATCTCCCGGATGCAGATGAAAAACACTTTCAACTCTCGAACCCCGGAATTTGTTTTCCGATGAATTGAAATTGATTTTTTCACTCTTTCTAGCTCTCTATTTATCTATATCTCTATTTCTTTCTATATCTATCTATCTCTCTCTCTAATTCATCTATTTCTATTTAATTTTCCACTGTGAAAAATATATGAATATATTTATTATTTTATTTTGTAATCTAAAATTACAATAAAATAACTCATAATTATTATTGATGTACAGTCAGAAATGAAAATTCTCAAAAATCATATAAATAAATAAAATTAAAAAAAATAAAAAAAATATATATATACATATATATATATATATATATATATATTATATTATTATATATATATATATATATGAAAAAAAATGTCCATCTAGTAATATACATAATATAGTTGCATTACCTTATTGTTAAAAGTGTCTGAAATATCATGCGTATTTTTTCTCGTGACTATTGATTTGTATATCGTTTAAACGTTTATACTGTTGCGTTGTTTTCGTTTACTATTGTTTGTATCGATATACATTTAGATGGACTGAGATGATTTTCAAACAAGAACGTGTAAATAAATATATTAATTATAACGTGTTACTATTTTTTTTTTTTTTTTTTGCAGTACACTGGAAAAGCAAATTTGTTTTGATGGTGCGTGTCTTCTCGCATACCGCGTTCCGGAGACGTTTTTTTTTTTCAACACGAACACTCCTTTGTCGCGCTCGGCCGAGAGCGACGGCGAATATTTCGTTTTCAAGCATCAGTAAACGTATTTTACATGCGCTCGCCAAGAGTACTGATGAAATCGTCGGGAGCGTGCCGCGCGGACAATAGTTTCGTATTTCGTCCAAGATCAAACCGGCCCCGCTTCTTTGTTTTCAAATCAAAGCCAGAACCACGATTTCGTTTTATTTCGGGCCTTGGACGTCCCGGCCAAATCCAATTCTCGTACACACGAACGACATCACAAATTAACTCCCTTAAAAAATAAAATAAATAAAATATCGTAGTCCAAATCCCGTGGATTTATTATTCCAAAATAAACGGTTGGAAACAAAAACTAATTTTTCTTAACGAATTTGAATTTATTTTATAATACTGCACAGACGATAGTTTTAATTTATACCCATGGTTTAGGAAAAATAAACCGAATAGAATTTTTATTTTCGCGATTTTGTCGCTCGCGATTTCAACTGGCACCAATATATGCCACGGAAACGCAATGGCGTGTTGTCGTATACCAAAATCGAAAATGTTGACACTTTTTTCACCAATAAATATTATTCGTTAAAACAAATTAGTTTCTGATGTCGCATAGACAATTCGAGGTAAGTACTTCAAATCGGTAAAGTTTATAGATAAAACGAAAAAGGCAGGGTCATAATTGTTTATCCTTAAACAGTTTTTATTTGGACTAAAAAAAAAAAAAAAATGTTATCATGTCTCATGTGTCGAGTACAAAGAAACGAAAATGTTTTTAGGCATTGTTAGGATCACGTGTTTTTTTCGGTTCAACAGTTATGGATAGTTGTTATATTATGTAATACAGCTACAATTATGGCCGCAGCAGTAGTAAATAAGTATTGTGGAAATAATTTTTATTTTGTCTATGAATGTAACCGTTTGATTGACTAATACATATTTTCGGGGGAATGATACCGCAAAGCGATATGATACAAATTCAAAATATAACAAAAGTCGATAAATTGCACTGATAGATAACCACGGTAGTACGGCACTGCATCACTGCAGCAGCTGTTACTAATACAGTAATACACGAAATGATGGCTTTGAAGAGGAAACAACGTTCACTCTTTAATTATTTTACATAATATATAAAAACGTATATTAAGTTATAAAAGTGGGTAGAAATCATCAATTTTAAATTACGAGTAAAGCGTTCGAAAACTGTTGAACAATCAATTTATTTAATTTGGTAACATTATCGTTTACAGATATTTTATATCCGCATAAGTACGATTTAAGCTCCCCCCCCCCGCCTGGAAGATGAACTGAATACGCTCCTAATATGGGAAATTGATTACTCTTGGGTTTAAAAAAAAAAAAATGTTTTTTTTGGTTTATAAAATTGTTTTATATTGTATAATATAATTATTTGTCTGATGTGAGGTGATATACCAGAAATACAGAATACAATTATCGACACTACTACACTATTATAATTATTATTGACAAACTGAGTTTTTAAAAATACGGTAGATGATCCATTGGTTCAGGGGTGGCCAATCTTTTTCTATGTTGTGCCAAATAGAAAATAAAAAATTAAGAAAGTGCAATAAAAATTATTAATTATTATTTACTTTACAACAATATAATAATGTATTTATTACTTCTTAATGTACATAATTTTTATACTATTTTTGAGATAATTGAGATAAATGTGACTTATTTAATGAGAATGTTGAATTTGTTTGATATCCAATATCTCTTCGTAATTTGGTTGAAGTTTAGTTGAAAAAAATGAGCATTAAATTTTTTAAATGAGTATTTGTTAGTGTGGTACGGTACTTATTTTTGATAAAAATCATCCGAGAAAAACTTTTTTCACATAAATATGTAGAGCCAAATCTACAAACTAGTTTCAACGCTAAATTATGCAGTCCTGGAAAATTTTCCTCGGGTACGGATTTCCAAAATTCTATTATCTCAGACAACTCTTTATATTTACATTTTAAAATGGTTGAATTCTGAAGTTCAATAATTTCTAATTGCATATTAGGATTATATTTTATGAGATTGTGTGTCGCTATGATATAATATGTTATATTATTATTCTACATTATAAATATTATTTGACACAAATGTTACATAATATCGTAGTGATGACTTTTATGATTTATTTAAAATAGGAAATCGTTATTTCAAAGTATTTAAAAATTATGAGTTATTTTGTCTGCCGCTATAATGTGCCATTCAATAACGTCAAATGTGCCGCAAAAGGCACGCGTGCCGCAGGTTGGTCGCCCTTGCTATGGTTCATACTCTACCAATATGGCTAGTATAATTGAAAACATTTCGTATCGTAAAAATATTACACCGTCAATAACACTATCCTGTTATAACCATGCTTCTAGTAATAAGCGTCTGGTTCCTATTTAGATAAGGCAAAAACTCTTGAATCCTCGTAGTCGATAAACATAATATTGCAACATCTCGCGTAAAGTCGGTAGGTATAAATTATATTCGATATAACATCGAAAATTTACAACATATTGAAGGCACGAAGTATTATAAATTATAATACACGTACTCGTAGAGATATTTACGGTAATATTACATCCGACGTTCCAAATTCCTGTAATTCAACAGAAAATAATCGTATGCTAGCTCCACACTCTCGCCGAGGCGAAGCGAGGCAGCACGAGCACGAGAGTGTGGTCGGTTCACTCGTGTCGTCTCGTCTCGTCTCGTCTCGTGCGCGCTCCACTCCGAGTCGGTTCTTTGGCCGCGAGTCAAAAGACCACGAGACACAAGGCGAGGCGTACCTACTTTACTCTCGTCTGAGCTCGCGAGTCCTCAGTAAACGAAACGAAAAGAAATTAAAACTTTTTGTGTAAAAAATGGCTGACAGGACGAACGAAATTTTTATGGAATTCGTGGAGTTATACCAATCAGAAGATATTTTATGTAATTCAAAGGATCGTAATCACAGAGATAAAGAAAAAATGAATGACGCATGGTGCAGAATTAGCAAGATTTTGAATTTACCCATAGAAGATTTGAAAAATAAACAAAATTCAATTATGGCTACATTTCGGGGCCATCTGAGAAAGAAAAAAGCGTCCGTCAAATTAGGAGCCGGCCAGAATGATATTTATCGACTAATATGGTTTTTATATGATCAAATGGAATGTTTGTTGTCCACCATCTTCTCTTATTGGATTGTTTGATATTTTTTGAGTGGCTTAAATTTAGAAAATTGTAATAACTATATGCACACAATGCAGCCGCAGCTGTTGTTTCCACCACGTCCATTTTGTACAACCGCCAGAAACAACTGAGCGAATCACCACGAGAGAATACACGCGAGTTTCTTTTTATCTGTAAATACTAATCTTAATAGTTTTTCCAGGCATGAGAAAAAACTGCTGAAAAACCTAGTAAAACTGGTACAATTTGCTGTAAATGACACTTTTACTAAATCGATTTTAATCATATAGTATTATATATACAATATACATATAATATTCATATTAATAGAATATTTTCATACTCAATTTGTATAAGTTTCAAAAAAAATGTGTACACTTTAGGCTAAAAATTACACTTTGAAAATACTTTTTTTTTTAAGTTTATTTCTAGTAAAATTTTTATTATTTGACAAAAAGTTCTGAATATTTAAAATGATCATATTCATATAATAAAATAACGATACTAAGAAATTTTCAAAAATCGTGACACAAGATTAGCATAAAATAATTTTTTCGGAATAGACTATTTTTATGTCAATTCTCAATTTTTTTCCCCCGTAGTAATTGATATAATGTAGTTAAAGTTCATAATTCGAATGGGAAAAAAGTTGTTGACGTTGAACATTCAATCAAATCAATGATTAGTCGTACGGATACGCGTACAATTGTTTAAGTAGAGCTCTTTTCTATGGCTTTATCACAGACGAAATAAATGCGTGTTGGTTAAAAGGTGTTATGGTCGATTATGATTTATTCTATTTGAAGAATTAACGACGCTCGAGTGCGTTCGATTACATATAAATCCAGCGCCATGGTCGTGTTGCGAGCTAAGCGAAAAAATAGAACGTAAAATAAGGTGACGATTCGACAGTGTAAATTATCTCGAAACAGAGTTTGCCCATTTAAACCATTTTAAATGTTGTTGTTTTTTCGTGGCCCCCGGTGTAGCGGATAAACCACTCAATCGATTTCTATCGAACCCATGCCGAAACAGCAAAAGCATCGTGCGGATTTTAGTTTTTCCAAAAACTACGACAATCATTAAAAAATTAGAACTGCGTTACGAGACGAAATGCGATATTTTTTTCAATCGAAATTATATCAAATAATATCGACTAGAGTTGTACTGTGGTAGTTTCTTTGACTACTAATATATACATTCTGTTCCAAAGCGTCAGGAGAATACCACTAGTGATGTCTGCAATCACTGAGATGTCGGAAATTCTACACACTAAAAATTACGTGGTTTATTGATTAAATGATAATGTTTTTATTATGATTTACATAATGGCGTTACGCACATGAAGATATTTAATCGTGATATTAAGAAAAAATTATGACATCAAATAAAAAAGTAATGGTACCGTTTGAAAAAGTCTCTGATTTGCGTGTAGCAAAAAAAAAAAGGCTTAGTAAAAAAGAAAAATATTCAAAAAATAAAATGTATTTTGACATCGAGAACTGAGCCCTTAATTAGGTGTGCTTTTCAATTAGTCATGTAAAGTATTAATCGTTTTATTCCTTCAAATTATCCCTCAACGACTCACGCTTCTGTACATTTGCCCATGCTGCAGCCACCTGTGATTTTAATCATGTCATTTTCCACTGTCCTACCCTGTCAGATGAACGCTTACACCTATTCCATCTCTTTCACTCCCTCCACATCCCTCTTGATCAACATCACATACTATAAACCCGAACACCTCACGCCATCTTAGCAACGATTTCATTTATCCTAAACTCTGGACTGTTTGTATAAAATCGTTATGTAAATAACTGTCGAGACTACGAGTATATGTCAACCACAAAGTTTCAAAAATAAAAAGTATTAATCGATATTCATGTAATTATTCACTTCGGGAAGATATTTGTCAACTAACAAACTAATGTAAATTGATTATTAATACAAAGTATGATACGTACAACAAATTTAAAAAATAATGAAAAGAAAAATATTGCTTACATTATTACATAAAAGAGTTTGTTTAGCACGTATATTTTTATAAAATATCCTCATTGATTAAGTAATTACAATATTGATTAATACTTGACATGGTTAACTGAAAAACTTTCTTAACTTAACTCAGTTTATGATGCTAAAAAATAATTGTTTGTATTAATTATTTACTTGGTGTTTTTGGAAAAAATGATAAATATAACTTTTAGTATACGTTTAAACCAATTGTATTGTAGTTAAACCGTTTTTTTTTTAGTGTATGAACGGTTAATCTGAAACTTATTACGAAAAATCAATAAATATTATCATGTTTAATGTAATTAGACGTATTTTTTTTTTATGGATTCACTGACAAGTAAACATTAATACAAGAATTTAAATTTCTGAAATTGTATAACGGAAACAATGAAAAACCGACGTATTAAAAATATTACATAATATCCACATCCTTGTAAAGGTGATCAAAGTTGTAAATACATTTTAAATATTATTTTTATAAACGATTCGTGTAATAAGTAACGAGCTTTTAAAGTTATTGATTGGTATATTTTAAAACAAAAAAGACAGTAAGAATATTTTTAGTATCTCAAAATACTGTTTTCGAGATGTCACATTTAATTTTTCCTCGTAAGACTTTTATTGTTTGTCAAATATTATCCTTAAACCGTCAAACAATCGATTTGAGTTTAGTTGTAATGATAACAGAGTACGCCTTTTTAAGCATTAACAATTATTATTGACAAAATGTTGGCTAAATTAAAACGATTGTTACCATGCGTAAATTATGATTATTAATTCATTGATTAAAAATTGAAGCACGGCAATCATTTTTCCATTTCAATAACTACGGTTATAATAGAAGTACGGTTTTAAGGATTTGATATTTATGCTGATTAGCCATTATGCTTGGGCAAAAATTTAAATTCATTTTTTAAATCCCATAAAAAGTATCATTAAATTTAATACTTTTCAGAAAATTATCGCTTGGGAATAAATTCTACTTTTAACTCGATAACGAATGCCCAATATTAAATTATCAAATGCTTTTAAATTCACTATTAAAACGTTACAATAAATTATGAAAACTACGATTATTAGGTAATTTAAAGTTTTAAATAGGTTGGTTAGATGTGTTTTCATGGTTGTACGAAACTTATTATATTTAATAATGAAACACAACATTGTTTTGTAATTGTACGATATGTTTGTTATACGATTATGCTAATTGTAGTTATTAAATCAATAATACAATATAAAACGCATTTATAATTTATTTAACATTTTTCAGTGGTAATGCGTAATTTAAACACATTTTGACTAATTCAACTATAAAAAATTGTATATATCACACAACTTAATTAAATATAAATTTATCATATTATTATGATATTATATCATGTCTGTGCAGTGTGCCCTGTGAGATGCAATTTATCGATGAAGGAATCGCTATTATTGTAATTATTAATTGATCAATAATTATGCAGGACACTTGAGTTTCACTGATTTTGATATGGTATACAGCTTCCAAGTACAACGTACAACTTGACAAATGATTTGAATTATAACAATTGTTATTTGTTAGTTTATACAGATACTTAAATATTGATAATATTAAATATAATCTTATATTGATTGCATTTTAGTAAGATCTCAAATTTACCGAGACTACAAATAAGACTATTGATGCGTCAATTCCATTAAGGGGTGAAAGTTTAAAACGAAACTTTAATGTGATTTGGTGAAGCTTAATAATTTTTTGAAATTATTTTACAACTTCGCGCCATATATTGAAAATATTAATTTGCATATCATACTTTTTCGTCTGACTTTTAAAGTATACTTAGATTCATTTTATAAAAGTTTTCGAAATTTATACCGTGAATTCAATATCACCCGCACTTTTATTCGAAATAATTTAATATAATTTATCCGCATAATCCTAATGCGTCCACGGTCTAGAGTTGCGAATAGTTTTCCATTTCGAACACGCCTAATGTTCCTTCGGATACGTTTAATTAAAAACATTAATTCAAATCCTTCAGTCGGGCGGATGATTTACGCCACGTGATCCCATCGAAAAATTCGGCGTGGCTTTACGCCGCTCTAAAAACACGATATTCATAATTGCCATATAATTAAACATGTATATTACCGCGATAATGACCGTGTTGATAAAATCGAAACCGATCGAGTATACGCACACACACACACACACACACACACACACACACACACACACACACACACACACACACACACACACACACACACACGAGCACGCACACGCGATCGTTATAATGGCCCTGTCATCCGCAAACTGACGAACGTAGGGTTATGTATATATTATTAGTATTATTATGATCGCGGTGATAAAATATCGACGTTTCGTGTTTTGCTGTCGTCGTGGTCGTCGTTGTCGTCGGCGCGGTCGACGAGCCAGTGGTTCGGGTGGTGGATTGTACAGGAGCACGGCCCGGAACGCGGAAAAATAAACGGGAGAAAAAAAGAACGATCGGAAAAATATTTCGTACGTTCTCGTTTACTCCTCCGGACTTTGGTCCACGGCGATAACCGACGGGTAATATCTGCGTCGTCGTACGACTATAATAATAATAATAATATAATGTGCAAGTTACACAATATACACACACACACACACACACACTGCGCTTCTAAATCGTCTCGCGATTACATAAATATTTAAATTTACCGTCGCGGAAACGTCGTAAAAACTTCCACGCACTATGCTGTAAGTTCGGATATTGTATTCAGCACGGATGACGTTTAAAATTTCATTTAAAAATATATACGATACGTATTACTACGGCGTAGAACCGTTTTCGCGCGATACACACGAGTTCCGCCGGCGGATAGAGAAACGAGCGACGACGCGACGGTGTGTTGCGGATATACGGCGGCAGGACGGGATGGGTGGGTCGTGTTGTTCAGTCGAAACGAAATATATTATACGCAGCTATGTTCGAAGAGGGAAAAAAGGGTGCAAGAGAGAGAGAGAGAGAGAGAGAGAGAGAGAGAGAGAGAGAGAGAGAGAGAGAGAGAGAGAGAGAATATTGGTAAAAATTATTATTATTATTATTATTATTATGTTTTTTTCGACGTTACGAAATATTATATCGAACGACATGCATCACCTTCGTCGCAAATGGTTTTTTCCCGTACCCGTGCACATTATTATAATAATATAATGTACCGAATACAGAATACGTCGTACGTTATTATTATTATTATTATTCCATTATGCAGCCCGAACACAATGCGCATGTGTATCGAATTCGCCGGTATTATAATAACAGTGTAACCGTAATGATTACAATTACACATTCTCGACTTACGCGGTGTAACTCGTAGGTAAAAGGGACAAAAAAAAATACATTTATATATAAAATTCGAGAAAACGAAAAAGCAACAGTATATCGTTAATATAGCGATCCGTATCGGTACGTTAAAACAGATTTCTACGAAATGCGGTCACTACGCGGTGAAAAATTCTAAAACCGATCTGGAAATATACGAAAATAAATGTATAAATTTGATGGCGGAAAATAACCAAACAAAGTATAAGAGGAAGGTAAGCGACGTCGAATGTAACTAGGTTTGGTGAGACGGATGGATATTATACTTAAGATTTCTGAGTGAGGCGAAAGATCTATTTTTTCTATATATTTTTCTGGTGACACTTTTTGGCGCTGAAAACTTTGGCTAAAAGTTTCGTACGGCAACTTTATAGATCAGAAATCGGTTTTCGATGATACTTTCGAGGCTTCACTTTCTTCTTATCTTGTCAACAGTTTTTCCAAGCGAGCGGAAACAACTGTGAAAAAATTGAGTAAAACAGTAAAATGTGCCGTAAACGAGACTTTCACTAAATTTTAGTTTCTCAGTCATAACTCCAAAAGTTATGTCGTTACAAAACTTGACATGTTCACCGTATATCAATAACACATTGTTGTACACTTGACAAAAGTTTCGAAAAAAGTTGACGAATTTTAGGTGAACAACAGCGTGCAGCCCCTAACGCTACTAACCGACACACTGACTGGCGCCCGGGGCTAAAACGCCGGTCGTGTACCTCGTCTAGTACCTGGCGTTTTAATAGGATACCGTGGAAAGTGGCCTATAGTTTTTAGACGCAAAATAACCGACGCACCGGATAGTAAATTTGGGATCTATACCGGATCACGATGACAGCCTGTCATGAAAATATGTAATATTTCACTATGAATACATTATCAAAACAATTTGTACGCTTCGCAAATAAGCGACAAATTATACTGTGCGTTTCGCAAAATCATATACGCTTACGTTTAGTGTCAGTAATAAATGTCGTAATAATACGATTACAAATAACTGATAACAACAAGAGTTTATATAAAAAAACAAAAAAAAAAACGTACCCAACGACACCAACGTAGTAGGGTGCGTAGGGAAATGGGCCGATGGCGGAGAATGTTTTTATAAGGTTTTGATTAAAAAAAAAAAAAAACCTACCGAAAATTAGACTAAAAACCGTAGAATATCTAAACGGTGTACGTTCAGACGTAAACATTTTGCCTTGAATCGTTTTACTAAGGAACTGATTTATCGTCTCTTTAAAATTTAACACACCCGTCACCGTCGTTATCTTTTCCGAGGACCAAAGGGACGAACTTCCACCGCAATTATCTTTCCAGATTTTTCGACTCACGTGTTAATGTTTTATTATTTCAGTTAGTAAAGAGATACGCGAAAAGGTGAAACACTTTTTTTCTATATGGTATACAAGACTGCAGTGTATTATTTTTTCAATATTTTCTAATCAATGATAAATAATACAATTATTGCATGTGGGAAAATAATTTTAAGTGATTAGAAGAAAAAATATATCATGATTTTTGAAATAGGTTTGTTGCAATTACTTCGGCGATCACAATGAAAGGAATTATGCGATATCTATATATCTACACGAAAAAAAAATCGATACCAAAAGTATTTGAATAGAATACATGGCATGAATAAATATTTAAAAACAAAAGTTATGATATATTTATAATAGGTTTGAAATATTAATACAATTATGTGGGTTAACAATCGGTTTTTAGAATAATACTTTTAAGGTTCATAAAGACAAATCGGTTTTCGTTTCATTGTTTTATTTTTTTATTTTTACAATACGATGCTGTTAGAAATTATACCTATAAAATGGTTGAATATAATTTAAAAATATTTCATTGCTTATTTTCACGAAATTAAAATATATTTACTATAAGGAATAATCGATAAAAATGTTTACATTTTTCTAAAGCTTAATATTACAAAATAGTTATAGTTTATTTCAATAAACGTGAAAATAATCAATAATATTGTGTCGGCGTTATTATATTTTGTTGATGATTTGTCAATATATACTAGTATTATACTTTTGTATTTAAATTGCACTATTATTATATTATTGATATTATTATTTTTATTGTTCTTGTTTGTTTAATTACACACGTTAAAGGTACGTTTTAGATGCTGTGATCTGATTCGAATTTAATTATTCAATTTAAAATATTGATTTAACGCTGCACAATCGCATTTATGAATGTACAGTTTTCAACGTTACGTAGAATTAAATGTTATTTAATACAATAAACTGTGACGCGTATACAAACGTATCAATCAAATAAATCCAAAAATCGTTTAGACATAAAAATTCGTAGCATTGAAAGTGTGCCAACTGTTTTTCGAGATAACAGAGTACCACTATTTTAAACATTTAGTGTTATATGACGGTTTGAAAAGGATGTTAGGCTCGTTTTTTTCCAGTACCTATTGAGTTTTTCGAGTTATCTGCAAAGTTCGAGTAACCTCGAGTTGATCGGTGATGAATAATAGTGATACATTTGTCTGAATGTCTACGGATTGGTTTCCAAATACCAAATTGATTCCTGTGTATGTCTCCGTGTTATTTATACACAGAAATAGGTTTACTCGGGTCGAAAATGATGAACAGTGAAAGTTTACCGGCTTCCTTTTTCTTTCTATATTACACATTATTTTGTCATGATATTATAGCATATCGATGATTTTTAGTTAATTCATGTACCTAAGTAATTAAATTTGATTGATTAGCGAGAATATTTTGTTTTGATCCAAATATGTTTTAGAATATTAAAACTTTGAATGTCGTCGTTTGCAGTTCATCATCGCAGTCGTTTCTGGAAAATTATTTTTAAAAGGCGTTCAAAAATTGTTTTTTGAGGCGTTATTTTTGATAAGTAACCCAAAAAAGTTAACAAACAAAGCTAAAAAACAAATTGTTATTATTTTTTTTATGGCATAAGTACGAGCTTTTAGATTTTGAGATAATATCTTCTATAAAGATGTTTAAATTGACGTATCAATACTTAAAGTACTCTACATTTTCGTATATGATGTTATAAATTATAACTATTTAGTTATATTTTGTTTCGTTACACATTATATTCTATTGCTATATACGTTCATAAAATAAATCGAAAATGTTACTTAGCGTTACAAATGATATCATAACTTTATGACTCTAAACACGTTCAAGAAACTTAATGATTGATAAGTTACCTAGTTTTTTTTCTCAGTCGTTTTTTCAAGTATTTTATGAAGTGTTTTCGTTGTTATATTAATATAATCAACTGCACATGAGCAATTAGTTGGTGCCGTGGTTGTACAGTCGACAGCGGTGATGTATAGACAATAAATACGACATATTACGGTGTTATTAAATATACAGGCATACAGACGCATTGTGTGTGTGTGTGTGTGTGTGTGTGTGTGTGTGTGTGTACGGTGTTTTTAGGGAGCAGAACAAGTGCTGCGGTGGAAAAAACTATCCGTTTCCTCCCCCCGCTACAATGCATAGGTGCGGGACTTAACCGTCGTGTTGTCAAAAACATTTAAGCCCATATTATACGAACAGGGCGGTTTTCAGCCGAGCTCGAAACGCGCGTTCACCACACCCCCTCCGAGCCACTGATATTTTTACGTTTCAATAAAAACGGATTATAATATTTATTATACGACGGCGGCGGCGGCGGCGGCTGCGTGGTTCCGAACGCGTATTATTATTATTATTATTATTATTATTTTTATTACCGTCACACCTACACCTCGTGTACGGTCGTGTGCGCGTGAAATTGATGCCAGCGAAATATTGTTTTACGAATTCGGTTTTGTCTAGGTATAGCCGTGACCGCAACAACGGTCCGACAAAGGCACGGCCCGCCGCCGCCGCCCGCCCTCGGACCGACAAATATAATACACACACACACACACACACACACACACGTTCGGCGGTGTCGATGCTACGAGACGGGAAATAACAATAAAAAATTACGGTTGACCGTTATAAATATTTCCTGACAATATAACGTGTATTGTTTTTGAGTGCTATTCGCTGGTCGATAGCGTTGAACTATTAAAAAAAATAACAAAAAAATCAACAACAACAACAACAACCCCAACTGCAGTTATTTTTAAGTATATCGTTCCAAAATATACATTTATACAACGTCATATTATATACCTATTGTATAATGTGTTTCGCAGGGGATAGAATTTTCGTTGTTTTTCTTTCGTGCGCGTGAAATACAGTCCGTATTTTTCACCTAGTCAGTAAAAACCTATGTGTATCCACTTGTCACGACGTTTCCTGCGGCCGTGACGACGATACATCACGTCGAACGATCGCGATTCTCGTTATTATCGCCGCCACGTGCGTATCAAGCCACGACCGATGACAAAGTGAGTTTAAAAACAAACGTTTTGCCGCCGGCCACGTGATTTATTATAATCGACCGGGAAATACGAAGCGAACTTTTTAGCGTTACGACGACGAGCACGTGCGAGTCGAAGGGACCGATATTTGTATTTGGTACGGTTTCAACATACGTCACCATCACGGTTGTGCGAGAAACCTAATTCGACGTGGATGTTTAAATGAAAACTTTCAAACTCAACTAGACAGTTTATTTGGGCAAGTATTTCTAATGATCTTAATCTATCTTCTCCCTAAGTACACCGTATACAAAGTTAGTCGGACATCAGTTTTGTCGCGCTAAAAAGTTTTGTGCCATCTGGATTTCTCGTCTACCGATACCGAATGATGGCTTTTCAAGGGCGGGTGCTTTGAAACACTCCGTGGTACGGTGTCAAACGATTTCGCTTGTATTTTTCTTTCTTTCTTTTCCTACTTCAGAGGCGGTATTCATATTTTAGTGGTTCGTAAGTGACACTAATAGTGGACTTCGATAAGATTTTCAACCGTAATAGAACTATGAAAAACGATCGTTACGATTCGACTATAAGTGAATATCGGTGAAAACAAAGTAAAGATCGAAAACGAAACGTTTCCGTGCAAAAGCGCGCGCGCGCGCGCGCACACACACACACACACAAGCGTGTTGTGAAACGAACGAATATTTATAAAATCATTCGATTATTTCGTTTTTGAATTTCCAGTCAAAATAAATATTATGACATAACGACGCGTGCAGAGTCGTATAAATCATTTTTATTATCATAGAGAAAAGCACATAAAACAAAAAAAAACAAAAACAAAAAGCAAACAAACGTTCGACGGTCACGTGTACGAACAAAACGTTTTGTATTCGACACCACGTCGTGCGTCGGATTTCTTCGGCACGCACCGATAAAAACGGTACGCGTCACTCAATCGGATGGGGGGGGGAGGGAATAAAAAATGGGCTACCGTATTTCGGGGCCATGACGTACGTTTTACGACGCACGGGCACGGGCAGTGACGTAACATGGGAGAAATTCTAAGGGCGGCAGTATTTATTTTTATTCAAAATTTCAACGATATAGCAAAAAACACCAAAGCCAACACTTATCAAATTCGAGAACTGTGGGCATCATATTTATTTTGAAGGGCTGAAAAAATTTAGCTTTTCATTCTAATTTGTACTCCCACTTTTACATTTTAATGCTCAAACATAACAATAAATGTATTGCAATTTTTCGAATCAATGTTTACTGTATAAACAATTCAATAACAAAATAAACGTTATGTATAGTTTAAATACACATAGATACAATTATTGTATGATGTTCCACACAAAATGTAGAAAATATTATATTTTAAGATTTTATAATATTTAGAAATAAAGTATTTTATTAGTTTAATTAAATTAAAACTTGAATTATAATTGATGATAGAGGGGGCAAAATAATACCTTTGCCCCACCAGTTAAAGGCCCGGAGGGGCAGTTGCCCCTCCTTGCCCCCCACAGATTACGCCTATGGGCACGGGTACACGCGTCGTCGGTTAATAGTCTTTGAATACCACACAAAGCCCCACGACGAGTACGTACTCGAGCTACCGAGCGAAACGTATCCGCGCGTACGGTAATACGTATTATATAAATATTTGTTGTGTGTGTGTGTGTGTGTGTGTGTGTGTGTGTGTGTGTGTTCGCGTTCGCGCCCATCGACTCATCGATTTTAATCTTTCGAGACGGCACAAAATGGAAAGGCATTTTGCGTTTTACTTTCGTTTCGTCACGTCGCACGTAACGTAAAGCTGAGTCTTCGCCTGACGAACAATTATTTAAAAAAAAAAAAAACGTTTGTCGAACGTTCGCCAAACACCGAAAATATGTGGCAAACGTTTGTCGAATGTTTTTCGAACTTTTTTTTTATGTTTACGTGTTTTCAAACCGATTTATCTGTCGACAGTCTCTAACATAAGAGTGTTCGTTGGCTAAGCGAACATTTTTCGTATAGGTTTGTAATTGTATTCCGATGTACCTCTATTTAGAAAATTATTAATTTTTGTTACAAATAATTAAAACAGTTTCAAATTATCTCTCAAAAAACATATTAAATATAAAATATATGATGCACCACCTACCAACAGCACAAGAAATCAAAAATACTAAATCATATTAACGCTACTAAGTACCCGAAAAGGTTTATAGAAACTCAGATTATGAAAATGTATTTGAATTCGATTATTTATATTGTGAAACAGCGGTTATCGTTAATAACGTTGACGCGTATCAAGTTACTATATGTAGTTCACACAACCGTTGTGCACATTCTAACAGTGTAAAAATTAAAACAAATCATAACACGTCACGCGCATTATAATGGAATAAATGTGCACAGTAAGTTGTGTCTGTGCACATATCACCAATCGGTTATTTGAACTAATTGTTATCAGCAGATTATTTTGGACGCGACGGTTACGGTCGATTTTATTGCTTATTTTTACTTTTCCTCGTTTTTGATATTCCGATTTTTTTAATATAATTCGTAAATCATTGATCACCAAAACAATCGTGTTTTTGCTGTATCTTACTGCATTTTGTACAGACAAGTGATCGTTATTAATTAATTTTTAACTTTATTAAAATTAATACAATACAGCAAGTGTAAAAGTATCCATTTAAGATTGAAAAAAAGTTGTAAATTAAAATCGGTAAACAATTGTTGGAACAAATGCACTTTACCACGCCCCTCACGAATTTCCATTTTTTTTTTTTTTTAAGACGTGTTTATTAACGCTGATTTCGGAACTGTTTTAATTTTTTTGCGGAAACCATTATTTTGGAAGTTATAGCCTTCCAAAGTTTGCGATTTTTTGTTTATACGCATTCGCGCCACACTACTTCCGCGCGTATATGTTAATTACATATAATATGCGGAGCGTGTATAATAATTATTAAAAAGAAAAATCCTTTTTTTATAGATTGCGCTATTTTGACATTGAGCGTCGCTTCGCTCCGCAGCTACGTTCGCTTTGCTCACTTCGCAAAACTCCACTCACTTGCTCCGCAAGCTCGTGTCGCGCCCCGAGCGCTTTGCGCTCGGCATTCAAATCGATATCAACCCTCGACTTGCTGTGCAACGTGGGGACATTTCGGCTTGATAATCGACTTGTTATGCAACGTGGGGACATCGTAGTATACTCCCCCCGAGTTTTAAACACAAAAACAAATTCTCCTCGATGGGGGAAATGTGGAAATATAGTGAAATTATTGAGCATGAAAAAACTCACATTAAAAAAAAAAAAAATTAAAAAATGTCAATTTTTGGTATTTTAAAGTAAAAAACACGTGTTTTGGGAAAATCGATCTTTTTTAACTTTTTTGCCCATAACTTCCAAAAGAAGTTTGACCGACTTTTTTTGAAAGCACCACCAAATTAAGCATTTAAAAATAAACATTAATGAAAATTATAATATAATTATATTCAATTCTAAGTATTTTTTAAAAAAAAAAACGCGCGTAACGAAAAAATTAGGTTTTTTAAGTTTTTCGTCGATAACTTCAAAACGAAGTATGAGCGGGCTTTTTTTTTTTACATTCATATAAAGCACCCTTAAACACACGTTTTGGAAACAAAAAATATTTTCAAAATCGATAGGTTGCTGAACTAGAATTATGCCCGTTATTCTTTGCTAATGGTAAACCTTTCTTGGAACCGCGATGATGACAACGCGACGTTCTGGGTTCTGGTAACCTACAATTCGATTCTCCCTGCATGTAGGGTCAGTGGCGTCATTTGGGGTGGGGCAAATCATACATTTGCCACAGTCTAGTGCAGTGTTTCCCAACTTCTTTTACTCGCGGTACCTTTTCAGGAGCTTGAACTTTCGTGGAACCACCATATTTTTTCTACAATAGTAATGCTGACATATATTTTGTACACTTAAATGAGTGGGTTGTCGGATACTTCCGGCACAAGGTTTTCACGGAACCCTTGGCACCACCTCATGGAACCCTTAAGTTCCGCGGAACACCAGTTGGGAAACACTAGACTCTAGTGTTTAGCTGCCCTGCAATCTCTCAAGTTGGTACACGTGAAAAATATAAAATATACAAAAAATATAATAATAATAATTGTTCGAAACTTGCCGCCTTAGCGACTTTTAAATAGAAAACTTCGCGCCACCGTTATTGGTTCTGCCATGAACGTCGCGAACTTTCGAGACGTTTCAGCGGCCCCCTCCCCCGGCATCCACGACCTTAAACCTCGGTCGATCGCCGCAACCAGTACCACGGTCCACGACGAGTCGGCTTTTGCGTTTTTGTTCCAGCCACCCGCGTCCGTCGTTGGCGTGTTTGGCGTGTGCCGTTTACCGAGCGTTCCTTTTTTTTTTTATTATAACGATAATTGGTCGTAGGAGTTGATGGTGTTGTGCGTTCGTTCTCGCCGCCGTTGGATTTCGTGCTGTCGTCATCATCTGTCCGCTGTCGCCGTCCAGGTTTTATTGTTATTGTATATATTTATAATTGCCCATACGGCTTTATGTACCTTTTTTTATTATTAATATAAGCATTTTATCCCCCCCCCTTTTTGGGCGCCCGTCTCAATTTTGTACATTATTATTTATTTGTCTGAATAGTAGTTCTGACCGATTGGCAGACAAACCAAATTTGTTATATATTGTTCATATTATTGGTCACCCGCATTTATAAATCTTTTCTCTGGGTAGTTTGGGCACCGTGTTGCCGTCATTCTGGGTCAACCGCCAGTTTGGAGCCCGTTAACAACAATAATAATAATAATAAAACCATTAAACCTGTAGAAAATAAATTATGAGTAAAATTATTGACTATATTATTGTCTATATTTAAATGATAAAATTGAGATAACGGGAGACGGGCTTTCTGCACATATTAATATACCCAAATGCTAAATCGGTACACTGAACTAAGTACAAAACGTCATTATTTTTAGACTAATACCTTAGTGGACTAGTTTAGTCTATAAATATTATAGTCGTTACGATGCTATCCATAAGAAAAAATATTTTCAATTATTATCAATTTGTATATAAACATTGGTTAAATAATAAATATTATTCAATCTATTTTAGTGCAGCCGAATAATCTGAGTCGTCATATCATGACGAATACGAATGACGATTATGAATAATACTTTTTCACCTCTTAATGAACATAATTGAATTGTTATAATATAATACATTTTAGTCGGCAAAAATAAAAGTTCAGTCGGCTTATCAGTAAATGGTCGCCCTAGTCTAGAAAAAACTGAAATGACGCCACTATGTAGCGTTCTCCCTGCATTGGACCCCCAGATTCTCCCTGCATCGGACCCCCAGCGTATCCGACGGCCAGTCGTTGAGTGATAAAAAAAATGATACACATTTAACTATTTAAATGATACAAATAATACTTTTAAAAATTCAAAAAATTAATTTTTTAAATAATATTCACAAATTTAATGGTAAATATCTTTTGATTTTACATTTTATGAAACATTTTATTAAACAGTACTTCTGTAAAAAGAACAAATTCAAATCTCAAATTCAAACTTCCGTGTATATACTTATCAAGTAAATATTAATATTTTTTATTAAATGCAGTTTACAAATTATTTTATGGAAAAAATTTATTTTAAAATGATAAATTATAAAATTTTCTTCGTTTAATTACACGAAATTTCCCACGTATATCTCATATTCGAAAAGTACCAATAAATTCTTTAAGCTTTGAACTTTCAGTTTAACACTATCTGCATTGGGGAATTCACGATTTCATGGTAAAAATAATTAACTTCATGAATTCTCCCCATAAGACTAATGCAATATTTGTTTATCTTTGCAGCCTTATATCTAAAAATTTTGCTCGACAATTGACTATAAGATCCATACCATTTGATTTCTGAGGCTTTTCTCTAACAACCTGTACATGTCTTAGTTGGGGAATTCATTGGCCAGAGCGTCCTTAAAATCTTTAAGATATTTTTTTTCATAATACCCTAAAAAAATATAAATTTATAAATATACAAAGATAAAAAATTCGCTTGACATTTTAAGATTTTATTTTTCAAATATTATTTCCGAAAACAAATTAGTAAAAAATAGTAAAATTTCAAAACACAACATATCAAGTTTATACATTAAGGGTGACTTTTGCAAGCTATAATTTTCTGAACATTTTTATTTATTAACGAAAATCTACTTACAAAAAAATAAGCATACTTTTTTTGTATAAAAACAATACAGTGTAAAATAACCGCACCTTATTTACTAATTAATAGATCGGAGATCTACGAAATCTTACGACCGGAGATCGGCCTTCCTGGTACTTTCTCGTTCAATTGTGTTATGCTAATAAGACAATTTATAACTTTATACTCCATCACAAGCTACGGCTTAAAGGAGTAGCTGGCATATTGTATTTATAATAAATTATAATTTGTTGTATTACATATGAATAAATACATTTTCTTAAAAAAAAAAAAATATAGTGACAAACGCAGCAACGCCAATGCAGCACGCGACTTGTTCTAGATCTGACACTGTCACGACTGTTGGCAAACGCGTAGCGAACAACTGAATACGTAATTATGAACAAACGTTCGTTGTCATCAATAAGATATTCGACAAACGTTCGACAAATATGTGAAAAAGTTCGAAAAACGGTCGACGAACTATGTACCCGCAAACGTTTGTCAGGTGTGCACGCGATTTAATATAACGACGACGTTCTCTCGGGCGTGTGCTCGCGAGTCTATTGTGGGGCGATCGCCTTCCTGGGCCTTTTCGATTTTTTTTTTTTTTACTTTTTTACATTATCTGTATTATATTATAATTTTCATTAGGAAAAAATTACGAAATTATTTAAAGTTTAAAATAAAAATATTTTATTTTTTTTGTTAAACACGAAATAGTAATGCTATTATTGTAGTACACGAATACGTCTTCACAGTTCACGTAGTACACAAGATGCGTGCAAAATAATAGATATATTTGCAGAACACAAACGATTCAAAGAATTTGTTTTATAGAATAATAATTTTAATTAGTTCGTGCTTCGTTTAAAATAATTTTTATTTATTTTTAATCCTAAATATTAAAGTTAAATTATTTTTGTTTATTTTTTATTCCTCAACATTTCAAATCTAAAAGTCGTCCTCCCCCCCTCCCCCCTGAAAATAGGGTCAGGGACGCCTTTGATTGTATACGCGTATCATGTCACAGAGGCCTGTGCGAACGCCGACTAACGCGTAAGACGTCAACCAGCTCGGTCACACGGACGCGTGTGTGTACGAGAACGAACAGAAGGGTTCCGCTCTCGGATTTTCATCGTGTTCAACAAACAGAGCCTTCAGAGCCCGTACTCTGTCTCTGGCGTACAAACGCGCGACGTTTGGGTCGATTGGATTTGGGCGCGGGTAGGCGAATACGTTCGCACGCGTATATGGGTCCATTTTTATAGCGTTCTCGCCTCATCATCAACCCCGGGGGTGGAATGTAGTGCACGCGTTTTACTTTATTATACCGTTCATTACCAATGTTAACGAAAAACAAATAATAATAATATTATGAATTTGTGAACGAAAAAAAAAAACAGGTTTCATACTTTTGATTTTCGAACGTTTTTGTACTCTCAAAATGGTAACCGTTGTCGGTTAAAAAAACTTCGCGCCATGCGGTGTTCTTTGATCCCCAGCCAAAATAATGGCGACACTGGTGTATTTAATTTTAAAGCGACAGTATGTCACTTCTGTAGTGCAAAAATGGTTCTGTTCAATGTTTTAGAATAAAATAATTCGTTTACTAATTACCATTTTTACCGGTTACTAATTTTACCATTTTTATTATAATTATTGGCAGGTTTTTTTTACAATTAAAAACCTTATGACGTTTTGAGTTTTAAATCCAGTAGAAATTATTTTTTATTAAGATATATTTAGTAGGAATAGAAAGTAACTGATGTACCTACCTATAACTGTTAGGTCTGTAAAAATTATAAATAAGCGCTAATTAAACCACAAGTCCGACCTGTGATTTTTTTAAATATTGTTATTTAAAGTATAATATGAGTAAGGTTATATTAAAATTTCAAGTTCTTAATGAGTTGAATTGGAAATCGTATTAGATAAAAACGTTTATAAAATTAAGTATCTTCTTAATTTTTATCTAGCCCAAAATGGTCAATTTTTTTTTTGTAACTTTTTCAACTTTGCAACGTTATTGATATTAATTTATGAAGATCTAAAGATTCTAGCCACATTATTTTTAGAATTATCACTTATTAACCAAAATCGATTCAACTAACATCTTGTTTACGCCACATTTTACCGTTTTACACAATTTTTCGTTACCATCGGAAAAACAATCGAGAAAAGAAAAAAATATACACGTTTTTTCGCAAGTATCAACTAGGTAATATTTCTCATCTTTATAAGAACCGAACCGGACTTTTATACAACGTATTCTATCCGACAAAGCGCCTTTAGACAATAAAGGTAAAGAAAAAAAAAACGAGTATAGTAGGTAAACCAATAGATCGTTCGCTTCACTCGGAATCCATAATAGCTATCTAACCTTTTTGTTTCTCTCGCAAGAATGAAAATGGTACGCACACGTTAACTGAATCACTCTGTATGCGTATCTGATGCTGCGTACCTTGCTCGTCCGTATTCGCGTGTTCGCGTGAGCGTGTGTGTCATGCATATTATAACATAATACGACGACGTTGCCCTTTGTTTGCGTTGTGCCGTCGATATTGTGCCGTGTTGTCGCGATGGTATGCATCAACCGTTGTTTCACGCGGATGCGAGGTGCGCCTTAGTGTCTACTCGTGTTTGCGGGTTATTCCGCGTAATTCGACGAAGGTTCTCCTTTGACGCGTGTGAACGCATCGCGGCGTTTGATCTCGATTCGAATAAACGCCACCGTCACGATACATACACACACGCCCGCGCGCGCTCGCGTCATTCAGAAATGCATGCGTTTCGTCTGGTACCGGATTGTATTCGATTAAAAATCACCGAATCGTCAAAGAATTCCGAACTATTTGAAATTCCAGTCATTTGGTTAGGTGGTCACGAGTTTTTTTCGTTTAAACGAAAAATATTTGACATTGTACTATTACAGCAGATAAATATAAGTGTGAAATCGTAAAAAAAAAAAATGTGTAAATTCTTATGTATTTATAATATGTAACGTCTCAATTATAAAATAGATATTTTTTCATTTTTCTCTTATGTAACTTGTTTAGATTTACGAAAAAAAATTTTTTTTAATTAAATTAAATCGTTTTTCCGTTGCGAAATGTTCGATTTTTATACTTTCGTCATGTTTTTTGTAACTCATGAACTCGTTTCGTTTTTAATGAAATCACTAGTTACCTACCTGTATCATAGCAAAACAATCCGTAAATTAGGTCCTCAAGTCGAGTGGGTTAGAGCGCATTATTTGTGTTCACGGTTGTTTAAAGACGGTTTTCAGGTTTAGAAAATGTTCATCCTCAAAAACAAACATTGAGTTTGTATTCACGAAATACCGGCACGTTGAATTTGTTTGTTTACATTTCAAAGTCATTATTTCTATTGTCGGTAATTTCAGAAGTTTTTTCTTTTTATTCCGTTATAATCGTTTCATTTTCCCATCCTCGATCCGTTTACCACCCCCCGATGAAGGGGTTTCCCGTAGATGCTATTTTATTTATTAGGATTCTATTAGATAACATGTGACGCGTATGCTATGCCAAAGGAATTCCGCGAATGTTATTTGCTTTTGCGTGCTCCGTGTTAAACGCAATGTGACATTGTAACGTGAATCGGTTTAGTGGCGAGTATGTATGTATTTCACTCGGACCTAAAATATTGAACATTTTATTTCGCTAACTATAATTATTAAGTAGGTTTTAGTTTAAGATTTCGGCCCTTCAGGGATTATTTGTATTGATTTTTTTAGACCGTAAATAAAACGTAGGAAAATGTGATCTTATAAATACTCTGGTATGGAAACACACTTTGATTACTTTTTTGACGATATTTTAGATATTTACGGTATGTTCATCAATATACATATAATCGTACGTGTTATGACCCAGCAGTTCTTCTCAACGTTTTTTGTTAAAGGGCCCCCTAAACTTAATGTAAAACTGTCAAGGCCCCCCTCAATCAGAATCATGAATTATTTTTTCTTAATGATAAACTAAATTTACATGCACTTTTTTACACAAACAAATTATTAAAATATAAAAATGCAATCTTATAGTTGTATAAAACTTAAAACATATATTACAAAAAAAACGAATTGGTAATAACTATAAAGCAATACAAAAATATTCAGTAATAATGTTGATCTATGTTTGTTTTTTATAATTAGAAGTTGTGAAAATACTGTTTCACAAAGATATGTCGATGCGAAAGTTATTAGTATAAGTAAAGCCGCATTTGAAATTACAGGATACTCTTGGTGTCGTCTAAACCGAAATTCAGTAAGTTCTTTGTCATTAAATTAATTTTGAATTTCATTGAAAACATCATTTTCGGTGGTTTAATAAAATATTATTATTGTTATTACACTTTAATCAGTAATCTAATAACTCTAATGTGTGATTAATTTTCCCGATGTATTATATGAAATTAAATAAATATTTCAAAGCCCCCCCCTCCCGAGTTATATATCCACGGCCCCCTAGTCTGACCGACTGACTGATCCAACGTACAGTCAAAATTTACTAAACTAATTCATTTGAAAATTCGAGGGAATGTTCTCATTACCATATACATATTATTGTAGGTGTACAACGAAAGAATTTTTCGAAATTTCCATTTTTAAACGGTCGAAACTGCATAAAATGTTTAATGATGATGTAGTTCGACGGGTATTTCAGCTTATCATTATGTTTATCATTATTATGGACATAGAAGCTGGTCATAAAATAAATGTATATTGTAATACATAGATGTTGCATGATGACCTGGACATTATACTGTTATAGTGTCTATGCATGAATATGGAAAATATATGTTAGACTGTTAGACATAGATAATAAAGATTTATTTATCTATGCTGTTAGAGTAATCTGTAGGAAATTATTTTATCGTTATCATCGCACCAGTATTCCATGGCAAAACGAATGAATATTACTTTGGTACATCTATATACACTACATAATAATATTACGCACTCTGTACATTCATTTACATGGTTATAAGAATTAAATCCATTCCTATCGATTTCAAGACGTTAAAATCATTAAATAATTTGCAATTTAAGTAGTGAAAGCGCTATACCTTAGTAAGACGTATTAAAAACGTAATATTAACAAATTTTTAATTAACTTTGAAAAAGTTAGACGACGGAAATAAAACTTGAAAATTTCGAATTCGTATTATTAAATTATATCGGTGAAAAATATATTTCTTTTGATTCACTGGCGGACATCAACGAAGCGACTGAATTCAGATTATTTTCCATTTCATGTTTTTCCAAACATTTACAGCGGTTTATCGATTCACTTTAATACGCGCAATGATTGAATTGACTTGAATACATTTAGAAACCATAATAAAATGTTTGAACAGTAGTCTAGAACTCAAACTTGAAAATATTATCGAATTTGCTTTCTTATTATTTATTTTTTCATACTCGAAAAACCCAATAACAACGGGCAATTAGCTGTAATGTAAATGTGTCGTTGTACAGACAGGTACAGTTTAGACGCCAAGGAAATTCAATAACACGGCACTTCAGACGTTTTAACGTTTTATGAATTTCGAAGCGCGAAAGAACCGTTCCAGCGACTTTTTTTATTTTGTTATTATTACTATTAATAATAACGTCGGCTACAACACAGCGACTTTGACGTGTAAGGGTCGTAATGGTATAGGTATAGCAGCAACGTTATTATATTATTATTATTATTATAATTATTATTATTATATTATTATTATTATTATTATTATTATTATAATGTTGATGCGTCGTGACCGTATACGTTTATTCGATTTGATCTCGTAGATCACGGAAGCCAACGGACGTGGACACAACAACGGTCACGACTGCATTACGTACATATAATTGCGTTTTAATTAGACCGACACGATTGACGTTTTATTCGAACGGAATGACAATTATTCGACGAGACGCGAGTGGTCACGGTTGAATTCGTACGTATCGTCGTGTACGGGAATTCGGTTTTTAATTGTATTTATTTTTTTCTCATTCGTCGTATCGTTTAGACGATTGTTAATTAGTTAATGGTTTCCGTTCTTAGGTTTATTCCAAAGTGAATTATTGTGGTACACGCGTATCCAGGAGCAGACTGTGCGGGACGGAGGGGAATTAATTGGAAAGCCCGCGAATAAGGCGAGTTCGGGACGATTTAACACGATCCAAATTTATACACCGTAAGCCCGAATAGGTCTTACCGGAGATTTATACACGTATATGCGCCGCCGCGCCGCCGTGGAACGGGAAAATTGTATTAGACGTTAAATCGTGTAATAGCGGTCTGTGTAACGCGGCGCGGCGGTCGGCTAAACGCACGCGTGTTCGTATCGCCGTGAGATTCGACGCGACGTTATGATTTTATTGTCGAGGAACTCGAATACTGACTTACGGTTTCTGTTTTGCTGACGACGCACTTTACGGGCGTTTTGATGTTTTTAAGCGGTCACGCGGAGTGGCGCGAGCCCGGTTTCTCGAATTTTACCACCGATGCCACGAACCGTTGATACGTCGCCTTGTCCGAAATCGACTTCTTTTTTCTTATTTTATCCAGTGCGTTTTCCGTCGATTCATAATCAAATAATTGACGAGAGTATTTAAATCAAATATCCGAATGTTTCGGTGTGTTTTAGAAGTTTTGAGAAGATACCGCGTAGAAAAAAAAAATGTTATTGTTTAACTGTAGTCTCCTTTGTATTTAATCATTTTATTATAGATATTTTTCGTAGTTCAGTCGCAATTATATTTTAAATACATTTTGGCAAAAAATAAAAATGATTTGTTAATATTTTCAAAACATAACTTTGTAAACATTATCGTTGCTTAAAACATATTATTTGAATGTTACGATTTTTTATTAAAACTTTAGTGTGAGCATTCGAATTTCATACTTTTGTAAATCGTTTTTAATTTTTATCACGAAAATATTCGGTGAAAATATACACTTTTGGAATGCTTCTTGTGGAGTCCTTAGGGTATTTCTGCAGTAAAACTTGGGTACTAGAACACTCGATTTCAACCATAGCTAACTTAATTTCAAACTGACAAACAATTCATTGGGTGAAACTGACCCCGTCAGTTTATAGATTACAAATGAAAAGTACAATATTGTTGTAAGTAAAAGTAAGTCATTATTTGTGTACACACGTTGACATAAACTGTAAAAAAAATATATATATATCAGATATCTAAACGTATTTTTAAACGCTGTCTGTTTGTCTTGACAATATTTTGCCAAGTTTTGAATTTTATTTGTCAGTTATAAATCAAAAAACGTAAATATTTCTTTGTTGATGAAACATCTCAAATCCTATTCTGCAATAGATAGATATAGCGATAGATCGAGTTACGTCAAGTGACGCACATATTTTCGTGTGTGCAAATATGATGGAGAGATTTTTCCCAACTCCTGCGCGAGACGTCGGATGACGACACAATTTACACAAGAAAACGATTTGACGTGTTCTAAATCTAAAAAAAAAAGAAAAAAAGAAACCGAGGATATTTATACATGGACGATTGCGAATTTATATTCTTGTATTATATGCGTTGTAGACATCTCGTTTCGCGAAATCCGGTTTATTTTCGAAAAGCTTCACACATGACGATTTCATAAAACGGTCATCGTTTTCCGGCTCAGACAGTGCCACCGTCATGTCACCACGAGATCGCAAATCACCGGTTATATAATACAATATCGTGATTTGTATTTTGACATTGTGCGACTTGATGGTTTTTGATCGGTCGAATCAACCCTTTGAAAATTGGGGCTGATCTTTTTATCATTTCTGTTTATTCGCATGTTGGTTTTATGTAACAGATACAGGTATATTTCAATATGCAGCCGATTTTGGTTCAATTCCACGTTTTTGACTTTTTTCTTTTTGATTACTACTACTGCACAATATATGTATAATTGCACAAAAAAATATTTTTCAACCATTTTTCATGTTTGTTATTTTTAAGTTTTAGATTTCGAAATGGTAACCTCTATTGAGAAAACAATATTATGAAAAGAATATTTGAAAAACATTAAGCTTTTAAAGTTAATAAATAGCAAGAGCATTCTGTAAAATTATTTTACCCTTACTCCACTCCACTTTCTAGAGCGCTCTGACAGAGCTTTATCATACGTATATATATATGTATATATGATTGACCGTCGTCTGTCAATTTAATACGAACGGAAGATAATTTGTGTTTTTAGTTTTTTGTGGATGTATATTTTAGATGAAGGCATCGGTATTATCGGAGGCATTTAATCACTTCTCGTGAACCGAATGAAAACAAAAAAACGGACCGTACAGAACGAGCAAAATATTTTCGCACGACCTTTTTCTCGGAATTCGTCAAAAACGACGACCGTTCCGGGTTTTTTTTTCGACGTGGGCTTCCGAGCGTATAACAAATAACTAGCGAGCCGATCATTTATAGTTCGGATCCGGGACCGACGATTCGCGCGTATAATTTAACAATTTGCCGCGCAACGACATCGCACACCGTACGGCACAGGTGGCGCGTCTTGTCCGCTGCGTACGGCGTTGTGTGCGAGAGGTCGCGGTTAGGTTAGACCCGAGTACGCCCAGTGACGACGCTCGCCAGACGCGCTCGTTATCGGAATTATTATTCGCACGTTAATTTTCCTACGGCTTATTGGGTCCAATCAGCGTCCGGAGTCGATAGGCGATTGCTAATTTACTGCCGTGTCTGCACCGTGCGTATGCGCGCACCCGGCCGGAGGATTAATGTCATTACATAAATAACCAGCGATGCCGTTCAATTAGTTTCTCATCTCATCTCGCGCACACGTTTATACACACACACACACACACAAATAGACGTCCCAGTCTTAACGCGTATAGATGTACGAGATTAGATCGATAGTTCGTTGATAATTATTAATGCACTCATTCGGATGAGTCGTAGGGGATGACGATGAACCCCGAGGTATTGTGTTTCAGGTGGATTAGGTTTTGAAAACGTGTTTGCTGCTTTTGGTTTATAGAGTATTTAATAATTATGTCTTGATGGAAATCTACTCTGGTCACCCGAAACAAAACCGTTAAAAATATAAATAAAATATATCACATATGATCACTTTTGTTTCCTATTTTCGTAATTTGAAGGTGTTGGTATTGATTTGATGTGAAATAATGGTACAAATCTATCACGGTTTGCGTTTATAATGAGACTTGAAAACTTAAATTTTTGACATGTAAAATGACCATGGTATTTTTGTTTGAATTGATAAATATTTCATACCGACAAATCAGTTCAGTTGGGTTATCGATCAATGGTCCCAGGCAGTTAGAACTAATAAAACCATTTTAGTAAAAAAAAAAAAAAAAGTGCGCTTGAATGAGTCACGCCACTCGACAGACGATTGTTTTGAAAAGGAACAGTCGAACCCAATGCATTAATTTACGTACTCACCTATTTATGTATCTAAATTCAGTCTATGCAAGCGCGTGTTTGAAAGAGGCGACTGTTTTTAACTATGCATAAGGTTAAACACGTTTAGTGAAGTGACGTCAACGAGCTTTTCGTGCACGCCCAATAATCACGAGTGTATATATTATTAAACACGCGGAAGAGAATTCCGATCATCATCGTCGTCGTCGTATGACTGTCGATTGCTGGCGAATTCTCGAGATCACGCTTTGTTCAATCAGTATAAAACAAAATACAATTACTTTTTAAAAACAAGCTCCGAGACCGCTACGACGGGTGCTTATATAGAGTCGTGTTCAGTAAAACGTAATAATATGATCGCTCATGTTCGAGTCGTATGTTTCACATAAAACGCTCTCAGCACCACTTTGCGTTATGGAACAATGCCTCAGGTGCACGATGACACGTTTTTAAATTCGTCCCGACCTTAATTTAAGACGATGTTAAATTTTAGTGGTTCTCGATCTCCGAACGTCGATTCTCAACTTAGATTCGACTCAAAGTTTGTACGGATGAATTGAACAATGTCGTGCACAACAGTCTGTCACTCGGTAAACGCGATATAGAATTTTATTAATATTTAGTGAAGATCGTTAATAATTTCGCAAAAAGTTATGAATAGTAGCCAGATACGTTATTGAATATTTATTGGAATTTAAAAATTCATAGATTTGGGCGTTAGATAACACAGAATATCGACAAAAACTGAAGTATGACGGATGTGAAAAAAGTTTTAAAACATCATATTATACGTAAAACTTATAAAATTAATATAATAAATACAAAAGTTTACTTTTAGTTATATTCAAATAAATTATAGTACTATTTGTACACGTAAAAATATTATCATGTAAAATGCGCGTTAAAAGTTATGGTCATATCAATACACGAAGCACGGAAAAAGTTTCATAAAAGTAATTAATTCCATTTGAACATTTTCCGTAGTAAATAATTAATGATTACAATAATGGCAAATGAAATAGTCGATTACTACATACATAGTTCTACATTTTGTATAGTATTTTAAAAATAAAAATAAAAATTATATGTTTTGGTTTCATATGGTTATTTTATTTGGAAAAATAAATAAATGTATATTACTAACAAATATATTATACATGTACAGTTATTGTTATATACATATGTAATTGAAATATATCCCACGAATACATATTATTTTTATTATTACTATTATAAGTGGAAAACAGTTGTGTTATTTATATTAAAAAAAAAAACACTATTATCGTTTGATATAGTTTTAGAATCTACATCAAATTTATATTTATTTCTTCATAAAAGCAATTATCAGTTTTATTTGTATTGAAAATTTAAATGTACATAATTGTTTTATATTTTTTGACGAGTACATTCGTGTACGGGGTACTTTCTGAATTGGTAGTTCATAAGTAATCACTTAGTTGATATGATACTAACATACCTTGACATGGTGTCGACCTCACATAATCAAAAAGGTAATTTAACAAATTTTATGTTCAGGTTAAACTCAAAAGTTTAAGATAGAATGAAAGACGTGTTAGGTGTCTGTGAATATTACAAAATGGAAAACGGTTAAAATGTGTTGTAAGTTCACCGTCTAGGATCGCGATGCGTTTATTATTTAAGTGCGTGTTAATTAAATGTTGATTAAAACTTCATAGCGTTATATTTTTGAAAGTATAGTATCGTAAAAACCAACAGGGAAAAAAGCGTTTTCATTTTCAGTCTTTTTTTTTCATACATTTTCAATGATTCTCAAAATATTTATATTACAATTTTGGAACGATTATTGTAATTTAGAATTTGTTGTGCTAAGCTGAACATAAAAATGAGCTGTATACCAATCCGTACATGATAAAGAAGGATCTCATTTGAAAATATTAAAAACAGATATTCGGTCGATAAAGTATATGTATGTGAATTCAGTATTCCCGGGCAGTGTAAAAATGGGGACAATTCCAACAATTCAGGAATGAGAACTGTTATTATTTCACAGAAACTTTGAAACTTTGGACAGTGGCTTCATGCCAATAAATAATTTTTATGATTGTTTTAGGTGTAGTATATCAAAAAAACACAAAAACACCTATAAAATTAATTCAAGTAAATAAAATAACATATGGATGAGTAAGTATTAAATTCAAATGGTGCTTCAAATTACCTAGGCATGTATAATGTATATTTCAATAATTATTTATGCAGGTATAGGTAAATACATTTTTTACTCAATAAACTTTGGGTTGGTACATTCGTATTATTATTTTGGAGGGGATCGTTATAAATTCATAACGTATTTGGATCAATATAGATTTCGGGGTCCAAGAATGAAGATGTTCCGTATTGAGAACTATATTTAATATGCTAATCATAGTCAAATGTTTTCAACAACAATAATATTTGTTGCATCACATTGGCATTGCTTTTAAGTGATCGGATTTGTTCCAATCGTTTGAGTATTAAATATATATATTCCACCTTTAGAACCTTAAATGGTATTATATTTTCTGAAAAACATTATTTTTTGTTGTAGGTACATATTATGTTTTAAAAATAATATAAAACTAATTTTACAAATCATCGTATCATTTAAAACGTATATCAAACGCCAAATCGAACAGTCAAAAATAATAAAATTAAAAATTAATTTAAATTAGTAAATAATAATGTTTGAACAGTTATCATTCAATCACTGTTGTACATGTCATACCGTGAAACAATGAATAGGAAAAAAAAGGTTCAAATTTGACAAGTGTTAACACATATATAGCTATGTGCTGAAACTAGAAAACATAGTAAGCCACTTAAACTATATTATTGCGTTTTCTATAAAGCATGATACATATTTTATGAGTTACTTAAATAATTTCTTTTCAATGCGTTAATTATTTGATTAATATATTTAGTAGCCATATTGCATGTATAAATGTTATGCTTTCTAAAATTATACGATTTCGTGTTTCGAGAGTTAAAAATATTGTTTTTATAATTATATTATTTTATTAATTTATATAAGTAAATAACGCAACATTTGAAGGTCTCCATTTTTAATTTTTTTTTCAGTAGATGTGAGTCATAAACTGTTATATTTTAAATATAATTTCATTATACAAAAATAAAGTAAACCGTATTACATTTTATTAATATTTCCATCTGTTAAGTTTCCATGTTACATATTTTCTAATAATTATTTCGTATCATAAATTCTGGGAAATATGTTAATTATAATAAAAAAAATGTTTATAATTCACTTGAAAAGTGATTCACTCAACTTCACATAACTTTTTCAAAAAACAGTCTCGAAATTTGACTAGAAACACACTATCATAATTTTGAAATTCCTTTAGCTACTTCAGTAATTGTATACAGTTAAACGTTCTATATTATTTAATATACCTACCTTCCTTTCAATTTAAAACAAATTAAAATTTTTTGTTTCGGATTTTTTTGTATTAAAAACTAAATATATATTTAAAACAGTAATTAACTTAAATCCGAATAAAGAGTTTTATTTTTTATTCATGAATAATAATTTTAATTTCCAAAATAACGAAAGAAATATCAAAAGTATTTATGCTTGTAGATATTTCAAGACATTTAATTTTATAATCTGATCAAAAACTAATTTCACTCCACTGAGGGGATAAATATTATTTTCTTATTAATGTATATTTTTGTGTAATGGCTTTTATTACTTGGAATCAATTTAAAATAATCCATTACTGAAGTCGTCATACTATTGTCATACATATTCTTAACAATTGATTTATAAAATACATTTGATCTACATTCCGTTAACGCACAAATCCATTCTTTATGACATTTTTCAATTTTTTTTTTTTTTATTGACTTTTCGTATATTTTGCAATAGTTGTTTGTACAGTCGATACAGACAGAGACGAATTTAAATATTTTCTTTTTTTAGGCATGTAATATACCTATACCGCTATCCTTCCAATTTTATTATTTTTTTTTTTTGTCTCTTTTGGCGGTACATGTTAAAACAAAGAAAAATCGTGTATGGTGAATACCTAATAACATACAGTAACAATTTTAATGAAAATTCCATTATTAATCGATCGATAAAAACAAAAATATATATTTATCCACTCATTTTAAAAATGTAATTATTAGATAGTTTATGGTATAATCGTTATAGAAACATTAAACCGTACAGTTTATATAAGTTTACGTCTTGACTGTATTCCTCGCGTAACTACCAAAAACTTCCTCAAAATTTAATGAGATAGTTAATTGAAAAAACTTCTAGTACATTTATCATTCTCCTTTCGTGTGTAAAGTATGATATTTCGGTAGCAAACAATTTGGAGGTTACCTATTCCACACTATTTGACTAGAGGCTATTATTATAGAAGCTAATTCTTGAAAACGGATAAATTAATTCCTCGTAATGACTGTTGGAAAAAAAAACAAACAACTGACAGTCTCATTCAAAATGGCGAGAATATGATGTAGAAATAAAAAAAAAAAAAATTAAAAATGAAGAGGTATTGGTGACAGCGATATTTTACTGTTGGGCATCCTATACAATTTGATATTCTAGACTACTTACTGGTCTAATAGATACATTTCCTAAGATGCTTGCCTGTATCTTCTGTGCAAATTTGAAGTGTATCCACGTGGCTGTGTTATTCTTAGACACTGGTTCAGCTTGACTACGATAGTACGTATATATTATGTTAATTACTCTATTGGAAAAAAATCAGTGATGTAATTTGGAATTTTGCTTCACAGGTGAAAAAAACGGATCATATGATGCAACTAATGCATTCTTCATTATGTTCAGTATCTAAAAACTAATTTGGTATAAAAAAATACACACATACACACACATGTTAACGGAACTGAATTAAGTTATTTAGAGTCTCTAGGTACTTGTTTCAGAATAAGGATAAGATATTTTCATTACGCTTTAAAAAGACACACAAATTTCAATTTTCAAACATAGGTAGAAATCGTTAAAAACAATTACATGTTCTATGAAAGAATATGCCACCATAAATAAGGTAAATTTTTTTTCATTACTCAGTGCTTATAGTTACAAAATACGTATTATAGTGATATGTAAACATTATAATTCTATATTAAATTAAAAAGTTTACGGTATAAACGTTTTTGATTATACGAATTAAAAAACATATTATTACGATTTTAATTCAAAAATAATAAAAAAATCAATTGTTCCTTTTGTTAATGGTTATTTATACGATTTGAATCCAAATTAATACAATTGTATATTCAAGTTATGAATTTAACTTATCAATAAGTAACCATTTATTTGAAATCAAATTAATATTTTTCCGAGAATATATTTTCCTTAATTAATATAAAAATTCATTGTTGATTTATTTATAATATAAAAATAAATGAAATACAGTTTTATTTTATCCGTGAAGCTTAGGCGATATGTAAACTTAAATATTTAAGTGAATCCATGCGATAAAAATTCTTCCAAAATGTAATTAATCTCTATTGTACTTAAATTAAAGTAATAAGTTATACTGTACATCTACAAAAGGATAACTTTCATAATGATTAAATTTGAACGGGACATTAAAAATATTTACACCGGACTTTTTCATTGCATCAGGGAATGCATCAGCAATACCACCGTAAAATAATTCCTTTATAACATATGACTCTATGGTGAAAAATCCGAATAATTTTACCTTTCGTCCGTAGTTCTTGATAATAAAAAAAGACATCATATATTTTTAAGATCGAAAAAAACCTCGCAACAGATAAGTTAGAAATAGAGTACGAAAGCTAAATGCTTAACGCTATTTCTACTCATGGATACAAATCTTGATAATATTTTAGTAAACTTGGTTTGGCTAATGAACTTGGTAATACATCAAACCACATTAATTTTCTGTACTAGTGTTATAAATGTATGTTTTGTGTCCAACGATAACCATAATATTAATTTAGTAATTATTATTATATTACGATTATTACTTTTTTATCAACCTAATTATTCTACGTGTCAAAATAATCTCAAAAACGTACTGCCCCTAAAATGTCACCACTTGGGGCTGAGCCACCTCCATCCTCATTTCTCTTTAAATCATGTATCTGGGATGGACCACTTGTGCCGTTGGTATAAACCATATTGCATTTCCAAAAACGACTTCCTATGGGTACCGACGGAGTGCGATTCATAATTCGTAGAGATAACGTTTTGGACTTTCTTTCTCGAAACTCGAGCACGTGCGTAAATAAAAAACCAAAAAAAAAAACCATAACGCATTGTCACAGTGATACCGATCATAAGTATTACTTCGCGTTCCGTTCAAAAGCCAAAAACGCGTTACCGTGTTCGCGGTTAACGGCTCTGGCGCGTAGGCCATTTTCACCGCATTAAATCGTTGGTACCTACTAATACAACACTCGCTATTATGTTAAACATCGTGACGTAGTATAACATTTCACCGGGCGCGCGTGAACAGACGGAAAATTTAATAACCGACCGGCGCACACACACCCACACACAAACACACACACACACGCGCAAACGTAAGCTACGCGTAGTTGAATTTATAGAATAATCGAACCGCTCGCACGTCGTACGACTTAGTAAATGTTATACGGTAACAATGACGATACGAATGTCACCGTGCGTGATTCGTGTACCCACGTGGCGTTTCACAATTCGTCAACTACGACGTAAAATATAATGAAACAATAGATGTACCATTTTATTCTAAATCACTAGAGATCGGCCGAAACGCGGGACGACGAATCACCGCCGTTAAACGGTATTGCGCGAAAAACATAATGCGCGCGCCACACGATGGCTATTTTGACAATTGCATCGAGTCGACTGCGTTCATTGAGAAGTCCCGTTGTCGTGGTTCTAAGGACGACGTGTTGCACGTAATATATGATCGGCAGGGGTGGATCCAAGGGGGGAGGGGCAAAGAGAGTGAAAAACAACCCTTAAATCCGGAGAAAAAGCTTTTTTTTTTATATTTAGTTTACTGTTTTTAGCTATAGTTAATTATAAAGTTATAGAACTGTATATGTTTGACGGTTGATGCGTACTGTGTACCTCAGAAAAACAGATTTGAATCGTGATCGCTGTCTTGCCGTGTTGTTGACGTCAACCGTTGGCTCGGCTTTTTCTTTGAAAATAAAAAAAAATAGTTCCCTAAAAAAAATCAAAATCAATTACTGGTCGGGCGTCCTAATCAACCGATATATAACTGTATTTCACAGAATCATATTATTTTATGTTTCATTGTATTAATTATTTATTATCGTAATATTTAAAATAAACGTTTTTTTTTTTTTTTGCCTAGTTGGGATTTAATCACTGTAGTGTGTGATAGACTAACTGCAGTGACCATAAGTTAAAATTTACACAACCTTATCTCACGTCTTTTTTTTTA
Organism: Therioaphis trifolii; assembly: GCA_027580255.1. NCBI lineage: Eukaryota > Metazoa > Arthropoda > Insecta > Hemiptera > Aphididae > Therioaphis > Therioaphis trifolii. Next base: position 42,018,301 of record CM050406.1, on the reverse strand, counting down.
TTTTTACTTCTCACTGGACGCTGGTCGAACACAGAGAGAAAGGATGATGAGGGGGAGGATGAGGTGTTTACGAGTAAGTTTGAACTCGCCGGATCCCTGTGCGGTTCGTGTGCGTCATACCGCGCGCGGAGACACGAAACGCACATGTTCGGAATCAGATGTGACACGTTGTCAGCGCACGGTAAACGTACAGTGGCGGCGAGTCACTGATGAAACCGTTGGACTTTCGAACAATGCGACGTCGTGTCTGTTTGATGTTCGGCGCGAATCACCGTATACCGTCGTCGGGACAGACAGAACACAAGGTGCTATCGGTGAACGCGCTATTGGTTCTCGGCTGATCGACTGCCTTCCCCTCGTTGTACGTTCGTTCGTATGAATCGTACGACGGCAAACAGTACTCGACCGAAATTTACAGGCCGGGAATCGAATCACGTGTTGACTACCGTGATGAATAAGTTTTGTCACCCTAATCAGATTCGGGTCCAAAAATGCATATACAATAGGGTGGCCATTATTTTTGAACTCGCGAATTTTCAATTTCTCACCCCCTCATTTTGTTCATTACTATAAAAAAGTAATTTTTGTTAAATTTGATCATGATTGTTCAACCCCCTTCGCGTGCCCCAAGGGGGCTAAAAAATGCAAAATAGGGGTATATTATACATAATCATTTATATACATACTAGCTGTCCCGACACGGCGTTGCCCGCGTATTTGTCTGTCTTTTGGCATTTTCGTAGGCCATGTATTAGTGATATTACTTATATTATCTACCTACGAGAAAATGAAAATAATTTTTTTTTATTTGGAGTTTATCAGTGGTTATGGAGATCATAGCGTATAGTAAACTATTGAGTATGTCGAATTAATATTCATATAATTTCACTAATAATAACCCTCGAGATTAAGGATAGAACATAGTCTGCAATGAATGAGTAAATTATATTATATAATTCTCGGAACAATTCATATCTACACGCCGCGACGGTAAAACACACACACAATAGAAAAAAGGTCAGGTGACAGATAGATACTATCGCAGTCGGCCACGGCAAAACCCGTAATACACCATGTGATTTTACAAATTTATTAAAAAGTTAATTAAAATATTTAATATATATTAAACAATTTGAAATAAAAACCATCCCATCTTTTACGTTAGACCAAATTACACACGGTGTAAAAAATTTCATCAAAATCGGTCCAGTAGTTTCGGAGTTCATTTCGGACAAACACTGTGACACGCGATTTTTATGATTTTTTATTTTTTTTTAAATATGACTTTATTTTGAAATATTACAATCTATACAGGGGTGTACAATAAGTAATAATTATGGTGAAAAGAAAGAAAAATTATGAACTAATGATAACACGGTAGGAAATCACTCATTAGAGACACCTAGTGGCTTTACAATAACATTTACAATTTTTTACGATAACGTTTAATTTAACAATTTATACTATTTTTAAGTCACGGCACCGATTCCGCTTGAGTCGTCTAGTTGGATTTCCGGGTAGTGCTGGTGTAGCGAGGTCCCTGATGAGCTGGTCGGGGTCGGATTGAAGTTTTGCGTGAAAGCGTTTGTAGTATACGGTAGCAGTTTCGTTGACAGAGTAGATTATTAGGTCAGAGTTTATTGCATTGTTGGAGACATACCCGGGTGCTCCAGTTATTATACGACAGCAGATATTCCGGAAGGCTTGGATAGTTCTCGTATTTGATTTTTTAGCAGAAGACCCGGATCACTACCCCGTACACCCAGAGTGGTTGTAGAAGAGTTTTATATAGTATGAGTTTAAGGGGTATATATAAAGATATAAATATAATATAATACGTCGGCCTGACCGAGGGAGTGAACGTTGCGGTGACATTTCACGAATCATGACTGAATACGTCTCTAATTGATCACGTGAACGATGAATAAAATATCGCGCGCAGCGCTCGCTTTTCAAATATCATTATCATCCTGCCCGAGACCGGCCCTGTCCGTTACTCCGTTCGGACGAGTCGACGGCGTCGTCGAAATGAATGCTATTGCACCACCTCCCATCTGCTACCAAACCCTTCTAGGCGTAGAATAAGAGAATTGGGAGGGAATTCGTCCGAAAGCGGTGTGCACGAGGCGGCTGCAGAGTTTACCGCAGCGCCGGTGATTTCGTGACCGGAGAAGGAGAAAATGACGTCTGCATGGAAATATGATATAATATTATACGCGAGAACGAAAAATACATCCTTTTTTTCTCCTTTTTTTTTTTTCACAGCACGGCGGCGCCAGGGCTCACGGAGGGGGGTGATTCGATAACGGCCGTCGTTACGCGTTGTTTGTGTCGATCGGCGCGACGGCGTCGGCGGCGTTTTTCCGTCGCCGCGACGGTGTAATGCGATTTTGATTGGGTCGGCCGGTTCGCAGACAGCGGATCGATGGCGCGACGCGCGCGCTCGTGAATTCCCGACGTCTCTAAACCTGTGCGTACGTGCGTGTGTGTGTGTGTGTGTGTGTGTGTGTGTGTGTGTGTGTGTGTGTGTGTGTGTGTGTGTGTGTGTGTTTGCTTACGTGCGTGTGTGCGCGTGTGTGTGTGTTTGCTTACGTGCGTGTGTGCGTGCGTGCGCGTGTGTGTGTAAGTGAGTGAGTGAATGAGTGAGTGTGTGTGTGTGTGTGTGTGTGTGTGTGTGTGTGTGTGTGTGTGTGTGTGTGTGTGTGGGTGTGTCTGCGTGCGTGTGTGTGTGTGGGTGTCTGCGTGCGTGTGTGTGTCTGCGTGTGTGTGCATGCGTGTGTGTACGTGCGCGTGTGTGTTCCGCATATAGAGAACACGGGGACAAGGAACTGCCGGAGAAGGACGAGCCGCAGGAAGAGACCGCTCGCGTTTGTTGCGGTGGCAGGACGAAATAGGAGACGGTAAACAAAGGAAAAAATCACTACGCGGTATGTTACGCGTGTGCACACGTAAACGGGGATTTCACGGAAAGCGTCCTCGCCCCCCAACCCTTCTCGCACGCGTCGTGATCAATGACGAATCGGAAATCACGGTGCGACCCGGTCTCTCAAAGGACCATCACACACGTGGCGACGGGTAATTTTTAAGCCACGCCGCACGCGTACTCTGTACGCAGTACGAGATTTATAATAATATGTGCTCAAGCGCGCGCGAGCGTAAGAATACGCGTACTTATACACATACACGTGGACCACTGTATAACAATTCATACGGGTATACAAATGTATTTTATAATTCGAGTCTTAATAATCAAGAGTCCGCAAGTGACATTTATCCAAATTTTCAGGAACACACGCACACACACACACACACACACACACACACACACACACACACACACACACACACACACACACACACACACACACACACACACACACACACACGCACACACACACAAAACGTTTAATTTTAAAACTTAAAAAGACTTTTGGAGCAAAAATGACCCATTTCCAATGAGGTAGTGGCCTATTAGTACACCATTTTTAGCGATCACATATATTGTATACATACATACATACAAGTTATACATGTACAAGTGATACATAAAAACGGGTCGTTTTTGGTCCTCGAGAAATACGCTGCAAACACTACGACAGCCTGCGCTCGGACCCGTGCAATTCGACCCGGGACCGTCTTGAGTGTAGAGATTCTCTGGAAAAAGCTTTCTCTTATTATATTTTAACTGGATTATTGTTCAGCGACTTTTTATTACATTTGCGTTTAAATTTTTTTTTATTTTTTCGTTTTTCATTTCGTACCCTTTTCATCTCAAAACATTTATATATTTATATATTGAATAATAAAATTAACCGCATACGTATAGCTTTACGACAACGAATGATAAAAACCAAATGGGTAATTTTAAACGAGAACTTTCAAGAATTTTATACGATTTCCGTCTAGAGCAATCGTGATACAGAAGATATGACTGGAAGAGTTATGAATTTCTTATACGCGCGTATAATTTTCGATTCTCTCCTCCACTCCACTTTAAATTTTAAACTTCACGTCGGTAGACTATTATTGGTTTAGCGTTGAGCATCAATGACGATTCGATTACCTCACGTGCAGTCGAAATGGAGGTTTGTTGGACGGCATAATTTTCATCCAAGCGTAAATAAAAATATTTACTTAATGTCCTACGGTCGCGTGGCAGTTTGTTTCCAGTTATGGTTTCCTATGTTGACCCAATCAACCAAATGGCCGCTTTGATATTTTCACAGCGACTTAAGAAGTAAAATAAACATAATTAATTTTATTCTTTCGGCAAATAACGAAAAATAAAATCAATTACTTACTCGGTCCGTGATTAGAATATTAATAGAATCAAGATTGTTCGAAAAAAATCTGTTTATTTTACACTATTACGTCAATAATTATTGTACTTTGAATTCCGTACATACCTACGTTTGTGACACATTCAACCGTTTGAACCAATGAACGTACAAGCATATTGTTCAGATAGAACATTTTGATCAACTATGGATATTGTCGTCTATCGAATCAATGACTGCCTCGTATATCTTATGGTGTACACTGGATTATATAAAAGTAAATGTATTTAATATTCAAAAGGTAATTGCTTTGAGCGCCCTTCGACTATTTATTGATTTCCACTGAACTTTTAACCGAGAAATTTTCCACCGAATAAAACAATATTAAAAATGCGAGATGAAAAAAACATCACGCTCCTAATGACGAACGTCTGCGAAATACACATCGTTTGTTTAAACGCACGTATGAAATCAAAATTATTGTACGGGTTTCACTCTAAATGTAATATTTGTTTCGATTATTTCTATTTTTACGAGTAGCAGCTAAAGCAACCGATTAAAATAGTCACAAAAACAAGAACAAAAAAAGGAAAAAATTATTAAAAACATCAAAAAAAAAAAAATTAACGTTTGATTGTGACTGAGAAACGAACTTGAATTTGAATCGAAATATCAACGAAACGTATACGATCGTCGTGAAAACCACCACGTCGACGGGCGTTATGTTGCGCAATCCTAGTCGCGACGAACTCTTTCCACCATGCGGTCGAGGACGACTCTCGAATCTCGCTAGACAGGAATTTTGTCGCGTCTTCGAAGTACACGGCACACGATCGCACACCTGGGGGTCTATTCTTGAAATCATTCGGATCGGATCCGTATACGAACAATCCACACGGTAGATTTCCGTGTGCGGACGAAAAATAGTATTCTTGAAATAAAACTATCCGTATACGAAAAACTTTCCACATACACGGAAATTTGTCCGAATGGTTTATTATATCGTATGAATTAGGTTGGTAACACTACTAAAATATACAATCTCTTAGTATATATTTTATTTTTAACTCTACACTCGACAACTCTCTGTGTAGAGTTCGGTGATTTTAATTAATGACGGTATATTTATCGCAAGTCTTTTATTACCTACGTACTTTCCCTCGGTAATTTTTGGTTTAGCAACAGTATTTTGAACTATGATACAATTAATTATCCGATTTAACTTGTGTTAATATATTAAATATCTGTCTCAATGTTTAATGTTGAAACTTTAAACTTTATAAACATTACAAGATAGGTAGGTGTGTACAATATAATTCGGATAAAAAATGTATTATTTATTAACATCAGCTAAAATATTGTCAAAAACCACGGTTATTGATTTGTTTTATCAATTATTTTGTTACATTCCTATATTTTTATTTGCTGTACATAATTAATGAAAAAAAATAATCGATTATTTTTATAGTTAATACGCAGTTATAGTAATCATATATTAATTAATGTGGTTTAATTAACGACAACAATAGGATAGTAACATAATGATGTGTTTATTTGTATACGGAAATACGTTTCCGAATGCCATACCCCCATTCGGATGAATCTATCTGAACTTTTCCACATAACCGAACCCATCCGTACACGGGAAAATTTCAAGAAACGTATTTTATGAATCATGTGGAAATCCGTGTGGAAACTACGGCTTTCGTATACGGATCCGATCCGAATGATTTCAAGAATAGACCCCCTGACCGGTGAGCCGGTCGTCGCGCGATCAAATAAATGTTTTAGTGAAACACAACCGCACGACACTCGCGCGGACAAACGGATTCCGCACCGTCGTCGTGGAGCGTTGAAAAATGGGATTTTCGAAAATTTCGACTGTTTAAGGATCGCTCATCGTATTGTTATCGTCATTAATTAGTTGCCGGTGATCATGGAATTTACCTAATATGTCGTGCTCGCTGATATCGTCACGCGTACACCGCGCCAAACGCGCCTGCAGTCGCCAGTGCTCAACGGTTTCGGCGTCTGTGAATTATTATTATTATTATTATTTTTTACTATTTTAGTATTATAATTATTATTATTATTATTATAACTATTATTGTTACTGTCGTACGGCCGCGGTGGCTTCGTGAATGATTAACTACGATCGCTGATGAATTCATTGTCTACCGTGCGCGTACGTTAACAATAATATATTTCATTGACTGCGGGATTATCTGGTGTACGCCGCGACGAAGAAGCGCCGCGTGGATAATTTATTTCACAACGTTTATCTCTCTGTCAAATGTTGTATGCATATTTAAAAATTACGAAAGGTTTTCTATTTTTTTTCTTCTTTTTCTTTTTTTTAATATTTTAAAACATTGTGTCACAGCCAGGTGCTCCGGTGAGTTGTATCCAGTGAACATGCTTTACTTAAGGATATTGGATGCGAGCATTAACCGTAAGTCTTTCCGTAAGCCAACTAAACCATAAACTATTTATACACGTATATAATATAATACACGTATTCACCTTTTGATAATTTTTAAAATGGCTCGAAACTTTTTTGGGAGCTTTTAAAATTTAATATACGTGTAATTTTTTTTATCACTCTTGTCCTACAAAGTTCGTGGCCACGTGTGACCCCGATGGCGTGTTATTAATTTCCCGATGGATGCACGCCGTGCATATCCGGAACAATATGTACCTAACATTATTAACCAACGTGTGTTGTGAGCAAAAACACCTCGGAAAAATAATTTATAAAGACAAAATGCACCGAGAAAAACTTTAAGAATTTTAATTATGTAACAATTTGTAAACGTGACTTCACGATTGACTGTAATATACTTTCTAGAGCACGTATTTATACAAGTTAAACTCTTAATAGTGACGTATTATTTATGAATAGTTATAACAGAATACAGGTAGCTTATAGAAATAATTTTTTTTTTCAAAAATAAAAACTGCCCGGCGTCTTTTAATACATATTTCAAATTTCAATAGAATATTAATAAATATAATAATAATAATAGTAATATGGATTACATTGATTTATCTAGTGTATAGAAAAATATACATATCTATAGTAATAAGAAAAACATATAAAGCTTGTTGTAAATATCGAAATAATAGTTTCACATTAAGACTGGTCGAATAAAAAAAAAATGAAATAATAAAAATTCAAAACTTTTAAACTCAATTAAATATAAAAAATTTAAGTCGGTTTAAAAAAACACATGAAAAACACGTTAAAAGAAAATTACTGAATATGCCATAGAATATATTGAAAATAAAAATGTAATGTGTTATTTATGATTCTTAGTTATTACGTATAATATTCGAGTGGTACGAGTTTTCGAAAGACAGTTAAACTAATAAGTAATAAACCACATGATACGTTCCATAAAATCTATATCAACTATATTGACGATACGGATTTTATAGTAGTTGAATAGTTTTCTGTCAATAATATATATGTACAATTAGTTCATACTAAGTATACTAATTGTTACAATAAAATTAATTATAATAAATATATATTTATGTATAATAATATGTATAAAAAAAAAAAAAAAAATTTGCTCAATTATAATACAAATATTTTTATCTCCAAAGGTAACTCAAAATGTTAAATTATTATAAGGGTATATCAAATTGCTACAAAAGAAACGTTTGACTAAAATTAACTCAAATACGTGTATGATTATTGAATTACATCGAAGTATGAATTTCGATAGGAAAGTTTCAAATCACTGATATATTATGATTTTATGATTAATATTTTCTATTCGACAAAATACGACGTATTTTTTTCAACGTTTCTTTAATACTATTGCACATTTATACTTTAAATTCAAAGTTAATTCAAGTCCAAAAACGAGTAAATCATATTACTGTTTTTATTTTAGTGGAATTAATTCATTTGAATAAATGTATTATTAATGTTTACTGTTATTCTTTCATTATGTAGATTTTTGCCATAGTAAAACGTTCAGATTAAACTGAATACTATAACTATAGTGGTATACATCTTAAAAACAACTTTTACAGCTTGGCTTCCCTCGCGGCATTTCCAACTGCGAAAAAACTCTTTTCGGTACATTTTGATATATGGTGTATTGTGCAAACGTGCACGGTCTAGAATTATTTCTTATTTCAACGATTTGTTTTTACAAAAGCAATAACCGATAACTACTGATTTGGAAGAAAATAACGATTACTTTATTTTATTGTAGTTTGCACCTATAATTCATGGCGTGTGACTTAACAAATAACGAAAAGTTCAACTACTTTAATATTTAATCCAACTATATTTCTCGATTTAAACATGAAATATCTACATCTCCTACAGGCCGAATTCACAAATGTTGATGTATATTTCTATACTTAATGATGCAATTTACATTTGGTTCATTTGAAATTGAGATACATATAAAAAAACCAAATATTTAATCAATAAATGTAAACGTTTTATTAATTTTTGTGTCACTTTTCAATTAGAATTATTAAAACGCATTTCACCAAACACCTTACGGTAGATTAAATATTTCATATTTCCGTTTAATTAGTTTAAACAAATATTAATCAATTCATACAATTTTTAATTAATATTTTTCCATCAAAATGATATTTGGAATCAAAATTTAATTTGTAATTGGACTAGGATTTAATACAATTTAATTTTATGAATTTCTATGACCAGTAAGAGGATAAAAAAATGAATATGAGAAGTGTATAGATTTTACACTACGTATCTATCTAGTCATAATTTATGTACCATTAATAATTATTATAACTACATAAATATAATAATATTGATTATTGATGAAAATAAATTAATATAATATTCATAGAAAATGTATATTTTTACTATTATGAGAATCCTCTGTAAGCCATTATGACAGAAAAAGGACAATTCATAAAGCTGATGAAAAATGTCTATTTATACTATAATTATATATGATATATGAAGACCAATCCGAATTACGATCGGGAAACGGCAATTATGAATATTTTAATGTTGAAAAAAAAATGGTTCGAGATCGAGCCTTGGCCTATCCTATTCATCCGCAGTTAAGTATGCCAGCGTTTTATACGTCGTTTCCCGTTACATTATGTCTAACATTTTAAATGTTTTTTTTCAAATTTTTTCAATCTTGCGAACACTGAATAATTCAAAACATAAAAGTATGTGTAAATAATCATCGAATGATGTCAGTCGATAGCAAAATGTCGACCGTGAGTACCGTCAACAGCAGCTGTTCACGACAGGAGTTTTGCGACACTGTGGAAATCGTCAGAGATTTCGTAGAAGATCGCGTTTAAACATGCACAATGCACACGGTATAAAACAGTTTAAAGGGAGAGTGAAGGAATCTAGATAGTGTTCAACACACAGTTGTACACGTGATTGATGACAGGGTCCCGGGGAGGAAATTTGAGTAGTGTGTTGAATGTTCGAGTGGAACGGCATGATATATTCGGATGGTGGTAGTTTAATCAAGTTCGGGGTTGCGAGGTTGTTGTTTTCTACAAATGAGCAGTCTCCAGACTTGACGTGCATTGTAAGTCACAGAATTATTTCTTATTCAAAGGGCCATAATAAACGTAAGACACTATCCGTGCACGGCGCGACGAGGGCGATGTTGCCTTGAAATTTGAATAACTCGATACGATATAAGTCATGTGGCACTTGCGGGCTGAAAACGTGTACCTACTTCGTTTGGATATTGCGTGTAACTATGTCGTAAACGGCTGTCGAAGAAAACTTTGAGTTCCTAGATGACTTTGATGTAATAATAATAATAATAATACCGTTCTTGTTATGAAAATTAATTACGCTAAACATTGTATTTTATTTCCGATAGTATAGGCAGATACGTGCTACGGTACATATAGTATTTTTATTGATAAACGGTCGGCCCGTAATAACGAATGGTCGGTAAATATTCACTAAAACTCATCGTAACATTAAATATTGAAACATTACTGTATTTCGCTCTGCGAAACGAAAATAAATTATTAATTAAAGTCCTTTAATATAATATATTTTCTGTTTATGGGCGAAATACACGGGCTAATGGTTCAGCCGGATTCCATAACTGAAAGTTATTTTATTACAGTCGATTTCTTTGTGCGAGTACGCTAAAACGACCTAAGTTATAATGATAAATTACTTCAATATGTGCCCTACGTTTGATTTCGGACGGAAAATCGGGATCGTTTGAAAAGAACAAATAAAACGTATATCACTGTTTGTATTCAAAGTTTTTTATTTTTATTTTTTTTTTTATACTCAAATCGATGAAAATAATTAAAAACGTCCCCGACAAACGACTTAATAATGAACGGTCACATAAATAATTATATGAATCGAGTTTTACCTTGATTTAGAAAAGTCAATACACTTAAAAAAACAATCCTATGTTTATTCTAAAAAAAAAAAAACAAAAAAACAACAAGACTATTTCGATTGTGTTTTAGTTATGACACGAACGAGAATCGTCGTCAGCACCCCTAACCGTTCACCGATAAACACGAACCACACGAATGTGCAAGTTATGTGATGCGCTAAAACAGACGAGCTCGTGTTACGTTTTGTTTCGAAAATAAATTACGTCATGCGTAGGAGTCGTAGACTGTTTCATTTCGTCGACCTGTTTGACGTGATTGACGATCATGCGAAATACCGCGATGACCTGCAGTGATGAGAATGCATAATTACAGTGCGATAATGTGCGATCATAAATGAACACTAGTCGTTCTGTATTATTATGATAGTCGTGTCGCATTCTGGTCGACGACGTGACGGTATCGCGGTGGCGTGTGTACGGGATTTCGGACAGATAATAAAGTCGCGGAATTTCCAAGAAGAACGGTGCGTCGGGGAAAAATGATGTCTGACGACTTTTGGATTTTTTAAGGAAAATCCGAGTTTTTATCTGATATTTGCACCGCGTGCCTATTGACTATCGAGTTATTTCGGTACTGGTACCTAATGGTATTAATTAGGTAGCTAATATATATTCCCGTTGAGGCCACTGAATATTGCAGGGATATTAAACTTTATTGAATATATCGTTGCAGTCTTCTTGCTACCTCGGTAACCCGATATAAAAATTCTATCCTTATCTTATATGTGTATGTGTGTGTATAATTGGCTTTTTCGAAAGTTCAACTTTGAGGAGAAACTGGGTAAAAAAAAAACCTCTCCTGAAAAAATGTAGTCATATGGTAAAACAGAACATCATTTGAATGCATGAAAAACTCAGATTAGCGATTAAGTTCGTAAGTTAAATGCTTATGATATGAAACTCGAAGAGAGAAATACAAAATAACTAAACTATGAAACTTTTGTCAATATACAACAGTTTTTGATATTTGGAGAAATTTTCAAGTTCGTGGTGAAATTGTTTTTAGAGTTATATGGCACTACCAAATCGATTTCATGAAGATTGTGTTTACATGTACGTTTTACTGATTTTTCCAGTTTTTAGTTAGTTTTTCCCAAGTATTGAGAAAACTTTTGAGCGAAAATTCACGTGTTTAAAGCGACAAGGACGCTCAACTAAACGCAACATTAGAACTAAGTCTGTGACGCGAAATTGTTTGTAGATAAAAAAAGAAAAAAGTGCACTTAAATGAAATTTGGTTCACTCAGAATCGATGTAGGTACAGAAACAAACGCTATCGTAACACAAATAGATGGCTTATTTATTGATAGTCTTTGAAATCGAATCCGATGAAATCAAAAAGTACCGTCAAACGACGATGATCAAGAATCGTAACGAGACAGTGATTGACCGGAGAGGTGCGACAGGACGTACGGGAAACCGATCAATCGCGGCCACGGGCGCGTTTCGCCCGACCGACGCGACGACGAGTCTCCCGGCCGGGAAAGACGACCGTTGCTGCCTCCACCTCCACGCGATCGCGTTAGTTCCAAAGTCCGTCCGACGAATAAAAACGGCTCGACGGCCATAACTTTATTATTGTCAACGGCAGAAGTATATAATAATAATAATAATAACAACAATAACGACGAAAACACGGCGTAACACACGTCCGGGCCGGCCGCCGCCGATAAATTCGATCACGGCCACCACCGTTCTCTCCGAGCCCGGTCGTGAGTTATTGCGTCGGCGTCGGCGGCGGCGGTGCCACAGAAGTTTGCGCGCGTGTAGAACAAACACCCACCCCCCGAGGGCCGATCGCGGACCAGCCGTGTGGCGGACCGGGTGACGGGCGGGGCGAGTGGAAAAGAGAGACGTTAATAACTTACCGGAAACGTATACAATAATAATAATAATAATAATAATAATAATAATAATAATAATAATATTATTATAAAACGGATCGGGCGAACAATATCATAGAAATTTATTAATTTTGTTTCTAGTGCGTTATTGGCGCGCGCGCACTGCAGAAAGAAATACAAGCCAACGGTCTATTACACACACCCGGTTACTTTGTGTTTTTCAACAACGAGCGTTTCGCCAATTTATGATCGTTTAGCCTCCTTGCCCTCCTACCACCTCCACGCCGTCCGTAACGATCGCCGTCGCCTGCACTTCCCGGCCGCCAGCGGAATTTCCAAATGCCGCCCCGCGACACACCACCGTGGGTCAGACGATTTATACTTTTCGGTTGTTTCTACACACGCGCTCGCGAGTGCCACCTCCGTAGGACACACACACACACACACACACACATATAGGCGAAACTAGACATTTGTGTAAGGTCAGGCCAAAATACTTAAAAATGTCCCTCTCTCCGTTTCAAAAAAAAAAAAAATCGACAGTTAAAAATTTGTTTATTTTAATATATCAAAAATATTTAGTTATATTTATACATTTGATACTCATGGCTGTGTTTTTTATATAAATATTCAATATATCTACATGTCTTTGATAAAAATAGTCAAAATATCACAATATATTGGAACTTAGGTATACGGGCAAAGAAAACTCATGATATAAATATTTGTTTCACAAAAACAATTGAGTCGTAATTTTTCAACTTTTAACTCTTGTAAAAAATAATTTATCAAATTGAGCTTTATAAAACTTAGACCATAGATAAGAAAATTCGCCTAGTCAAAAATCTGAAAATGGACATTTTTTACGGGATGAATAAATTATTTAAAATTTTATAACAATTTGATTGAAAAAATCGCTATGTACCGTGAAAATAATAATTCTCGTTAAAATTCAAAAAAATATTTTAAAAAAATTCAAAAAAAGTATAAAAAAAGCTTAGAAGTTTTTGAGATTTTATCAGCATTGTTAGAAAACTACCTATAAGAATAGGATAATGTTTAAAAAACACACTCACAAATTATTGTGAAACCAACACAAATTTGAACAAAATCTAATTTATAATAAACAAAATCAATATTTTGCATTATATCTGTATTTTAGTTTTCTTTTAAATGTAATTGTTTTTTCAAATATGTTCCTCATCTGTATCATTTCCAGGGTATTGTCTGCATTAGGTCAGGCCATGGCCTGACTGGCCTGACCCGTAGTTTTGCCTACGCACACACACACACACACACACACACACACACACATGCGCACAAACGGTATGGTTTATACTCCCGAGTATAGCTTGAGCGCACCTATACTCATAAACATACACGAATACGGGTCCGTTTTCGCGCCAAAAAGTTGTTGACGTATTGTATTGTTGTGGCCGCGTACACGGTTAGGAACTTACAATGACACAGTGCACATGTGTTTGTGTATGTGTTTGTGCGTGCGTGCGTGCGTGCGTGTGTGTGTGTGTGTGTGTGCGTGTGTGTATGTGTGTGTGTGTGTGTGTGTGTGTGTGTGTGTGTGTGTGTGTGTGTGTGTGTGTGTGTGTGTGTGTTTGTGTGTGTGTGTGTGTACTCATAGGAATACGACGTACACACATACACACGTATTTATATAATATATACTTACTACCCTGCGGCCGCACACTGCAGTAGTTTGTGCCGAATTAATCTGCGCTCGCCGTCGCGATTAATATTATAAACAAAAACGGCTACATTAAACTCGTCCGCGTTAATCTGTTTTTAAACGACACCTAAGAGCATTACGAGGACAGTACGTATACCGCCGTGCTATACTATATAACATAACATATATATAATCGTATGTATAATGTAAACGCTGTCCGTACCCCCGTGTAATATATACGCGAATGAGCGTGGTACGGTCCTACCTACCTACTCAAATATTTTTATCCTAAAACTTTCTTTTCCTCTTACCTTCTCTCCTCGCACACATGCACACACACACACACACACACACACACACACACACACACACACACACACACACACGCGCGCACACACAAACTCTTTCTCCCCCTCTATGTCTTTCGTTGAAATGCCGACTACGCTACCACCTATATAAGTATTATTATACCGTGCAGCGCTCTATTTCGAATACAATTTTAAAAGTTTAGAACATTATTCAAATACGCATATTATATAAATTGGAAATACGGTTTTCGACTATTTTCCATTCGTGTAAAAATAATACTTTTTTTATTTGGACCCGAACGGAAATTTCCGCGCGTGAAAATATAAAACGATCGGTGGGAGTGTTTTTTGGGGAAATCGTTATTCGAAAATTACGATGGGATAAGACTTATATGGATGTTATTTTGTTGTTTTGCCGTCGTAAAATCGCCATATAGCTGCCGTCCCCGTTACTATGTTGTTGTCTGACATTTATTTTGTATTTAAATACTCGTTGCAGCGCACACAACCTAAACGTAAAATAATTAAATAAACAACGTTGCGCTCGTATCGTCCACCGTGTATTTTAGTGCGTTCCCAGAAAAACGTTGTTTTTGATAAATTTTTATTCGATGTTATTATTGCCGAGAGCGCAGAGATGATAGTATTCTTTTCGAGGACGTCCGTTTATATTGTTTAAGAAGACCACGACGAACACTAAAAATGTCTCATCGTTCCTAACTCTCATCGTGGTGAACAATAATCCGTTATTGTTTTTTTATTGAACTCGTTCCGTGAACCTGTGGCGTTGTTTTTTTAGGGCGTCGCTGTTTCAGGCCACGGTGTCCGGACGTCAAATTACCGTCGAAAAGAGACGCGTTTGGCGTTTGTGTGTAACTATACTAAATAAACACCCCGGAAACAAAATTAGTATAAGTTATAATAACTGTAAATAAACAGTAACCTCGAAAATATTTTCATTTTCAGTCGCCCACTTATTCGCGTAGAGGGATTTGATGACTTTTTTTTCACATCATTTTTTTCACATCATTATTATTTCACAATACCGCCGCCGCTGTTGTTTATAATCCGCCCAAAACAATTATTATTTGTTTGACATAAATCATCCACACACACACACACACACACACACACACACACACACACACACACACACACACACACACACACACACACACACACACACACACACACACACACACACACACACACACACACACACACACACACACACACACACACACACACGCACACACACGCACACACACACACATATTGCGTTAGTGGATATGGCCAACCTATTTGTTTGGCGAACATGTTTCTCTTATATCGTAAAATGTCACGCAGTCAATAAAAATAATTTATTGTGTTTCAATTAAATTTTCAGGAAATATACAATATAAATCAATAATAGATCTGATAAAAATGAGTAATTGGGTCGGGTCGACCCGGAGCCGTTCTTCTGTAGTTGCCAGCGGCGATCGGTGCGTCGCGTCGCGCTGCCAATCGCAGATCTCCGTGAAACAGTTTTACTCTAGGATTAATAGCCTATCAATAACACACTGCAGTATACGCCGTGCAACCGTACCACGGGGTGTTTATCGATAAATTTTGAGCTTGAACTTGATTTTCTGCGAAAAATAAAAATTGAAAATTCCACGAACGAGAGACCGATGAATTATAGGCTATACGAGTAGGTATAGAGCTATTAATGACGAGATTTAGGTAAGCCTAGAAAATAATTATCCGTGTGCAGCGTTTGAAAAAACGGATTTAATGCGATTAGTGTTGAAATGTCATTCCGACCGAGTATTTATATTGTATTTATTCGTGTTTGTGCCGTTTATTAAACCGTCATGAGTCTAATATCATATATTGTCCGTATATGGAACTGCAGAAAACGATTACTGTATTTATATCGAGTGCGTAATAATTTAATTTTATGTTTTTTCTTTGTTTTTTTGTTTGTTTTTTGTCCTATGGTATTGTATACGATATCAATTTTAAATTTCAAATTGGAAATACTTTATTCTACTTAAACATACCTATGATATAATAATTTGTGTTCCGAAAATCTGCAAGACACGTTGCAAAACCTGCTATTTGTTTTTGATAATGTCAATTGACATCACGTACATCGTAATGATTCGTAAGTAAAATCGTTATATCGTCTACGATAGTATAATGATATCATCTTATCACGATTATTTCACGTACCATTTAAACGCGAGTCAAAAGTCTAGTCATGTTATCGTCGGAGTGAAAGAAAAAAAATAATTTCCTCTAAATCGAGACCGGAAGAATACTGATAAATCGCCACTCCGGCGATCACACGATTAAAACGAAAACGTTTTATCCGTTGCGTGTGTTCTGTTTTCTTCTTCACGTTATTTTAGTTATATTTCGGGCGATCATTGTACGTTTTACTCGAGTGTTTTCACAAAGTGCCAATACACATAAAATCCAACAATGAACTACGGCTCTGGCGATTTGCCAAGTAAGTTCGAATAAGCTACTTGTACTCACATTTGTTTTCACTTACTTTTACGATAAACCCCGAGTTAAAGACGAAAACGCAGATATCAATCGTTCGAAAAAAAAAAAAAAAAACTTTAAATTGACTCCCGATAAGTTATCTTCGTGTTATACTTACGATTGCATTGCTCGCACATTTACCGCTTCACTGCGGTCTGCGACTGATATTTTAGTGTGTTCCTACGATTTCTTACGTAAAATACGGGATAGCATTCCCAATGCGATTTCGTACATTCTTTATAATTAAATAAACTTTTTTTCCAATCACTGTATAAATAAATTAGAATCAGTATTGATATGATACCGATTTACCAACGAATTGATTTACCAATGAATGTTTGTTTTTAATTGAACTAAATAAATATACACATACGCACGCAAGTATGCCGGTCAATTGACTAAAAATTTAATCGAACGATTTCCCAGGACTAAATTTCATTTAAACCATATCATCTATGAGAGATTAACATTCAAAGCACCTTAAGAATAACGTAAGTAATAAATATCTCGGTTTCTATAAATATGCACGAGCAACAGATGATTCAGTTTAAATAACAAGTACCTATAGGTAATGTGTTGACTTTCATTAGGTTCATATTGCGTATTAAAAAAAAAAAAAAAAAAAAAAAAAGGAAAGTTTCTATACAGATAATGGATGTGTAATAGGAAATAAAAGTCACATCATAAATCAGTAATAATTATAACGCACGATTATTCAGCAATATTCAAATTTATTTAAAACTTTCGGAACGGTGCCAATTAGCGATTATAAACTTTTCATTCGGACAAAAATTTTAACCAACCCACTTATCCGTACTTTTTTGGTATCCGCGAGAGATTTCTCCCAGACGATAATAAATTTTATTTAACTATGATTTATGAATATTAAAGTTTTTATAACTTTTATTAGTCTAACCTAACCCCATCGTCAAAGGTATTTTCTTAATATTTATCTACGATAACGTTATTTTGTTGTTCGTGTTTCAGATCTAAGAAACAAATATTGCCTTCTATGTTTTTTTACCTAACATTATTGAATTTATTCAATTTTTTATGCATATATAAATTTTTTTTTTTTTTTTTGACGATATTCTGGCAAAATTGCAATTCTCTTTTTAACAATGGTCTTTTGTATCTTCAAAGGTAAGTAACGTACGATAATCTTTTTGTTATTATGGTTGTATGGTACAAAGATATAAGAAAGACACGAATGACCCAGTTTTTTTTTCGGTTTGTATAAAGTTGAAGGATAACTATAAAACTACGTAGTCGGGTTCGTTAGGTACATATCATTTTACGTAAATTTTAAGTACTTTTACATAATATCGCGGATACGTAGATTAAACTTTTGAACACATTCGGAAATAATTGTATTCACTACTTAATACGCACCAATATTTGTACGTAAAACGTGAATATATGATCGTATGGTTTTTTTTCGCGGCACGACTATTTTCGTTCAAAGCGGCGTTGTTGGGTGTATTCAAAATCAATCACTTTTCATAATTGAAAATCGATATTTTAACCGGAGTGATTAATCCAGTGGAAATACGGTGTGGGTACAAAGGTTTGTTTTGAGCTCAACCATAGTGTTTTCCATAGAATATCTTTTATGAATATGTTGTGCGTTTATTAGGTTATCGAACTCTTCAAAATAGTTGAAACTATTCGTTTGGAATTTCCTCTATTTTGCATCGATGACACACACACACACACACACACACACACACACACACACACACACACACACACACACACACACACACACACACACACACACACACACACACACACACCATGCACTTCGTACAGTACAAAAGATGTACAAACAAGAAACATACGTACACACGCATCTATGTATCTATGTATGTATGTTTTATTACTATTATGAAAGTTGAAAATCACACGAGTATCGCACACAACAGTAACGTTAAACCTCTAGGCATTTACATACGAGTTCGCACCCGATAAGTCCGTGTACACGGGGGATAAAGCAGTAGCGAATAAGAGATCTCATGGGAAATCAGCATGACGTTTTACGCCAGTTAAATTTTCGGAGAGAACCCAACTGTATCCCTATATCACCAGTGCACTCACTGCTTCCTGTTTTTTTTTTCTCCTTTTTATCCCTCGACTTAACCTGTACCAGCTTTTTTCTTTTTTTTTTTTTTTTTTTTTACTCACACATCACTATTCCCCGTTCTGTTGTAACTACATCGTGCCGGTGTAAAAGAAATTTCCGATATCCTGTAGTCCCGACGCCGCCGCTCGTTTTCAACATTTTTAGTTTTTTCCCCGCCTCGTTTACGTCGAAGCTTTCTGCGACCGCCGACACGTCTCTGGGGAGAGCACAAAGAAAACAAAATAAGAAACGATCGTGAGCGATCTATAAAGGATCCGGCGCACGTACACGTATTTTATTGCTATCATCACCATTATTATTATTACTTTTACTATTATTACTGTTATCGCCACATTTTATTTGCGTCATCAGTCATCGATGTCGATGTGTACGGTCAGACCGTGCACCAAGACATTGGTGTCTCGATTTCGGAGAATAAATTCGTTTTAAGATTGAAATAATTAGAATACTTGCCCACGTAATACGCATGTTGACATTTTATTAATGTCGTTTCTTGTGCACAAGTAGTTCTAGTATTAATTTTAAATGTGCCTACAAATCACTATTCAGGCGTATTCAAGAGTTCGTTGAAGTTAACTTCAAAATTTTCCTTTTAAATCAAAACGATATTTACACAGTTATCGGACAAAAAACGCGCAGAATTCACAGAGGGCGCGCGTAAATTATTTGGGGTCGTATACATGTACGTTTCACGTGACGCGCGCATTATTGTTGTTCGTTTCACCGAAGAACGGATTCGAATGCCGCATTCAATATTTCGTGCTTTGGAGCATTGATTTCTTTCACGACGTATTATTGTCGAAATACATATTTTCAAAACAATAATATAGTGTAAAGATTTTTCGCATTTTAGGGCGTTTCTTCGTCATTTCGTTGGTTTGAAGTATATTTTAGTATTATGAACTTCAGCAAAACAATTACAATATGAGTATAGAGTATTATGCGGAGATACTTGATTTATAATACATTTTACGGACCACTGACGTATTACGTAGTATCACTAGTATCTATTCAAATGAACGTCTGTTACTGTCGTCTCGCTAAAAACCAAACGGTTCTTCGTTCTATAGGGAATCAGTAAATCGTGCGAATATTGAATGTATTTATAAATGTGGTCTTGTTTATACGCGATTATGCTTGGACTTATTATTTTTTTTTTTCTAGAATTTTAATTTTACCTATATACGGTTTTTTTTTTTTTAATTTATCCATATTTTGAGCATTCTGTCAAAACCTTATAAGTGACACATTTTTTAAAGTCAAATTTTCCTTTTGAATATTTACCAAAAACCACAGTGTCCAACGTCGTAAGAGTTTCATGTTTTTTCATTGATTTTGTGTAAATAGTCAAACCAAGTAGCATTTATAAAAAGTTTTACTTTTTCATTTTCATGTCCTGAATTGTACACCAAAAATTACGTAGCACCAATTAATGTGACGTCCATTATATATTTCGAAAGTATTTTCACAACTATATTTAGATTTGAAAATAATAAAAAAAAACCTCAAGTCAACACAATTTTCATTTCATAGAATACGATATTATGTAAATACATACAAATAATTATCACTTGAGTTCAATATCGCATTAATTATTTTACCGACATAATAAATACATAATATGTGTATATAAATATAATTTGTAAAATCATTCGATAGTTATGGCGGTATAACGTATTGAGAAAATGTTCTGTAAATCATTAATTTCTGACTGTAACAAGGTATATTATAGTCCCCATTGACTCTGACGCAGTTACTTTTTTTTTTATACGTATCACTGCCCGCTTATTATTTGATATTTCGTTCATTTTCCGATTTCATTGAAGACGTGAAGTTCTCTTCTTAAACACGGGTCGAAATAAATGAAGGGGTCCATGCAAAAAGCAGGCAGCTCCAAATTTTTTCAAAATCAGGTTTTAATTGAATTTGATAAAGGAAAAAATTACGAGTTTATCTGTACAAGAACGAGACAAATTGACCAACCGGTATGGGAAATATAACGTATTTGGAGTCGTCTTGTTTTTTTTTCCGTGGAAGAATAGAGTAGCTCCGGAGCTATCTGGTTTTTGCCACGAATTTTCGTCACGTTAAATATTTTTACTATAATATTATATTATTTAAAGTTATGGTACCTACATATTTTATGGTACAAGTTATGAAGTGTACATATAATTTTTACATTCAGGGTAAGAATTTAGTTTCATTATGTCATAATTATTTTGAGAAAATAAAATATTTAATATTGAACATAATATTTTGAAAAAAAATCATTTTTCCAATATTGTACTGATGCAAATTATTCTATTTTGTGTCTTAAATTATACATTTCATTATGTTTAAGAAAATGAAACTGAGTTTGATATAAATTAGAGTTAATATTTTAAAAATATAATTCATTAAAAATATAATATATTATTATGTATACATTTTAACAAACATTTCTGGGCAAAAAACCAAATAACTCCAAACATTTTAGGTCAATATTAGCCCTCGTCTCAAATCAAAAACGAAAATCAAATCACGTACTACGGCATATTTTTTATCGTGGTCTAACATATTTAAATTGATAACAACATTAGATTTACCTTAAACTCAACATTTTTAAAATGGTTTTTTATGTCTCCTGAACAATTACGAAAAATGGAGCTGCCTGCTTTTTGCACACACCCCTTCGATTAAGGCTTTTATCCTTTAAACGTTTTCACGAAAATGAAAAAGTTATTTTCGCTTCAAATTCAATTCGAACACTCGACCATAGTGTATACCGGTGTATAATACGCGTGTGTTCGAAAAACGAATTCATCGTCTCTTACAAACGGACATAACCCGATGACATGATATTTTGATTTTCGACTCGGTAGCAGTTGCGTAATCGACATGTGTTACGCTGCTAACGTCGAGTAACGTCGTAAATTAAGAAACTCAATACCGAAGTCGATTACGAACCGCGTGTAAAATTCTATCGCGACCGCGTACGGGTCGACATTTTTTTTTCTTATTTTTCTATTATAATAAAATTATTATTTTTTTGTTATAGGTATAAACGACGTTAGCGGTTGGCTCGCCTTGTTCTTTTACAAATAAAGATGACGTTGTGGCGTGTACGGTGTGCAAAGTTTATCCGCGGCTAAACGGTCTTTATATCGAATCACGCGCAACGATGTGGTTTAACGACGGGGTCGGCAACGTGTCGGCACCGCGAAGAAATTAATATAAGTTGTACGCGGACGAAAAAGCGCGACGATATGAGATATCGAAAAGAATTATTATCGGGCGGTAGTATTGTTGTAATGGAAGAAAAAGCCGATTAAGAGACTTGTAGCCTAAGCAGGTCCATTTAAAACCGTTGATAATGTCTTTTTTTTTTTATTGCAATACAATAAGTAAGTGAAAAATAGGAGTTGAAAAAAAGATAATTTTATCACGTTCGTAAAAATGTATATATATATATATTTTATCAATTATGTACATTCCAAATTGAAATGGTTTATTGTTAATACTTAGAGACTTTTTTGAGTTTTTGGCATTTTTTTCTTTTGGAGCTATGACTCGATTGATTGACTCTATGAACTGATATTGCTGTTTTATGGAAATTTTGTTTATAGCTAATTTTATCGATTTTACTCGATTTGTTCGATAGTTTTCCTAACTATGACTGGAAAAACAAATTGAAAATTGCGAATAGTCATCTTTCTAATGAACCAACTAGGTACAATTTTTTTTCCGTACTGATCGAAACTCTTTTTGATTACTGCATATTTACATATGAAATCATTAATGAAAACATATTATGTATTTATGTTTAAATGCTATTTTCTCCGCAACACAGAAAAATATTGGAGAATTTGTATTTTCGTGTGATCAAATGATTTATAAATACCTAATAATTATGAATATAAATAGTCAATATTTGCCGGGCAACTTGACGCTGCTAGGGATTTATGCAACAAATGTTTTAGAAAATCGGCTACGAAAAATCAAACACAAAAATAATATACGTCATGCTTAAAAACGTCTTTACTATGTTAATAAAAAAGGGACCCATTGTGAAATCAATAGATTTTTCGTTGTGTTTAGCATCTAAAAGCCTAGAACTTGGAAAAAAATTCAAACTCGAATTATCATAAGTAAATTTGATTTAAAAAAAAAAAATAATAAAAAAAAACGCTTTGTATTTTTAATAATTATCATTAAAAGAACGACGAGTTTCAACGATCCAAACACAAAAGAAGTCGATCGAAAACGTCGTTTCCCTTTGAAGTCGGTTTTCAGAGACGGTCTTGTCGGCGATCACTCGTACGCGATATGGCTTTTATCCGAAAAAAAAAAAAAAGAGTTCAAGTGCAGCCTTGCAGTTGCGACGTACGTTCCGGCGCCAGATCGGCTTTTACCGGCGGCGACGAGTAAATGCGGCAGCCGGTGTCACGATTTGGAACGATGTTTTAATTGCGATATCGAAGCCCACAGCGGTGGGGACGGGGGGCGTACGACGAGGATTACGGGATAAGCTACTTACGCGTAATACACAGCGTAATATTATGGTACGTCGTGACGTGTACACGTCGAGACTTATTGCACGAGGCACGCGTCCGACATGAACGTATAAAATAAACTTTTTTTTTGGATTTTTTTCATTTTGTTTTTTAGAATTCATAATATTTATGAGGGATGTTTTTTGATGTGAAACATCTATAGCCGCACGTAAAACAAATTTCTGGCGTGGCGACGCATGCCGTGGCGACGCGTCGCCACGCTATTTGATGGTGTATATATACAATCTATATGCAGTAGTGTGTACCTTGTGGCGACGCGTACGAAGACGCATGTCTTCTCACACACACACACACACACACACACACACACACACACACACACACACACACACACACACACACACACACACACACACACACACACTCTCACACACCGACGGCATCGTCATCGTCATCATCACCATCACCATCACCATCATCATCATCATCATCATCATCATCGTCGTCGTCGTCGTCGTCACCGCCGTGGTCGTAAACAAGCACGTCGTTACACCTCCTCCTCCTCCTCCTCCTCCTCCTCCTCCTCCTCCTCCTCCGTGGACGTCAAGGTCTATTTCAATATGGGGGGGGGGGTCGAAACGAAAAAAATAGATCAAATACCATATATCGACTTTAAACTTTTTTTATACACCTTTTTGATGTGAAACATCTTATGGCGCGGTACAGTAGTGAGACCGACTGTGGTGTGGCGACGCTCCACTCATAGCTCGTCGGCTCAATTCTCCGAAGCTCGGCGATTTCCTCTCTATGTGCGCAGTATCGACTTATCTATTTTTATACGATTTATAAACGTATAATATGTTCACCTATATTGTTGCGTATAAATTGATTGTATATTACGTTGATTATATTGTTACGTGTAATATGTATATTGTATATTATGTTGTTTTGAACGGACCGTTGTAATAACGATATATATTTTCAAAAAAAAGCACCTGTAGGTGACATGTAAGCTTCTCAAATTGTTATGGATGACGGAAGAGAATTTCTCATGGTCATTGTATACATTTCACCCAATCAAAAAATTAACGATATCATTGCATTTTTACATCGGCGATTACTTCCATATAGTCACGAAGGATCGATGCTTTTGAAAGATAATTTGGATAAATTACCATTACTTTTAGCAGGAGATTTTAATGCTGATTTCGCAAGACACCATTCATTACAATTAATTACATTTCTTCAAGAAAAATTTAGTTTGCATATTATTAATAACGATCCAAGAGAAGCAACAACCAGATATGGAACTGCTATAGATGGAGTATTCACAAGGCACCTTGATAACGTTAAGTCACGTACTTTTGTTGCATATTTCAGTTATTATCGTCCAATTCTTACATTGATACCAGCAATTGTACCATTAGAAGCATCAACTGCTACTGTCACAGAAATAACTGACGAAGCAACAGATAATATTGATTAGAGTAGTTACATTATTACATTTATATATTTTTGTATGTCTTTGTAAATCTTTTAAGTATTTCATATGCAAATAAAAAACAAAATATTCTTATGATATTAATTTAGAAATAATTTCATAGTCATCTTATTCACTATCTATTTTCAACATTATTACAAAAAAAAAATTTTTTGATGTTTCACATCTGCCAGGCGTCCCGCGACGGCTCATTTTTTTATCATCTTCAAACACATTTTATTGTATTACACTTTTAACAGTCAAAGTGGACGTGTACCGTTTGCATTTGCTCTCGTCACGGCGAGATTGTATTTTTAACATTTTTTTTTTTTTTTTTTTTGATTGTTCTCGATTGATAGATTTTCCCGGATTTTTTTCTCGACCTGAATTACAGTTGAAAACTCGACATGTCGGTTTTTCCGTACGCTCGGACGACGACGACGACGGCTAATTTCCCATATAATATCGTACACGTGTAACCACACACTCGTCGTAATAAATAAATTAATTCGAATGCGCCGGCGAGTTGACACACACGCACACACACACACACACACACACACACACACACACACACACACACGCACACCAATTGAACGTCAAAACGCGATTGTTGGTTCCGAGTAAATTCGAACGGCACACACAAAGTCACGTCGGCGGAATAATTAACACGCGTACACCGAGCGCGCGACGGCCGTAGAATCGTAATCAATTGAGATCGCGCGGTCAGAAGCGTCGCGGGCGAATTGCTCTCTACGTGGACGGTACGCGGACGATCGGATTAAAAAAAAAAAAAAAAAAAAAAAACGTCGTGGGTCGACTGTGCGCAAACAACGGTCGCGTGTACGAAACAGGTAGCGTCCACGGGCGATCCCGTGTGGGAAAAAAACTCCACGTCCGTGTATTGACCGTCGGTCGTCCGTCCGCGTATGATATCGTGTAAACAGACGCGATTAATACACTCCCGTCGCGGTCTCTGGGCGACGGATTTTCCGGAAATTGTTTGATCTTTGATAATATCGTACGCGTACGTTTGTCTCGGTCGACTGGCCGGCGAGCGCCGGGTCGCCAGTCTAAAGCGGAACTCGGGTGAAATCACGAGGTCGCGGGCAGGCAATCGTCGTCGTTTGTTTCCCGATTGAAAAACCGCCGTGCACTCGCGCGCGAACACGATCAAAACGATCGAGCGATCCTTGGTCTCGCAGAATGGTCAAATAAAACAGCGTTAGACTGATAACCGATCGATAAGTGCCCAGGCCGAAATTCGTCCGGAAATCGACTGGACAGCATGTTAACGGCATTTCGAAAGAAAAACAACGGGTGATCTGTTAAGGTACGGTTTCCTAGACACGACTAGTCGCGGCGACCGGTCTCCGCGACGGTCTCTCTCCCACTGTTTATATGTATTTTATATTGACTGGTTTCCGAAACGCGACCGTGGCGGTGCGACCAACGTTTTTCGGCGCGACCAGCGACAGCACCGGTCGGAAAGCAGTGTATCGCGACCGTCGTCTGCGACGATATGGCAAAATTAACTTTTTCTGCCGAAGAAGAAGAGAAATTAATTGAAGTGATTCAAAAAAACTCAGTTATATACGATCTTACACGTCCAAAATATTAAAACACAATTTACAAGGATGGAATTCGGATCGATATCGCCAACACAATAGAAAAATCTGATAGGTATAAAATAAAATATTGTTGAAATAATCAAAAAATTTAGCACATTAGACAAACAATTTAAGATTTGACGTCGGTATACGTTCCTGTAGCATATTTGTTGGGGGGTAACTGTACCATTGGTTAAATATACATATATTGCGTATATTCAATCAATGAATTTACTACAAATATTACGATTATTCATCATGAAATATAAAGTAGACTGATGTTTCGTAATTGTTGGTCTCGGAACCCTGTGGCACGTTAGGAAACCAGGCAATCATCAGCGACGGTTCTTCGCGATCGGTCGCGGAAACCGGTCGCCGCGACTAGTCGGGTCTAGGAAACCGTACCTTTAACGAAAAAAAGTCTACGTCCGTGTATTGACCGTCGGTCGTCCGTCCGCGTATGATATCGTGTAAACAGACGCGATTAATAAACTCCCGTCGCGGTCTCTGGGCGACGGATTTTCCGGAAATTGTTTGATCTTTGATAATATCGTACGCGTACGTTTTTCTCGGTCGACTGGCCGGCAGGCGCCGGGTCGCCAGTCTAAAGCGGAACTCGGGTGAAATCACGAGGTCGCGGGCAGGCAATCGTCGTCGTTTGTTTCCCGATTGAAAAACCGCCGTGCACTCGCGCGCGAACACGATCAAAACGATCGAGCGATTCTTTGTCTCACGGAATGGTCAAATAAAACAGCGTTAGACTGATAAATGATCGATAAGTACCCAAGCCGAAATTCGTACGGAAATCGACTGGGCAGCATGTTAGCGACATTTCGATAGAAAAACAAACAATTTCACCGAGTGTCTTTTTTCTCTGCCGACCGTTATCAAAACTTCACTGACGATATGATTTCGTACCGATCATCATCGATTAATGAACGATGCTTTATTCTTACGCGTAGACGACCCGTGGCGTGTGTCCTAGGGCAATTTACATCTCATACGGTCTAGCACTCGTGATGTGTGTAAATAAACGATACAGTCGAATCGCTAACTTATTACCCGTCGCGGCGTTCACGTTTGGTGCCAGATAATTATTATTGTTTGTGACGATAACGAGCAGATAAATTGTATACAGCTTTATGCCGATTCGTAAACACCGGACACCCAATAGTTAGAGCATTGTTGTCTCATATAATACTCGTGAGCTAAACTAGTTGCACAAAATTGCCCGTATGTAATATCTCTGAGTGTGTGTGTGTGTGTGTGTGTGTGTGTGTGTGTGTGTGTGTGTGTGTGTGTGTGTGTGTGTGTGTGAGAGAGATCCGTCCAAAAAAGAGCGTCAGAAGTATAACAAATTTGGCGAGGCATTTACATTTATTTTACATTGATTGACTTAAGCAAACACGATATTGGTAAAATAGCTACATCTGCTGTTTAAATAACGAAATTATGCAATGTGATTTTAGAGAATGGAGATACGATGCATTTTAAAGGTTTGTTACCCTTTCAATTTAGTTTATTTTAGTTAATTTTATAAGCGTGGTCTGAGAACTTTTTTTTTTTTAACAAGAATCAATCAAATAATGTAACAAAACGTCATAATAATGAGTTGCATTATTTCTTGAACTTATTTGTCAACGACAAACCGTTGAACTAATCCAATATCGTTTGAAACTCAAAACGTAGTTATGTTGTCGGTACGAATAGTCTTCGATGAGTTCTAAATTAGTTTGACGATAGTATTTCGGAACGCATCTGATAAGCTTACAAGAGATTTATAACTAATTTCCATAAATCGCAGTCGAATATATTTTGCCGCAGTCAAAGACGTAGTTACACAGGTGATCGTAACTTTTACGAGTGTAGTATTAAATTATAAATATTTCTCCGTTCACCGCGTTCGTTGGCAACACTCTTGAACTGCAGCTAGGAACGTTTTAGCGCACTACCCCCCTCATTATTTATCCGACAGTTACGTGCACGTGTAAGAGCGTATAGTTACCGTCGGAATCACACGATAAAACACCGACCGACCCGGATCCGGTGGCTGTTACTCGGATGTTTCATTAATTGATAAATGATTTCCGAAACGCCGTGCTTTAAAGTTCGTAATAAAGTCGGCCGGCTAAAGTTTTTTCCGCGACATTAATCAGAAAACGACGACGGTGCAGTTAATATAGCATAAGTTGCAGTATATAACGCCGCCGCCGCCGCCGCGCGTTATAAATATTTATGACTCCGCGCAGTATCAGCGGGTAATGTAAATAAATATCCAAACTCGTCCGGTAAACAAATTAGGTCCTCTTGATATGGTTACCGAAAACGATTTGCACGCGAAACCAACGGGTAATAATTCACAATCGTAATACGCGGATACGACGCGCGCGATACGATGATAGATTTCGTATAAAACTTGCGATCGGCGGCGATGTTGTGTCGCGTGACATAAAATATGTAAAACGGTCTCGAACACACGTTAATCGAAAACTTGTTTGAAAGTTTGCGCCGAGGCGTGATAATAATTAAGTGGCGGGCGTGTGTATACCTATTATTCTCTAATGTCGTGTGTGCCGTTTGACGACGTCCGTCCGTCCGACCAACTCGTGGCGTCTCTCCGCCTCCTCCGTGTCCACGTCTATGACCGCGTCACTGCGTATCACCGTGAGTCACCGTTTCTTTTTTTTTTCTTTTTTTCCTTTTTTCTTTTTCGTGTTTTTTTTTTTTTTTTTTCTTCGACGTCGGCCCAGCGTCGTCCCTGCTCGCGCAATGTTTCCGTCGTTCGTTGGTTTCAATACGAATCAATACATAATATACACGCACAGAAAAACATCAATATTACTCTCTTGCCCGGACGACTTCGTGGTATCTCCGTCCGATTCGGTCCGGTACAATGGTATCGTGGTTCGCCAACCAACCGCCCGGTAAGGCTACACCTACATTGGATCCGTATTCCTCCCGATCCGATCCGATCCGACGTCGTCCGATGGTCGGATGACGTCGAAGGAAAACAAACATCCTTATATTAATGTTAGTGCCTACACTGCAGGAAACGGAGCTCCCGATTTCTCGATTCCCGACGACACCCGACACTATTCGATTTGACGGCCGATCAATCATGTTTGTTTCCATTCCGATTGTCCAATCCGACGTTTAGTTTTGCTCGTGCAATTTTTAACAGTTATAACGAAAAATGTCTGGAAAAATCGACAAAGGCTTACTAATAGAACTCGTGAGAGAGGTTTAATAGTTTGTATTAAAATAATTGTATATATTTAATGAATAATGAAGGTTTATTTACCTATTGTGATTAGGTTAGTTTCTCTTCTGGGCTAACACATACCCTGAAATTAGATTGGCCAGTTATTTCACTTTTTATCCCCTCGAGAATGTAATCGAACGTTGCGCTTGACATACGGTGGTATTCTTTAAATTTCGTAGGATGATCCCGCAATGGTAAACAAGTAGTAAAAAATTATCCTGTATACCTGTACTGTACCGTTACCGTATACCGTACTGTAAAAATGGGTCGATGAATTCAATAAAGATAGGTATCTTTATTGAATTCATCGACCCATTTTTTACTTTTGCGTTTTTTCAATTGGACGTTACTATCTAGCAAAATCCAGCACAAAAAATCGTCTTCCGAATCACTCGTCGTGTTTGCTGTAGTCGGTTCTACAGCAGACTGCCGTAGAACGATTAGATTAGATAAGAATCGGATAACGGATCACGTCGGGATTCGGGACCATTGTAGGCACTCACGTCTGACGTCGTCGGATACCGGCCATCGGACGACGTCGGATTGGATCGGATCGGGAGAAATACGGATCCAATGTAGGTGTAGCCTAAGTCACCGAACGTGCACCGACCGACGTGTTCACCACGCGTTTCGTCTATAGTTTTCGATCGAGATTCGCCGTCTCGTTGGACCGGTGGCCCGCGGACAGAAACGTGTGCGAGTCGGACCGGATCTCGAAGAAAAAACGATTTTTTCACGTTCCGACCGTGAGACGACGGCCATATTTCCGTCGGCGTTTGTCTTCCGGTTCGTTTTGCGACGGGTGGAAAACGGCTGCGTGACGTGTACGTGTACGTGTACGCGGAATCAATTCGTTCGCGTTTTAAAGCCCGCCGTGAACTTTAGATTATTCACGGCCACGTGCGACAACCATTAATAGCCAAAGACGGCTAAAATTATTCCTTAAACGGCCGAAAACTTTTCGCGAAGTTTTATCATACGGTACTCGGAAATCCGCAGCGTTATCGGTGGGTTATCGTTGTACGACGTCACGGGAAACGTTCGGCTTTTATGTTTAACTACGGTGTACATCGGTCCGTCAAGTTTCGATCGTTATCTGGAAATCTTGAATGACCACTGATTTTGATTTATGTTATTTTCGTGGTTTTTTTTCTCGATTTTCAATTTGCACAGAATCGTTTCTCAATTCGCTGTATTGTTATATTATCGAATTTCACATTACTTACGCGATACACTACGTTCGTTAGAAAACACTTGATTTTTTTCGCTCCAATTTTTAACTCATTTTCAATATAAATGAGCAATACGAAATTCCGAAATCACTCGCATTCTCCAAAAATATAAAAATCGAAAATTCCATAACGGGCACGACTTGTGCAACATACGCCTTTTACGAGACGAATATTCATATATCACATACCACGATTTGGTTCAGGTGTAAATGAGTTTTGTCATTATTCAGTCAGATTCAGTTTCATTAAAGTCAAACGGTTCGTGTACAATATAACGTTCCATGTGCACTGTTATTGTTTAAAGTTTTCACAAAAAAAAAATATATATACATATGTTTACGAGTTATCGGAATTTATTATTTGATTTCTTTTTCCTCCTTAAGTCATGTTATTCGATAATTAACTCTGTTCAACACGAGAAGGAAATAACATTGTTGTATAAAAATTTCAATGATCGACAATCAATGATATGGTTTGCTTGCCGGAACAGAACAATACAATTAAAAAATCGAATGCCGATTTGATCATTCAAAAAACAAAACATCCATAAATATATTATATAAAGAAAATAATAATTATAAATGTCAAGCATTTTTATAACGGTTTACCGAATAAAATCATTTTTTATTTATTTTTTTTTGTTTGGCAATTACAAGCCTTGAAGGCCTTTTGCCGTTTTTTTCACGTTCCCCCACAATTTCCGATCGTCAGCATCCTCAATTTTTGTCGTTCCCGAGCTTTGTTTATTCTGTCAAACCATCGCTAGGCCAAGAGGAAGGCCCCCCTCTTGGCCTCTCGCCGTTGGGTTTATTGATTAGTACTTTATGATTTAGCTTATCCTTTGCCCTCCATACATGGCCAGCCCACTCTAGTCTTTTAGCTTTCAAACGTCATGCTTGTATATATGGTTTATTGTACCCGCAAGGGAACCTTTATTGGCACGGGTGTGACGATCCCGCGGTCCCTAGTCATCGGCGTTGGGAAAGTGACGCGCCCATCGCCCAGTGCGCTCTAATAATTCACTGCAATAGTCTCCTCTCTAACCTTAATTGGTCGGAAAGGACCGGTCCTCCAGGTTTGGGGGTTGAGCGACAGGCTAACGACCTGTCCTCATTAAAAAATCCTACTGTTGTGAATCTTTTACCAAAGCCTCGGAAATACGATGATTTAAACGGAATAAAATCATTGGGTTCATTAAAACGTACTCGTATTATCTTCGTCTCGGCCATCGTTTAAATAATAATTTAAACGGTTTTTATTTTTTTTATTTATTTATTTGTTAACAGGCTGGGCTCTATTCAACAGTTTAACATAATACAATAATAATATTAATTTAAAATAATCAATACAATGACTCAATTAAATTTATGTAAGATAATAATTACAGAATAATAAGTATAATAATGATAATGAAAAAAAATATAAAAATATATAATAATAAATGAATCAGTTTTGATGAACGGTGCTCTCATTGGCCAGCCGCATCATGCGGTCTAACGGATTATTTCTGCCATAATTGGTAGTGTGCGCAGGAACAACGAAAGGAGCATGGTATCTAGTAGTAGTACGGGAAGGAACTTTGAAATTGACTGTCGAGAGAAGTGAGGGAGCATCTATACGACCATCAACCAGTTTATTCAGAAACTCTATGTTAGCGTTAACTCGCCTGCCAGCCAGTGAAATGAGGCTGAGTTCCTGCATAACTAAGAAATAGTCGTGGGGAGGATGATTTATTTCATATTGTTAATTTCATATGTTAATAGTAATCACATTTTTGGTATCTGTATCACCGGAGTTTATCGAAACCTTTACACTGTTTGTGTACATTTATAATTATTTATCGCCGCTAGGCTGTCACAATCCATACTGATCTAATGAATAAACACTAACGATACGGTTATCAATTCGTCACGATACAGCGTCGCGTTCTATCATGCTTCCGGTCATGCCGGTCAGATTGTTTATTGATTCAAATCGCTTTGACGTCTAAATATTTTCACGGCACGTTGTGTTTTTTAAGCTATTGCATAGCTCATATCGCAGGTCTGGTGTAGTGACTGAAAAACAATTTTTTGTAATGAAAAAGCGTAACCAATACCTGTGGAATCCCGTAGTCCCCCACTCTGTCTACCGCGCGGTGAACCGTATTGTCATACCAACAAAACAAGCTCATTTTATGAGAAAAAAAAACTTATGTTTCATATTTTAGTTATCATAGGCCTATAGTTTCTATGATACAAATTCCTGAATAACTAGAATAATAAAAAAATTTAAAATTATATCAACTTCTTATTTATTTAATATGCAATAGCTTTATCGCGGCAGTCCCCGAATGCCACTTGTCTTTTTTTCGTACGTTTTTCTCGTGACGGCGCTACGTGCGTTTTTCCAGCGTTAATGATTAGTATTATTATTATAGCCAGTAGACGACGGCGACGACGACGACGATAAATCCACATCGGTAGGTAGATCAATAGTGCAGGAGCCACGGACTTCAATATTTTGATATACGCGCCTCGGCCACTCACCTCGGCCGAAATCAATAGAAAAACAGTCGTTGTTCGCCGTATTAATTTACAACCTCAGCCGTAAATCAAGCACAGGAACTGGGAATTTATCACGCTGGCACGGAGAGTGTGGGCTTTTCCTAACCTATATTTCGTACCGTTAAGTAGCCAACTGTTACGCAGTAAATTGTGATTTAGACCGCTTTGACTACGGACACGTTGTACGCGTCGACGTAAATCAAATTTGTCCGGTTGATACGTCCGGCGGCCGTACGAATCTATTTTTCACTGTGGGCTATGATACTCGATAAACGTAATACGCTTGTCGTTGGTGTACGGCCGAAAAAGTATTTTGCACCTCGGGCTGGAGAAAAAACTGCCGTCGCAAATTTATTCGGCAATTTATATTTTGTTAATAAAAACGATAAAAAAAAAAACACATCATAATGAAACAATATGCACTTTTTTCTACGATCAGAATTTAAAAAACATATAAAATATAAAAAAAATAATTTAATCATCATATACTAACTGATACACATAATATGCCAATGTGCAATATATGTTTTATACATAGATAATATATAATGGATAGGACATATTGGTTATCAGGCGTTCCAAGATCTTTTGTCTCACTCAGCAAAATATGTTTCAATCCATAACTTCATATTATTCATCCATGAAAATTAATATTTTTTTGTCTGAAATATTTATAAGAAAAATGAATAGGTATATCACTGAATAATATATAAATACTATAATGTACATAATATTAATATAAATATGGAAGACTCATTATGTAATTTTTCAAAAGGTACGTACTGTATTGCAGTTAAAAAACTGTTTTCTTTTTCATTCAGAAAAAATAACTCAGTAGCTGATTATTAATTACTTCAAGTTTTTAATATACCTTTGTAGATACTTAATATTTTTCTACATAGGTCATTTAACCAACATTTTATCTGTATATTACAACAAATGTAATTAGTAAAAATTGTAAATTACTTACCTTTTTTGAGAAAAAGTGTCTTAACTATAGTTTTAATTTTTGAAGAAATGTTGTAGATTTTCCATCAACATGTTCTTTATTAGGAGCTGATTTTGAGCTATCAAATCAAACACCTTGTGAATCACCATTTTGCGAATCCTATCACATAAGAAAAAGTATTTGCTTTCTATGACCGGGCCCACATGATAAAACTCATTCGAAATACGTTGGGCGACAAAAAAATATTATGAATGGTAAAAATGAAGGTCTAAGGTTTGGTACTAAACTGATTTCAAAACATAAACTATTTAGCAGTGTTTTAAATTTAAGTCCATTTATCAAATATATCACTTTGTGTATAGCTCAATATGTTTACCATAGTCATAAATATTAGATGCATATCTATGAATATAACGCATGGCAAAACACACAATTCATGGAAGGAAAGAGACTTTTTTTGCTGAGTAGGATAGCAGATATGATTTTAATATTGCTATCTCTCTTCTTTAGTCGAGAACACGGTGCCCGCTACGTAACTAATATACACATGTCCTATCCATTATATATTTTTTTATTTTTTTATTTTATTTTATTTATACGGGAAGTCCCTTTTGATAATGATATAATTTACAAATTAAATACAGTAGTATGATATAAAGTAACTTAATGAGTTAAACATAAATTAGAGAGTAGACTAATAAACATGAAACAATAATTAGTGAGTAAGCAATATAATATAGAAGAATAACAGACAACTATGACTTCTGAAAATGACTGTGAGCATAGAACATAGCAGTTAAGAGTAAGAATCTAGGAAGGAAGGGTCCTTGATGATTGATATAACCTTGATGGTTTTATAATAAAGCGCACAAAACGAATATGTCGAACATATCGAACATATCGATAGATCTTGCTAGAGAGCATTCTGTGTTTTACGGCGGCCCGGTGTCGTAGCACAGAGCGGATATATATATATATATATATATATATATATATATATATATATACATACAGGAAAACAGCCGTTTTTTTTTTTGCATGCAACGTATATTGGAGAACGGCCGAATTTACCAGTTTTTCGCTTTCGCAATACCGCATTGAGTTGCGACCATGTGCGCATGCGTGAACTTGGTTGCTGCGGCGGTGGCTAACAAAACTAGTAACTACTAACTACTGTAGTAGTTGCAGCCGTGCAGCTCGTAGCCTCGTTGTTATATAATATTCATATTACAATATAACAGCCACATACGAACGGACTGACGACCGTTTATGCATCTTCTTTTAATATTAATTATTATTATTATAAAATTATTATTACGTTACACGTGATTCCCGGGTTTTTAGCTTTCGCCTACGATCACTCGGTCCGCATGTTAGCGCTAGGCGCTATTCGCGGGCCGAGGACGTACGGGAGCGACGCTCGGTTAGGTAACGACGATCGGTCCCGGGTCGTCTATGGACCACCAGCACCGGCCGAAGCCGTACCTTTTTGAGGCCGGAGAGACCGAGATCTCTTTGGGTCCGACCCCCCACTAGGTCCAGTGGTTTGGGTTTCCACTATCTTCACGCTGGTCCCACAGCCACCGCGTTTCAGCCGAGGTAGGCTCCTCAACCTTGAGGGGCACTGAGTCCCGGACGGCAAGCCGGACGGGCGTACAGTGGGGCTCCCCTCTCCCGTGGCACCGACTAGGTTTCAAGTTGACGTCGGTAGGTCAACCCGGTCCCCATTAATCAGGGCACCTCCCACTATTTTGGCTTCCCAGACCGGCTAGTGGTGGGCCAGGTATTATTACGTTACAGTAGTACTGTATATTTTATATTATATCGTCTGTAATTCGAATATTATATTTAATATAATATTTATAATTTATTATTCTATTATTATATAATTTCAGAAAAATAGCCGAAATCTCCCAAAAAACTTCGGAGAAGTAAAGAAAAAGTCTCCTGTGCTTTACTTAAATTGATTGGAGTACTTGAATTTTGAGGTAAATAAAGAATTTAAATCAATATCGAAATTCTGTGCCTGAGAGACAGAGTGCCATAATACGAGAAAAAAAGATTTTGAATTTTGATTTTTGAGGTAAATAAAGATGTGAAATCAAACCTCAAAATTCTGTGCTTAGTAGATGCCAGAGAGAGAATAAAGTTCCTGTTAAAATTGTGGTGAATAAAGAAGTGAAATCAAATCTCAACATTTTGTGCTAAAACTAGCAAAATTGACTATTGAAAAAAATTCGATGACATGAAATTTCACCACATTTTCAAGTGCAAAAAAAAAATTGCACAGAACGAAGTATATTCTTGGACATGCGAATTTTTGCAGGCAAATATTTTTGGTTACAAAATTAGTAAAAATTTGTGGGTTCACATAAAACATATTTTCCCATAAGACTTTGAAGTAAATCATACTACTAGATATTATGATAAAATAACATGAAAATATTCAACGTATTTGAAATATAGAAAACGTTCAAAATTGATATACCACTTATGATTCATAACTGCTAGTATTTAAATAATAAAATCGAGTTTCCAATGTTTCCATGACTTTTTGACATTTATTGTTGTTACAGTGTTCATAAATTGGCCAATATCATCGAAGAAAATTAAAATTTTTTTAACAAAAAAAATAAACAAAATTGCAAAAGTTTCTCACGTTTCTCGTCAAAAAATATTCTCTCCTATCACGTTGTGAATCTATAAACAACATAATATAAGTTAGAAAAAGTAAGTTTAAACTCTGTATTATCTACTCTTTTGAGTTTTACGTTTAGTATATATATAATATATTAATGTTGCTCTTAAAGAAGTTTCAATAGCCAATTATGATATTGGCAACTTACCAATCGATAAGATATTTTTTCAGCACGAGTTGAAAATATTCAAAATGTATACACTCTGGTATCTTGCGGGTACTTTTATAATCTTTTCGTAATCTATTTTCATATTATTTCTATGTGTTCACATCGTCTAACATTTTCTGATAATTCATTGATTTTCAAAAGTCTTTTTTAAAATTTAAAAGATGAATTCATAAATCATATCGAACAATACTTAACTGCAGTAAATCCGTATGAGCATATTTTCAAATACCTAAACGAGGTACGATGTGTATCGGTTTGGAGTCTCTTGTTCTTAGAAATCGAAAATCTGTGTCCGGTGAGAATGAGCGGCAATCGTTTATGTAGTTTTTTTTTTTTTTTTTATCTGGGTCCGATGAAAATCCCTGAAATAATAGTACAGTAATTGAAATAAACAACGAGTAAACATTTGTTGAACGAAATAATAAAAAGTACATCCAAACGAATATTATGTTGTGTAAACTTATCATTATATTCTATTACTGGCCTCTTGTCCCAAAACGGTGGCATGTCTTCGAAACAGCTGTTATTGTGCTTTGTGATCGTATATATATTATTTTAAAATAATCATTTCTGGAAAAAATTATGAAATAACATTGAGTCCATAAAAATAAATACTTAAAATGTAACCATTTTCAGAAAAATAATTTTTATAAAATTGGTATTTTCAAAATTTCTAAAAAATCAAAAAATGTTTTCACTTACGTAAACCATTTAAATATCGTCTTAAAATAATTATAGTGCTCAAAATGTAGTCTTTAGCTCCGCGTGTCTTGTAAAAAATAGAAAAAAAATATTGAGTATTCGACTAATAATATCTTCGTTGTGTCTCAAGAGATATTCCAAAACCCGGATATTCTTTTGAGAATCGGTGTATAAAAGAGGTGCCAAATCAGGTCAATCGTGGCCCACGAAGGTATTCTATGTGGCTCGTTTCAAATGTCAGAAATAAAATATTCCCAAAAAGTTTCAGTTTAACTTTTATATTTCTATCAGAGTATGTTTGCGAGAAATCCTTAATCGTTTTTATATACAACTAGCTGAATGTACCCGGCTTCGCCCGAGTGAAAAATATTTGTATATCACCATACACCTCCCCGTCACCGTACTCGTCCACATCCCATTCCCGTCCCCGTCTATAATATCTTATAATTATTTTACTTTAATATTTGTGTATCCCCGTTTTCATCTCCATACACCTCCTCGTCACTGAATTCGTCCTCGTTCCTTTCCCGTCCCCAATCCCAACTATATATCTCGCCAATCTATACATATAATTTTTCATAAAATGGTCCGCGTTATATGTATATTTTTCGTAACCAATGGCGACCCTATTAAATCAAACAAATATTCTAAATACCCGTTAGGTTAGGTTAGCTAAATTAACTATTTTATGCTCATTTTTACCCTTTAAAATGCGAATTTCGAAAAATCCTTTCTTAGTGCGCCTACACATAGTAATAAGTACATGA
Source organism: Therioaphis trifolii (assembly GCA_027580255.1). NCBI lineage: Eukaryota > Metazoa > Arthropoda > Insecta > Hemiptera > Aphididae > Therioaphis > Therioaphis trifolii. The sequence goes on along the minus strand of CM050406.1, from coordinate 41,979,195 downwards.
ACTGAAAATTTCGAATAAATCGGTTCGGTAGTTTTGGCTAGGTGATGATGAATCATCTAGGACAAGTCTTTTTATATATACAGACAGCTGATGAAAGACAATAGAAACAAGTCTAACATGTAATTATTCGATATGGGTGATTGTGATTGACGGCGGTTCGCCGGAGAGAAAAAAAGCGTCGTGCATCATTGTGGCGTACACCGTACACGAGGCAGAGCTCGAAGCCGGGGTTGAACTTTATTTTATGTACACATCAGATTTTGGGTAAAATTGAGTAATTTTTATTTACACGCTAAAAAAAAACTCGTAATTTAAAATGTTTTCAAATAACTTCGAATTGTCAATAAAAAAAAAATAATTGAATAAATATTTTTTTATCCGTCTAATATCAGTACTATCATTAATACACTTAAAGTAATTAAAATAAAATATAAATTAAAAACAAAAAATTATATTTCACTGATAAATAAAATATCAAGTTTCATTAAAAATAACGAAAAAAAAACGTTCAAGACGTACAATTTTCATGTTCAAATAGTTATCAACAAGGTAAAAATAAATGTATGATTGTGAAATTTTATATATGGCTATGGAGTTTTGACATTTTTTCTTTTTTTAACACATTTTGAATTAGGACTTTTGAGCGCTTAAAATAACGTTTCAGACCACTGCGCGTCGGAGGAAACGCTCTCGAAATGCATTGCCGCGTACAGTACAGATCGTTTTACTAAACGCAGCCGGCGACACAAGTGATGCTGCGCTTTGTATCGTCATTGGCGCCTACCTAAATCGAACAGACGCACGGGGCGCGAAACACGACAATTCACCACGGCACAATAACGTAATCATGCGTTCCGCAATCGACGCGCGTGTGCATTATCGTCGTCCAATAATTGCACCCCCGGTCATTGGTAGATATTTGGTTACATCTGTGTGGAGGCTTGACAGGTTTGCCTTAGGCTACGGTCAGACTAGACCCGGCATCGGCCGAAAATTTTTCGGACAGCATCTGCCGAATTATCCAAATTCGGCCGACGAACGTGGTCAGACTAAAATATCCGGATTTCGGTTGAATTCACAAAATAATACAATTTGGGTTAGACACATTAATTATTATTAAATTGTTTTTTGTTGTTTCTTGTTTCTTGTTAAATTTACGCCATAGGCTCAAGTACAGTATAAGTTTAAGTCTACAAATAACACGATACAGGCTAGCTAATTATTAATTAATTAATTTGTTAATTGTTCGCAGTCAACCACGTTGTAAATGTTTTGTTGTCGAGGGCAAATGACAAAATGAAAGTGACAAACAAACTTCTCGTGTATGGTGTTGGCGTATCATAATGTTATGAAAACTAAAATCCTACAAACGTTGTTTTCATTTGTTTGTTTTTGTTTTTATTTTTGGAATAATAATATAGGTATGTCGGTATAGATAGTATTTTGATTTCATCCGGCATCAGCAGTATACGGCCATGAATGACCGAATTTATCGGACGCAATGTGACCAGTACAATTTGAATTTCATACTTTTATTTCTTTTTTCATCCGTGTTTGGTCGTATTCGGCCGATACCGGGTCTAGTCTGACCGTAGCCTTACCCATTGACATAAGAAACATTTTTCAGAAACAAGCTTTCGTCTACTAGCTAGTTTACTTCATTCTAGCTCAAGTTAATATAGGTGATAAATAAAGGTAATAAAAACTAAGTAAAATTAAGAAATAAATGCATTTTGAGAGCTACTACAATTTTTATTTTAAAGTCATGAATCTGTTATTTTCGGCAAATTTATCAATAATTTCATCTCAATTAATACATTTAGGTATACTTTTTTCCATGAACAAAATTTATTAAATTTATTGAACTCACGGTGGAACAATAAGTGAAGTATAGAAAAAGAATAAAGATATTTCAAGAGAACTTTTTAGTATTCTGTGGGATTTAGCCCTTCTGTCAAGTCACCCAATATCCGCCGATGGTCCCGATTGTGTTGTTCAATGGTCATGCGGCAGAATGTTGTCCGTAACAGGATAATAATACGGTGACGAGAAAAAAAACTCGATGTGCAAACAATTGTAATAATAATAATAATAATAATAGAAAAAATCGCCAAGACGACGCGACGCAAAGCAAATTCGCGCGCTGGAAATAAACGGTTTACGCGAGCGCTCGCAGGCTTTAATTTCAGGTCGTTACCCGGTTGATTTACCACCGGCCGAAGCCGGCCGCAATTTTCAGTCGTTTCGCAGGGTGTCGTTGGTCCGGGGCCCGGGCGCTCGCAGGATATGATAATAAATTCAGGTAGTGTTCTCGAAACGCCTAACGACAGTAACGCTCTACCGCCGCCGCCGTTGGTAGAACACATAAAATAGCCCGAAAGCGAGTGTATAAAATACGAGTATATATTGTTTTGTGAATATTCGAATACGATTTAATCGAGTTAATAATAATATATAAGTAGGTGCCGAACAATTTTCATCCTGTTTTCGAATTCCGAGTGATGCGAAGAATTATATTTATAATCGGGGTCGGGGAGTTATTTTTGTTATATAATATTCCCGCTTTTTCGTCGATAAATGAAACGCGTCAAAGTTTTCCCACGCACTCTAAACGTTAATTGAGCTACATTTGTAATTTGACAGAAGTGTTTTTTTTTTTCTATAGAATTTCTTCTATTATTTCGAGAAATATCGAAAACGGTATATATTTTCGTTGACTCCAAAAACCGCACACTTTTGATAAAATACAGGACAAAACCGCACACATTTAATAGGTTAAAACCGCACAATTTTAAAAATTGTCGTATCCAAAAACCGCACAGTTATGATTTTAACCCCAAAAATGTCGATAAACAAAAAAATACCTATAATATTAATTAATGTCAACTTAAAAATGCATATATTCAATAATTTAAAATATTAATTAAAAAAAAAATCTAAAACTAAAAATTTATATAGGTAGGTATTTAAAAAATTTGAAATATTATTTTAAAAAAATTAAAAATATTAATTTAAAAAAAATTAAAAATTTTAATTTAAAAAAAATTTAAAACTCTCAAAGTTTGATTGGTTGAAACCGACTGCCGACGTTTTTTAAAAACTTTATTCGATTTCCGTCACGTAAAAATTCTTCCCGACAAATAAACAAATGCTCCTAAAAATAAATACAATTTAATTAAAAATAAAAAATATTATTATTATTTACCTATTTACTAACTTGTTTTTGTTTTTCAATTGGACGGATTATATTTTGAATTCCCTTATGGTACTGGTAGATATCATAGATGACACTAGCATCATCTTATCTTTTCACTATTTTCACTAAAAATAGTGTGCGGTTTTAAACCACTATAATTGTGCGGTAATTGACCGATAAGCTATGCGGTTTTTGGTTATCGACCTTTTTAGGGTCAAAATCAAAAGTGTGCTGTTTTTGGATGCAACCTATATTTTATACCACGGTCGTTATACTTTACGAAAACGCTATCTTTTTCTGAGCTGTGTTTCACTAACGTTTTGAAAATTACATTGCTTGGATTTATTTTACTCCGGTAAAATGTACTGAGGTGACATTACCGTTTTTGTGTTTCAATTTTTGATTCAAGTGTTTATAAGTACGAATCATTAATGAATATAAAATAACATAACGTAACATCTTTACGACAATTGCATTTGGTACCTACTGTATTATTTGATGGAACATTTTCGCAGTCATTTTTTTATTTTTTTTTTAAGACTTATTGACATTCCTATTTAGAAAATATTATCAGGTTAGCAAATGAGAGTCCTTCGCGAATTTAGTAAAAGAAAATAATCGCGTGCCAATCTCGTACTCAATTCGTACTACACTCGCGTGTAAGTACTTACCCTCGGCTTTAAGTTTTTAGTCTGGCACTACAAGTGACATTACACTTGTGCATTTTTGTTTCGTTGTATTTCACTTTCATTATTTTAAGTGCTGAGCAGAATATGTTTTCCCATCGGGGGTTTAAAAGCAGCATATCGCGTATCAAGTATTGATAATCGACTATTGATGCGGGTTCCGTTTTGCACGTAATCAGTAAAAAGTGTTTAATTATTTAAAAATCATTCGCGTCCAACGTGATCGCGATCGAAATCAAACAACGGTATTATTGACACGGGATTCTTATTTGTTTTCATCGATAATAACGTAGGAAGAACTAATCAAAACGCCGTCATCCTTCTTAATGGAACTTTATTGGTGAACGTAAACGACGAACGTTTCCATTAATTTTAATTGTTTATTCGGCGAACGGTGTTTTTTCTCATCGCATCACATAAAAAGAGCAGCGTGAGCATATAACCGAGAGTACACGGAAAAATCACGGAAAATTCGTTACATTGTTCGTCAAACTTTTTCCCTTGGCTTTCGTGCGACGTCAAAATGTTTCGCGAGGCGCCCACATTCCGTGTAAAATATAAATAATAATGATTTACCAGTGTAAAATGCATTACGCTACGTCACGTGTAGTCGAAATACAACGTAACGACGTTACAGCAGCTCTTGCGTAGGTATAACAACTAAATGCGGTACCTACGTTAGAAAATTTCAAATTAATACTCTGATAAAACGTAGTTTGGACTTTGTCTTACTTTTGAGTGTATTTTCATTTTATTTATTTGTATTTATTTTTATTTTTTATATAATATATATATAATGTTCTTTTTTCGGACGCGCATTTGTACACGCTCGGTATACCTGAAGTATAATATCTATTAAGTAAACTAAAAGAAAATTTATGTATGCGAAATGATATCATTAAATTTAATATTCCAAACAAGACAAAGAAATAGAACGATTAGGCCGGGCGCAATTTGAGACGTAGGCGACGCAGCACAGCGCAGCACAGTTTTTGTGATCTACTGGTTTGAACAGACGAGCGTAAATTAAGTAGCAGGGTAGGGCAGCGCAGTACTGCTCCTACGTCGCACAGTGTTTATGACACAGTTTCCTGCGAATGTGTAGCGCGGTTTTTCAACTTCGACTTTGAAAAATTTGAATTCAAATTTTTTTACTAAGCTATAATATATTATGGAAGAACAACTGATTGAAGCAGTTCGACAAAACAGTGTCTTATTTGACACTAGCCATCGTGACTACATGAAGGCAACATTGAAAAACAATGTATGGGAAAATATTGCTAATGAATTGAAATTTAAAAATGGTAAGAATAATTTATTAGATGAAATATTTATTTTATTGTAATAGATTGGGTATAAATTTCCTTTGTCAAAACAAATTCTCCGTGACTCTTTTTTTTTTTTTTTCATAAAATCACTATTTCGCAACTTTTTTCGTTTACTTAAAGAATATAAAACCAGTTCAACCAATTTCTCATCAGAATCAGATTCCGAACTTAAATCTAACTTAAATAATTCGCGAGCCATCATGATGTCGATCTCAAATGTTTTCATCGAATGACTACACGAAACTGCGTTGAAATACTGTGTAATATTATTCGCTCACACGGGTCACACAGTTCGGTCCTACGCTGACTTGTGCTGCGCTGCGTCGCCTACGTCTCAATTTACCGTCTAGTCGTTATTATGGTTAGGCTCGTGAACTGTCAAACCGTATCTCATCGAACCGATCGGAAAAACGTTGGGTACGTCTATGATGTGCCATGCCCTCTGACCAGCCGGAAAGAAAAATATCACGTTTTCCGCCGTCGAACGCCGCGGTGTAATCGAGAGTGTAACACGATAATAATTTATACGACGTTTTACACGGTATAATTAATGTTACGTAATTCAACAACTTTTCGGATGGTTAACAAAATTATTTTAACGCACACCGTCGAATGCGTTTTCGTAGTTTTCACGTAACCACTTTAGAATTTAGGTAGTACAATAAATTATTTATGTAGTATATGCTATGGTAATTAACTATCTACTAGAGATGTTTCACTTCATTAAAAGTTAAAACTTATTTGCTTACTTTTACGGTGAGTAAATGTTTACCAGCCGAATTTATACGGATGATAATTATTTGTCGCAGGTAGATGTCGTCGCGCAGTTAAAATATCATCCAAATACGACGCACTAAAAGTAATATTTTTACTCGACATATTTTTTTATTCGGATAAAACACGATCGATCGTCATCATCGTTTTTTGTTTTTGTTTTTATTTATCAGGTGATTTTTATTAAAATTTATTTGTTTCGGGGGTTTCGAATACACGTCTACCGGAGAATAAAGTATAAAACGCGTTAAATAAATAGCACATCGAATCGTAAATGTTAAACTTTAATACAATATAGTCGTTATTACGTTCGTGGAGATAAATTTACGATGTAAACCTTGATAAATTATACGACACAAGAACGACGATAATGTTTACATTTCACCGAGTCGTATGAACGACATCGAAACATTTAATGGCGTTCATTTTAATAGGTATTTCAACGATGACTCATTCGCGGTTAAACATATTTGATTTTCGTTTCTGACGCTTGATCGATTATTACCCATGATTTTAGATTCTGAGTGAAGCGAAGGATCTTATGGTTTTACAATGATGTTTATTTTTTTTTTCTGTAAAGACTTTTTCATATAGAAATCCTTGTCCAAAAGTTTCGTCTAGCAACTTTTAAGATTCGAAATTGAACTGAGATGGTACTTTAGAGAGGTCATTTTTCCAAAATCTCCATAGTTTTTCCAGTAATCAAGAATAACGATCGAACAACTGAGTAATAACGGTAAAATCGGTAAAAATCCGCGGTAAACGAGATTTTCACTGTTCCGATTTTAGGTATTTAGTCATAAATCGAAAAGTATTGAAGCTAGAGACTTGGAAATTTTATCCAATATCAAATACATACTTTTTTATATTGGACAACATTTTCAGAACAATTATAGCACATTTGACTTAAATATAGAACTTTTAATTTACCAAATTGTTTGAAAGTTTTTATGTAATATGATTTTAAATATTTGACAAAAAGTTCTGAAAATTTAATATGACCTTACTCATATACTTACCTAATTACCCTAACAAAAATTCAAAAGTCGTGAGTCAGGATTTTTTTTATACACACTTTAATAAATTATTATAACTCACCAAAAATTATACAAATAACCGTAAAATACGTAAACAGTATTTAAATAATAATATATTATATTACACTGATGCTTTGCTCAGAATCGTTTTATACTAAAGAAATGAGTCATCATTTCTTTAAAACTTAATACATTCATCACCAATATCTTGTCCGAGGACCGAAGGGACGAAGGACGAATTTGTACCACCATCATCTCACTTACCAGCTTTTTTTTTGTTCGGTAATTGGACACAACACGATCAGTTTTTATGCACCATCGAAATCAATAAAACCATCTCGAACAAGTAACAACACTACGTATTGAAATAATACGACATGTATAGGTAGTAAATAATAACAATAATAATATGCTAACGACTTTAAATATGTACTAGTATTCGTATTAATACTTTAAGTACCCCGAGTCATAAATTATTTTCAGGCTTTTAGGTCTATTTAAACGCGATGCGCTGCGCATAAATCATCGCCGCTCGGCGAAGCCCTCTTAAAAAGGTAAAACTACACGCCAGCTCTTCTATCCGATAATAAATATTAATTCATTGATGGCGAGTATATAGCCCACTATTAAGTAGACAGCGTACTATTATATAGCGGTAGTGTTTTAAATAATCAACTGACGTCGGAGGGTCTCTTCTGAATTATTACACTTTTTTTTTTGTTTTCAATTTTCAATTTTCACAATACGACCAACTCGTGTAAAATAATTACGCTAACAATATGATGACAATCAGACGCTTAGATTTAAAACACTAAACGTTATAATCACAGTGATGAAGTAACGTCGATTATACGTAAGGTGACCATACGTCCCGTTTTGAACGGGACAATCCCGTTTTTTATTTTGAATCTCTGTCCCGTTGTCCACTGGGAAATCTTCGGGACGCTAAAATGTAAAAAGTAGACAAAAAAAAAAAAAAATAATGAAAATAAATGTTCTTTGACGAAATATCGTTTTTAGAAAAATATACAAGTACCTATTTAATTTTGTAATTATTACACGAACACATTTTGGTTATAATAAGTTAATTACCTAGTAAGTGTAATAAGTTAATTTAATTTTTTTTCCTTTAAAAACATTATATTTACCACAGAAATTCGCCAGTAATATTATTAAAATAAAAATATTTGTTTGTAACAAATAATTATGATTTTTTTTTTTTTTTTGTCCCGTTTTGATTAAAAAAATATATGGTCACTTTAATATTGTACGTCTTTGAAAATCAAAGTCCCCGCGATGAGTCTACGTGTCGAAAAAACGACGATGCCACTCACGCACACGTGGTGGACGACAGACGTATTTTTGAAATGAAAAAAAAAAAAAAAAACCAAAAATAACAAAACAGACGTCTATGGAAATACGGTTAGTGGCCGCGCGCTCGTGTTAAAAGCGAACGCACACTGTTCTCGCGCACTCTTTGCGTATCACGGAAATCCGTACCGAAAACACGCGTTTTGCCCGTACGGTCAGTATATTACGTATAATTCACCGGACGAAATAATAAACGAATACGTCGTCGTACCGGCGCGCCGCTCGTGCGACCCGTTGACTTTCTGAAATTATTCTAGTGACTATCCGGTTTTATTTTCCGAGCCGAGCGCGCCGTCGTCTTTTAATTAAAACGATATCGCGTTCGTCCTCGAAACAATTTTACGAAGGTAAACATTTTTACCATGCCGTTTTGCACTAGACGCACACAGGAATGCTAGTATTCAGGGCGGGCGGTTATGGAGGCGGCCGTGCGCTCCGGTCGTCCGCAGTACGTTTGCGTCGGTGGCGGTAATATCGTCTCTCAGGGGCGCGTACCCCCCCCCCCACGTTCCCCTGTACGTTTGCACGCCCCCCCCTGTACGTTTGCACGCCCCCCCTGTACGTCTGCACGCGCGACGCGCACAGCATTCCGAACGCTTTCGGGACGATAGTCGTTCGCCACAAAGACACTCGTAAAACGCGGCGGTCGTAATGATGCGTATCGCGTCGCCGTTATTATTATTATTATTATTATTACTGGCGCTGTTTATACGACTGCGCGGGGACGCGGACACCGTCGGACCGTCGTCGTAGCTTTTAGACGACCTCCTCGACGAACGTTTGTGACACACGGCCCGTTTCACGTTTCGAACCGGTTCGACGGAACCGGCTTATCTATGAGATGTCGCCATAATAATAACGTGTGTAACGACGGTGTGGTCCACGCGAGCCGTCCTGGATCGGGAATCACACGATCCAGCTTTTTCGCACCCAAAGCAGGGACGCCCGACTGAGATTTTTCACGTCAAGTACAAAACTGGAGATTTTTTTTTACATCAAGTCGGTCTTACACGACCAGGGCACTCGGTGACTCTCCGACAATTGTTGTACCATCGATTACGAGTATATTACATAATTATTATCTACCTACTCGTGAAATTAATGGTTGTACTTTACGAGTCACACATTTTTTTGGTTTTTTGCCACCCCCCCCAGTGACATATCTATGGGCGTCCCTGGCCCAAATTTATCTGGAATCCAACGAATCCGCTGAACAAATCGACGGATCCGTACACGTCGTCGTCAGCGCCGAAAACTCTCAAACCAAGCCTAGACGAGCCGAGCTTACACGCGCTAACCTCTACCCGAGCCAGGACGATTCCCATGGCGCGTTTACTCGGCGCGCCTCTAGGCGCGGCATAAATTGCCGAACCATTCCGAGTCTGTCTCACATTGGCATCAGTACTGTGTTTTTACTGTGTTACTTAGTTTTTAAAATTGTATTTTCGTAAATTTTATTAAAAATGGATCAAAATGAAATAGCCAATGCTGCGGCGTATTACGTTATTGTATGCAGTGAATATTTAAAAAATTATGATATTGTACATGGTGATGAACCAAATCCTCCAAAAAGAAGAAGATACTGGATGGATACTTTTTATAAAAGTCGAAAAAGGTAAATATCATATTTTAAATTACTTTAATTTATCGTTTGATTTTTTTTGTTGTTGTTATTTAGTCAATTATATAATCAATAAAGTAATCAATAGGTACCTAGAAGGATTAGTTTTCATGTTCAAAAGTTATGGCTATACTAAAAAATACTTTTAAAAGTCTAAATACAATTATAATTATTATATAGTTATAAAACATTTATTACATAAGTATACGTGTTTGTTTTTTAGGTACAATGCGACAAACATGTTGCATGATTTGACCATAGACCCGTCAAGGAAATTTGAAAATTTTTGTAGAATGAGTTCTGTTGATTTTTAATATATTTTAAGTAAAATAGGACCTCATATTTCGAAGATGAATACGAACATGCGAGAATGTATTCCAGTAAAAGAAAGGCTAGCTGTAACGCTTAGATTTCTTACTCGTGTAGACAGTTTTAAAAGTTTGTCATACTTGCTCAAATTTTCACCACAAACTGTGTCAAGATGTGTTAATGATGTATGCAAGGTTAAACAGCTGAAGGATGAAATAAAGGTATGTAAATAAACAAAAATCATAAAAACAAATTCCATTAAATAATTATAAATTAATAACTATATATTAATTCATTTATTGTGTATTTTTGACTGAGATTTATTATTTTTATATTTATTATCCCACGAATCATGCACAGAGTTCCGAATTTTGTGATTCGGATGTTTAGGATTCCAGATACATGGTTCTTGTTCGTACAGTTGAAGGAACTCCATAATTTGTTCATTTGACCACTCCATCCTTTTATATTTTTATATTTAATTTTTCACAACAACAAAAAAATATATATATATATAAGAAAACCACTGAACAAATCAAAATATTTATACACTCATAAAAATACGTAAATACACAAATTTAGTAGCCGCGCTCGACGCTCGTCAATCAGTTGGAACGCGTTGGATCGGTTTGACGTATCAAGCAATTAGCGCGGCTCGTCTCTTAAAAACCGACAATTTTAGGAATATTTTATACGCTGAATCAAACGATTCGTAACGATGTACGAATCGTATTAATGAACATCAATTCACTGGATTTTCCACATCGTACGTATGTAGGCGGAGATTCGGAATGAATACATGAAAATCAACGGGGAAGTTCGGAAAGTTGTCGGACGACGCCGAAACCGGGAACGACAAACAGATACATTCGAACCTCGTTCGGCAGTAGTCGTGGTATATTGACACGCGTCAATGAAACTATAGTCGGTATAAAACGTCGGCGTGTTGGCCACGTCGCACGGTGTAGGGGCCCGGCGATACTGCACACCCACCTTACGTTGAAACGAAGTAGTAACACGATTGGGGCGGACCTGTCTCTCGGAAAAAAAAAAGAGTCAAAAGCGCGGAAAAAGTGCAACGTATTTAATTCGTATTGTAGACGGATATCGACTTAGGCTACGGTTACTACGTGCTCTGCACGGTCCGTTATTTCAGATACCAGATCGGACTTAAAATATTAACAGGGGACCGAAGTCGGACCGGATTGAATAATTGATTCGATCATGTGAACCAAACCGAACCGTTTGCTGTTGTTTAGCGTATTGAGAAGACCGGACCGGACCATTACAATTTTCAAACAATTAACAGACCAAACTGACCCGATTTTAATATTGAAGTAAGACCAATCCGGACCACAGTAAATTTTATTTTTAAATATTACACCGAGTTGGACGATTCCATAGATATATAATATTTATATTCGTGGAATTGACAATTATACATATTACATGACGTCAAAATACGATATATTATATTCATAGGTCCCCGGGTATCCCTTTTTCAATTATTCGCTGTTGTCATAAAAGTTCACGTCAGTCTAGACTGTAATTATTATTTATTCTTGGAAAAACAGAAATAGATGAAAATATGCTATTAGTGTCGGAAATTTAACATTTTATAAAACGTATAATATTATTATGTGATGTGTATAATTATTTCTAAATATAAAATCGTATACGGCGGAATCGGGACCGAAGACCGGACCAATACCGGTACCGGTCTGAAACCTGGACCAGGACCGTGTTGAAAGTCAATACGAATATTTTATTCGAACCGAGCTGAACTGGAACACAAAATATTTCTGTTGAGACTAGACCGAATTAATTTTTCAATTTCTAAAACTAGACCGAACCAAACTGTTACTTAATTTTATTTCATAGAACTGGACTGATTAAGACCAGACCATGCAGAGTACTACTATGTATGCGAGTTCTGACGTATTCGTCTGAACCAGTGATGCCCAACCTTTTTTCTTCGGCGGACCACTTTGGTATACAATTATTTTCAAGTGGGTGACAAAGTAAAAAAGTACAAAAATAATTTTACATATTAGACTTGTTTCCATACCTTTTATTGTCTATTGAAAAGATTATGGATTGAGGTACACTTCGTAGGTACACATTAGTTTGATCAACTCTGAGGAACATTTAAATTTCAACCAAATTTTTAATTTTTATTTGAAGAAATACAAGGTCAAATTTCGCATGAAAAATAAATGTAAGACATTTTTGTATAGTTTTTAGTATTGAAATTATCATTAGTATTGTATTTTTGAAATATTTATTTGAAAAAATGTATAAATTAATGGAAAAAAATTTTGTAATTATTTTACTTTTTTTCCAATTGTTTTTATTTCAGAAAACTCGTAAACGGGCCACATAGAATACCTTCGCGGGCCGCGGGTTGGGCACCAATGGTCTAAACAAACAAACGCCTGTTTTCTAATGAGAGTGTTTACACTGGTAGCGTTACAACATACACGACGTCGTCAGAAACAGTTGAGCGTCCAAACAAGTTTGATTTTTTCGTCCAAACTGCGTCTGTTTTGATGAGATTTTTTAATGATATAATCATAATTATTATACAATTTATTTGTTTATTTGAACCATGGATCTCGACAAATTAATGAGTCTCGTGTACGTCAATAGGAGTTTGTGGGACACGAGTGAAAAAATTACGACAACAGAGATATTTCTCGGCAAAAGTGGGAGAAAGTTGCTACAGAACTCAATACTAGCAGTAAGCACAATTTTTAATTGAATATCGTCCATCTTTGCTGGATGACTGAAACGCACTGACCACCAGAATATCAAAAAGCGCACACAGTGTAACCGCTTTGTTCCGAAGAGGAATTCGTCCGGAAAATTTATCGTTAGATCTCGCATACATACGAGTAGTAACCGTAGCCTTAAATCAGGCACACATGCGAACCACACGTTTAAACTACTCTGTGAGTGGATTTCATTTGAACGAATTTCCCAAAACGACACTTCATTTGAGAAAAAAAAAACGTAGTATGATGAATTTGAAATAACGATGTGACATTTTTTTTCTTTTTCGTGTGAACCGTATCTAGTTGTCTTGCAATTTGGGAAACTCGGGACTCTCGGCTCAAACAACTCACACGGTTGAAAACGTTTCTTTTATACAATATTTATAAACGTAAATTCGAGCGTTAATTGGATTTATTAGTATATATGTACATAATTTGGCATGCTGTTAATTTTCTTTTCCGAAATCACTCTTTAATATATATTTTAGGCGTTTTAACTATACTATAGTGAAAAATATTATTTTTAAGTAAAACGTCGAATACAATATTATATTAAATACGTTTCCAAAAGCGTCGGTCGTACGGTTTTCGTCGTTAGCCATAACGAAATCACGTGCTATCAAATAACGTGTACCCGTGTGCACGAATCGAACTACTACTTCTATGTGATGATAACACGGTGTTCGCCGAGTGTTTATACTTTTTAAATCTTTAACTGGGTCCAAACCCAGCGTGTCGCAGATTCTGCACACGAGACGCACGAGAGTTTCGCGGGACAACGGACACCGTCCCCCGTGGACTCGGCAACGATAACTCGGTGAGAAATCATCGTTCACAGAGTACGTGTGAGCACGCTCGCGCCGCCGGTCTACGCGATGAAAATAGAGGACTAATACTAAAGTCGCCGTGCGGCCATTTCCGTTCGCGTGAAGCTAAAACGTTTTTCTAGTCTCACGGCGAATGACGCGAAAAAGGTTTTTAAAGGGTCACCGCGGATCATAATATTTCTCTCTCTATTCCCCTTACTCTTTTCACTTCCACATCTCTCGCTTTGTCTGTCTGTCTGTCTCTCTTTCTCTCTCGCTCCCTCTCTCTCTCTTCCTCTCTCTTTCCGTATTTTACGTTTTTTTTTCTCCTTCCAAAGCATTAAAAGTGCCGACGTCGGTGTACCGCGCAGTGCAGAGTGTTGGGATAAGTCGTTATTGTTATTTCCTTTTTATTTATTTATTCTCGCCTCCGCCCGCCGTTATTGGTCTCGGTTTTGAGTCCCGCGTAAACGTCGTTCGGCCACCGTTGTTGTTTTCATTTAATTTTAATCGTATTATTCGAAAACTAAAACGTCGTATCGGAGCGATGACGATAGCTCCATTTTTTCGCGCAACAGTCCGCAAATACTCGTCCAACGCGAGTGGTGGACGATTTTTAAAACACGTCCGTAACCGCGTCACGTCGGACTGGTCGTGTCACTCGCGCCAAACGTAACGCAAAACGTGATAATATCGTATTAACGGAAACTCCACCGTAAAGTACGTCCAACTCTGCCGGCGAAAAAACGATGGAAAACTACGCGGGCATAGTGTGTTGACTCCGAGGATATTTCGCATTTACGTTTTCGAATTTAAAATCGGGATTTTCCCGAGTCATTGTTCCAAATCAAAGTGATTCGAAATTTCGCCATCGACACTAATACTAATTATCGATCGAGTAGACGACATCGCGTCACTTTTCATTATTCAAACGTTTGATGTCGTCGTGGAGACTGCGCAAGTAATGAAAACGGTCGGTAATTGACAATAATTACAGTCGACCGTGTATCGTTTAGGTCGGTGTCTAGTGGTTTTCGTATAAAAACTTATTCGTCGATACAAATTAATCGGCGGAGTTTCCGTACACTATCTTTTTCCCAACTGTTTGTCACCGACCCAGCCTGCAAACAGGTGATTAATATTGTGTCGGCGATAATTACCAGTACGGTGACGGTGTACGATCGTTACAATGTGAATTTCAATTTCGGATTAAGGGGATTTGATACGAATTGTTTTTAAGGAGTTGAATATAGGCAATTTCGTAAGTGCGTGCGTGCGTGTCGTGAATTTGTGTGTGTAGTAAACGACGACTAGTGTGAGTGCGCCCCCTTCCCACTTCACTACCAATGCCTGAGTTGTGCAATGATCGCTATCGCTGATCCAAGAATACATTGTTTCTCATACGCGCATGTCAACAAAAATCGAGTGCATAATCGTTTTTTCTTTCCAAACTAATGAAAACTGCTAAAATCTGGAGTAAAATTCACTTCGTTTCAATAGTCCAATTTTAATTTCGAAAACATATTTACAAATTTTGGCTTCTCTTCTATGTTTTGCAGGAAACCGATTTTCGATTTAAGTTTTTAGTTATGTAATATGATACATTTAAAATGTACACATTGATAAAAAACTAACAAGAATAAATTAATAACAAATAAAATTGTATTTCCTACAAAACATAGAAAGAAGTCAAAGAATTCAGATGTGTTTTTTAAATTAAAATTGGATGACCAAAACAAGGTGAATTTTACTCCAGCTTATTGGTCTAAAAGCGTTAAAATTGTAAGCTGCTCCAATCCCCTTAATTATAATAACTAGGGCTCGGATTTTGTAGCAAATGCTTCTTTTGAGAGGAGTGTGATAGAAAGATAATTCTTATATATATATATAAATACGTTTTATGTCATTCTGATTTCAACGAAGTAAACTTTATTTTGCTTTTTTTGCTTTTTTCCCACAAAACCTGATTTTTATTGCTTTTTTCCCTATTTGGTTCTTTTTTCTCAATTTTCACATATTTTTCTTGAAAATTTAATTTATATCTATGTATAATATACTGGACTATATTATTGTATAGACAATCTCGTCTACATCACAACAAATTTTGGGTTTATACCACCTGCAATCACAAAATAAGAAAAAAAAGGTATTTTTTATTTTTATTCCAAGTATTTGCGTTTATTTATTAATTTTTTTTATGCGAACTTTGGCAAAAAATATAGCTACTGTTTTAGAAGCAAAACACAAGTTAGAAGAGCTAATGGCAAAGTAGCAAAATTGATTATAGAAAAGTGCAATCGTGTTTTTTCAAAGAATGGATGGGTAGAACTTCAAAAAATCAATAGTTTTCATAATGGCACTACACTTAACATAAATGTGGACCATTATGATTTAGATGATTTAGTTAATATGGAATATGCACCAGGTTGATGTGGAAAGATCTTTTTCCATGTATAAAAATATTTTAGCGCACAACAGTATGAATTTTAATGGAAGTAACTTGGCCAAATATGCGGTCGTCAATTCATGTTTAATATTTAATTTTATGTATAATTTAAAGTTATTTTTTAAATTAAATTTAATAAATGCTTCTTTTTGCTTTTTTTGGCTTCTTAAAATGCTTTTTTAAGGATTCATTTTGCCACAAAATCCGAGCCCTAATAATAACTTAGTGTCGTCGTTTTCGGTGTTCTACCGGTTGATATCATCGAGTCTGATGTTCAAACAATCGTACTACCGAACGGTTTAAACTTTAAATGTACGAGTATACAGTCGCGTGATTTTATTGACGACAAGACGTCGGCGAAATTGTGTTTTTACACCGCTTTGTTCGTCAGCAGAAGTTTTTCCGTGTGTCAATCATAATCGTACGATATATAACTAGACCGGAAATCGGATCAACGGCCGATCGGTTCGAGTCTCGTCACTAAACAAACAACAATACATTTTAACACGACCCGACGGGTTTCTCGGCTTTTCTCGCGTCCGTCGTACACCGGTGTTATTAAGTCTTCGGGTCACGCGAATAGTGGTAATAAGTAGCTTAAAGACTCCTCCCGGCGTTTAACGGCGGCGCGTGCGGTCTACGAAATATTTACTCTTTCGTTCTCGATAAACTTTTATTCCCTCGTTTTAGCCCGCCGCCGCCGTTCTTATTCGCGTACGACTTTCCCAAAACTCACCGTGGCCGCCGCTCGGTTTTCGCAATATTATCATACACGGCCGTGCACGTAAATCCATCTGCATATAAATGCGTTCTACAAAGAATACATTATTTTACCTAACGTAGTGACGATAATAACAATAATAATAACGATAATAATAATAATAATAATACAAAATAATATTAACCACGGCGGCCGTGCGATGCGATCGTTATTTTTTTTCACGTCGCTGACGAGTAATTTCAGACGAAAAACCATACACACTCTTTTGCACCCTCCTTAATTTACCGTTTGTACCGTCTCGCCAACGATCTATGTCAGTGGAGGATTGAGACAATTGATATTAGGAGTGCACATGATAATTCAGACCACCCTCCTAAATTTTAAACACTACCAATACCACCAAGGGGGCCCTCTGGGGGGAGAGTGACCATGCACCCCCCACTATTTGTTGGCCAATGTTTGTATATGGCATACTTTTTATAAATATTTTTAAAAGCTATCCTTTACACACACCTTGCCCCTCCCCCCTCCACAGGTAAAAATTTCTGTGGGTTCCTATGAGTACCATCACTATTTTTCACCATTCACTGATTTGCATTTCCCTCATTAAAATGTATAAAACTAATAATTTTGGGTTCAATGGAAACCAATATCTCTGGTTAAATTCACTATAAAAGAAAAAAATCTGGGGAGGGGGAAGTAAACAAATAATCAGTACACCTATATTAGATATGTTTTCGAATGGTTATTATGTACGTTTTTATATTTGCCCCATAATATAAGTAAAGATTGGGGCTTACATAAATAATACAATATAAAAAAAAAACAACGAAAAATTGATGGGGAAAATGGAAATGAAACAAAATAACAATGTATTAAGGCAAATAAATGTATTCTTAATTATTTTTCAAATAAAACAGTTTAAATAAATAACATCCTATTTAAAGTTTAAACTATGTATGTTCATCATTTTTTTGTGTCCAATATTATAAATCAGTAATTACTTAATACATTTTAATAAAATAAGTCTGTATAGTTCCAAAATTAACAAAAAACAATAATATGTCTCAACATAGACAAAACGCATTTACGCAGAATCAGTTTTCTATGTTTTTACGTGATCTTAGAGTAAAATCATCCGTCACAAAAAAAAATAGAGAATAATATTTTCGAGTAATTTTTTTTCCGTGACGACTGACACGTTTTAATAATACCATCTATTTCTATTAAGACTAGACTGTAATAAATAATAATATAATCAGATATAAAAATGGACTATAGCATTCTATAAGTATAATATCATCATTGTCCATAAACATGGTAGTAGTATTAACGATGGCAGTTTCCCAAACATTTACAAAAATACACCCACTGACCCACCACCCACCCCATATTTTTGGGAGTGCAGTGCACCTCTTGTAGTTACATTCAAGCCGCCTCTGATCTATGTTCACGTGACGCCGGAAGCGTACGAATTCTTCTCGAGATTTTTACACACACACACACACACACACACACACACACACACACACACACACATGCTCGCACTTACGGAGAGACTCGGCGTACGCACGCACGCACGTAACAAGGTTAATTCTGTCTGGGATTTAATGGGACCGGCGCACGTTCGCTCAGACCTGGGTACCGCCGCGCGCGTTCGTGCAGTATGATATTTACGTGCGCGCCCGGGACAATAATTATCGTTATTAATACAGCCATTATTAAATAAGTTTGCGCGGAATAATAATTATAATAATAGTAATAACAACAGTAGTAGGAGTAATAATAATAATAATAATAATGACAATAATTTTAACGGCGGCGGCGGCGGACCCGAGAAGTTTGCGCACGCCGTGACTGCACAGTGCGAGGAGAAAGCGGCGGCGAGTAATAAGACTGGAAGACACCGAAAGTGACTCGCGGGCGAGACCTGGACCCAGGGAGTGGTGGAAAGGAAGACCGGGAGTATGGGGTTGTGTGTATAGATGTACTCGTGTACGTGTATATCGAGCTAGCGAACGAGGAAGAGACACACGCACACGCCATTGCCCTCCACCACCTGCGCGCACGCTTTCGAAACGCACCTGTTACACGCAGCGGTGGAGGCTATGAACTGAGAAAGACAGAGAGAGAGAGAGACGGAGAAACAGAGAGAGATGGAGAGAATGAGGTCCCTTTCCTCTCCGTCCGTTCTTAAAGAACCGTGAGACATTACGTTAATAATTCGACGTGTAAAACCTTCAACTTGTACTCCGCGCGTTCGGGCGAAATTTGCCCTCCGCACGTTTTCCGAATAACATTTACCGCCGCCGTTATTCATCGTTATCGCTTTTGGTGTATACGGATCTATACGTACATATACGCACGCTCGTATACGTGCGCGCGACCCTTTAAAAAATTCATAACTTGGCGGTGAGAAGCAGAAGATTTCGCGTGTACGCGACTTAGGGGATGGGAAACGTTTCGGTCTGAAAGGTCGGAGACGGCGGATACGGTGGGACGGGTGCAGGTTATAGTCAGAGAAGAACGAGGAAGAGGACGAGGAGAAGGAGGAGGAGGAGCAAGAGGAGGTATAAAAAAATATGAAACATACCCGAGTAATGAAATGAGTTTTCAAAAAGGGAAAAAGTTTGGCGAACAAATAATGTAAATAAATTACTGGCTAGGTGTAAAAAGAGAGAAAACGAGAGAAAACAGAAAATTGCTTTCTCGGGGATCTCTTGATTTTTTTTTTTTTACATTTATTCTCCTTTGCACCTCACATCAAAGCCAAACTCCGGCTAAAGGGTTATTTTTATTTTTCACCAATTTTAATAAAAATAACGCGTTTGTCTTATATATGTTTACATGATACACACACACACACACAGTCAAATACACGAGAAAATTACGTATACATAAACTACACAGTACTTCCAGTATGTATACGTGTATAGTCTGAAGTTCGTGGGCAAGTTACCTCGGTCGTAACCAAATTCAATTTGTCATTTTCACGGTAATCCAATCAATATCTCTCTGAATGTTTTTAAGTTCTTAATTACAAGTGAGTTTGCGTAAATTCGTAATTAATTAAAAACGACGAAGGAAATATTATCGAGTTAAACCCGCACTGGTTCATCGCTTACGTCAGGGTTTCCCAAACTTTTCAGCCGGGTTCGCTATTTATTTTTTTGACCAAAGTCAGCAGTGGTGACTCTGTGGGCCCATACCAATTAACGCTAGGCTTTTCTTAACACTACACGTACTCGTGTACTTGCGTGAGTGTGCACGATGAACGATATGCATGTTTCGTGCGAGCACGATTTTATATCGATTTTTAAATAACTCGAACGATTTTTCTCAACATTAACATCGCGAATTCCGAAACGGTAAATCGAAATTAATTTATTAGAATCGAATGTATAATATACAGATGCAAACAAAACAGGTGTACCGATACCCGAGTGACCTAACTGTCAGCCGTCGTTCTTTTGCTAAATTCGCTTAACAGACTGCGGTGTACTATTCATCGTGATGGATTTCTCAAACAGAAATAAAGAAAATCAATTATAATTTATTGCAATTAAACCTTTTTTTTTTTTTTTACTTCCCTATAAGCTGTGATGTACACCAGCGGTTCTCAACCTTTGTGAGTTTGCGACCTCCTAAATGTGACCAATATGTGACTAAATGATGTTTAAAAACCCATTTGTAATATAAGCATATATTAATTATAAGATTCTAAGTGAAACAATTTTTTTTCTACATGAATTGGTGACCTTAAAATAATTGTTGTTGACCCCCCAAGAGGGTCGCGACCCCCCGGTTGAGAATTACTGATGTACACGGTTATAACTCGAGAAGCGTATAATTTGAGAACCTCTGGTTTACATCAAGTCGCTTTAACTGCTTTCTGACCAACTTTTCAAACACGTACTGGTATCAAATCCAAGCCATGTTTGTTGTGTAATTGATTCGGCGTTATTACTCGAAATTCCGATAGACGCCTCCTAAAAAACAAACATTCCATTAGGTTTCCCCCGCATGTATCTATGTATATATATAGTCACGTAGTGTTTGAAAAACGTTATTTTGGCGTATAGTAGAAAAACTTACGTTTCGATAAACGCGTTTTGTTTGTGATTTTTGTTTCAGTCTTGTTTTTTTTTTTTTTTTGTGTGTGTTTTGTTTTAGTTTTCATTAATAAACAGAGCAAAAGAAATTCTTCTTTTCTCCCGCGGGCGTAACGTATTTTCGTTAATATAACAAGACGGGAGATTTTATCGAGTCGAGGATGTAACATAAAAAAAAAAAAAAGAAAATCCGAGATTTCCAGACCAAGAATAATGATTCTGATCGTTTCACACTCATAAAATTCAAATATTCACCCGGAGGTGGGGGATCGCGAGTTTAGCGAAAGATATGTCACTTCATCCGAAAACATGGTATTGTGCAGTGCGTCAATTTGAATTATGCGACGCGAATAAAAACACACTCGAAATACACGAAGTATGAAAAATATTTCTAAACCTATGTGCGGCTCGTACGAGTGTGTATATTGTATAGCGTTGATTTTTTTCTTTTCGAAATCTAATAAAATATAATATACTCGTTTTATTGCGGATTACTTGTGCAAAAACGCAGGCGAGCTTGCCATTTCTTTATTATTATTTTTTTTTTTCTTTATATTAACTCTTATAGTAAAAAATGAGTTGGAGCATGAAATAATGTGGGGAAAAAATGTTACTTTTTATTTATTTATAAACGAGTTTTTGTAAAAAAATATATTGCATAATTAAAGTTCCTCGTCGACATTCAGTAAGCTGTATCAATGTCATAATAAATTCTTCGCTCCTTGAAGCGTGTTTTTCACGTGGTTTTGAGTTTTTAATAATTCTCGTCTTTTTGTTGGTCACCGAATGTGTTTTCAAACAATTGTTTGTTTATGTTTACAAAATTGTTTACAATTGTTTACAAACGTAACGTCTAAAATTATATCATTTTTTAATTTAATGAATTGTTATCATCATCATTGTCGTGCGTTGGTCAATTCGCTACGGCACGGATGTAAGTTGAACGCTTTGAGAATTGAAGATTTTTTTTTTTTTTGCTTTCCATTGGAGTTTCCACTGAGGATTTTATCGTCATCTTTACACATTTTAGGAGTCAGAGCAAGTGACTCGTATATTGAATAATTCATCCTGTCAGTATATCATTACAAAAGTTAATTTTCTGTCTAATGATTTTACATATTCATGTTTAAACAATGATTGGTGTACGGTGTTATATCAAAATGAAATGATAATCGTTTGATAATTGTCACAAAATCTGAAAAATAATACGTTAACATTATCTTTTAAGACCTTTTTATTTTTATTTTTATAATTTTGTGTTTATTAATGTTAGATAAGACCAAATTTGTACTTATATTGTTATTACGATTTAACTTATAAATTTAACATGGGAAAGTCTACTATTATTTGATTCCATTATACACGTTTCAAGTATTGAAGAGGTTTTAGTTATCAAATATTTACAAGATTTTCTGTAATAAAATATATCCCATTTCCTTTATTTAACTTAGCGGTATATTAATTGTTAATGTTATCGTAGGTCCTAATATTCAACTAGTAACTAGTTTCAATATGTTTTGAAGTGAAAAAAACAAACTTGGTACCGATTTGAAAAGTAAAAATAAACGTTTAAAAGACCAGAATGTTACTTTTGAATTTTGAGCCTAATTTGACTTGGGAAAGACTACGCCCTCTCTCCTCCTCTTAATCGAGATTTTTTTTAAATTACAGGGACGATTTAAAATGTCGTTTATTAAACGAAACAAATCTGGGACGCTTAGCAGAGCAGAATTCAAGCACGGATCTCCCTTTTTGCATAAACACGACGATCACGTGCGTAAAGGCACTGTGGATCCGGTGAGTGGGGGGGCGGGATATCGAACATCGTCGGTGCAGCGGACGGAAAGACGTTACGACGGGATATTTCCTCAGAACGTTGTTTGGCTTTAGTCGGTCGTGGCGTTCAATTCACTTTTTTCCAACACGCAGTTTAAAAACAAACAATCGCGTTAACGTCGTCGCCTTACGGATGCGATGTGTTAAAAAAAAAAAAAATGAATTCCCGAATATGCTTAGTATATGAGTTATATGATTTTACCAGCAATTATATCACTGAATGACCTTATGAAAATCACAGTATGAACCGGTAGATAACACACGGTGCGTACAACTGGATATGTGACTTTAATAATAAATATAACGGTTCACCAACAGCTGTAGGCTTAAGTAACAGCTGTGGATACTATGTCAAAAATTTATTATACAATTATATTATTGAATTAATTGTCAAAACTGACATTTTTAAAATTTTTTTATATATGATATAACTGAATCTAAAACCATATTTTATTTGAATATTTTAATGTAATGCCTTTAGAACAAATTGATGTTGTAGACCATATTGATGAATTACAATAGAATCTTTCAACATGAACATTTTATGTTTTGTTTTAATACAAGTACGTTACACGTTCAAAAAAATAAAAATAAAAATAAATAAATAAATAAATAAATAAATAAATACAAATGTTTTCAAAAATTATATATTACATCGACGTGGTAAGTACAACAAATATTGTAGAGTAGGTATTCGAATTCTTATATAATATACCTAATTATTGTACACACGTATTAATCAAACACTGTTTGATCACGTCAAATGACTAGTTAAAATAATGAGTATTTTTGTGTTTATTCTGTAACTCAACTGTTTATGTCCGTGATTCCGTAAAACTACTGGTTATTTCAAACGCGTTATGATTCGAATAATGCGCGCGTTACAGTGTTGCATTGAACAACGCACAGTGGTCCAGGAGCATAGATTGCGTCGAGTTCTCGGTGTCGTTTGTTTGAAAAATAGATGTCAAGAGGGATCTCAAACACTATATGCCCGAGACCGCAGTGAGTACATATACGGACGTTGACGTCCGGAAAAAAAACCACGGGACGCATCGGAAAAACAATATGTTGATCATAGGCGTGTTCAGAATTTGGTGGTCGAGGGGGCACAAAACATTTTTAAATCGTGAGACCCATTTATTTTTTTTTTAGACATTTTTAGACATTCTTTATGTAACGAAATTTACGACTATAGGAATATTTATTAATTATATGATCAATAAGTACAATCACTGTCGAAACAATAAAAATAAATTTAAAACTAAATTAAAAAAAAAAAATACGTAATATTTATAATATTTATACGTAATTGTTTATAAATCCATTCTTCTTTCATATGGTTTTAATTATATAAAAGACTCAATGAAATTATCAAAGTTTATATTTCTCGCCAATTCTTGTTCAATATTAATGGTTAATAAACCATCCAGGCGATCTTGATTCATTGTGCTTGTGCATAATATGTTATGTAGGTAGTTATAGGTAATTGATGAACATAATATTATCGCTAAGTCCGAATTGGTTCCGAAACATCCGAATTGGTTCCCGAGTTTTTACGGAGGGTACATCCGAATTGGTTCCCGATTTCTTACGGGAGTAATTTCAATTTTCCTTCCCATTTCATACAGACTTAGGACTGTCTACATTTAGTAGGTAGAGTTAAAAATTGTTTTTTTCTAGTAAGTATTACAATAATTTCATTTTTTTGAAATTTGTCTATTCTTATGCTGACTCCTGCTAACTTTTTTTGAAATCTAAATTTAAAACCATCTAACACCACAAGCTTTTTATTTTTTTCACTGTACATAAATTTCATATTAAAAAAAAGTATAGGTATAACACGTAACGTACAGGAAACGACTGACAAGTAACAACTAGATATTTAACCATGCCACTCAAATCGTCAATATCTAGTAAATATCAATTCTTTTTTATTTATATAAATATATATGAGATAGGAGAAATTATTAGATAAACTGTATGACCGGGAGAATCCATAGTCATAATCCATATCGAAGGTATAATATAATCACTACTAATTATTAATAAATGCTTACACATAATAATTCAAATATCAATAAAATATTCTATTATTTGTGTGCAACGATAAAACAAGTTAGAAAAATTACAAAAAGAAATCTATTTTTTTATTTTTTTCAAATCTATTAGTACTGCAGGGTACACTGCACAGCACGACTTTTTTTATCCTGGCATTTTGCTTGAGGCACAGGCCCCTCCTGTAAACACGCCTATGATGTTGATTAAAAAAAAAAAAAAAAACACAGTGCAATGATAACATACGGATAACAGGGTGATGTGTGTGTGTGTGTGTGTGTGTGTGTGTGTATGTGTGTGTGTGTGTGTGTAAGCAGGGGCGGATAGGCCCACCGGGATACCGGGCAAATCCCGGTAGGCCCTCCTCTCTGTATGCTTTTATTTGATACACTATTATAATTACAGTGTTCGATATAGTAGCTACTCAATACTTTTAAATATACACAGCCACACGGGCCGAACTAATATTTTGTAACTTATTATACCTAAATAAATAATAATTTTATATTCGTAGATAGTGAAAATTAAGCTAAATACCTACTAAAAAGATCAGTGGAACGTAATACCATTGATTATAAATACTATAGATTTGTCACCGAGCGGTTTTTCGGCGGTCTACAATATTAAACTCTTGGTAGATGGCGAGACATTAAATAATGGAATTCCAATGAATCTCGATAATAATGACATAATAAACACGATTTCGACCACAAGTGATCTCCTCGTAAAAGTGCTTCAATATCGAGTAGTGTTCAGCATTAAAATTTAAGACTTTGTAGTCGATAAATCCTGATAACACTGATAACGTTTATAACTATAAAAATGTATTACATTTGTATGGTAAAAATTTGTTTTATTTATTTATTTATTTATTATTTATTTATTTTTTGGCCCTCTTTCCTTACGTTTCCCGGTAATAATTAATTTAGCCTATCCGCTCCTGTGTGCAAGTGTGCCTGTGTATTCGAATAGACGGGTCGGTATGAATAAATAAACGGCGGCGTGTACTCGAACAATGATTAACTATTCACAGATGATAATCGGAGCGAGGGATTTCGGAATCGCCGGTCGCGCGCGTACACGTGAAACGCGTGTGGTATTTATCCGCGACGTCGGGCGTGAAAAGGTTATAATAATAAAGATGATGATAATAATAATAATAATAATAATAATAACAATAATAATAATAATAATAATAATAATAATAATAGTTATGATAATAATACGATATAATCGAAACGGTACGGCAAGCTGTGGCCTCGCGACGACGACACTGTTGTAGCGGTCATTAGATCTCGGCCGAGTGTGTGGGACGGCTAATAACGCCCGGCCAGAGGGGACGGTCGGTGCCGGTGTCGTGTGAAAACACCCAGCGAACCTTGGACGATTCGCTTGTTTTATCACCGCGGACTCGGAGTTCTCGTTACCACTCTTGTACGCGCGGCCTGCCACCGAACGGGTGAGCACGTGCGACGCCTGAGATATTTCGACGTCATTACAATACAGGAACGACGATCCCGCGGTTTTCCGCGTGCGATCGGCACCGATATATCCCGTACGAATGTCGTGAACGTTATCGACATGAACGTTATGACCAAAACTCGAATGTGAAACGAAGTGAATTTCCTAGATCGGAGGCACAAAACAAAAAAAAAAACGAACAGCCGCTACCTCCACCTCACCCCACTGTACACACGCACACGTCAATTTAAACAAAACGAAAAAAACTCAAAACCACTACGGGCCGAAGAAAAGAAAATTTATTTCAATTTTTATTCTTTTTAATCGAAAAAATAATTGATATGAAATAGAAAAATTAGATAAAGTTTGAATTTAAGACAAAGATTATTATTTGAAAAATGATTAGAAAATTTCTTCGGTCTTCAAGTTTTTCACAATTTCGAAAACTCTTTTTTCCAAATGTTCAACCTGTTTTTCATACTTTTCCCAGTAATTTTTTTGCTTTTATCAGAAAGTATTGTTCTTAATAATAATTTTCGATCTAAATAGTTTCGACATTAAAACCGTTTTGTCGTCTGTTCAGAAGGCATAGGTATTCAACAAAATATATGTTTGTACATAAAAGTATTAATTGTTTTACGAAAAGCTAGTGAATATTGTTTAGCAATAGAGAAGTTGTAATTAAGAATATTTTTTTTTTCTAATATTTCAATTACACCATTTATTTCTCCGTCATTTTTCAATCGATTTTTTTCCACTCAACAACTCAACTCTCATCGCACGAAATACGGGACCTACTTGTAAAACGGGGCAAAACGCGTCCCATTGGATTATCTTCGGGACAACGGGGCAAAATGTGCTACAAAACAAGACAATTCCGAAACGGGACGTATGCGGCCACTCTATTGTAGACGTCCGTGCGTATCTGGTGCGGTGATACTTGCTGCGTAATAAGAGAAGTCAATAGACCCGACCGTCTCACTCGGAGATCCGGCGCGTGGGTATTAAACGCGTTTTTTTTTGCAACTTTTTGCCACGGTTCCGAGATAGACCGTCGACCTATACAAAACGACCTACTCGTCGTGTCATTGTAACCGACCGGACGCAAAAATATGTCGGTTTCCCTCGCCCCGTCCCCTACCGTCTGACCTGCTGCTTATTAGCTTCTTTGACTGTCACTGACTTTTAATTACACAACGATTTTATAATACCGGGCCGTGATTGATACGGTTTTTTATTTAAAATACACGACGGCCAGAAAATAGTGCAAAACACCGACTGCGTAAAAAATGCACTACGAGAAACTCCAACGGACCGATTCTATTTTCAGTTGTTTTTTTTTCATCCCCCTTTTATCGTGAATTTCCGAGGAAGTTAAGCAACGAGGTGATTGGGTATCGACCCTCACACGAGCCGCTGAAAGTCATATAGACACGAACGACGGCGAAAATAGCAACTACGTGTGGTGTTTTCTTGATAAATCTTTTGCGGCACGAAGCACACACGAAGACCGTGATCCTGCTTGATCAGAAACGTCTCGTGGATCTACATTTTATAAGAATATCGTTGGCTGTTCGGGATTCACACTCGTATGTGTATTACGTACCGTGTAAAGTGTTTTTACGAGACATTGTTTTCTGTATTATATTGTATTGTGTTGACTGTTAAAACTCAACGAAAAGGTCAGATTTACCTGCACGACGACGAGAAAATCTGACTCGAGTCCTATTATTTTAATGACGAACGTAAAAGGCGTCCTTAAGTTGGAATAATATACAACAATTAAGTAATTTCGAGCGTAAGTAATAATATAACTATCAACGTATACATCGAGTCGTTAAAATCCGAGTCGTGACTGTGTTTTATTTCGCACAGTTCATTTGCACGACGAAGAAGTTGCATATAGTTGAGTTTCTTTGATATTGTATTTTGTGTAACATTACACAGTGTACATTGCGGTTTTAATGCGGTTACCTGCTCCGTTTCGTTTATGCCCGACTTTGATTCAAAAGTTACTGTCATAAACAAAGCGGTAAACATTTTTTTATTATCCTCCACCCCCTTGCGCAGAAGGAAAAAACACGTTATACAATGCGCGCAGATATTATTGTAAGATAATGTACATTTTACGCAAACCATGATTACTTTTAATTTATTGACTGTACAGTAACTGTAACAACTGTTGTCGATTTAAAACTATTCAATACCTTACATTCAATACACAGTATAATTCTGACATGTTTTCGGGTAACTCAATAAAATTATTTTACGCATGCCAGACGGCTAATCATTTGGTTTTCGCCTATAAATCAAATCGATATCTGCACCAGAAACGTGACTATACAGGGTGAGTCTGGACTAGTTGACAAATGCAATAACTTTTTTTCTATTCATTTTTTTTAATTTTTTTTTTTCAAATAAATACTATGGCCCTGCGCTACAACAATATTGTCTAAAAATATTTTTTTTTACTTTTAAAACTCAAATTTGGAAATTTAAAATTTTTGTCTACAGTTAAAAAAAAAATCCAAAATAGCCATTTTGTAAACCTAATTTTTAGAAAAATATTGGTATTTGAATTTCTAATAAAAGTTCATCCATTAATTTTCTATGATTTTTTAAAGTTTGTATAACACTATTATTTAATGGCTGATCGACATTTAATTTATTATTTTATTCCAAGATTTTTGTTATCTATAATTGAAGTATTGAACATTTATACATATGTTAATTAATTGCGATGATAATGATAAATATTAATTTATCTACAAATGATAACAAAATTCATGGAATAAATTAGATTTCGATCGGTCATTTAATTAATAGGGATATACAATAATGTGTGTTTAATATTATGTGGTACACAATAATATTCTTAATTTTTTCACAAACTTTAAAAATTCAAAGAAAATGAATGGAACAACCTTTATTAGAATTTTAAACACCAATATTTTTCTAAAAATCAGGTTTACAAAATGGCTATTTTGAATTTTTTTTTTTTTACGGTAGACAAAAATTTTAAATTTCCTAATTTGAGTTTCAAAAGTAAAAAAAATATTTTAAGACAATATTATTGTAGCACAGGGCCTTAATATTCATTAAAAAAAAAAAAAAAAAAAATGAAAAAAAAATGAATAGAAAAAAAGTTATTGCATTTGTCAAATAGTCCAGACTCACCCTGTATAGGTTATCGATTACCGGTGCATATTTTCAATTGTCTCGTCCCGACTGTCCGGTTCTATGGAAATAAGGTGGCGTGTTTTAATATAGTTTAATCTCTATCGCGTTTTAAAATTGTCCGGTGTATACCATAATATAACTCGGTGAAAATTTCCCGGTGAAAAATTCCAAAAATGAACCGAGTACTAAGCGCCGATGATATTTTCACTCAAATGAGGTGGTTGCATCGTGTTATTATACTTTCCGAGAATATATTTTTAAGTGCAAACGATTACAAAAATAAAAATACCGTCGCACCATAATAATATCTAGAGCGCTATGGTAAAAATGTCAATATTTATTATCATCGATAACGCAAAAATGTTGAGTCATATTTGGAATGTAATTATTTACGTCACGGATCGTTATTAATACAAAATATTCAATATCTCTTTTTCTGTTTTAGCGGGTATTGTGCGTGGTAGTAATATTTTCCGCGGTATAATAGCCGGGTCATACTCTCGTATAAAATGTGTACCTACGTATATATCGATAAATATATCGATATTTGAACTCTCTGCAGTGTCTATAAGTTTGCGTTATTAATAATAAAAGTAAAAAAAAAAAAAAGTATAGACTCTAATACACTACGGCGAAGACGAAATACGCGCGGCTGGGGAGGGACGCGGGAAGCCACCGTGAAACGGCTAGTTTACAATAAAGGAACATTATACGGCTTTTATACGGAATTTTATGGGGACCCCACGTTCATCCGTTCCCCGTTACTTTTACGATTTATGATAATGTGGAAATGATTTACTGCAAGTACCCGTCACCATCACTAACCGTCTACAATCATTTTTATCGGAAGTTAAACCTTTACATTAAATTTCCATCATGCACATATCCCGGCTTTTACAGCGCACCCAACGACGACGGCGGCGTGAGGAGGACGGGGTGCGGCGAAAAAACGAAACTCTATTGTTGTTCGAATGTTTTAAACGTTTTTTCGGTTAAACAACCAGATACCGGACCTCTGGTTTTGTTCCAGTCGCTCGGGTCTCGTGTTTGTGTGTGTACAACACCTATGTACCGGTAGTAATAAGAGCGTCCGGCATACGCGACGACGTCGTTTTTAATTTTTTTAAATTTTTTTATTTAGAACTTTCAGCTTATAACTATTACAGTTCAACAATTATTTTAATAATATAGGATGCAAAGGTAACAAATTAAGATACGATACAATAGTCCCGACGGACTGTACAATATATGATAACAAAAGGCAATCAACTTAAAATAATATTAGATAGTGAGTTAAATATGAAATGGTGAAAACATTATTATAAGAATATTATTATTACAAAATGAAAATAGATACACGTAGCTGTTTAGTAATGTACGAAATGAAAAATAAAATGATGTATGAGTATGACGTGGTGCTGATGTGATTAGCGCAAAATAATTTTGTTTAAGAAGGGATATAAGTGCAGGATTAATGATTGAAGTGAAATTTAGAAAGAATTTTGATAACAACGTTTCGATTGCGGAAATATTATTGTTGTTGTTTTTGGAACCGGATAAGACATGAGCATAAGATTTGGGATTGGAGTCAGGGTTAGAGTTCAGGGGCGTTATTTCAATTTATGATAGGGTAGGGCATAATAATGACCGGCCCAATCAGTGTAAAATTTTTAAGTACCTACACAAAAAAAAACCGCTCGCTTCGCTCGCAACATTAATCAACTATAATTCAACACCTATTTTTTTATTGACATAAATTATAAACCAAAACTTCATTCACTTTTGTTAATAATTTAACATATATATTATTCATAATTATCTTCCCCCAAACAAACATATAAATATTTTTAAATACATTTTATGCTGAAAAAGACAAATATTTTTTTTTTTATAACATTAACCACAGTTTCTAAATAAGATATTCATATAATATTATATTAAATTTGTCAATGTTCAATTATTGTGTATTATGTGTTCCAATGTCCCATGTGCCAGCCCATGTGAAAGAAGCAGCCGGCCCAAAGTTACTTTGAAATCTAGGGTAGGGCAAATGCATACTCCTGCCCCCCCCCAAATGACGCCCCTGTTAGAGTTTGAATTTGTATAAGAAGGAAATGAGTTTCAACGACGTCATTATTACGTTGGAATGTCTACGGCCATTGATTACAGGACAAACTGTTCCGCGACGAAACACGAAACACGAAATAATATTAATTATCGTTTCAGGGCGAGTTCGTTTCCACGCTCGCAGAGTGTATACGTGTTGTTTTTATAAATCACCTGTTCCGGAACAAAATAATGTTTGCGCGTCGACGTGCAAAATTGTTATCGTTATTATTTATTTATTTGTTTTTTTTTTATTTTTTCCGTTTAATTCACTCTTCGGTCGCAGTTTAAATTTCCAAACAATATGATCGTTTCAAAATACGATTACGCGCACGAATAAAACCGCGTGTTTTATGTTAACCGTATAATATCATTGTCCGAACGAACATTGTGTTCGTTTGAGTATAAAAGTCGATATTCACGTTTTGAATTGCAGTTCGTAGTAGTGATAATAACAATAACAATAATAGTAATAATAGTATCAATAAAAAAATAAATAAATAAATAATAATAATAATAATAATAATAGTAATAAAATAATTTTTTTCTCATTCATATTTATATATAATATAAAGTAATAATTTATTTATTTATTTCTACGCCTTACGGCAATTTACAAAGAAAATACATAAATTTTAATACAATATAGACAATAATAATTAATGGTAAAGAGAACAGTTGTTATTAATATATAATTACGTAACATTTAAATAAAGGAAAGCAAATAATTTTTTGTAGAAGTATACGATTGCATATTACAATGAGAACAAAACGTCTTGTGGACCTAGTCTAAGATTTTATTATCCTTCCGTTAGACTAAAAGTCTAGGAGATTAGGGTCTGAATTAATAATTCGCATTATTCTTTGAATGGAATCATTACACAAATAATTTGTTTAACGAGTGCTGATTTCGAAAATCTGTTTATTGCGTAATCCTGCTCTAGGTGTATGAAATGTACCTAACCCTATCTAATAAACGGCTGGCATCTATTTTACCATGTACCATGTCATTAATTAAACGTATATCTAACATTTTTCTTCTAGTTTCTAGGGACGATAAATTTAAGAATTCTGCTACTGATGCATAATTATGTGGAGGGTGGTGAATTTTTAAAACATACCCTCTGAATGAGAAAAAAACGATTTTGAACCTTTTCGATTCTTTGGACGTCTTTTTGAGTATAAGGAGACCATAAAACAGAAGCATATTCTAGAATCGATCTTACTAATGACGTGTACAATACTGAGAGGCATTTGGATCGGTCAAAGTCTGACGTATTTCGGCGAATAAAACCTAAAATACGTAATGCTTTACTGTTAGTGATCTCAATATGATTATCAAAAGATAGGGATGGCACTAATGTAAACCTCAAGTCTTCTACCTCGTCCACTCGAAGCAAGTATTCGTTATGTATTACATAATAAAAATTGATTTTATTAGACTTTCTGAAAAATGCCATTACCATGCATTTGTTATAGTTTAAGGTGTAACGAACGTCGGCTCACCGTCCCGCGCAACCGCTATGCCGCGCCACTAATCTTTACAAACCGACCGACGGTTCGATCAACGGCCGCGAAATCACCAATAGAGCGCGCTCCACCCCTCAGTAGATTAAAGCCCCAAATCGAAATGTTAATAAATACAACTAATTTCTTCATAAATATTAAAATAATTGAACATAATTAGTGCCCATAATTAGAAGCAACGTCATCCCACAATTAATAATGCCAACCATCCCTAAAAGAAACGAATTGGAGAAAATATGTATGGTCGCAAAACCCGAATACTAAGAAGCTAGACCAATGAAATACAATATATATGACCGGGCCCAGCAACACCAAAATCATCTTTTTCTTTCCTGACTACGGAAGCGTGATAAGATACGTAGTAAGTGGTTTCAGAGCTCCGGTTGAGGCCTTAACACCCCTCAATAATCGAGCTGCCTGGCCCATACCTATCTTGTCACCTCCCTTAGTCAGTCGCGTCGTCCATACGTTTTTAGTTGTATTTTTTCCGTGTGTCGCCGTAAGTTATTTTCGAACGTGCTCGGCTATATTCATAGTTGGCAGTTTGGCGTAGCCGTAACACCCTACGCCCCGAAACTGTTAACTGTTTATATGGTGGGAGACCGGTCTGATCGGCGTACCAGTTTAATAGTACCATAATTATTCGCTCCGCTGACGCGACGTTTGTTGTAGAAAATCATATCGGATAGTATAGAACCGTGAGTTAAGATCATTATTAAA
This sequence comes from Therioaphis trifolii, assembly GCA_027580255.1. Lineage (NCBI taxonomy): Eukaryota > Metazoa > Arthropoda > Insecta > Hemiptera > Aphididae > Therioaphis > Therioaphis trifolii. Next base: position 41,945,126 of record CM050406.1, on the reverse strand, counting down.
TTAAATTGTTTGTATGAATAGTATATGTTCACTTCTTTTTATATTCATTCATATGTGCCATATCGTATGTTAATTGTTTGTGTTTATGTTAAATAAAAGAGATTTTATTGTAAATGAGAACTTTTCGAGTATTAGTTTCGTTACAATTGGCGCCCAATCCCGATACATTATAACTTCACAGCACACTTGTTGACGAAAGCGACCAAGCAGAGTGGCAATCGTTACAAATGGCGCCCAACGAGTGAGTATCGAATCACACGACCACCACCAAGAGTCAAGTGAACTACCGACCGAGAAATACTGCATATATATGTAAAAAGAAAAAAGCTACGTCTAGAACTCTCGAACATGGGACCAAAGAAGAAACTCAACTACGATCAAGAAGAGATCATAGAGAAAATTGAAATGCTCGAAAATTCAGTAAAAAATAAATTCAGAAACACGGAAATCAAAATGAAAGAAGAAATAGAACAACTTAAACAACACTGGGAAAATATATACAAAAACAAAATCGAAGAGCTACGACGAGAAATGGAAGAGAAATACCAGAAAGAAATATATGAAATGGAAAACCGATATATAGACACATTCCGCAACATGAACGAGATAAGTCAACCACAACGAAGGGAAGAAAGACCTCTAAGACAGTGCATGGACATAGCAAGACCAACCTTTTTCGGAAACAACAAGGACCAACATCCGAAAGACTTTATCAGAGAACTTCGGGAATATTTCGTACTAAAACAAGTATACGAAGAGGAAAAGCTGATAGTCGTCCGAGATTGTTTGAAATCAACCGCGAACAGCTGGTTTTCCGCCATCAGATTTAAACTTAGAAATTATGACGAATTCGAGAAAATATTCATGGAAGAATACTGGTCGAAGGAAATCCAAATGCAAACCTGGAACCAGTGTTTGAATGTGACACAAATAGCAGCAGAAACAAAGTACCGCGAACATTTCATGTACTGGGCAACACACCTGAGACACCTGGAAATACCATGCCTCGACGAAGGGGAAATAGTTAGAAGTATTGCGAGTCACTACCCGGGATATTTAAGGGCAATATTAACTTCTTTACCTGAGAGAACTATACTTAATGCTATGAAGATTCTAGGGGCGGAAGAACATCGACGAAGAATAACACCCAGAGACAACTACCAACGTCAGAACAATGATAACAACCCACGTCAGCGAAATGACAACAACCAACGCTACAACAATCATCGTCAACACCATACAACACAACACAACGGGAGATGGAGAGAAAACCATAATGCGGAAGACAATCACAATCACAACCAGCCAGCTCAGAATAACGGTCAATGGAGGGAGCAACAACAAGTCAGACAAATAACAGTTGAAAACAACACTGAAGAAGAACAAGAGACAGAGACAACGATGCATACAATAAATAATCTACCGACGAATAAGAAAATGATCAGCCCTTACCTCCAATGTAAAATCGAGGGGGAAAATGTAAACCTATTAATCGACACCGGTGCTACAATTAGCGTACTGGCAAAGGAGGTAGTCGACCGAATACTAAGGAACAACCCGAATACACCAACCTTACCGGTAAACGGAGTACAAATCAGCAACGCCATTGGAAAGAAGTTATGCAAAGTGTCCAAACAGATATATTGTGCTTGCGAAATGGACAAAACCAACATATCGGTTACATTTGTGCAAATGGAGAACCTAAATGAGCGAGGAATAATAGGAACAGACGTACTAGACCAATACAATGCCAGGATCGATTTTCAAAGCAAAACAATTCGCTGGTACATTAATAATGAAGAACACCTGACCCCTTTCAGAGAAAAAGAAATCACGGAAGCAGGGGACGAAACTAAAATACAACAAGTAGAAACCAATGACAAAGACACGTGTGAAGTAGGTCTAACAATAGAAGAAAAGAAAAAATTCGATCAACTGTTGTGGAAATATAATCATTTGTTTTCGGAAAACCCAGGACAAATAGAAGAATATGAATGTCAGATTAGAATTTCACCTGGAGAACCCATTTATCAGAAACCCTATCCTATACCGATATCCAAATTGGAAAGTATGGATAAGGAAATAGCCAGAATGTTACACTTAGGCGTCATCGAGCCGTCTAACTCACCATGGTCATCCCCAATCGTAGGCGTAGAGAAGCGAAATGGAGAAGTCAGACTATGCCTCGACGCGAGAAAAATCAACACGCGCATTATTCCCGACCGAGAACGACCTACTAACATTGACGACATCTTGATAAAGTTCCAAGGGGCCAGATATCTCAGCTCAATTGACTTAACAGCAGGATATTGGCAATGTCGACTGAAACCGGAATGCCGCGACATTACCGCATTTTTACATCGAGGACGCAACTATCGATTTAAAGTTCTACCATTTGGACTTATAAATTCGGTCGCTGAGTTTCAAAAGATACTTGATAAAGTCTTAGGATCCGAAGTTCTGCAGTTTACGGCAGTGTATGTCGACGACATACACGTCACGTCAACAACCTTTTTGGAACATCTCAGACACTTGGAGCAGATATTCGAGCGCTTCCATCGACACAATGTGAAGATCAACTTCAAGAAGTCACAGTTTTTGTGCAGTCAAATTATATTTCTAGGACACGTAATTTCTGAAAGAGGAATTGCAATGGATCCCGACAAAATACGAACCATCCAAAACTTTCAAGAACCACGAAACAAGAAACAAGTTCAATCGTTCCTTGGTTTCATCAACTTTTACCGCAAGTACATCCGAGACCTATCCAAATACACAAATGTTTTGAGTCAACTCACCAGAAAGGACGTTGAATGGCAATGGAACGAAGAACAACACCAAGCATTTTTAACAATTAAAACACGGTTTTTAGAAGACATTATAATCAAATATCCAGATTTCACCAGAGAGTTCTACCTAGCCACCGATGCATCAAAAACACATTTAGGAGCCGAATTATACCAAATCGACGACAAGGGACAACACAAGACGCTCGGTTTTACCAGCAGACGACTACAGGACACAGAGCAACGGTACTACACCACAGAACTGGAGCTACTAGCAATCGTCTATGGTTGTCAGAAATATCGTAACTATATCTTGGGATATAAGGTCAATGTCATTACCGACCACAAAGCGCTTACATTTCTGAACCAATGCCGTTTACTGAATGCACGATTAATGAGATGGGCAATGAAGTTACAAGAATTCGATCTACGGATTGTACACGTTCCGGGTAAGGAACACGTAGGTGCAGATACACTCACCAGGTATCCACAGAGTCCTGAAGACGCAAATGAGAACCAGGGGACAGTGATATATATCAACCAAGTAATCAAAGAACGATACAGTATAAAATTGTTACGACAGTTCAAACAGATCGAAGCATTACAACACCAAGACCCCGAACTTCAGATCATCCGGGATAGAATTCAGTCACAGAAAACGAAGCGATATAAAATGCGACAAGGATTACTCTTCTTCATAGACCGACAAGATCAAGAAAAACTAATGATACCACAGGCCCTGACGCGAGAACTAGTAATCGAGACACATGAACTATTTGGTCATTTTGGAGCAGCCAAAGTGTACGACATACTAAAAAGAGACTATCAAATTCACAAAATGTATTATAATATTAAACAAATTCTCAAACGATGCGACATCTGTCAACGAAGCAAAATCTCCAATCAAAATGCCAGAGGACCTCTTATAGCAAACATCTCAAGCGGTCCCAAAGAAATGATATCACTAGACCTTATGGGCCCCTTACCTAAAGGCCAACTTGGAAATCAATACATTCTAGTCCTATTGGATCTATTCTCAAAACATGTTCAGTTATATGCGCTTCGGCGAGCAACAACAGAAAACATACTGCGCAAAATACGAGACAAATATCTCCCAGCTTTCGGACCAATAAGTAATATACTAACAGATAATGGTACCCAATTCCACAGCAAGATCTGGCAAGAACAACTAGATAAGTGGAAAATTCATCATGTCGTTACGACGACATACCACCCGGAAAGTAATCCGGTAGAACGAACAAATCGAGAAATCGGCAGAATATTGCGCACTTACTGTCACCAGAAGCATACGTCATGGGTGCGATATTTAAACAACATCGCGTACTGGCTCAACAATACCACACACTCATCAACGGGATTTACACCACAAGAGATAGTAGATGGCCGAAGACACCATTTCACAATCAGCAAACTCATACACCATGCAGAACCGATGGTCGGAGAAAACCAAGACACAATAATCAAGCTGGCACACAAGAGGTTAAGACGAAGGGCGCAACAACGATGTGTGTACCACAATAAAGGAAGGAAGTTCCCGACTTACGCGCCAGGCCAACAAGTCTTAGTGAGGGACCATAGATTATCATCATTTGACGACCACACCATGAAAAAACTCTTCCTATTATATCGTGGTCCGTGTATGATCAAGGAGGTCAGAGACAATAACACTGTAGTAGTGGAAGGAAGAGAAGGACAGTATACGACTCACAATCTAAAGAATATTAGAAGTTATTTACCTCCAGATCCAGGGAAAACAATAACTAACTAAAATAACTAAATTGTAAAATGTTGCCTGTATATATGTTGTGTTTGTGAGGTGAAGGAAAAAAAAAAAAAGGAAAATGTATCTTGTATATAAAACATAATTAACACTTCAATATTTCACAGAATCCGACCCAGTATAATAAAGTAAAATAAAAAAAAAAAAAATCTATAAAAAAAAAAAAAAAAAGAAATGACGAAGAAACGTGAAAGGTTCCAGGTAATTTTCGATTTTGATGACACGTACTCCTTAAGAAGAGAGCAGGCAGGAACCGAGACGGTAGATGAAATATTTCGAGTAGTATTGAAAGGCGACCTCCCGTCCGACGCAGACTTCCAAAAGGCAAAGGCACAGTATGACCGACAAAGACTGGCCAAACAGACACGTTATACTTTTGAACCTCAACGAGAAATCCAGCAAAGAATCATCGAAATGACCAGGGACCAGTGCAACTTCCAAAGCAATCCCGAAACAGTATCAGACGAAGAAGACTTCATGCAACAGCAAGACCGGAATTGGACGATCAGTGCCGACGAAGTCAATAAAGAACGACAGCTACAAGAAACCCAACTCAATCAACCCACGATCAGACCAATAGTAGTTATCAGCGACGAAGATGAAGGAGAGGATAAGGAGATCAGTACCAACAACGGAGAGGACACTGAAGAGGAGACAATCAGGTTCACCGACGAAACCCTTCAGTTCGACCTACAACAACAATGGGGTGCCATTGTAAATCCTATTCCAGCAGAAAAGACACCACCAAAGAAGAGGAGACAAGCCGATCCAAACAGCAAGCGTAGTTTGAAAAAGAAACGATTGCATGCCGCCAGACACCAACACCACCGCATGCCGTAAATAGTTATTGTATATATTGTATAATATTGTATATTTATGTTATTTGCCATAAGCAACCATTTTTTTTGAGCCATAAGCCACAAATTTTTTCTATCTAGTACCCATCGTTACTTTTGTTTAAATTTTTCATGAATCTCAGACTCGTCTCATTATCATTTCCAATTCACTCAAAATTTAAAAGGGGACTATGTAACGAACGTCGGCTCACCGTCCCGCGCAACCGCTATGCCGCGCCACTAATCTTTACAAACCGACCGACGGTTCGATCAACGGCCGCGAAATCACCAATAGAGCGCGCTCCACCCCTCAGTAGATTAAAGCCCCAAATCGAAATGTTAATAAATACAACTAATTTCTTCATAAATATTAAAATAATTGAACATAATTAGTGCCCATAATTAGAAGCAACGTCATCCCACAATTAATAATGCCAACCATCCCTAAAAGAAACGAATTGGAGAAAATATGTATGGTCGCAAAACCCGAATACTAAGAAGCTAGACCAATGAAATACAATATATATGACCGGGCCCAGCAACACCAAAATCATCTTTCTTTCCTGACTACGGAAGCGTGATAAGATACGTAGTAAGTGGTTTCAGAGCTCCGGTTGAGGCCTTAACACCCCTCAATAATCGAGCTGCCTGGCCCATACCTATCTTGTCACCTCCCTTAGTCAGTCGCGTCGTCCATACGTTTTTAGTTGTATTTTTTCCGTGTGTCGCCGTAAGTTATTTTCGAACGTGCTCGGCTATATTCATAGTTGGCAGTTTGGCGTAGCCGTAACACCCTACGCCCCGAAACTGTTAACTGTTTATATGGTGGGAGACCGGTCTGATCGGCGTACCAGTTTAATAGTACCATAATTATTCGCTCCGCTGACGCGACGTTTGTTGTAGAAAATCATATCGGATAGTATAGAACCGTGAGTTAAGATCATTATTAAATTAAATTGTTTGTATGAATAGTATATGTTCACTTCTTTTTATATTCATTCATATGTGCCATATCGTATGTTAATTGTTTGTGTTTATGTTAAATAAAAGAGATTTTATTGTAAATGAGAACTTTTCGAGTATTAGTTTCGTTACAATTGGCGCCCAATCCCGATACATTATAACTTCACAGCACACTTGTTGACGAAAGCGACCAAGCAGAGTGGCAATCGTTACAAAGGAGAGTCCAACTTTATAACACCAGTCAACCAATTTCAATAGAGAGTTTTGTAATACCATACAATCTTCTAGAGTATTTATGTTATAGAAAATGTTTGCATCGTCTGAAAATAAAAGTATTCTACAGGGCGAAATAATCGTTGATAATGCATTAATAAAAATGTTAAATAAGAGCGGTGACAAACGACCGCCTCGAGGCACACCCGATGTTACTTGTATGTCTTCTGATTGATTATTTAATAAATCGACAAATTTATATCGGTCAACTAGGTATGATTTAAGCCGTGATAATAGTGGATCCCCTACACCCAGTTTATCCAATATATAAATTAACGTATCATATGATCTACAGTGTCGAATGCTTTCGAAAAATCTGTATATATGACGTCGACTTGTTGATGAAGTTAAAAAATAAAAATCAATCCGATACATAGTTCAATCAACTTTAAAATTATAAATGAGTTGAATTAGAAAGATTATATCAACAGAAAAGCTTATATAATGCCACGACGCCTAACGTCACCATAACATTCAGAGTCGAGACCATATTTTTCATTCTAAACATACAAATATATTATATAAACCTGAGAAATAGTTAAATTTGTTTTTTTTTTTTTTTGTTAGATCACTTATTACGTTGTGTGAATCACGTGGAACGATTATACGCAGTTTAAAATCATTTAGTGTTGCACTAAAAACCGGTAAAATTTTAAAAATAAATATGATCGAAATTCATAAAATGACTTAATAAAACAAAGGGGGGGGGGGAGATATGCTGAAAAAATTCAAAATAAAATCACCTCTGTTTAAGTTTCTGTTACTCCAATTAAATTTTGTACTTGACTTAATGGTTTTTTGAGTATTTAAAAAAAAAAAATGCACTTTGCCTTAAATCCCGGGTCCTGATTACTATGTTTGTGGTTGTGATATTAAAATACGTTCTCGGTGGGCATTTTGTTCTACGGCGCGAAGACGATCACACGTTGTTGATGTATACGCGCGCCGATATTTATGGGTAAAAAGTTCACGAGCCTGGTGCGAACCGACTTTGCGAAAGTTTATCCGCCACGGCCGACTAGAAAATTATGGTTAATTTCTGACCGTTCTCGGCAACAAATGTACCGCCGCGGTGGCGGTGGAGGATTCGCCCCGTGCAATTAACATGTATACCTACCCCTCAAAAGAGTGGTGTGCCACGGTTTAAATACACGGTTACGCACAAACAGGATCGTATACTATAAATATATAACTGTTTGTGTGTGTGTGTGTGTGTGTGTGTGTGTGTGTGTGTGTGTGTGTGTGCGTGTATGTGTGTGTTTAATATGTATATGTATGTTTTATCGCGAAACATAATCAAAAATTATTTAACGTTTAACTCGTGTATATACGGTGTGCACGGTATGATATCTCTCGAGACGATCAAGGCATATGGATCTTGTTTTTTTTTCAAATATGATTCACGAGGATAAGGATTATAAACATACATGTTTAAAAAAACTTCAATGTTTTAGTAGCAAGTCCGAAGATAAATAGTTTACAGAGTAAATTCGTCTGAAAATTGATTTGTCGTTAGTTTTTAATTACGTATTTGATTTTATAATTTTAACAGTTTTTCATTTTTTTTTCTTTGCGAAAATCATTATTTATTGATATACATATATTTGTAAATATCATTAATTGTAAAAAAATAAAAAACAACCGGAGAGTACTTAAAAATGCACTGATAAACTATATTGGAAATACATAAAAATAATTTTTTCCTTATTTACTTTATCCAGTAGAAAAAAAAATTGTAGTCTTTAGTCTTTTAGAACCATAGAAAGGAAAAAAAAAACTGAATTTCATTGCTTTAATTTATACAATAGATATATTCTTTTAGCACAGAATATATTACAATAGGTAAATCTTCTTAGGATAAACCCGAGAATGCATGCGTGAGCGCGTACGTACGTGTGTGTGTGTGTATGTGTGTGTGTGTGTGTGTGTGTGTGTGTGTGTGTGTGTGTGTGTGTGTGTGTGTGTGTGTGTGTGTGTGTGTGTGTGTGTGTGTGTGTGTGTGTCAATTATACACTGGGAAACGATAAAACGCACAGAGTCTTGATTATCGTCTCTGTATACGTGGGTCGCACACGCAGTGTTCACGTAGATACCAGACTATAAATATTGCAGACAAATGTATAAAGTGGAAAATAAAAATTAATAAATCAACGACAGAACAGCACGTCGGCGCGCGCATATTATTATTATTTGTATTATTATTATTACTATTATACGTACTGGGTGCACGCATCGGACGAACGCGACGATTTATCATTGCGGATATCGCCGCGTTTGAACAAAACTCTCGTACTCTATAAATAATTTATAAATAAAGATTTTCGAAAATCACACGAGCCATCTTACGACGGAGTGATATTGTACAATCGTTATTTAAAACGTCATGCCGCGCCTTGGCAAATCGTCTAAAACGGAAAACGCGATTAAAAATCGTACGAAAATGGTGTCGATTTTAATTTCGAAGTATTTATTATATTCGTGTTTCCGTTGTACGGTGAGGACGAAATTAATCTATCCTACTGATTTGGAAGAGTCCGAGGGGGGGGGGAGATTTGATATTGGATTTGTTTTTTATCGTTTTCAGCGATGATTCAATTTCCACGCTTAGACGATATTCACCGTATTGTGTTTTCAAAAACTTTTTTAATTATTTTAAATACGGTTCGTACGAAAACAAAACCAACAGTAACAATCAAAAGCCATCTTTCAAAAATATGTAATTCCGGATCCGTGTCTAATGTGAAAAAAAAACCGGCCGACAAAAACGTCAAGTGTCCGAGATTATTAAAAAGTTGTGATTTATAACGCGAGAAGTTTTCTTACCCGGCACGCGGACATCCCACAGGACTTCCCACATAAGGTCACCTGCGCCGACCGTTCGATACGCACAGTACAGTCGTGCGACTTCTGGTAAACTTCAGAGGGAAATTCGATAAAACGGCCGTCCGCATAATCAAAACAGCTCAAAGTGGTAAATTATGATACAGCCGTGCGTGTGAAGCCTCGTGTGAAACACTATGTCAACGCCCCGCGTGTCACACGCTCGTTTTTCGTGTAAATACCAATATTGTACGGCGTGTACCGGTGTACCTATCCCCGGAACAATTGTTGCGTAAAACAAAAAACAAAAAACGAAAAAAAAAATGAGACGAGACCAAAAGCGTTGAATTATTCACAAATCGATTTGGGGGGAATAAGAAAACCAAAAACGTTTTTTGTTACGGGGTAAACGTTCCACCCCATCGCCCAGTTATTTCGGGCCCGAAGTGGGGGGTGCACATCAAAACGTGCACCACCCGGCAAGAGCATTGTGCTCTCGTCGCGTTGGTCTCGTTAGTTCACGTTCGATAAGACCATAATTACTTGTTTTCAGACGTCTTGTTTTCTTCGACGAGGATTGTTCTAAAATTGCACATAAATTATATAATTTGTATAATTAAAAAAAAAAAATTGCTCGTATATTATGTATCATATATTATATACAACCTCGGTAATGCATAAACTTGATTTTTTTCTTATAAATTTAAATAAATAACTGCATTTTAATGAAAGTTAGGTATTATTTTACTATTTTTATCAAAATTATTTTTTGTTTTTTTTTTTTTAATTTTCTTGCATGAAAACCAGTATTTTTAACATAATATTATGAAAGGGAATACTCATAATGGTTTAGAGTGAGAACAGTTTTGCGGCGACATTGATTACTTTTCACAACTACTCTAAACGTAACAGTGTATTAACATCTCGATTATTGGTGATTACTGGTGATCTATCGGGTTCAATAATAAACATTTTAATAAAACACTGCGCAAAAAAGTATTTTCTTTCGTAATTCGGTGTTTTTTATCATTTTTTTTTTTTTTATAAAATTATGGCGTTTATTGAAAATTTACAATCTGTATATCATTATATACAATAAGTAAATATGATATAAGAATAATATAAAATGACTTTGAGTGACATGAAGGAAGACTCGCAGTCGAGTCACCTTTTGCAAAGAATCAAAAAAAAAAAAAAAAAATTGTTATGACTTATATAAATGTATTTTAATGGTTAAGCAGATCTCTGCACCAGTTGCGTTTGAGACGTCTTGTGGGGTGGTCTGGAAGAGTTTTTGAGGCCAGTTGAGAGATGAGGTGGTTGTGGTCCGTGAGGAGTTTCCCGTGAAATCTTTTATAGAAATTGGTGGCTGTGTCATGGACGGTTTTGATTCGGAGGTCATCATGGAGTGATTCGTTCGTTACGTTCCATGGAGCTTTGGCAATGATACGTAGACAAATAATTGATTGAATTTATTGATTGGAACGCTTGGATCGTGTTTGCATTTGATTTTTTGGTTGGGCCCCAAAGTTCGATGCTGTAGGTCCATAGGGGCGGAGGAGGCATTTGTATGTGAGGATTTTGTTTTGAATGTCGGTGTTAGATCTTAGTAAGGGTCTAAGTAGGTGAAGTCTACTATTTAATTGTTTTCGTTTGTCCTTGAGGTGAGGACCCCGTGTGAGTTTTCTGTCAAATGTGAGACCGAGATATTTGACACTCGTACAATGAGGAATAACGGTATTATTCATGACGATCGGCGGACAGTCATGTGGTCTTAAGGAAAAAAAGTTATGTGCGATGACTTGGTTTCATTGTAATGTGGTGTTATAAACAATAACTTATATTTAAGAAAACTGAATGACTTCGAAAAACACATGGATAAAAATAAATATAAAGCGTTGCTTTTCATAAAAACGTAATTTCGTAAAAGTTTCAAGTTGTACATAAAAAAAAAAAGGTAACCGAATTGGAGCACAATACAGAGTTAAAAATGGGATAAACGTGGTCGAAAAATTACCCCGTATAAATATGTAATATACATCGGTGTATATTACAAGGCACGGTAACGTTGTTTAGCTGTTATATTCGACTGCTTGCGTGTACTTTCGAATTCGACCCTCGTCGATATATACGTCCGATCAGGAGTTGCATGTGTGTGAGTAGTGTGTGCGTGCAACATATATACAGGGTGTTTCACGAAGATCTGACATGTTGAATAACTTTTGTTCTATTCAATATTTTTAACTTTTTTTTTTTTTTTTTTTTTATGAATATTAAGGCCCTGCGCTACAATAATATTGTCTTAAAATATTTTTTTTACTTTTGAAACTCAAATTTGGAAATTTAAAATTTTTGTCTACCGTAAAAAAAAAAAAAAATTCAAAATAGCCATTTTGTAAACCTGATTTTTAGAAAAATATTGGTGTTTAAAATTCTAATAAAGGTTGTTCCATTCATTTTCTATGAATTTTTAAAGTTTGTGAAAAAATTAAGAATATTATTGTGTACCACATAATATTAAACACATATCATTGTATATCCCTATTAATTAAATGACCGATCGAAATCTAATTTATTCCATTATTTTTGTTATCATTTGTAGATAAATTAATATGTATCATTATCATCGCAATTAATTATTAACATATGTATAAATGTTCAATACTTCAATTATCACTATAAATTATAACCTTAAATATTTTAATTGGCTAATTTATAATGTATAATTAAATGTCAATCAGCCATTAAATAATAGTGTTATACGATAATATGTATTATGCAGTAGCGCGGTACACAATAACATTCTCAACTTTTTCACAAACTTTAAAAAATCATAAAAAATTAATGGATGAACTTTTATTAGAAATTCAAACACCAATATTTTTCTAAAAATTAGGTTTACAAAATGGCTATTTTTGAATTTTTTCAAGCTGTAGACAAAAATTTTAAATTTCCAAATTTGAGTTTTAAAAGTAAAAAAAAAATATTTTAAGACAATATTATTGTATCGCAGGGCCATAGTATTTATTTGAAAAAAAAAAAAATTAAAATAAATGAATAGAAAAAAAGTTAGGTATTGCATTTGTCAAATAGTCCAGACTCACCCTGTATATAATATGAGTGTATAATGTACGTATATACCCATTGCTTGTATTCTTTCTGTTTCAATCCGATTTTCTTTTATTTTCTATGCTTAGACAAAAGGCGTGCCCACGCGAGACACTAACAATATTATTCTCTCGCACAGTCATGCATTGCTCACACACACACACACACACACACACACACACACACACACACACACACACACACACACACACCACGTTCTGTCAAACGAGAGAAAATTTGAAGTTTGAACGCACGCGTATGACTTACACGCGTGTATAATATTATTCACGATGTTACGCAATGGCACACACACGCAAAACCCACGTACCTTAGTGTATGTGCGTTTTACTTCACAGACCCGTGCGAATACGAAAAGTACGGCGAAAAAAAGGCAATACCTCGATATTGACAGGAGACTTTGTATTTTTTTTTTTTTTTTATTTCGAATACCTCTCACACTCGTTCACACCGCATAGCTGTGTATATTATATGTATAGCTGGTTTTCACACTTTTCCGGCTCTGCCACACTGTCCTGCGCGATGTATTCGAGTCACGTTTTCGGAGGGACGTCACTTTGGCTTCCGCTACGCGTTGGCTTATTTATTTATTTTATTTTATTTTTTTCCCCCGCCGTTTTTTAAGAATATTGTTTTAAGCGTCTCTTTTTCGCGCGCGAATTCGTCCGGAAAAAGCAATAACTACAGAGAGAGCAAAAAAAAAAAAAAAAAATTAAATTGCTGAACATCAGTCAATATATACCGGCGGCGCATTGTTTAAATTTCATTGTTTGCCATTTGTACACCATCGCCGCCGTGTGTCCACGGGACGCGCGTCCGACAGCGTCCATGGCTTAAGACGCGTAATCATTTATCGTTTATCTTCTTCGATCACATTCGTGTCCGGATCACGCGGTCCCTGTTACATATTATTGTTATGTACATATGTATAAATATATTTATTTAGAGAGTGAGTCAGATCTCTTTGACAGTCATTTACTTTTTTTTCCATCCATCATTTTCAACCTTTTTTTTTTTTAATAAATACTTGAGCCACGTGCTACAATAAATTCGCTTATCATATTTTTTATTTTTTTTTTATTTTAAAACTCAAATTTTAAAACATTAAATTTAACTCCACTGTTTGGTAAACAATTCAAAATACTCATTATTCGAAACGGATTTTCTGAAAAATTATGGTTTTTAAATCTTGAATAAAGATTGATCTGTTAATTATCAACATTTTATTTAAGTTTCTAAAAAACCCAAAATTAATATTGTGTATCAGAATGTGTTGTGATACACATTTAATTCAATGACTGATCGAATTTTAATTCATTTCAAGGTTTTTATTATTATTTGTAGCTATTATTATATTATTAGATTCTATTATTACAGTTGATACCATTTATCATTATTAAATATGGAAAATTAATCATAATCACTGTCTCATTCTTGATAGAATGCACAAAAATTTTAATTATTATAATTATATTTTCAAACAGTATGACAAATCGTAAGAAATCAATGATCAAATTTTAAGAAGGTATCATTATCGTATTCTTTATTAAATCATTCATACAAAATGGCTATTTTAATTTTTTTAATGATGACATAAAATTACATATTTTTAAAGTTGGGTTTCAAAAATCAATAAAATATTTTAATACGATTTTGTTGTAGCACAGTACTATAGTATTTCTAAAAAAAAAAAGTTACAAGTGATGGATGGAAAAAAATGATTGCATTTGTCAAATTTGTATAGCATTTGTATAGCAAGGGCGTATTTCTGGGGGGGGGGCGATGGGGCGATTCCCCCCCAATCTGGGCCTTTTTAATTTTTTTTTTACTTTTTTTACATTATCTGTATTATATTATAATAATCATTAGAACAAAATTACGAAATTATTTAAAGTCATAGATTATGATATAGGTGTGTAATATATTGATAGAAGCGCTCCGCCGCTCGGGATTTACCTAGCTCGTATCGTATCGATTTTACAACGATAGATACTTTTAGATACACGTTATCTGATACTGAACGTTCGATAATTTTTTTTTTGTTAAACATGAAATAGTAATGATTTAATAACTGTAGTACACGAATACGTCTTCATAGTTCACATAGTACTTACACTAGATGCGTGCAAAATAATTGATGGATTTGCAGAACACAAATGATTTAAAGAATTCGTTATAGAGAATAATAATTTTAATTAGTTTGTGCTTCGTTTAAAAGAATTTTAATTTATTTTGAATCCTAAATATTATAGTTAAATTATTTTTGTTTATTTTTTATTTCTCAACATTACAAGTCTTAAAGTCGCCCCCCCCTGAAAATAGGGTCAGGGACGCCCTTGTTGTATAGCTGGTCGGGCTGTAATTTGTAAGTGGTGTGTGTGTGTGTGTGTGTGTGTGTGTGTGTGTGTGTGTGTGTGTGTGTGTGAGTGCGCGCGCGCGCGCGCGCGTGTGTGCTCGTGTGAAATGTGGAGTAAAAACCTATTACGAGAACCCAATGATCGATAACCAGCCTCATCCACGGGAAAGCGCGATCCGGTAAGATTTTCATACAAACAACAACAACATTCGTCTGTTCGGCGAAAATATTTTACGGCGCAAGTTTCAGCACCGATTCACGATCATTTATTTACTATCGTTTAATGAACGCGTGTGCGTTCTTACTGTATCTCATACTGTATCTCGGTTGTTGATGTTACCGTGTTAAGTCACCGCCTCGGTTTCGCGTGCGCTTGTTTACTCTGGTTTCCGTTCCAAGACGAGCACAGAGCCGGGTCGTCGTCGATCGAATCCGTACGCGTTTATCGCGACGCGAACACAAACGCGAGACTATCACGATTATTCCGATTTGATTTACCGCGGTCGTTACTCTTGGTGCGGGGATATTTCTGACGCTGGTAACGCGTTCGCGGAAAATCACTACGATAAATAACGTTAAATCGGTGGATCAGCTCGGACGAGTTTGATCGTAGGACGGTCGATAGCGCGTGATTGTTAACAACGAGTTTAAATTCACCGACGACTCGATTTGAAAGTTTGAAAAACGTTCTTCGGAGATCGTATAAAATTACTGTTTTTCTTTTTTAAACTCAAACACTGATTCATATTAGACCTAAACAATACTACCAGTATTTATAGCAACTTGATCAATAACATCACATAATATGTCTTGCAATACGGGTGTGTACTAGTTTTGCCTATACGTTACGCCCTCATACACTTTATTTTCAATATTTCAAAATATTCTGAACGAAGCGGAAGATCTATTACGTGGTTTTACAACGAAGTTTAATTCATTTGATTCATTTTTTTTTTTATTCAAATAATTTTTGACACACATGAATTTTTTCGAAAGTTTCATCCGGCAAATTTATAGATCAGAAATGTCATTAAGTCGACTACTAAAACAGGTCATTTTTCTCTATTTTCGTTTACGATTCCAGGTGTTAAGAAAAGCTGCCGAACAACCGAATAAAAACGGTAAAATTTGCCGTAAATGACGCTTTCAATAATTCGGTTGTAGTTATTTAGTAAAACTGAGAGAGTAATTAAGCGAACAATTTTGAATTCCATCATATATATATATATATATATATATATATATGACATATTTCTGAATACTTTACGAAAGTTTCAAAAAAAAAAAAAATTTAAGGCTAAAATTGTGCTTTCAAAGTAACTCATTTGTGAAAGTTTATCTCTAATAAAAGTTTAATATTTAAAAAAAAGTTCTGAACATTTTATAGGACCTCTTTCGTATACTTAAATAAAGATGGTAAAAAAAATTGTTAAAATTTGTGAATGAGGATTTTAAGCGTTAAAAATTATTATACGATTTTTACAGAATTGACCGTTTTTATATTAATTTTCAACTTAAAATGCGTGTATAATATTAATGGGACATTGAGTAATTCTGATTTTTTTTTTTTTTTTTTTTTTTGATATAGATAGAAACAAAATGTTTTAAATTTGTGTTTAAAAAAAAAAAAATTTTATTTTGTCAAACAATGAAACTTTAAACAGATTTGATGGGAAAAAACCCATCGGAAATAAGATTGAAAACGGTAAAGTATATATACAGTGGATTTGTACAGTGATTAGAATCATTCAACTAAATATATGATGTATAGTTCGTTTAAAATTCAATACACCCGTTCCACTTAACTTTTCCTAGGACCGAATAATATCAAAGTGTGCAAAGCATGTCCGGGTTTTTCAAACGATAAATTCGTTTGAGTTGAAAAATTGATCTGACAAATCGTCGCTACAGCATAACGTTTAGTTTTTTTAGTGAAAACCAATAAGGAAAAAGTTATTAATAACGCAGTGACATACCCTCGTTGCTCGAATTATGTAGCGTCCGTGATTGAACGTACTGGGAAGACATTCTCCTCGAGCACTGCATTACTCGGTCTCTTCTGGTTAATCGGAAACGTTTTATGTTTATAATTTTATGTTTATCGCAGAGACAAAAAAAAAACGGTCGAAACGACGACGTGACAAATGACGTGTACTCGATATTATCATTATTATTATTATTATTATTATTATTATTATTATTGTACGGATCTGGCACGTCGATGTAATTGGAAGAATTTTCTCTGAGACCCGCACGAATCCGTACAGTCGAATTTACCCTGACGCGTTTGGTATTCAGTAGCCGTCCGTGTTTACACGCGGTTTATTGCCACGGTGTGAATAGGACGTCTCGTCGGATATACCGTGCCGAACGTAATATTTTTACGCAACGGCCGGCCGTTTGCGGTTTGCATTTACCACGCCGTTTTCGACTTGCATTTTTTTCGCTTTCTGTCGAATTCGGCGGCTGTTTCAAATCCCACGCGTAATATTTTATCGCTGTTATCAGTGACAGATTCACGATGAAGGTTAATGGAGTCCGACCCTCCCCCCTCCAAACGCCGATTGTATAAAATGAATTACAGAAGAAGTGCAGGTGGATTTTTACCAAGAACCTTTTGATTCGTGTTCATTATATTTTATTTGTGAATTAGTTCATTCATCTGTCTTAATTAGATAGCAAATTACGTCCTTTACGAGGAAAATATGAACAAAACAATAACGATTACATTGATTTCCACTAATGAAGAAAAACGATTGTAGTCAACTAACATGCACCCGAGAATAATGTTTTTCTCGTGACCTCCACCTTATACATTTTTCGAAAATCCACCATTGGTTCTTAGTGATTTGATTTCAATTTCTCAGGGTTTTGACACCATAATACCGTTTACGTGAGACCAAATTTTAACTCGTCGATTTTAAATTCTGAGTAAAGTGAAAAATGTATAGGATTTGCAACGACGATATTTTTTATTTTTTTTTAATGTATTTAAAAACCGTTTTGGGTAGTATTAATACTCCAATATTTTGTTCAGGAATTATATTGATCAGAAACATCATCTAGTTGGTACTTTATACAGGTCATTTTTCTCTTTTTTCGGTATTTTTTCCAAACCGTATGGAAAAACTAATTAAAATCTTATAAAAACAGAACATTTTGGTGTATACGATATTTTCATAATATCCATTTTTTAAATTTGGCAATAAATCCAAAAATAATGGTGCTAACATTAGACAATTTTACCCAATATCAATATGGCTCTAATGCGGATTTTATGAAAGTTTCGAGATAAAATTTCGCCATTTTTGGGCTATAAATAAGACTTTTAAACTATTGAAAATATTTCGGTTTTTGGAAATTTTTATCTAATTAAGTTTTAAATATTTGATATGAAACCTAAAATTATAATAATATTTTATTCATATACATACCTAATAGTACCTTAAAAAAATGTCTTAAATTGTTTGTCTGGATTTTTTTTTTTTTTTTGTTATATGCATTTAAAAATCTAATATTAGCGAATATCATTAATTATATGTATAAATTATAGGTATTTTTCAAGAAAAACATTATATGAAATTCTAATTGTTAATTTGGTATAAATTGTCGTTGAAAAAAATGTGTATGTGTCGTATGTATGATACAAATAACTCAAAGCATAACTCAATAAATTATTTTTTACACACCTCAAAATAGTAATTACGCCTTAAAGCAACTCTTTTTACGTAAAACTTCAAATCTGTTACATTAAATTTATAATTTTTCATAATTAGATCTATAATTTTTTTATACTCTCCTTTATTATAAATGCCTTAGTTACATTTATTTAGTATAGTGATCGTGTACGGTAAGTTTTTTTTATATAATTAGAGATGTATAAATACGGCGAAATAGAGTCTCTTAAACGAATATCATCAGATCGAAATTAATTTTTTTTTTTGTTATTATTTCATTACTTTTTACCTTGAAACTTGAAAATTGTACCATTAGTTTATCACAGGGGGGTTTTTTTTTATGTTTTTCGAAATCTCAACTAGTCGATGCTAAAATAAATTATTGCTCGAGTTTCGCTCAAGACCGTTTTCCAAATAAAAGAAATGTTGTATTAATAATATATTATAATAATTAATTTCGAATTTAAAACAAAACCGTGACGTACTCGTGTCGATCGATAATCGTAAAATGAGCTGATCCGCAGTTTTTTACTTCCGTCGGTTAGTCACTTCATCTGACGATAAGAAGCGAAAAACATCCCCGGTAATAAGGTTTTTTTTTTTTTAGTTTTTTTCTTTTTTTTTTTTGTTTTTCTTTACTCTTCGCGCGAAAGCGAAACACGACGAGTACAAAAACAAAATTAACAAAAACAAAAACCGCGCGCCCGTACCCCCGCGTATAACCGCGTAAACACCACGGGACGCGAGGATCGCGGGGGTCGAAACGCGCGCGCATCAACGATACGCGTTTTGAATACGAATACGTGCGCGCGCACACCCCTCTGTCTCCGTCGTTCGTTTACACAAACAGTCCCCGCGCGACGCCGAGACGCGCGACGACGACGAGTGTTGACGACGCGACGGCGCGAGAACTCGTCCGAGGACTTAATCTAATACATAAATGTTATTCTTCGCGTAATTCCGCTCCGGGACCCCGTATAGTTTGCCTCGGCTACGGTTCTTTACACGTCGGTTTTAATTAAGTATGCACGCGCGGCGCATACCGTGTCGAATCCAGTGTTGTATACATATTCTCCGTACACACACACACACACACACACACACACACACACACACACACACACACACACACACACACACACACACACACACACACACACTCACACACACAAACACACACACACACACACACACACACACACACAAACACACACACACACACATACACACACATACACACACACACGCACATAACGACTGTATAATGGTCCGGGGCGTTGATAATACGAGTAAGTACTGTATTACCGACGCGTCGTATTTGTTCGGTGTTACCCAAAATATAAGTATACACTATGGGGACAGTGGTCTCCAAACTTTTTGACTCGCGACCCGCTTTTCTTATCATACTTTTTTCGCAGCCCATACCAGCTTTGTTAACCAAAAAAAAAAATTCACATTGCCTAATTTCTTAGTATTATACCGTTGTAGAAGTACTTTTAATGACTGAAGAAATAAAAATGTGCATTAGTCTAGGTAATATTTTCTATTCATTATGGCTTCAAAAGCCAACTATTATCCGCGCAATGATTCACGAACTAATTTTGAAAGAAGCCAAATCAATATCTTATTTATTAATTAGTTAATTAAAATTAATATTATTAAAGGAATGATAAGTACACCCACCAGAGCAAAAAAAAAAAATGAAAAAAAAATGGAAAGACACTTATCAGAATCAAACCGAAATGTCACCCGAAGAAGCTTTAGCATATACGTATCATGGAATGTAACATGTCTGTAGATACATATTATAATAAAACTCGTGAAATAGCATTGAAACATGGTCATAACGTTTTCCCGTCATAGACTAAATATAAATAAATCGGTTCAGTGGTTCAAATATTACGCATCTAAAATATTTTGACCAGCATATTTTCTTTTGGAAACACTGTGCGACGTATTGTACGGCGGCGTGTAGGCGCGCGCATAATTAGCATGGGACAATACGATATACGCGCGAGCCGTGTGATCGCGATTTAATTGAACCGTACGTCGACGGTGGACCATAATTTTGACCGCGTTCAAAACAACATAAATTAAGTGGACGAGTGGGTTTGATTCGCGATGATTTCTCGATTGTGCGCCGGGACTATTGCACAATGCACGACGCATAATACGCCGCGCACACTGAAAAGGGTTCGTCTGTAAACGAGCAAAGCTCCCGCGTCACGTTCGGTACTCGGCACCGAATCCCTATACATTAATCCGGTACTCGCGAATTCCCCGCTTGCTTATTGCAGATAACAATCAATAGTCGATGAAATAACACGTGGATACGTACGCGGAACTAGAGACGCCGTACGTATTAATTATACACGTGCGTTCAAACGCGAGAACGCACACACACACACACACACACACACACACACACACACACACACACACACACACACACACACACACACACACACACACACACACGCACGCACAAACACAAACACACATACACACACACACACACACACACACACACGTACGTACGTATAGGCGCACGCACACACGCATAAAACAAGGTTGACCTTTAGCCGGTATGGTGTCCCGATAGTGTGCAACTACTGAGAACTTAACAATAATGGATCTGTTCAGATGGGACCGTTATGGTGATATTTAGATTACCCGGTGTGTACTAGTTGCAGTCATAATCAAAAATTACATTCTAGTTGCGGTCACCCCTCAAAAAGGTTACATACTAGTTGTGGTCACTCAAATAATAATAACTAAGTATACTAAATAATATAATATAATATAGTTTATATAATAATTAAATATGAAATTAATATTTGGTATATTTATTTAATTTAGAAAAATGAATAATATAATTAATATGATATAATATGTATAATACTGTCAAATAATTATTATTATGTAACTTGTGTCAAAATATAGTATATATAAATTAGTATATATATATATATATATATATATATATATATATATATATATATATATATATATATATATATATATATATATATATATATATATATATAGAAATTTATAATTATTAACGACCCGTAATGGTTTTGATTTTTCACTCAACATATTTTAGATTCTGAGTGAACCGAAGGATCTTATGGTTTTACAATGATGTTTATTTTAGATTCTGAGTGAAGCGAAGGATCTTATGGTTTTACAATGGTGTTTATTTTTTTTTATTTATTTTTTTTTATTTTTTTTTTCTGTAAACACTTTTTTGTATAGAAATCCTTGTCCAAAAGTTTCGTCCAGCAACTTTTTAGATTTGAAATTGAACTGAGGTGGTACTTTAGAGAGGTCATTTTTCCAAAATCTCCATAGTTTTTCCAGTAATCAAGAATAACGATCGAAAAACTGAGTAAAAACGGTAAAATCGGTAAATATCCGCCGTAAACGAGATTTTCACTGTTCAGATTTTAGGTATTTAGTCATAAATCGAAAAGTATTGAAGCTAGAAACTTATTCAATATCAAATACATACTTTTTTATATTGGACAACATTTTCAGAACAATTATAGCACTTTTGACTTAAATATAGAACTTTTAATTTACCAAATTGTTTGAAAGTTTTTATGTAATATTATTTTAAATATTTGACAAAAAGTTCTGAAAATTTAATATGACCTTACTCATATACCTAACTAATTATCCTAACAAAAATTCAAAAATCGTAAGTCAGGATTTTTTTTTATACACACTTTAAAAAATTATTATAACTCACCAAAAATTATACAAATAACCGTAAAATACGTAAACAGTATTTAAATAATAATATATTATATTACACTGAAGCTTTGCTCAGAATCGTTTTATACTAAAGAAATGAGTCATCATTTCTTTAAAACTTAATACATTCATCACCAATATCTTGTCCGAGGACCGAAGGGACGAAGGACGAACTTGTACCACCATCATCTCACTTACCAGCTTTTTTCTATACACTTTCGATATCAAGTACTTTTAATAATTTAAATAAATCACTTGAATGAAATGTTTTCGGTTAGTTTAAGATTGATTTATGAATCTTTTATCTACTCGATCAGTTTTATTCCAAACAATTTCTTCATCAATTACCAACACTAATTTAACTCCACGAAAAATAAGTTTGATTTCTTTTCAATGTTTTATTTTGTTTTATCTCACGTAGTGAAAATATGTGATTTATAAGTTTATTTTAAAACAGTTTGACGATAATTTTTTAAATCGAAATATAATAACTACATATATTTATACAATTATATGTTTTTCTATTCATTGATTAGTATATTTTAAGTAAACATTAAATAGTTTTAAATTAAATTGCACAACATAATAATATGTATTGGATTATTATTATTTAAGTATATTCAAAAAATAGATCTACGTATTTTTTGTGATGTCACGTACATTTTGCACGAGGTCGAACGATTGTACGAATATTTTCTCTAAAATGCGTGTGTTTTTTTTATAACTAGTCTTATATCCTCGACAAAATATAACGCGATACTCGAAAATATGTAAAATATGTAAAATATCAAATTTTCAAAACGAATACACACTTACGAGGTGAAATCGTGCCATTTGAACGTAACGATATTATTAGCCAGTGTCTTGGACGGTGTCAATAATTATTTGGTTTCAAAAACACGTAGCCAATGACCACGTGCGACTATAGCAACGCGGCTTCTGTGAACCAACCGCTCGCGAAAATCACAAAATCGTCTCATTCCGTCTTCGACACCAGTGCTAGACACACACGAAGATACGAACATACGCTTTTCTATATAATTAACAAATTATATAATTACATACGTTTTTTCGTATATCGTTATACGACATTTTTTGGCTGTACATGCGATGGTGCTCACTCGTGCAAAAAAACGCCAATTGGCAGGTACGAATAAATAATGATAATAATATCTTATAGTAATTAATGTGCGTTTCAATTTTTTTTTTTTATTTTTTTTATTGTCGACCGTATATTTTATTTCTATAAAAACTTACAAATTTAAAAGTATTTCGTAAAGAATAAAAAACTTGATTTACCTATGCCTTTAAGCGAGCTCGTGGTGGTGTGCACGGGGTCGTATAAAATATATTAATGTAAATTAAATAACGTGAGAAATTTTCGTGAAGAAAATATTCCAATGTCGTTTTCTGTTAATAAATCGATTCATATAATATGCGAGTAATAATAAGTCTAAAAGTCGCCCTACCCCCCCCTGAAAATAGGGTCAGGGACGCCCTTGTAAAAACTAAATAACGACAACGCGTTCTATCTTCTCCAACAGCAGCAGCACGGGAAACGGGGACGGTCTCGCAGCGCCGTCGCGTGGAACGTCGGTTAGCGTTGCGTCGTGTTGCGGCCGCTCTGCCCGCCGGTAGCCGTGGCCAACGGACCAGGACGCCGCCGTCGCCGGCCAGGAGCGCCGAGACGTCGCCGGCCACCAGTCGCCCGGACAGCCCGGAACGGGTGCCGTGCGCGGGAGCGGCCTTGCAGCGCCGCCGTCATAGGTCGCCTTCGCCGACGGACACCGCGGGAGTGGCCAAGCGCGTCCGTCGCGGGTCGCCCTCGCCGCCGGGCCGGGAGGAGCGAACGGCCGCGGGTCCGGAGCCGTCGTCGTCGTCGCAGCCGCCGCGCGCGCCGTTCCCGGGCGCCCGTCCACTCAGGCGGTGTCCGAGCGCGCCCAGCCTGGACGTCTGGCCCGGGACCGAGTCGTCCGCGTGTCACGTGCCGTGGCCGCCCGCGCCGCGCCACCCGAACGAGCCGTGGCACCCGCTCGACCCGGCCAGGCCCCGCGTGCCCGACGCGCCGCGAGTCCGCGTCATCCCGGAGAGAAACACGTCCGTGCGCATGATCTTGGGAACGGACCCGGCCAGGCCCGGCGTGCCCGACGCGTCGCGAGTCCAAGTCATCCCGGAGAGCCACACGTCCGTGCGCATGATCTTGGGAACGGACCCGGCGGCGGCGGCGGCGGCGGCTGCTGGTGTGGCGGACGCGGCGCCCGTAAACTGGTACCGCGTGTACGCGCGCCCGGAGTTGTCTGCGCCCGGAGACCCGTGGATCCTCATCGACGGCCGCGTGCGCGTCCGGGGGCTGCCGGCCGACGTCCGTGTGGAGGGGCTGCGGCCGTACATCCGGTTGCACTTTGCCGTACGACCGGTCGACGTGTTCGGCCGATACGGTCCGTGCGGCGTGGCCACCGCTCGACTGTAACGCGGGTGTCTCGGCGTTTTTACGCCCCCCCCACCTCCTCTCCGTGACGTTTCCGGAGATTTTATGTTTTAATAGTTTATAAGTTTATGTTTTGTTCCTTTTTTTTTTTCTCCATTCAATAAAAAGCCGCTTTTGGCATTGTTCAATATTTGTCTTTTCATTTATCAACCGATCATTAATACTGTAGTTAGTCCTATAGTGGCGCACAATCGACCGTTGCACATATTGCCTCTTTCCCACATGCGCTTCGATATCGAGGAGCTGCTTTCACGCCACCGGTTTCATTTGGCCAGGAGCGCAATTATACGGGGGTGCACGACGGTGCACTAACACCCCCTTGAAAAATGCAGCAGGTGCAAAGATATGATTTTGCATCTGCTGAAACCGAACTTTAACCAAATAAAAGTATTTTATATATAAATATATACAATGTTTTATTGTTTTGGTATTACAATTACAAAAAAGGTTAAATCTGTTATTAGAAAAATATTAATTAGGTATATATGTTATAAAATTATATTATATTTTAATTATATATTCAATATTCATGTAGAGTTTGAAATATGAAGATTACCTATACAGATTGTGTTGTGAACGATTTTCGTACTTGGATGTAATCAAATTTAAAATGGTGAATAATACGCGGGCAAAGCGAACTGCTTTGAAAACGACTCACCTCGAATTTTTGATTTTTGGATCCAGGAGCGTCATTTGGAGTAAAATCATGGGGTAGCATCTTGAATAATATTTTAATTCAGTTTTAGTCTAATAAAGCAAAGGAGTGGGTCGGTGGATTTATAAGTCTTAGTTAAGTATAAATGAGAATTAGGTAAAAATAAATCTTTATTAATCTTAAAAGAAATACCTATTTGATAAAAATATTAAGATAATTGTAACTATATTTAACGTAAATTTATGAATTCATAAAACATATATATGCAGTTATGTATATAATTATTATATAGATAGATATAGATATAATGCACATTTTTCAATTCAAGGAAGAGTCATACGTCGTCTTTTTTCAGTGGAATCAAATTCTTTTATGACTTCGTCCTTGTTGACTTCTTGATCCTTATTGGTTATTTTCATACAAAACGATTAACGGTCGTCGATCGTTACCGTTATTTTTGGTTAGGAAAGTTAATGCAAGACACTATATATCTGCATCAAGCGCTTTCGTTAGTAGCAGCAGCTGTTTATCCAATATCAAATACATACTTTTTTATATTGGACAACATTTTCAGAAAAATTATAGCACTTTTGACTTAAATATAGAACTTTTAATTTACCAAATTGTTTGAAAGTTTTTATGTAATATAATTTTAAATATTTGACAAAAAGTTCTGAAAATTTAATATGACCTTACTCATATACCTACCTAATTATCCTAACAAAAATTCAAAAATCGTAAGTCAGGATTTTTTTTTATACACACTTTAATAAATTATTATAACTCACCAAAAATTATACAAATAACCGTAAAATACGTAAACAGTATTTCAATAATAATATATTATATTACACTGAAGCTTTGCTCAGAATCGTTTTATAATGAGTCATCATTTCTTTAAAACTTAATACATTCATCACCAATATCTTGTCCGAGGACCGAAGGGACGAAGGACGAACTTGTACCACCATCATCTCACTTACCAGCTTTTTTTGAATTCATTTTTATGTTTTACCGTATCAAAAGACGTAGGCACAATGAAAGCAATATTCGAAACTATGATCGGAGTATACAATTTAATCTATTTTATTTATAAACTTTACCGATAAGTATTGGTGTTCCCACATATATACGCTGTGTGCATTATATAAAAAAATATGTTTATCGTATAATATATGACCGCAACTAAGATATTACCTAAATTGACGTTACCGCAACTGATATATCCGTTTATCTCGTAAATCGTCATGATTGCAACTAGTATGCAGCCAGATTACCGAGTTAATTCAAGGATTTTTTAGTCATGTAATAGTGTTTAATTTCATTCGTTTCCTTTTTTTTAATGTCTTTTTTTAATAGTACACTAGGTGTGTTTAAAATTCACGTTCAGCCGCTCTATAGATTGTACATTCTATCTATTCGGTACTGGAGATGGAAAATGTTTCTCTCTTTTCAAAAGTTTTTTTGTAAATTTTCTATAATTTTTTTTTATTTTAGGACTTTAAAATGTACCCTTATATTACTCACAAACTTAACAAAAGATATGATAACACCTCAAGTATCCCAGTTGTGATATTTTTAACTACCTATCGCTTAGTTTGATTTTAAACGGAATCGATTATTTTTACATTGAATCAAACTTTCATTGTGTTTAGTGATTAATTAGTCGATGTTAATATGTGACAAATCGTTGGGTAAAATAAATCACCAATTTCATTTGGATTTTGAATTCAAAATCTAATAAAAAATGTAACGATAATTCTACTCGGATAAGATCTAGTATTTAAGGCATGTATATCTCAGTGACGATCTTTGTTCAGAGTTGTTTAAACAAAGAAATAATCTATGTTTTTTGTCAAAATTTTAATTCACTCATCATTAATATTTTTCGTCTCCGGAGCGTAAAATATCCGTAATTTTACCTGTTGTTAGTTTTCCCTATTTTTTTGATCTTCGGTTTCATTTAATTCTCAATGTTTATAAATACAAACAAAATCAAGCCAATATCTTTACACCTCGTTATATACGCTCACGTGACGGTTAGTAAAATATGTAAAATGGCAATTATTACATAACGAATACATTGAAGTACCTATCGTAAGTGAAAAAAAAAAGCTCATAAACGTAATCGATTTTATTATGATAGAGTTAATAATTTAAATGGACACTTTGCTCTGTCGTATACGCCACGCAAAGGCTTGACGTATAACAACACAAAACAAGATGTTTGTTGGTTTTGTACACTCTAACCGTTAAACAAGCATGTAAAGAAAAACCTATTAATTGGCCCGGGCGACTACCTTTATAAGTGACAAAGAATACGATCTAGCACTGCTTAATAGGATAGTCGAAACAGGTTTTTTTTTAAAGGATTACTTTCCCTTACAGCTCTAAAGTTATTTTACACTCAAAACAACTGACAAAGAAAATGATCTAGCACTGGATTGAGGTTTGAAATACAATATGTTTTAAATACCGTTTTTGTTAAATGTACCAACTTTCTCATATACTTTTCACAAGTACGTAAAATAGAAAATGATTAAATTTAAACAACTTTTATAATCATAATTAAAACCTTTTAATTAAAGACAAAAAACATTATTAATACAAAAACAAAAGAATGGCCGATCACTTCACTCGTAAATCGGGCAGCGTTTCGTCCTCTACAACGATGGCAGCGGAACGAACAATCATCACGTCTTGCGGGGTCGTTTTATTCTGTTGCAGTCTATCTGGTCAGCATTACCTGAAGGTGGTGTGTGTATGCGTATGTGTATGTATGCGTTTGCTGAAAATATATTAATTTTATGTTAATAATAGTAATTAAATCAAATTAGGTGTTAGGTATCATTTATGTGATGATACAACAGCTCTTTTGGATAAACTGTTTCTATGTCTCGATCCAGCCATGTTTATATCGTGCCCGGTTTCACAATATTGTTCCGACGTCTGCTGTTGTGAGATTTCTTCGTCGAAAAATATTCACGAGCCGTTTTAATTTACATACTAACGTGCCGTAGTGTCTGCTGCGCGCCGACACGACGACGTGTCGCCACGTAACGCGTAATAATATGCCGTGCGTTAAAAAGCACACGAAAATATATTTTCGCTCACGCGTACGCGCGTGCACACGTAGTATTATGCTCATTGTTGTATACTTTTGACGGCGGAAACCCGAATATCATAATATCCAGACACTCGTCGGTTTTGAAATAAATCGCACGCGGGCGTTCGGGAAAATACGGGGTAAACTTTTCAACGCGTCGACGCCACTAAAGAGATGAAATCGTCGTGTGTACGTGTATAGTATAATACCCACACACACACACACACACACACACACACACACACACAAGCAAACAGGCGAATGTTACTCATCCTCTATAATGTGATCCCTGTCCAACTTTCGACTTTTACTGGTTTTGCCCGGTCTGCTTTACGAATATTTAACTCGATGGTCGGCAACTGGCAACTCCTGACCGTCGACATGTCTTTCTTTGGTAGTTTAATAAATACGTTATTTCGATTTTCATCGTGATTATTCAAAAATCGCGTCGTTTTGTAAAACAATTTTTTTTTAAACCAGTAGAGAACAAAGTTAACGGAATCTCACCTTGAGCTTTGAGGACATATTTCGTATTAGATGTTCTGCAAGAGTTGCCGATTTCAAGTTACTAGCCAAAGACAAGCATTGCGATTGCTCATTGAACGTCACACGGCGTGTTTACTCTTCAAATGATTTTAACATTTTAGTACTAACTATTGAATAATGTAATAAAATACATTTTTTTCTACGGACCCCGTTTACGCATTATTTTAGTTTTCCGGACTCCAGTAGAAATCACTTGCCGACCCCTGGATTTTAACTCGAAACCGTCGTGTTTTGAAATTTTACATTCTCCTCCCTTATGTACTACGCGTTCGTGAAAACTTCAACGCGTACTTCAGAGCTAACGTCTGCACAATGGGAATATCGTCAGGTACGAATTATGTGCGCGAGATTCGATTGTCGAATTTTTGTTGTTGTTGTTGTTGTTGTTGTGCTCGCGCGTTGGGCGACGACCGGGCGCGACGAAAACGAGTGCGTTTGACACATTTCGTTTTTTCGACGAGTCGTCGAGTGTGTGGCGTGTGCGCACGACTTTTGCGCGAAGATATTGTCATTTCGCGCGACGTGAAGTTCATCGGTCGTCTGACGTCGGCACGGAACAACACGAATACGTACACACTAGTGCTCTGCACGGGGCCGCGACCTTTATCAGTGGTATTATATGCCTCCCAGTGTGCACAAAATTTTAATACATGGGGCTCAAGTAATTGAATCGATTCAACTTCCCATAGGTCGGTATTTAAAAATAATCTAAATAAATACTACAAATACATTATATTTTTTTTGTTTTACTAAAAGGACAATTATCTGTTGTTTAGCATATTGAGAAGACCGGACCAGACCATTACAATTTTCAAACAATTAACAGACCAAACTGAACCGATTTTAATATTGAAGTAAGACCAAACAGTACGACAGTAAATTTTATTTTTAAATATTAGACCGAGTTGGTCGATTCCATAGATATATAATATAATAGTTCGTGGAATTGACAATTATACTTATTACATGACGTCAAAATACGATATATTATATTCGTAGGTCCCCGGGTATCCCTTTTTCAATTATTCATTGCTGTCATACAAGTTCACGTCAGTCTAGACCAGGGATGGCCAACCCAAATGATCTTGCGGGCCACTTTGTAAATACATAACAATCCTGCGGGCCACATATAGAATTGCCACAAAAAAAAAAAAAGGTCATCATCCAAAATATTAATATAATGACATATATTTATATTTTTTCATTCAAAATTAGGCCACATATAAAATTATAAACGTATTTAAAAAAAAAAAAATTATATATATAAAAGTATTTAATACAATAAAATGGAGTAAACATTACTATTTAGTGAGATATTTGTTTCTCAACTCGTTCACTAAGCTTTTTTATATCAATAGAAATGCCTGTATTTGCACACCGTAATTGATGTTGCAAGTTTTCATCTCTTAGGTAACTTTTGTTGCGATTAAGTTGTTAATAATACAGATATCGCGTTGCGCGGACATTCCAGAATATTCTATCGGCACAAAAATAATTTTTTTTTTGTAAATATTTGATAAATGTCGCGGGCCGCAAAACTTTCCGAAGAGGGCCGCATCTCTGGTCTAGACTGTAATTATTATTTATTCTTGGAAAAACAGAAAGAGATAAAATGCTATTAGTGTCGGAAATTTAACGTTTTATAAAATGCGTATAATATTATTATGTGATATGTAGAGTCCGGATTTGTATGGATTTTCATATTTGTAATGAGTGTATGCAGTTCGATGACAATAAGAAACGTGGACGATTTGTATAACAGATAATGCGTAAGAAAAAGTTTATTTTGCATATAAATGCATATTTCAGGGATGACGGCATATTTTAAAATGTTTGCATATTCAAGCATATTTGGTACCTATTAAAGTATTAAAGTTTATAAAACCATGTTTTTTTTTTAATTTCTTTATTTTGTATTTTTATTCAAAAATATTTACTAAAGAAATGGTATAAGAGGATTTAATATGATTTTATTTATTATCTTTTACTATTCCTAATAAAAATACTTGTTTTATTTGTTGAATATATTTTTAAATATTTACTATTCCTCAACCAATATTGTAAGTTGATGTCTGCAATCAAAAAATTAAGTTACCTATCTAATTTAGTTGAATTATTATTTATGAAAGAAATTAAAAAAATAACAAAAAGATAATTAAGTGCATAAAAAATTATGCAAATAAATGAATATATTTTGGGCAAGAGTATATTTTTGCATACAATATTAAAAAATAAGAGCATATCAAGTGTATATTTAAACGTTTTTAGATGCATAAATGCATACTATTTTAGGTTTTTTGAGTGCATACGAATCCGGACTCTAGTGATATGTATAATTCTTTCTACATTTAAATCGTATAAGGCGGAATCGGGACCGAAGACCGGACCAATACCGGAACCGGTCTTAAACCTGGACCAGGACCGTGTTGAAAGTAAATATGAATATTTTATTCGAACCGAACTGAACTGTAACACAAAATATTTCTGTTGAGACTAGACTGGAATAATTTTTAAATTTCTAAAACTAGACCGAACCAAACTGTTACTTAATTTTATTTCATAGGACTGGACTGATTAAGACCGGACCATGTAGAGCACTAGTACACACACGCCGTAGGTTGTGCATTAAATTGTGCGATCGCACTGTGTGTGCGAAGGTTCAGCACGCCGTGTCGGGGGCGTGTTTAGAGAGCACGCGCACGAGTGAAAAAACTAAGCGGCCCGATCGCCTTTGAAAAAACAAAAAATTAATCAATGAATAAATCGCTGTAGTCCACGGAAAACGAATGACCGTTTCGACCGGTGTTATCTTTCAACGGTATACGTCATTCCCGTCCTCTCGAGGCCACGTGGCACTTACGTTTCCCGGAGCCCGCAACGACGCGTATCTTTGGGCGTGTATAGTCTACAGTCCAGTGTTTCCCAACCTTTTTCCAATGGTCACCCACGAAATTACACTTGTTCGGGTAGGCGCCCCACCCTTCCCATAAAAAAATTAAGATGGTTATGATAAACATATTTTCAACATGAAAATATGAACATATTTTCTAATAATATTTATAGGTACTTGTATCATTTAATATTTTAATATACCTAGATAAATACTGAATAACTGAAGTTATGTATACAATATACACATGACAAATAAAATAATAAATATACTATTCAATACAAATATTTATAAATATAATGATAGAAAATATTTAATTGTTGATTGTAGACTTAAAGTGATGGCAGATTTTGAATGTTCTTGCATAAGACTCCCAGTTCCCACTGAGGTAAAATGTCAGATAAACTGATACTGATATGTCATGACTTATGAGTGACATCTAATCTGTTCCTTTTTTTTTTGTTTTGATGTTAGCCATAACTGAAAATCCTTTTTCACATAAATAGGTGGTAGAAAAAAGCAATAGTTTTTTTTATCACATTTAATGATAGTTCTTTTATATACGTTTATGTTTCAAATTTAATAACTTTTAAATGTTTGGTAAATTTTCGATGGAAATAAATTGTATATATTTAGTAATTTTTATAATTAAGATGTTTTCCTTGTGATTAGTTTATGAACAGCGATCCATCAATAATATTTCGTGACCCAAATTTGGGTCGCGACCTATACGAGGGGGTACCCAAAAGAAACCGAACTGATGTTGTGCTGGACTGAGTAATAGTAGTATCGCATTTTTGCCGATAAGGACGTATAGAGGTACTTCTCAACAATCGGTATGCCAACGGCTGTCACTGTAGAATGTTTAATAACATCGGTGTGATCGTTTTTTTAAAAGTTATTTTGCGTACTCGTCGTTTTTTTGTTATGGTTGATTCATATGAAGAGCGTATGGCTGTCAAGTTTTGCTTCTAGTTAGGGAACATGGGCACAGAAACCCTTGAAATTTTGAAAACGGCTTATAAAGGTGATGCTTTAGGGAAGACTTAAGTATTTGAGAGGTTTTCCTATTTCAAAAGTGGAAAAATATCGATAGATGATCAAGCTCACTTTGGACGTTCTTCGATGGCGCGAACCGACGAAAATGTAAAAAAAATTCACAAAATTATCCTAGAAGATAACGGCAAACCTTCGAAGAATCGTATGTTGGGAAACACTGGTCTACACAACGAGTTTTCTCGTCGCCTTCGCTGTGTGCAGAGAAACCTACGTATATGTTTTGCGCCTCCCTCGTGGATTAATTCCGATGAATGTGTCCTGGTCGAAAAAAAAAAAATGCACGTGAAAAATCTCGCACGGTGCTACCGCTGTGAAAAAAATACGTCCGTCGA
Source organism: Therioaphis trifolii (assembly GCA_027580255.1). NCBI lineage: Eukaryota > Metazoa > Arthropoda > Insecta > Hemiptera > Aphididae > Therioaphis > Therioaphis trifolii. The sequence continues at coordinate 41,911,653 of CM050406.1, read as the reverse complement.
TACATTTTTCGATTTCTAGAGGTCGATATCGTTTTTTTACTCGGCTGAGTGATTCGAGCCACGGCCGTTCGCGTGTTAAGCGGCCGAACGTCGGTTGTGTATTATCGCCGTCGTGAAACCGATATGAAAACAAAAAAGGAAAAACGTAGTGTGTTTTCTTTCGGATCGTTTTCGGCTGGTCGTAAAATGTAGAGAGACGCAAAGTTATCGTTCGAGAACCGATATAAAGGATTCCACACGCGACAAAGTCGTGTGTCTATTGTTTACAGTCGCCGCAGAAACGAGGTCACCGCCAAGCATATCTTTTATTATTAATCCCGTATTATAACATTATATTATGACGTTGATAAATATACCATTAATCATAAAAATATATATATTTATTATACATTACGTTACAGTATTGTCAACACTCGTCTTTCACTGTTCGGTATTATTTACGAAATTACACATGAATCTTCTATTTTTTTCCGTACGTCTCGCGCGGGGCTTTTGCCGGAATAACCGTATTACCGGAAGCCGGATTACCTGGTTCGTGCGATATTGTATTATACGAGTGTACGCAATTACCAGCTCCACGTAATATATCCGCTCAGTAAAAATTATGTCACAGGTCTAATAAAACGTGCATATAAACCGGCTCTAACCGATTACACACACACACACACACACACACACACACACACACACACACACACACACACACACACACACACACACACACACACACACACACACACACACACACACACGCACACACGCACGCACACACACACGCACGCACACACACACACACACACACACACACACACACGCACACATCTATATATTTATATTTTTCCACCTTCGTTACTTCAACACACATTGCATTGTTATAATTAAAGACCGGATTTATATTCTCTTAAAATACCCAAAATATGATTCTAATATTCTCTAAAAAACCTTCAAATATTCTCATTATATTCTCTCAAAAATTTATAAAATATGAAAAAATATTCAATAAACATCATTATATGCTTTAATATGCATTTTTTAAATTTTTTTTTCAAGATTATTTTAATAGTGAGGTATTAATTAGGTATTAAAAGTTACGTATTATACCTAATGGAATACTATTGCACTTTAGTAAGAGTGGGAAATAGGGATATAATATAAATACGTATAACAGTATAATATTAAAACATAAAAACAATTATATTATATTATATTCCTTCGGTACATTTTAATTAAAAGTTGTATTAATCGCTTAAATCACAGTGTGAAAAAATAACAAATATTAATATATATTTAAACATAATAAAACAAAACAAATTTTTAAACAATAGGCAATCCTTAAATAGTAATTATTTAAGAGGTTTACACTTGCATAGTGAAATCGCATTGAAGTAGATAGGAATGCAAAATAATAATACATATATAAAATTAAAAAATATATATTTCTTTGGTATATTTTAATCAAAAGTTAAAATAACTATAATATACTTATATACTAATATAATAGTTAAAAATAAATAGACATTTTTTCTCACAATTAACGAAATATTTCAAAATATGCTAAATGGGTTAAATATTCTCTAACCCATGAAATATTCTCAAATATGCAAAAAAAAAACGTTTTTCTACGCATTCAGAATTGAACGAATCGTCCACATTTTTTACTCTCATAAGACTGCATAGACCCAGTAATGATATGTAAAAACGTATAAATCCGGTCTTTAGTTATAATTGTCATCACTACCTACCAACATCGGACGATCCTTTTTTTCCCCAACTGTGCGTCGTATGACAAATGTACGTATTATAAGTCGTAATTAAAAAATCGATTTGATACGTTTTTAAGTCAGAATCGAATCAAACGAAAACACGTAAAAAATGATTATTGTAAATATTGTGGTAAGAAATTTATTGTTTTTCAACAAAATATAAACTGTGTGCACAGCTGAACGTTGTGCGTGACCTGATTACGTTTTAAACGTCAAACAGTAATAATAACACGTATTTCGTCGGAATGTATTTCATTTCATGATAACTACGAATTGGACGATCGTGTACTCGATATATATCGTTTGACATTTCAACAATATTCACGAACGCGTGGGCATACATTTCGTTTATCGAACATTTTTATTAAAGTTTGAATATATGTATAAATATATATATGCTAACTAGTTTGGTAACTCATTATAATATATATATATATATATATGTCTATATATGTCCCAGATAGTACAAGGACTTGTGATCTGTTCTGCGAAATGTGTCAACGGAGTTGGTTTTTTATTTTTTTCCTCTTTGACGTGGTTGCTTATGAAGAAATATGGTAATTTGACCCGTTATCGATCATTCATTACCTAGTAAAAATATAAAACGGAGAGGAAGATAGAGAAACGGAGACAGAGACAGCTAACGAGCGAGCGCATCGAACAAAAATTTGCAGATTGCCGCCAAAATGTGACACTAGATCATGTTTCGTCCCACGTGAGCAATTCACGAAAGCGGGCTTGCTGTACGTTATAATATTTGCGGGTGACCGAGGTCACGGGACTGAGGCCAGAAGAAAAGTTCGTTTCGTGTCAAATTCATGTACTTCCAGAGTTGATGTTATTGAAATTATTTAATTTTTCCGCGGGACAGAGTTGTAATCTAATTGGATCTCGAAGGCGTATTAAACTTTAAAGACGTTTTCCGTGAAATTCCCGTGACGAGTAGAGAAAATCAAAAAAGGGGGATGAAAATAGACGGGATGGACGACCATTGTTTCTTTTTGACCTCGATTGTTTTTTGATAGCTGACAGTAGTTATACTTGTCTTATTCTTCTTTGAACTAAAGGTTCTGGTATTTTTACGGTACAGTGTAATCAACGAAATATTATGTAAATTATTACGGTATCACTGATGAAAAAAAGAGATAAATGTTCAAATGAAATAAAAAATGTTTTTTTTTTCTTTTTTTTAATTTACTTTTATGCAAAACATTACGGCAAAAAAAATAATGGTTTAAACGATCGGCTTCATTTAAAACGGTTTTTGAACGGTTAACATCATTCTTCAGAATTATAATTTTGAAGTATGAAATTCACTGACGTTTTTACACCTGCACTGTTTAATTATTTATTGATAAAGAACGAGCCAAAATACCTCCACGAATACATTCAAACACATAAAGACATTAAGGAGACACGTGGTTTTATTGTACCACTGTTGAACACTCGTGTCTCGCATCAAAAGAGTAATTATTCAGAGTATAACATCTTGTGTTGCAAAATGATGAACGTAATAATTGTGACGAAGTAAATAAAATTACAACATTGTGATCTAGATTATTTCATTTTTTTTAAAATGCATAGATAATGCAATATTTTTTTTATTTATCACGACAAAGGTTCGAAAACAAAATATGTTGGTATACTAAATTTGATACAGACGAGTTTACACTATAATAACCTGCTATCGTAACACCACCTTTAGGAAAATGATGTGTGGAAAATTTTAATTTAAACTTTCAAGTTTGGTGGAAAGCAAATCGTATTCATTGGACCGGCGAAAAAGCACCACACGAAATACTATACAGCACAAAGCGAAACATGGTGCACTTTTTTTTTTTTTATTGTTTCGTGTTGACTAATTAAAAAAATTATAACGTTTTATTTCTACGAGAAGAAAAAAAGAATGAAACATGATATACGGTTGAAAGGGACGACACTACAGCAGTGTTATTATTTCGACTTGATAATCGGCTGGCTCGCTCACGAGAACGGCGAAAACGGAGAAAATTGAAACGAGAAATTTAATAACGCACCGTGTGTATTATTATTTTATTTTTATTATACAATTTGTTCGTCGTTTATTTTATTGGCGCGCCTTAAACTCTATATGATATAACATTATTGTATTACTACAACGTATATTATATTCTCGGTAATCGAGAGATGTGCACACGTGGGCGTGATAGAATATTATTAAAAAAAAAAAGGAAAAAAAAAACGAAGAAGCAAAAAATGAAAAAGAGTCGTCTGAAAAGCGACCGTCTTGTAATCCGGTATGACAGGATTTCTAGCGGTGCTCATTTTCCGCTCCACAGGTCGTTGTTTTCACACACCGCGCGTGCTCGCGTACTCACGTCGAATAATATACATAAATACAATAATGTCTTATCCATGAACACAACAACAACAACAACAACGGCAACAACAACAACAACAGAGACAACAGAGACAAAAACAACAACCACCAAGACGACGACGACGACGACGACGACGACATTGATGATAATAATAATAATAATAATAATAATATTACGGACCGAAAACCCTAAATAGATTTCGATGCGAAAACGACGGGCCACCAGGGAGTATACGTATACAATATATACATGTATAAATAAATATGCACGGTATACCGTCGACGACCGGAGTCGTAGACGCGACGTCAAATTGAAAAGTGTCTGCGTAATGAAGTCGACAATAATTTGGGTAATGGACTCCACCGAGAGGAAACGCGATAGTGCAGTTCTTGTTGTCACAGTGACACACACACACACACTCACACACACACACACACACACACACACACACACACACACACACACACACACACACACACACACACACACACACACACACACACACACACACACACACACACACACACACACACACAAATGCGCGCACACACACACTATGTAATATCGGCGTTGAAAGTGCAAAAAACCGTGTCGATTAATATATACACACGTGTACCCAAAAAAATATATTACACTGTAAGTAAACTCGACAGAGTGTAAGTCGCATTAGTCTCATGCGTGAAATTATAATACACAAAGGTGGGTCATATGTGTGTGTGTGTGTGTGTGTGTCGTATTTTAGACACAGTGGAGGAATGAACCGAAACGAGTGTTGTTGTTCGTCTGTTCGATTTTATTTTTTCTGAACGCGTAATAATAGCCGGCTGCCACGTCGTTTATAATATTATATAAGCGCGTTTCAATCATTTCGCGTCGCGGTGGCAATGCGACGACGACACCGCCGCCGCCAATACAACCGCTCGTTTCCTCGATCAGCGTCGGATGATATTTAACAATTCACCAAAAGGGATCAATGATAAATCGTAGTCGGGAGTCTTTTTTTTTCTCTCTCTCTCTCGGGTAACGATCCAGCATTTCCACCGTTTTCTATGAACATGATATAACAGTCAGTGGAGTATATCAGGGCTGTATGACGTATACTCACTTCTCTTGTTTTTTTATTTTTTTGTTTGTGACGTGTACTCTAAAAGAACACGATGACACGTGGGTATATATATGACTTTATTATGTACTCGTTTAAATTTTCAGTAACGCGAACGGAATCAGACACAATCTTAAAAATCGTAATATTATTATTCTTATTCTTCTTCTTCTTCTTAGGCTTAAAAAAGACCATTTAGATCTAATGCCGCTTCTACAACACCTCTCCAATGCATTCTATCAACTGCTAAATTGATGTTATAAGTAGGGTCCACTCGTGTCAAATCTTTCTTTGCTCTATCGAACCATCTTTGCCGTGGTCTCCCTATGGGTCTTTTTCCATTCAGCTTTCCATCGAGCACTTTTCTTATAAGACATCCTTTTGCACGCCATACATGTCCAGCCCATTCCAGTCTTTTGCTACTAAGAAATTTGCAGATGTTCGGTATGTTATAGAGTTTTTGTAAATATTCATTTTTCCTTCTTTCGAAAACTCCTAGGTTTGTATTAAACACTGGACCATAGATTCTCCTTAGTATTTTTCTTTCAAAGACGGCTAGCTTTTTAACACTATTAAGAAAGATAAAATGAATATTCGAAAATAACGTGGTAATAAATTGCAATTTTCATAACTGGGCACGGATTCGATATCAAACGTTTATTAAAAAATACATGAAAATAAGATAATTTTAATATAAATAATTATCGACATCATTTGTCCCTTTTCTTGGAAAATGAAATTGAAAAAAACACACTTTTTAGCGCTTATTTGGTGTGGCCGGCTTAGTAAAAAACAACGTGTCTTGGTGTGTGTGTTTCATTCATCGAAAATTGTTCGAGGAAAGCGATAAACGTGTGGCTAATATTGTCGAGACAGGTGAGGAGAAGTTTTTTAGAATTTTGCAATTTTAATCTATCTATGAGAAAAAAGCGTTTTTTTAAATTTTTTTTTTATTTTTTTTATCAATACATCGCCGCTTATACACGGGCACAGTGTGTTGATATTCAAGAGCTGCACCACCGGCGACGGTGAGAGGCAGTGACGTGGCCCTGATAGATTTACATCCGCAACATTCTTCCTTACCAACGTCTCGAGTCCGATAAGATCAGCGGTGTTGAACTCGAAATATCAACTGAGCCGTACATATTAAATATTGTTTACTATATGCGGACCGTAATATTTGTATTGAAAGAACACGTTTAAAAATCGGTCGATTTCATTCCTAAGAAAACAACAGGTGCTATTAAGTTATTCGTACCTACGTGTTTTTAATAACTTATTAAATTTTATAATTTTAACTGAAAAACTATTAAAAAAATTACTCAAGAGGTTCGGTATTGTTCTTTGACAATACGATGAAATATTATAATAAAACGAATTCAATTCTTTTGGTGTCAACGTAACACCAAATGAAAATCGTTTGATTTATTTTTTTATTTCTTCGCATTGATCCCACTCGATCACTAACGGAATTTTCCACGGGGTCTCACGTATATAATTACGCGCACGGGGCGGTAAAACAATACTATCACTGGACGAATCGTTTCCGGCCGGGGGGTGGGAGGGGGCTTATAAATATACGATGGGGCTAAACGCCCGCCAGGGAAACGACGTTGACGGAGGGAGGAAGAGCTGGGGGGGGTCACAACATCCCTGGCACTGTTTTGACCCCGACTCGCTTCGTCAAAACACACTTTGGTCGCAATAATCACGGCCGTGCCAACGTCGATACTGTAGTAGTAATACATATAACGCACTGTATCGTTTGTGTTACGGGGCCGAAATTCGTTCCCGAAATTCAACCCTCAGCGAATCGCACGGCACTATACCCGATTTATCGGCGAAAACATCGAGGGATTGAAATTCGTCTGGAATCAATCGAACGCCGGATGAGAGTGAACGACATAATGCTGCACGTCGTCAATACTCGCATAGTGCGTGTGACAATCACGAACGACATACCCGTGTTGATACTGCGAAAGGGCGGGAAAACATCAAACGACCCGGTATTTATTATTAGCATTTTTTTTTTAAGTTTGTTTAAAATTGAATTTAACGTCGAATCGGTTTTCGATAAATGTGTCGACGACCGGTAAAACACCGAAAAGTAAAAATTGTTAAACTGCATTCGTTTTCTTTCTAACATCGTTAAAATCGCATTGTGATTTGATCGTCGTCACTTGCGGGGGTGTGACGGGTAACATTGTTTGAGACTATCGGCACGGTGACGGCGTTCATTTGTTTTTGATCTAAAAACTTTATCAACACAGGTCCGTGGAATAAAACAGCTTAATAAGTGCATTATGAATTAATGACGGTGACTCGTCTTGATATTAATGCAAACAAAAACGCGGAGAAAAAAAAATTGATAGAAAATAAATACGCCATAGAGTCGTATCGATTATAGACGATGGTCCGAATCGTGCAATGTGTAATGTAACAACTATAAATTATTTTCGTGTTGATAATTTGATCATATCGTATTACCTTAACCGGGTCTGAGGTCGTGATAAAAATGTTATTTATGGAATTTTCATTTTTTTTTTTCGGTATTTTATTAATCCGAGTAGTTCGATAACGAATACCAAAAACTTTTCGATATTCGTCGAGCTCACTCGTAATATAATAACAACCGACGCGTCCAGTAAATTATCCACCATTTTTTAAAATTTTTTTTTTTTTTTTAATTTATTTCCATGTTTTCTCGTATCGAAAACAATTGTGCTTCGTACATTGTGCGCGTGTATTATTACGCGTTTTCGAGAAAGTGACATTTATCAGTCGGGTGCTGAGTCACATCTCTAAATTGTCATGTACAGCGTGAGTCAGGTCTGTTTAATAAATGCAACAGCTTTTTTCTATTCATTAATTTGAAATTTTTTTTCAAAAAATTAACTTAAGTCATGAGCTACAACAAATTATACTTAACATCTTCATTTATTTTTAGAACTCATATTTATATTTTATAATTTTACTGCCCCGTTTTAAAACAAATTAAAACAGCTATTTTATGAAAAAGGTGCTTAAAAAATTTTTGATGATTCAACCTCTACTAAGGGCTAGCCTTAAGTTAATTTGATACTTTTTTTTTTTAATTTGTGAAAAAATAAACTATCATATAATATTGTGTTTTACATAATTGCATAACATCTAATTGTAAACTGCAATTAATTAATCAAATAATTGATCGAAATTTAATTTATCTCAATCTTTTTATTTCCCTTGAAACATTAAATGCACAGTGATTAAATTATAGAATATTATCCCATTGACATCACAATACGCACAGAGTAATAGTTTTAAATAACATATATGATTTCATGAAATGATTAATCGAAATCACTGACTTAATTTAATTTGATAGAATGTACAATGATTGTAATTATGAAATTCGCATTTTAAAAAAAGTTTAAAAATCATAATATATTTAACATTATATTTATTATATTTTTAGTCCGGCTTACAAAATGGCTGTTTTATTTTTTTTTTCGTGGTAAAATTAAATATGAAATTTAAAAATTTTCATACCAAAATTCAAAAAAGAAAAAAAAATGTAAATACGTTCTTTTTTTTTTTTTGTAGTGCATCATTATAAAATATGAATAAATAATAATAATAAAAAAAAAAACAAGTAAAAATAAAGAATAGAAAAACAATTGTTGCATGTTTTACCAAATAGATCTGACTCATTCTGTATCATGTGCAATATAACTGTAGTAACATATTGTGCTCTGAAAAAAAAACGTGACTTAACGTTTAGAGTGGCGTCTATGATACTACTGCACACGTCATAACGTATCATATGCGCGTGTGCGAACGATGATCATGTTTTCCGTATTATTTTCGGTGACCTTTTGCCGAAACGGAATCGATCCGTACAATTTTCACGGCGGGCCGCCACCGTCAATGAATCATTAGCGAAATATAATAATAATAATAATTGTGATTTTTCGACGCGACCGAAAAAACACGAACCGCTGTCGGGGTGCCCTCGCCATCCCCTCTCGCCTACCGTCCGGTCTCCCACGCCGTCGTCGTCAAAGGAAAATTATCGATAGTAATTACTATGCGTTTTAATTGCTCTACGCTACGTGGATTTCAAATGAAAATGTTCGCGAAACCGTCGGTCTGCGACACGCGCGCGCGTTTGACACTAGAATTACTAATCACACGCTTAAATCGCTGCCGGCAATCGTTTGACTATGCCGTCGTACGGTGTGCCGGCGACTTAAATATCACTCGCGTCCCGAATAGTTTCGGGTGAACGGCACCAGGTGGTTTTTCTCTATTCCCGAAAGTTTTTTTTCTGAAACACGGTGAAAACTACCGACGAATCGAGCGAAAACGGTAAAATGTACCGTGACCGAGATTTTCATACAAGGACATAATATATTAGTTACCTACTTAGAAATTTGTTTACACTGCACACTTCAGCAACATTCCAACACAAACTGGTGAACAAAAGTTTTGAAGTACGATCACTTTCGCGCCAAATGACGGCACATTTCAAAGTATACATCCAATACGTATTGTAATTATTGATATGATTTTATTGACCTGCGAGTTAAATGTAAATTTACTCGTAGGTATACCAACGATATTGAAAAATCTCTAAAATCGCTAGCAAATATTTATCGCTCTTTTTCGAATGCAATACCTACACCAGCCACTAGCTCGCTATCTAAGGAGTGAAAATTCCAATGGTGCGAAACATGTCCGTTTTTTATATAATTATTGATAGGTAGTATAATTTTATAAGATTTTATTTAAAATTGATTTTTTTTTTTCAATAGCAACTAATACAGTATAAGTGATATAGACATTTAAACTTTTAGAGTAGAAGAGTGAAAAAGAAGTATATCGGGTATCCCGTTAAAATTGCCTACCTCTAGGCTAACAGAATTAATATTATAAACATTAAATATATCTATAAAAATACTCATATATTCTGCCCTTAACACTAATGATCCAGTGAAAAAAATGTAAGTTTTTCAAAGTCAAAATGTTCAAAATAATAATAATGATAATAATAATTGGGAAATACAATAAATGGTCATGGCCGGTGTGTGCAGACATAATAACAGTTTATTATGAAATATAATGAGAAGATATCGTCTATTATGTGAAATTTTAAATTTAATTTCTCACCAGTTAAATTTTTTTTTCTTCAGTCGTTTTAGTATTTGTATTTGGTTATTTTTAAATCTAATTTTTCTCTGCAGCATCTACCGGTCACGTTTTAAAACCGTGTTTGATAGACAATTTCAAAAATGTATTTCAAAATTTCCCGAGAAGGATCTTCTATATAATCTTCCGATCTTCCCGCAAAGAAAATTTCGAGAAGGTGAATGAAGCCAATATGCATATTCCATAGTCACCACGCACCCTGTGAACAGTTACATTTCGAATGCACAGTTATACGTAACGTATTTATTACATATGAAAATATTGATAATTTCGTAATAGTAAATACCTATAAACAATAATATGATTATATACGGAAAAAATTAAATTCTTTGAAATATGTGTAAGAGCATAATGGACCGTATTGGGCAATATCTTTTTTAGAACAAATCCACTCTTCCTAAAAGCGTTTTCGGAAAAAGAAAAGTAATAGACCAAAACAATAAATGAAAACAATCATTGTAAACCAACAGAGCCTTCACTTGACTCAAAATCTAAAATTTACATAATCTGATGTGGGTTTGAAGTGATTGTACGACAAAATTGTAATGCGTTATGACGTATAGGTTGAAAAATACGACACTTAAAAAATTACCCTTTATGACGTATGCGTACACGTATGATATCTATTTTTCTATAAATTACACACTGTACGGTTCGTGATTCTGTTCGGCTGAAACCTCGGCTCGTCAAACGAAAACAATGAAACCATCATCGAGTCGTGTTGTAGTAGCCGACTCGTATCGAAAATCGCGTACATAAACGTACATCACAGTGCTCGATTCGTGATTTTCTGGCGAACTCGACTTTGGAGTGCGCCCCAACAACGTTCGGAGAACAGAAGGACGAACGGAAAACACAAACCTACTCTCGGTTACACGCGGCAGTGTCACTCGCCACCCGGACACTTTTACCGCCGTGTATGATATTGTTCGAGCGCGTGCGTTACGGAATAACTGTGTTTTCAAGTGGGCGGTTTAACGTGCGTACACGTGGCGAACACTAAGATAATTAGTTTTAGTTGAGCGTTTAAGTGCACTTGTGAGCGGAAAAAATAAATTCTCTAGAGAATCCCATTAACAAAAGTCACTCGTTGTGGATGACATTTCAATCACGTCGTCTCGAAGTGTGTAAGAGTACTTAAACGAAATAAAAAAAAAAAAACAAAAAAAACAAAAAAAAACTTATAGAAAAAAAGATCCCTTGTTTTTTTTCCCCCGCCCCCGTTTTATAATTGAATCGCGTTCCGAGACCGTCCGGAACACGGGGATCGTCGTCGTCCTACGCATACGAGACAACAAAAAAAAAAAAAAATAATAATAATAATAATAAAGGAGACGGGGGAGGGAAAAAACAAAACGAAAACCTATCGACGCGAATGTGCAGTGACCGGCGACGACGACGACGACTACATCGTCGCGGGCACGGGACGTTTACCTGAGGCTTATTATGACTTTCGGCCGTCGCGTCGTCGAGTGATAGGACGCGCACGTCCACCCTCAGACTACCGACAGAATATACTTACGTGCACGTACACACACACACACACACACACAAGGATATTATATTTAACGAGCCCTACGCGGGTGGACTTGTAAAGGGTCCGTGTTATTATTATTGTTATTATACTTTACGAAACGTCACGGACGTAACCCTTTTTGGAAAATTGTAAGTTGGGGTGGATTAGGGGAGCGCGTGGGCGAGGGCGAGATAAGCGCGTTCGGCTAATTAGACGACGACGGCGACCGGTCGCGGCGCATAGCTCTGTCCGCCGTCGCTTTTGTGCGCGCTCGTCCTCCCGCGGTGACGCGGACGACACGGACGCGCACACGGACGTTGTGTCATAATGAAATAATACGCCGAAACCGACGACGGACGAGCCTCGTCCGAGCACACCGCGTACAACAGCAGGGTGTGGCGAAGCGTGACAGGTTCGTAACATGCCTGCATCACGAGGAAAATCGTTATTATTATTATTATTATTATTATTATTATTATATCTACGTAAAACATAACACCCTCGCGTAAACGGTGACGCATATGCGCGTGCATTTTTAATTTTTGATTTTTACATCCGTTCGTTTTTCAGAAACCCCGAATCTGCCAGAAGTTTTATCCCCACCGGTTTAACCTCGTCGGTCGAAGATTACAGTTTTTTACGTTTACGCGGTCTATTGCGACGTAAAATTAATAAATATAATATTTTGATTTGCTTTCTCCGATTTCTCCGAATAAAGTCGATTTTGATTTTATTATAAGTTGACAATATTACTGTCGTTTATTTCTGCGTTTTTTCAGTTAAAATCAAGTACCTTATTTCATCTGTGGTTTCTTTAGATATTTGATATCAATGACGGATCGATTATTTTATGATTTAATTCTTTTAGGCGGAAAATTAAAAAAAAACACACACACACACACACGATATATCAATTCACTCGCAATATAGTATTATGCTGTGTGGGTGTATGGTGTTTTAAAACTCGACAGCTGGCCACTATATTGTAGAAGACAATGATGACGACGACATCAGTGCGTACCATACAAACCTACCATGACTGCCGAGAAAAAAGGGAGCACGCAAGTAGAGCGAAACGTACGTGAGGCTTATTTTTACGCAATCGCATTCATCATGGGATTTTGGTGAAGACCCGTGTTCGTTCACTCACCGCTTCTGTCGGATTTGTCAAGTCTTTCGGGCTGTGTAAATGTGTACACAATAATGTACCCGAACAATGGGTGCACACACACACACACACACACACACACACACACACACACACACACACACACACACACACACTCACTCGCCCAGTGAAACCCACCTGAAATGGACCCGGGATATTACGAGAAACCCTGTTGGCCGGCAGGAAATCACGATTCCAGGCAGACATATTCGTAAAATATGTTAAATTTGTCTGCTTGGTCATACAGTTTTTTCAATCTTTTCGCTGACCCCGTCTTGGACAGATTTTACCGCATACGTCTTAGAACATGTGCACCTATTTGCACACACGTCATACAGCACCACACGTATGCATGCAGGATATTTCCTACGAGTGTGCGAAAACCTCGTGACCACGATTTTTTCATGTTATGTCCATAAAACGAAATCGGCCTCAGGTGTATTTTGTTTTTTTTTTTCAATTCGAATTTCTGTGTACATTTTGAGCTCAAACTCATTTTGACTTTCAATAGGAAAACGTGAATTGTGCCCGACAAAGGAAGTTAATGGTGAACTGCGCCTAATACATTTCGAGATATGAATTTCTATGGTGAATATTGCACCCAATATCTTTATGGTATGAATTTCTATGAGGTTTATTGTGCGCTCGGTGGTGTTTTTTTTTTTTTAAGTACCTGACATTTTTTTTTATGGTAGCCTACATTTAGCATGACCCAGACGTCAGAAGAAACTATTAGAGGCAGTTTTCATAATCTTCAAAAAAGTGTTTTTTTTTCTTGTGGATTAATTTAAAAATGTAAAAAAAAATCGTACGTTCAATAGTTATTTTATTGATATTTAATTTTTTTTTTCCTCGAGGAGACATTTTTCCTTTTTTTATTATTGAAACATAACTCTGAAATGTATCAGGTGAATTTATAATATTTTATTTTTATGTAAATATTTGTTTAAAGCTCTATACTTTTTTTCAAAAAATTAGTAATATAAATGAGAAAAAGTGTGATACGATAATATGAATCCAAATGACTTGAAGTACAATAGAAATTAAAGATGTGGTACAGAATTCACTTTAACAATATATTACTATCCTACCAACTTACTATGGACATAATTTACGATCTTCCCTTTTAATACACCGGAAATCGATGGTAAACATTAAGAACGACTGGTGTCAAAACCGAAAGTTCGATGTTTGTACGATTCATGCATTTTATGACGACCTTAACGATGACGCGATAACTCATAGTAAAAACCATGAAACCAGTTAATCTCGTGTTCTAAAACACCCTTCAAAAACTGAATTTATAAAAATTAATGTATTTTTGTCAGACATAAATCATTTACAAAACACAAGTTGTAGTTTTTGCACCTCAATTCTGAGTATTCCATAAAAATTGTGTGCCCTATGAATGATCATTCATACTGAATAAATTAGTTGAATTGTGTTCTCTTATCAGGATTTAATAATAATTATATACGAATTTACTGAACGTCAAAAGGATTAGTTTCATCCATTCAATGCGTCGTATACATACAATTGTTGTTCAAAACTGCTCCAATGATCTAAACTACGACAAACCCTTCGGAGACGTTCGTGTATGTATGTGTGTGTGTGTGTATGTGTGTGTGTTTGTGTTTGTGTTTAATATATTTACGTGTATTATAATATATTATAAACCTTCTTCTCTTCTCCAAACACCCGTGTACACACACACACACACACACACACACACACACACACACACACACACACCGATTACGGGTGCTTACGATTCCGTCCGTTTTTATATTGTTTGAATATTTCATCATCGGTTTATTTATGTCATCGAAATTCCTGGTCGTCACGTCACCATGACTCGTTCGCTAGGCGTATATTTTATGGATGACTTCCACGTTAGATACTTCAGTAGTTTTTCGTTCTTCCTTCCAACTCACTATATCAACTCACCTACCCACCTTTTTGGCGAAATGCTGGTTATACCATGTATAATATAATAGTGCGTAGACCGCTGTCGGCTGGGTGCTCGACCTTTACGGGATCGCAGTATGCAACGTATCACGAGGGAAAAGGATCGTGCCAATAAATTAATAAATTATACGATGTATCTTCCACGAAATATTATTTCAACGCATACGAATTTTGAATCGGTGATTCGTGTTGCAGAGTAATAGACAGTAGAAACTTAATCGAAAATTTAAAAAAAATATAAATATTTCCCCCCCCCCTTTCGAGCGTATAGTATATTTATATCAAAACATTTCAGATTTTGAGAGTAAAAATAAAAATGTATTGATTTTTTTTCTTTCATTTCTATATATTATTTTATCACGTTTTTGGGTAGAAATAATGATTTGAAAGTTTCATCCAGCGTCTTTGATGCTCAGCAATATCATCTAGTTGGTATTTTTAACGGTTCATTTTCTCTATTTTTAACAGTTTTTCTACACAAATGAAAAAAATTTTAACTCAAAAATGAATTGCAATGAGTAAAATTCGGTGTAGAAGAGATGTTCATAAAATACGTTTTAAATATTTAGCCACAAACGAAAAATCAATGGTGTTACACACTCGAAATGTTCATAAAATATTAACAATACCGGTTATCCAACTTGCAATCTAACAACTTTTGTACTAATTATTCAACTGTTAAATAATATGGAATATCTAGATTTTTAGACGTTTGTATCTGACCAAATTTAAATTTTTGAAATTAAAACTTGAAATTAAATAAAATCTTTATTGTATGTCTAACAGCACTGAAAGTTTAAGATATCGTCTAACAGGATTTTTTTTTTTGTACGCGTTCAAGTCTGGTAGATATTGGATTTCTTCGAATAAATGCATTTTCAGTCGAGAAATATCTAAAATTTACTAGCTTATTAATTTCATGTACGTATAAAATGACTACAAAGGTCACTAGAAAAACATTTCAAGTGTTTTAGAAGACTAATATACTTAGTTTACCAAGTATCATATTTTAAGTATGCTAAATATTGAATTTTATCCAATAAATGCGTTTTTAGTCGTGAAATATCTAAAATATAATAATTTTTCAATTTCAGTTACACTTAATGTGGCTCAGAATATCGCTTGAAACCTTTTTCAAGTGTTTTTACATGCCTGATTTTCTCAGCTTCTCGAGTGTAATTCTCTAAATCAGGTAGATATAGGATATTATGCAATAAATGCGTTTTTTATATGAGATAATTCGGCATCTTTGACAAAAAGCATTAATAACACGTAAACTAGCAATATTTTTTAATGAAAACCTTACACAATTTGGAATCGTGAATCCGGTAAAAATGTTCGTCCCTCATTAGATTTGTATTATACATTCCTATTTCATATTCTACGGTTTAAGATATATAAAAATCAACTCAATATATTATTTTTCAGATTGACGTTGCAATAGCGGTTCAAATAATTCTTTTTTTCGTACGATGTACAAATCAGATTTATTTAAATTTTTGTCGCATACGATTTGTAATTTCTGACGTTTTTATTTAAGCTTTTTAGAAATAGCCAAAACATAATTTTATATTTTAATGTTGATCGGTTTTGACAAATTTTTTTTTGACAGAATTTTGCACTATCAAAACACGATTAAATGAATTATTTTTACGAACGTTATTAAATCGACATGGATTATTTTTATTATTATTCAAGAAGTTTTATTATTTTTTTTTTATTTACAATTTGGAAATTGTATCAATTGTTTATTATAAGGTTTTGCATTTTTTCAAAAAAAAAAACAGTTTATAGTAAAATCATAACCCAAGCTTCCTCACTCATAATCATTTTCCGAGTACAATGGTTTATCATTGATTTCAAATCTAAAGGATCTCTTCAGCCAACACTATTATCTTGTCCGGAGACCGAAGCGGTGAAAAAAGAACTGTACCACCATTATCTCACTAGCTTTTTATATTGTTTTTTCTTTTTAAATATTTTATCACGTTTTAGGGTAGAAATCTGAGGTTATGTACAGTAACTGTATAGATCAGAAGTTTCATCTAATCGGTATTTTGTTTTAACTCTTATAAAAGTGCCATTATCATAAACTTTCCCACGAGTGTTGGTTCGGATATTTTCTGCAAGACGATCGATCTTATGTAATTAGATGCAGATCCATCAAAAATTGGCATGAGTGCATTTCAAATGCAAAATTATTCAATACTTAGTTTTCCATCGCAGAAAATCGATTTACGTGTTTCGCGGTGAGTACCAACGCGAGAGTTGATACAAATAATTATTTTATTTCTACTGCAGTTGCATTTTATAACCCAATTTACGATCATTTTCATTTGGCAGATACTGGGTTGTTATTAATTAAACTGGCCGCTTCACGAGTTGATTATTGGTGCTCGGGTAATAATTGAAATTCATCTATATTTGAACAAATACATTAGATCTAATGGATCGGTCGGGAAAACGTTCACGTGGTTTTTTCCAAATCGTACATAACGCCTGTATAATGATAATCAAACACACTCCTCGTTTTTGTACTAATTGATATGAACACATTCGCATGCAGTTTCTATAACACCATTAAACAAATATCTCGTGCTATAAAAATACGTTTTAATGCGTATACAATATTTTAATATTTTTTTTTATTATTGATCTTTATATATAACACGACAGCAAGGTCCATAAGTTAATACTAATTACAGTTTTTAAAAATGTTGTGAATTACTCTTTATCCTACATTATTTTAACAGTTACAATTACAATTATATTTAATCCATCATATTATTTCAACCATATAAGGTTGGTTAGTTTTAAAAAAGGTAATAATTTTCGTATTTTGATTTGGGGTTTGGTCCGAGAAATTCATCAAGTGTATCCGTCAAGTTGAAATTTGTACGCTCCTGTTGGTACTCGTGACTCTGCGATGATGTGTTTAACTGATATCTGTGTATTGCAAGTTTCGCAGATGGGGTTGGGGGGTTCATCGTTTGACATAAGGAACCCGTGAGTTTTCCTGGTGTGTCCGATTCTGAGGCGATTTATGGTTGTTTCGTCTTTTCGGTGTAGGTTAGGGTTTTCCCAACTGAATATGGTGCTCTTGATCTGGCTTGATTTAGTGGTTTGGCTTTTCCATAGGATTTGCCATTTTTTTTTTCGTTATTGGCTTTTGTGAAGTCTTTCAAGTCATCGTAAGGGAGGGAAATTTAGTGCGTTTGTGATACAATATTTGTATAAATATATCGATAAAATTATTAGTGTAATATTGATTGACAAGTGAGCTGCAATTTTATTTTTGCGTCAATTCACTCGTATTTTCGAAGAAAATATGTGACAATAGTAATTTCCATATCGTCTGTGCTCGATTGATAACAATATAGTATACGTATATGTAACACGCCGTCGACTATATACGTCATTATTGTCTTGAGAACGTTCATATCCAACAGAACTTTCCTAAACTATTCAATATTTGACTAATTAAATATCGGCGAATTCCTCTCAAATGTTCACTACACTGCTTTATTCCTTTAAGCCGATTATGAACGAGGAAGTTCTGATACTATATTGCAGATTGACGGCAGATATATCATATTACATCGCCTACCTATTCGACGTCTAATGTCGTACTAGGTATATATATTTCAATTACTCGTGTAGTCTCGATAATGATTCGACGGTTTTGTGATTATATTATATATCAATATGTATACGGCACAAAAGTCTATACAATCGTCGATTAAACGTTTCACGTATTATAGTTATCCACCCGAGATTAAGCTGTGCACGGCTTTTACGCCGGAGCAGCCGGCAAGAACGCAACGTTGAGTACGACCGGGTACGAAATGATTATGATACGCATTTTTCGTATGGCTACAATTAAAACGAATCGTCGTGTGCGAGTTTTAAAGGTATATATATAATGTTCGTATTTCGCGTTTGTATTTTTATTTATTTATTTATTTATTTTCATACGCGAGTATCTCCGAACAAGTGCGAGGCATTGAGAAAAACGATTTTCTCCGAGTGTATAAAACCGGAAAAGAATAAAAAAGAAAAAAAAAGTACGAAAGTAAAAATATCACCGAGATCTCGCACAGAAATAGTACAAATTCAACAATCTGAAAAATGCGTTTTCAAAAGACGTAGGTACCTACTTCATAACATCGTATACATTATTATAATGCGTACAGACTATACGAATGTCAGGGGGAAAATATCGTTTTCAAAATGCAGAAATAAACGGAGAAAACGAACGTCTTGTGTTTGGAAAAGCCATCTCGTGTACGCACGTGTATAATATACACTTTCCCTGTGCTTTCCCACAACACACACACACACACACACAGACACACACACACACACACACACACACACACACACACACACACACACACACACCCACACCCACACCCACACCCACACACACACACACACCGCGCATCGAAACACGTAGTTTCGAGAACGGTTTAGCGCGGCGGCGGAAGGGAGTGTCGTGCGCTCGCGAATAATGACGAGCGGAATGGAAATCGGGTGGAGACTCCTCGCAATACAGTCGGGCGCCCGACAGGAAGCGCACGGTCTTTTAATCCGGTCCGTGGCGAAAATATGTGATGACGACGGCGACGATAACAATAAAAACACGGAGACGGGTTTTGAACGTTTTCGGAGCCGCGCGTTTCCGGGCGTCGCGTCGGTAACAATAATTATCGCAGAGCACGGCCGACGGACGCGTTAACGAGACGAGACCGTCGGACCGGGGTGGTAGTCGTGCGCCGTACGCTCTGCCGGCGACGAGAACATAAAAATTTACATAGAAAACACACTCTCTTAAACCCGCGGTAACACGATTCGTCGGCGCGTTTATTCTCCGGCGGCGGCCACGCGTAATGGATCGTTTCATCGCGCGTGGTTGTTTCTTTTACGTTGTTGTTGTCGTTTTTTTTTTTTTTATAATTATAATATTGTTATTTTACATTCTGAGTGAAGCGAAGGATCTTATGGTTTTGCAATGATGTTTATTTTTTTTTTTTTCTGTAAACACTTTTTCGTATAGAAACCCTTGTCCAAAAGTTTCGTCCAGCAACTTTTTAGATTCGAAATTGAACTGAGATGGTACTTCAAAGAGGACATTTTTCCAAAATCTCCATAGTTTTTCCAGTAATCAAGAATAACGATCGAAAAACTGAGTAAAAACGATAAAATCGGTAAAAATCCACCGTAAACGAGATTTTCACTGTTCAGATTTTAGGTATTTAGTCATAAATCAAAAAGTATTGAAGCTAGAAACTTGAAAATTTTATCCAATATCAAATACATACTTTTTTATATTGGAAAACATTTTCAGAACAATTATAGCACTTTTGACTTAAATATAGAACTTTTAATTTACCAAATTCTTTGAAAGTTTGTATGTAATATAATTTTAAATATTTGACAAAAAGTTCTGAAAATTTAATATGACCTTACTCATATACCTACCTAATTATCCTAACATAAATTCAAAAATCGTGAGTCAGGATATTTTTTTACACACACTTTAATAAATTGTTATACGATTATTTACGATATTGTCTGATTTCTTTTAAGTTTATTTCTAATGAAATATTGAGTACTTGTTTGTTAGAAAGTTCTGAAATTTTAATACAAGTTTACCCTTATAATAAACTATCAATACCGAAAAAATATCAATAATCGTGACTCAAGATTTTTCTCCAAGCATTGAAAAAATTATACAAATAACCGTAAAATACGTAAACAGTATTTAAATAATAATATGTTATATCACACTGAAGCTTTGCTCAGAATCATTTTATACTAAAGAAATGAGTCATCATATCTTTAAAACTTAATACATTCATCACTAATATCTTGTCCGAGGACCGAAGGAACGAAGGACGAACTTGTACCACTATCATCTCACTTACCAGCTTTTTATTATTGTTTTTAAAACTATAATTGTTATCATTACTGCTTTTATTGCGGTTATTATTATTATGATGTTTACGTCGTGTAACACGTGACACGTGCCTACCGAACTAGTCGCGACGTCATCGTTACGATTTCGGAGCAATAAAAAACGTTTATATTGTGTTTTGTGTGTGAGTGTGTTTTTTTTCCTGTAGACTCGAAAGATTATGACGTGCGCGGTTGTTCGGTGGTAAAAAAAAAGCGAAATTCGAGAAAAATACACAAATACTATATCCACCAACTGGAGCCTGATGGCAAAATCAATAATTTAAAGGTTTCCACTGCGTGTCGCGTAATATCGTAACGTATGCGTATTAAGTATTGGAATTGAAAAATCAATGGAAATACAAGCTCCGAGATTGTATCGCGACAAATTCGTTTACAGTTCAAAGGTTAAGACTTCTAATCAGTCAAACTCAAAAAAAAAAAAAAAAAACATAAAAAGCACTCCGTTTAGCGCAGAAATTCGACGAATTATATAAATATAAAAAAAAGCGCATTAAATTGTCGGTGCAGTTTTTAAAATGTATTTTTAAAAATTTCTACTTCAAAAATTGATACCGATCATTTAAATATGATCACTGGTAAAAATATATATTTGTATTTCGAACTATTGAAAAATGATTTTGTCGCTTCAAAAAAATATTGACTTATACCATGGCTCATCATTTCACCGGCATTTTATTTTCCATTCATTCAAGGGCGTGTAGTCGTTTTAAATATGTTTATATATATATATATATATATATATATATATATATATATATATATATATATATATATATATATATATATATATATATATATATATATATATATATATATATGTATAACGATAACGATGTTCAAAATAGTTAATAATTTACCTACCAATTAAATCCTCTTGAAGTTTACGCAAACACAGAAATATTATAAATAGTATAAATATTTATTGTGACTATACATAATACACAAATGCATAAACGCAAGGGAATATTAAATTAATACATATATAATATAAAAGAAAATATAACTTCTGTATTATTAACATTTCTTAGACGAAGTTTAAATGCTTTATAGCTGCTTGTTTTTACGGTAAACATTTCATTATGAAACGTAGCGTAAAAATAAGTATTGAACAAACGAAAAGTTGCGTTTTATGTTTTTAAGTCGAAACAAATTTGAATTATTAAGCGTTTAATTGACGTAGTTAAATTCACGTTGCAACAATATATTCGTCGTGTGTTATACACGTTTCCATCTGAGTCGGATAACTATTATAGCTATTTCATAATGACGAATCGCCGAAATGCGTCGGTGACGCGACGGAACGGTTTTTTTTTTTTTTTAGCAACAATCTTCGGCAACAGATAATACATCGCGTGATTTACGCAGGACATTGCAATAGTTTAACTCAATTATAACGACAGAAATACGCGCAAATATCGGAGCTCCGATCGTATACAATGTTTGTGAATGAATTTACGCGCGCCCGTGTGTGTGTGAATATTAAATTTCCAGGTACCAGTCCAACAAACTTCGTTAACGTTTGAAATAATATTTTACGATACATCTCGTCGTAATAAAATCGAGTTTCACGGAAACTTTAACACGCCTTTTCAATGGTTCATTAACCGTAGGCAAATATTACGTAGAACAGCGGTTCCCAACATTTTTAGTTTCGCGGACCACTAATTTTGTAAAAAAATATTTGAGGCCCATCCATAGTATACCTATATACGTTTTCATAAAATTATATTACATACATGTTATTAGGAATAAAAAAATTAAGAAAAATTAAAAAAAAAAAAAAAAACAATTGTTTAAAAAAACTTATTTCAACTTAATCACAAGATAAACAATTTAATGTGATTTTTGACATTGCTTGTTCTTCACGAGAAAGTCAATATCTGGGTTAAAACTCGTTAGTTTTATTCTTAAATCACTCTCGACATTCAGTTTATTCCTATATTTATTTTTTAAATAAATTAAAGTAGAAAAAGCACGTTCTCATGGATAAGTCGTCGAAAAGCCCAACAGGTTTCTGAGTGTAATTTTACCGATTGCTGGATGGTCTTTCCGAACATTTAACTAAAATGGCATTAATTATGTACTTTTAAAATACGATTTTAAAGTCTGATCACATGACATTTCAATCAACGAATCTTCTTCACTAGCTGATATTTTCAATTCATTAAATTTAATTTATTTTCAAAAATAAGAACCGAAAAATATAATATAATTTTAAATATATATAATATTTAATATTATACCAATGGCTCGCGGCCCAGTACCATGCTGCTCGCGGCCCATTGGTTGGGAACCGCTGGCGTAGAATATAGAAGAATAATATTCTCGCTTTTTACGCGTTTCCCTCGCGTCATAGTTCACACTGTACACGCGCGTCTATCGTCAGTGTTGGGAATAGATAACTAATAATTTATCTAGATAAAGATAAAGATGATTATAAACATTTTTATCTAGATACAGATAAAGATAATTATAATCAATTTTATCTAGATAAAGATAAAAAATAGTACATTTTTATCTAGGTAAATTTGAGATGATTTCATGTTTAATTTTGAAAATATTCAGGATCTACATCCTACAGGTATAAGGTAAAAAAATAAAAATACATAATTAAAAACATTTAAAAATACGTGTACTTTTTTAAATAAACTTTATAAAAGATGACAAATCATTCTCCGACTTAAAATTAAAATAATAATACATTTCTGCATTTTTTAACATATTGTTGCGTATGGCTACTTCACTTTCATGATAGTACATTAATATAATTATAATTAATCTCCTTTCCTGGGCCTCTACACGAGTTTTTCTCAGTAATCTTTTCGATTAATTAAAAAAAAATATAATAATTAATAAGATAATATATTTTAAATTTCATTTTTTTTTCAGGTCATTTAAATAAATTACCTATCTAGATAGGTACTCTTATATAGCTAAAATTGTATCTAGATAAAGATAAAGATAACTGAAAATAAATTTATCTAGATAAGATAAAAGATAAATAATTGTTTATCTAGATATTTCCCAACACTGTCCTATCGTGCACAAAACTACGTCTATACACACCGTTATACGTTATATCTACTGCAGGTCTGGCGGAGTTACACACGTATTCAGTGATATTAATCTCGCTATTTACATATTAATACCGTAGTAGAAGTTAATATATACACACACACACACACACAGGCGTAAGTACATATTTATAGTCATATACGATAGCTGCTTGGCATTTAAATAATATAATACAACGTTAACTTTCGGTATTAAATTTAAACCATCGTTAGAATAACTTACTTTGATACTCGTCGCTATTATCACGACGAACGTACCGCGTTTACGTGTTGTTATCGTGTACATACCGAGTGTTATTAATGGTATCAATTTAAAACCGTAGGTAGGTTACGACGAAAACGGAGAACGGCAGCGTCGTCGTTTCAAAACGGGCGCGACGTGTGCGAGAACTCGGTCATATTTCGATTTATCCGAGTGCAGCGGCGAGAGAAGAATACAACGGTGCCGGCGAAAAGACGTGTTTACCGATCGCGCAAATGGAAAACGCTCACGTCATAATATGGTTGCGTCGTCATATCATCGTTTTATCGACAGAAAAAGAAAACGCTGTGCGGAAATCCGAGTGATGAACAACAGTTTTACAACTAATTCACGTCATTTGACAACCCACAATAATCGTTTTTCATATCGTCCGACACAAATTGTACCTTGATATTTATATGGTTTTCGCTTCGCGGTTTTAGTGTTATTCTCTGGTGTATTATTAATTATAATATTATAATTGCCATAAATTGTACCGTTTGAAAACGTGCTTCTGGTAGACTGCAAATCAGCTGATCTAATAACGCCGAGGCTTGGTTTTTTTTTTTCACAAATTTTAAATAATCGTTAACTTTACTGTTTTGGTCAGACACACTGTGTGATATGCGTGCGTGACTAAAATTTTTTACATTTATTATGATGAAATCGATCAAAGTTTAGGTCAAAATGACCCGCGGGGGTCATTTCTACTCCGTACCTTCCGTTTTTTTTTTTACACTTTTCATGTACGGACATCGTCATTTTCATAACTTTTCTAAATTTTACATTATTCATAAATAAATAATTTGATGTCATGGCTTAAAACATGATTCTGCATTGCATCGAAAATTGTCCTGTGAAAGATCTAACGAAACTTATCATAGAAATGTATACTTGTAAAACGCACGATAAGTGAGTTTCGATGATAACTTTGTATTCTTTCGGTTCTTGTTTATTTCTTATATAATTTTCTTAACACTCTACACTTTCTTCGCATTTCTGTACACTTTAGTTATACAACATTCACCGTAGACGGTAAAACCTGTCTTAAGTTAAGTTTAGAGTGTACGTTAGTTAGTTTGAAGGTAAATATTCAATATTAATAGTTGTAAGTCGTATCAAGATGTACCAACTTATCGGGATTTTGGACTCGAAATTTAATATAGGTATATTTCGAGTCGACAATAAATTAAGTAATTGATTAATATAATATATTATGTAAGAACATACAATTTAAAACACTACCTTATAAAACTACGTTTTTACGAAAAAAATATATTTTTACTGCTTTTAAAATTTTAAGTTTACTCATACGGAAATATTGAACTTAGTATTATGGAAGAAGTTATATTATTGGACATTTTGATAGTTGAAATGTATACTTTTATGCGATATTTTAAGACACAACTAAGAAATATAAACACACAAACACTAGTACAATCTATAAAATTATATTAACATCTATATACATTTATAGGATATGTGCATACTCAGCCAGCTATTAAGAAAACATACTATTGAAAAAATAAATGTAAGAATGTAATTATGAAAAGAAGTGCATTGTGTTTAGCTCAAAAACAAATCATCGTTGGTTTTAAGATCTAAAGTTATTTTTACAAGCTACTTTATAAGTAGCCTTTGCAATACTTACATTTTTACAGTAATCAGATGCTTTCATTTTTATTTTTTTTTTTATAGAAGCTAGAATTGTCTAAATACGGTGAAACAAGGCATTTTTACTAATATTATTAAATAGACACAGATTTGTCTTTTATTATTTTATACACTTTAACTTGAAACTTGAAACTTGAAAATATCAATTTTTTGTCATTAGATTTTTAATATTTTCGAAAATATAACTAGAGAACAATAAAATAAATTATTAATTGAGTTTTTCTCAGATTCCTTTTACAAAAACAATAATTTATCACTGACTTCAAATTTAAATAAAATCATACTAAACTCATATACTAAACTCATAAACTAAACTCAAACTAAAATCATTCACTAATCGTAAAACAAGGTAGGTAATTTAAGTAGATGTACGAGTAACATCATGTTTCCTAACCTTACCTAACCTAACCTAACAGTAGCCATCGGGAAAGGTCGAACTTAACCGTCGTCTCTGCCTGTGCCACATATTTCGTAATATTAATAAGTAATCCGCATGCTCCCTAGAAGTGTGGCTGGGTCCACCAGGATCCAAAAATCTTCCATTTCCACAGAGCGATCAAGTAGTACTGCACTATCACCTACCAGTGTCAACGAAAATCGCTACTCACTTCTATCAAACTTAAACGAAGACGACAACGATGTTATATAATATGATGGTCGACGATGGTCTAGACCAGTGGTGCCCAACCCGCAGCCCGCGGGCCACATGTGGCCCCCGAAGATATTCTATGTGGCCCGTTACGAATTTTCAAAAATTAAAAATTGTATGAAAAAATGTTTAAAATATTTATTTGCATATATTATTTTTACATATATTTTACTTTTATACTTTGTGGCCCGCTTAAAGATAATTGTTTACCAAAGTGGCCCGCCAAAGGAAAAAGGTTGGGCATCACTGGTCTAGACGTTAAGAATTCAGATTTTCTTTACTTCAACAAAAAATGTTGAGTAAAATTGTTTGCGTTTTCCTCTGTTTCGGTTTTTTTTTTTTTTTTTTTTTTTGTATTCATAACGCTTATTATTCAACTTAAAATTATCATGATACAGCGATATCAGATAAAAACTAAATTTACGTTCCGGAATTTGTACGTGTAAATCGTGTGCTCGACAATCGATAATTCCCAACAATTTGAACGTAAGTTGTACATTCAATATCCTATATCAGTGTTCGGCAACCTGCGGCTCGCGAGCCACATGAGGCTCTTTCGGTCTAAAGTTGCGACTCTCCAGCTACACATAAAAATTAATATTTTATGTTCAAAAACAATATTTAATATCTATAAAATAATTTGATATTGTCTGCATGGAGCGCAGTCTATCGTTGTAAAATGTTTGTTATATACTATAGTACATGCCGTTAAAACCGATAATCGCGATGCTATCTACAACTAATTAGTCATACGCCGTCCCTATTATAAAAATAGGTTTTTTTTTATTATACATTTATTATATTTTTATAAATTAATTTCACTATTTATTGTGTCTGTTAAAATTTAAAAAAATTACGAAAATTTTTAGTGGCTCTTTAAAATCTGGAAAATTTTGTGTATTGTAACTTTTGGCTCTTTCGTCAAAAAAGGTTGCCGACCCCTGTCCTATATACGTATACAGTCGGTGAGGTATACATTCACGTACACGCATATATGTGTGTTTGTGTGTGTGTGTGGGTGTGTGCACTGCGAATTTTCTCGTTCCGTAATGTTTTTCTGCGCTATGACTTGTGAAAGTTTCAAAGAGTTTTCTAATGTATTTATGATTGTTGGAGTAATAAAACTCGGAAGTTCTTCAATTAGGAACGCTTTTTAACACGCTCAACGAGATTGACGTTGTGAAAAAATATTATTGTTGGAGCCTCGCCGTACGGTTGTTTGTTTCGCGTGGTTTTCGTTGTTGTTTTTAGTAAGTTTCGACCTGTTCGGCGTGCGCCGCCTCGCAATTACACGTTTTAATCGTATGCCGAACGCGCGACCGCCCACACGCACGTAGCGGCGCGTACCCGGGAATTGTGTGTTTTGCGCGTGATCACCGGAAAGTCAACGCTCGACGGCATACTCTGCTGCTGCGAGTACCTACCTAAGATTTGATATGTTTCGGAAAGCGTCGAACGTCGCCCGTCACGACGTTTTTTTCACTGGTCTACTCGACACCGCACCGAGGGCTTTAGTGAGTATACGTAAACATGGGTTCGACTCGTCGAGTGTATCGTACGTTTTGAGAAATCGCGAGTTTCGTATCGAAATCGATTCACCCGCCGTGTACAATAATTAGTAATTTTATGAAATTCAATAAATAAATAAATCTGAAATTGTACGTAAAAAGAGTTATTTAAGCTGTAATTCCTACTTTAAGCGCGTGGAAAATATAATTTATTGAATTTACCTTAATGAAACATGAAACATACGTGTAAATATGTGTGTCGAATCTATTGGTCTAAGTCGATTTTCACCGGAATTACAAATCTAAAGTTAATAATTTTACGTTCATGATTATTGTCAAAATAAAAACTAAAAGCGCGTATGAAAATAATCCTGAACAACGATTTTTGAAATTTCTTCTAAGTAGTGTTAGTTAAGCTTATGAATAGGATGTTATAACATTTTTAAGTTTTTATGTCAAATATTTAAAATTGTATTCGATAAAAACGTCTAAAAAACAAAATTTTTTCAATATATCCCGAAAATGGTCATATATTTTTTGGCTTTTTTCATTCTGTATTAGGGTTATATTGATAATTGGTGCACATTTCAAAAGTCTAGCACTGTTATATTTTTAGATTTAATGCTAAACAAAAAAATGGATTTTATGAAAATCTCGTTTACGACAAATGTTTTTACTCCTTTTACTCGATTTTTAGGCATTTTTATAATGAAAAACTTACCCTTTCAGTGTACCATCTAAATGAAATTTCTAATCTATGGAGTTGCTTGATGTGACTTTTGGAGAAATTTTACTACCTGAAAAATTAATGACATAAACAAAAAATACATAATTGTAATATCAATACATTCTTCTTTTCACTCAGAATCTCAAAAAACTATTTTAATTTTATTTTATTAAACGTCAGTCTTAAATTATAAAGTGAAAAGAAGTAAAAAATAATAAACAGAAAATAGTTATTTCGTGTGTAAGATTTTCGTGGTACACCCTATATATTTAAAACGTATAGTGTAATAACATCGTAACCATAACATAATAATTGAACGAAATAAAAAAAAATAAAAATAAAAATGTTCATTTACATGTGAATAAATGAAATAATGTGTAGTTTGCCCAGGTTTTTTTTCAAAAACCTTTTACCGCGCGATTCGAGCGAAAAAAAATAATACGGCATATTATCCCCTCTGCACTATAACAGCGATGACCAATCACGGCGCTGCATCCGATTTTCAATATGAAATTCTATTGATTCGTACAAACTACAAACTATTAATCGTCACCTCGTTATAAAACTAAAGCTTTTAAGGTTCAGTGTTCAGCGATCAATCTTGTTAATTGGACCTCACCCGGAACTGGAAGTCGGTGTCGGTCGTTCACGTTTTTACAACAACTGACTATGAATCAAACTATGAAGCCCGATGGATGTGGATCTCGGAACACGTCGTCCTTAAATGTTTGCCGAGAGGAGTTATACCAATTGCCTCGGGAACACAATTTAAGAAGAACTTTTATTTATTTCTATTATTTGAGGGTTTAAACGATTAGGTGGTTCGTGGATTTTTTTTCTTTTCGTGAAAGACCACACGATATTTGGCTTACGTTGTATAAATATATATGTGCCATATAATCGTTTTATTCGCGATAAGCCAAAGTCGAAAACCAAACTTCGAATTCACCGAGTTAAATATTGAAAATTACTTAAAAACCCTATCCAGGATATTTTCCTGAATTTCGAGTTATTGAGTTTATTATTTTATATCTCACACCATAGTAAATTGTATACAAAATTTAAGTCTGCTATACATGTAAGTAAACGCGTTTATATGTATTTACGTATGTACACATATTATATATGTTTTAAATGTATTTATTTATTTGCACGATAACATTCTTGGACGATACTGAGGTACAGACAGATATGAACTTCGAACAAAAGTGATAACTGCGTGCGAACTAATTAAATTAATAATATTAAAATATAGGTATCGTTGATATTATCCATTGTGATAAATTTATTGTCATAAAAGTAAAAAAATAATATATATATACAGTAGAACCTCTCTAATCCGTCACTTTCGGTACTGGGGGTGTGGTCGGAATATCAGAAAATTTGTAATTACATTTTACATACAAGATTATAATAGAAATTTATTAAATTTTACATTACATTAGAAAAAGAGTCAGTTATAGATTTTTGTTTAGCAAGTGACATTCTAGGACATTCTAGACTTAGCTGAAATATTCCTCCATTTCTTGATCCACAAAATGTCCATTGGTGTTGGGGTTGAATTTTTCTCCGTGTACTGAAAGACAGTATCAAACGTGTTCTAAATTACATAGTATTCATATGGATAATACTATGGTCGGATCAGCCGGAGCGGCGGACCAGCCGAGGGCGGACGAGAGGGGTTCTACTGTATATGTGAATATGTACGTATGATACGAAAAAATATTAAATATTAAATAACAATTAGTGAATAATAGGAGTATGCATATATTTATAAATCTTAAATTTGCTAACGTTGCCGTGGAAACGATCAAAATTGAGATGCGACTACACGAAATCAACACGTGGCTAAGAGGGCCGATTGAATGAAATTATTTTTGCCCCAATTTGTAAAAACGATTGATTTTGACGAGTATTATAGAGCTACACTACAGTTTTGGGTAAATTGAGCACCGCACGAAACTGCACAAAGAATGCAATAGTTTTTCGTTGCATTTAAATTTACATGGACTGTATATAACACTAGTAATTGACGTCGGATCGGACGTAAAGCGAGACAAGTGCTCGACATCTGATCTCCAGAGAAATCCTCCGAAATCTTCTAGACGATCGTATTGGTTGTGATTTGTCATTCTGAGCACCTCACACTGAACGTCAGATGTAGATTCTCCCCGGTCGATTTATACACTCATTACAGTCGACATCGCTTATTGGAATATTTCACACTGTTTTATAACAATAGATGAGATTATACCAGCGTTTTCAGATATTATTATTCATTCTTCGAATAATCCGTTTCCTTTTCGTCGATCGTCGCGCGGTGTTGTTCGCCCGACCGTTTTTTTTTTTTTTTTTAACCACGAGACAACAGAATATAATTAAAATATTTGTCGCGCGACACAAAATACTGCAACGTCATGCGAGCCCCCCTCCGGCCCAATGTGCTTCTGCGGTTTCGATGACATTCGTTTTTAATAACAACACGCTGACAGTGTTAAAATCGATAAAAATCCACTATGTAACCTCTAGGGCGCCAGCGTTCCGACGGCGATTTACTCTATTGAATTACTATATGAGCTGGCCCAAGTTCTAGTAGTGCGCGGGCACACGCTGTCTAAGGAAAGACGAAACGGCTTCAGAGCCGTTCGCGGACAGTAAACACGCCCGTTGAAAAATACGTACTGATAATATCATTTTTACATCGATCTGTCAATTTTTTTTTTTCCATAAATGTCTTGTAATAAATACGAAAACCCTTAAATAATTATTGGTTATTTGGTTATTTATAACTGTTTTCGGTTCTTTCGTCAGAATGATACAATTTTCAAAATGCGATTATTAACTCACAGAATTTTACACCTAACGCTCCGGTGCCTAAAATTCTGAATGTTATTATCTATGAAACTACTGATTCTAAAAAAAAACAAAAAAACAAAAAAAAAAAATGCGTGATTATTATTTTTAGTATTTATTATTCTTAAATTATTGTGTTGTAAGAAGGTATGTGAGCTATTGTCGTTCAACGAAACTAAAAAAACTTAAAAAAATCACCCTTATGAAAATGCAATACATTTTTTTTCACGGGTATCGTTTTATAACGGTCAACAACAATCGGACGTGGAAAAATCGTACGTATTACACCAGATGGAACGGCAATTTTGAAATCGTTATGACTCGTGAGATTATGCATATTATGTTGTACGGAATTAGATCACCCGTCCAAATGATCAACAGGAGTTGATGTTGAACGGTGAACGCGTTTATTGTTTTTGCACGAGATCTTTAATCAGTATACACTAGGCGTGGAGACAAAATGTTAGCATTGCGATTTGGTGTTGTGCATATTTCGTCACTGTTGCATCAGAAATACACGCACAAGCCAGTGTTTAGGTGGACTTGGTTGGCAATAGTCCCCCTGGGCGCGACTTTGAGGTGATTAATTTTTACGTTATTTTTTAGCTGCACTATGATTTACAATGTAATGTACATTTTCAAAAAAAAAAAAAATGTATGGTATTAATATAAGTCGATTTACTGCAGGACATTTAAACATTTTAATTTTCCGAGTTCATTTTTATATTCTGTACGCTAGTACTGTAGCACCTGCGTAGAATAAATAAAAAATATATTACTGAAGATTTCGCAGTGAACAGTAGTTCTATTTTCGTTTGATATCTACTACGTCGATGAAAATAATAATATGAGATATTTGCTCAGGTTAGATAAAATATTATAAATTATTTTTGAGATTTTCTGTCAAATCTATTTTATACATGATTTTTTACTCAAATATTTTTCATAATTTTTATTTGTTTTAAATTAAATCATCCCCCATAAAAAGGGATGTGAAAATGTCAAAATGTGTTTGTTTGTTTATTTGAATAAACGCTTGATAGGCTCAAATATAGATTGATAGCATAGTTTACAGAATTTCGTATTAAAAAAATCATTTAAAAGTGTGATAATATATCATATAAATGTTGTACGTAGGATCGGCAATAAACATAAACAAGAGAATATAATCTTTACAATTTGGATAGACTAGTGATTTAAATAATGCCGTTTTAGATCTGATAGATTATTAAAAAAGAAGTCAAAATTTGATGTATTTCCTAATATTAGGAGTCTATTAAGAGGATTATTTTGTCCATAGTTAATGGTATCAAAATCAAAATCAATTAAAAAAATAAGGGCCTGCACACACACACACACACACACACACACACACACACACACACACACACACACACACACACACACACACACACACACACACACACACACATATGTATATATCTGTGTCTAAATTTACATAATTCTTTCATGATTTTTTCAACTTATTTGTTATGACTTATATTAAGTATTTTTTATATAATATTATTAATTTTTAATCATATTCAACTATTTTTAGTTAAAATGAAATTAATTTATACTCATTTCATTGTTTTTACAGCCCGGTTTATACTAAAAAAGTTGAAAATATAATGAACATTTTCAAATGAACATTTTGATGCACACATTTAGCCGGGTTTTTCAATTAGTTGAATGCTGTTGCTAATATAGCAGTTATTTTGTTTACACGAATATTTCTGTATTAAGACGATGAACATTAATTATTGGTTTAATTAAATTGCATTTCAATATGTAATAATGTCAGTCTTATAAAACTAGCATTTTTTTAATGCTTTTGATTTAAACCAATAAAATTTAAGTTCAGATTTAAGTGCAATTTAAGTGCAGACTAAAATATATTGACACTATTTTTTGGGCTCAATCGAGATATGATTGATTGTGAAATCAATAAAAATAGTTATTCGACTGGCTATTAAAGATATTAATATAATTAAAATGGTATTTTCAATCAAATATTTACTGACCGTAAATAAATGTAAAGACAGTGTTGAATTTACTTATGTGTTTACTATCGATACAAAATATGTATTTCGTTTTGTGCATAGGTGCTATGACGTATTATTGCCAACATGCACCGTACAATCGAATGTTTATCATAAAGTGTGTTTTTGAAGTTTCACATCAAGATTGACACCGACAAAACGTAAACTACACGTTTCTGTTATTACCGTGTGAATGCTTAGTGCTCGAATTTTGTGTTTTTCTTTAATCGGAAATTCTTCATTTTTTTTTTTTTTTTTTTTTTGTAACTGTGTTCTACAAAACTGTTTTCGAAACGGTCGCTGATCGAGTTTTAGAGAGAACTTTTAACATTGAAACATATATTACGAGTTAAGGGCTGTACAAATTGACTATTATATGTTCCGTGAAAACTTTCA
This sequence comes from Therioaphis trifolii, assembly GCA_027580255.1. Taxonomy (NCBI): domain Eukaryota; kingdom Metazoa; phylum Arthropoda; class Insecta; order Hemiptera; family Aphididae; genus Therioaphis; species Therioaphis trifolii. Next base: position 41,877,446 of record CM050406.1, on the reverse strand, counting down.
TTAGCATTATTAGACTTCGATTCCTAGAACCGTATGAATCGTAATTACTTATAGTCGCACTTTGTATTAATTTATTGTGAAAATTACCAAGGACTCCTGGAATACTCCGTTGCTCACAATTAAGTGCTGAACAGACAGCCAGGCTATATAATATGTTATAAGGTTTTGTCGATATGGAATCTACAGATTAACGCTTGTAGTTACTACGACGTGTAACTTTTTGTCCTGTTCAGCCTACGGATAGGGACATTAGAATTATTGTGCGCTCGCGGAGTCCTCATTCGATCCATTACAGAGCTCGCAGCATATCCATTGATCGGACCATTCCATCCGATCCGTGTGCCGTTGCGTTTCTGAATGAGAAAAAGCGACATTCATTAGAATCTAATCGGCAATACTGGGCCTTCACTTCGTTTCCGAAGTACGATATTTGAATTCGATTACATTCTATAACGTGATAAAAAGTATGATGTTTATGCGCCGACTGAACATCTAATCGTAATTTTCTAATATCCCACGTTTTCAAGATTTAGACGACAGTGTCTAATAATATTCAACAAAATGAATTTCCTTTGTGAATTCTATGTCCTGGCGTACGACAGTCGATAAATATCAAACAAATCGTCGTGTTCTACCGTTGGGAGAAAATAAAATCTAACCAGCACTATCAATCGTCCGGTGGCCAAAAAAAAAAATTTTAAAAAAACGTGTGGCACTCGGGGACTGCCGTGGTAAAACGATTGTATAGGATTTTTATCAACTTAGAAAGCACTAATTATTGTTTACGTGCGTTTAAGTGTGTAATTTGATGTACAAATAAGAAATTTTGTCAAAATGCAAACTTTAAATGCTTGTAAAAAAATATTGTAACAAACGATTTTCGATATTTTTTAATCATTGGTAGAAATACTTATGAATATTATTGTATTACATTTTCAGATCTGAATATCCAAAGTTAAAATTTTACGAAGCAAAAACTTCCAAAAAATGTGAAATTTTCAATATTTTCAAAATTCTATATATAAGTCAATAAATGTTTAATATTTTTGAAATTTTAATTGAGTATACGCATGACTATTATTAGTAGTCAGTAAAAATATCAAGTTTGTAGCTCTATTATTGTTGGAGTTATGGCTAAAAAACCAAAATAGATTTCACGAAAATCGAAAATACGGCATTTTTCCCGTTTTTTGTCAGTTTTTCGGTAGTTATCGCCCACGCTTGGAAAAACTATTGAGAAATTCGAAAAATGAACTCTCAAAAGAACCATATCGACAAAATTTCCATTCGAAAAAGTTGCTTGATGAAACTTTCGGACCAGTTATTCGATAAGAAAAAGTGTCTTCATGCATAAAAAAAAAAAAAAAATACGTGTTAGGTTTTTTTTCGTTACGGAATTTCTTGATTCGGTCGCCGCGCTCAAAGCCCGCGATAAAAGCTATGCAATAGCTCAATAAATAAATAAATAATTAAATAAATAAACGATATTTTCTCCGCTGAACGCAAAAACATTGAATCATACATGTTTTTGAGCGTGGAAAAATTTACAATTAGTAATTACGCATAAATAAATAATAACTGTAAATATATAAATAGTTAATTGTTGCTAGGTGACCCCCGGGGTGTAGCTAGGGACATAAGGAAAAATTATCGCACTCCACGGAAACTAATTAGGTCAACTCTAAATTTCAAATTGTTTACCGTCATGGTGTATTTTGCGTACCGTAAAATGTCCAATCTAAAAGTACCTACTCCGCATGCAGATATTTCGTTGCGGGGATATTTTTTGCGGCTACAGAGTTCAGCCGACACAGCGATGTCACATAGCGTTATGAGAAATCGGCTTCGCTAAGCGGGTCACGAAAAACAAAAAAATCGAGTGTCCAGCCTAAAAACATGCAATACATTATGTTAAAATAATCTATTGAAGAGCTACACTCTTCGAAAATAATTCTCTGTAGGTTATAATTAGGGCACGGATGTTGTTGAATTTGCAACTTTTATTCTACTTTTCCAATTTATAGTTAGGTAAGTTTTATATACGTTTCATGTAAGTACGAATTCAAATCTAAAATTTTTAAGTGCAATTTTTTCGAATTTTTTCAAAATATTGCTATTTTGTTGAATTTACTCATTTATACAACTGTTTCAACTGTAGTCGAAACTCGACAGTCCTATAGATAAGATTATACTTCAATATCTCCAGCCATAAAATTTAATTAGTATTATAGTATTATATAGTCATAAATTATAATGATATCTTATCTTTATTTCGATAATATCAAGTTAGCCCAGTCGAATTAGACGAAAATAATGCTTCAGTTCGGAAAAAATCCCATCAAGCTGAAATTTGGCATACACCTTTATAACGTCGTCATAAACAATGTGTAAAAAGTCGACCACGAAATCACGTGCGCGTCAAAGGTTATTCGAGGTCAAAGGTCATGAAAATAGCCTTTTTTTTAATATCTCGCTTGTTGCTGGTCGTACGATAAAATGTTTCATACAAAAGTTGTAGAGGAAGTAATTGTCTACAAAAAAGGTACTATGGCATTTTCACGTAAGAGTTATAGTCTTTGAGCTATAAATCCTACAAAGTACATACTTTTAAAGAAATTTGTTTTTTTCACTAAAAACAAACAGCCTTTGCGTTATTATTTCGCTTTGAGCTTGTCGTACAAAAAAAAGTTTCAAATAAAAATTGTAAAGGAGAAAATTGTCTACAAGATGGTTTTTTAATATTTATAATATTATGTAATTTCACTTGCAGTATTCACCATTTAAAAAATTACGATTACATAACGATAATAAAAATGCATTCATTTATGCATGTCTGGATACCGGGCGATTATTGACGGTGGATTTCTCTTGCATCGTGTTGTATGGCATCAGGGTGAAACTTATGATTGTATATTAAATAAATATATTCAATATTTGAAAAATCATTTTGGGTCCAATATAGTAGTTGTATTCGATGGATATGACGATACTAGTAAAAACATAAAGGCAATGGAACAGCGTCGACGATGTGAGTCAGTTATTGGGTCTTTGGAAGTTGTTTTTAATGATTCTACTATGACAGTACCTACAAACCAAGAAACATTTCTTTCAAATCGATTCAATAAAAATAGATTAATTCGTACGCTAATGCAAAAATTAGAACATGTTAAGATTAAGTTAAAACAAGCTAAGGATGATGCTGACGTACTTATCGTAGAAACAGCAATTGAAGAGGCTCAAACTAAAAATACAATAATTGTTGGAGAAGACGTGGATCTCCTAGTTCTACTTATTTCACGAACTACGTCACGCGAACAAGTTTATTTTTTAAAACCTGGGAAAGGAAAAGTTGAAACAAAAATATATTCACCTGATTGCATGGACCACTACAATTATGGTAGAGATATAATCTTATTTTTTCACGCTGTCACTGGATGTGATACAACGTCTACATTTTTCAATAAAGGAAAAGTAAATATTTTAAAACTATTTGAAAAACGTCCAGATCTTACCAAAATAGCAGAAATATTTAAAACAAAAAACTGTCCAATCGCAGACATTTTTAAACATGGATTGCAATTCATTTTAGCCATGTATGGTGCTCCAAAAAACGAGGACTCCATTGATAATTATAGATTTTTGACTTTTGCCAAATTGACCAGAAATAATAAACCTGTCAAATTATCATCACTCCCACCCACAACTAGTGCCGCCCAACAGCATCTACTTCGTGTGTATTATCAAATACAAGTGTGGCTGGGTAACACATTAAATCCTGAACAGTGGGGGTTGGCTATGAACGACAATATTTTGGAACCTGTCACTACATTATTACCACCCGCACCTGAAGAATTGTTGAATATGATTTTTTGTAATTGTACAAAAGGCTGTAGTACTAACTGTGGGTGCAGAAAAATAGGAGTTAGCTGTTCAATTATTTGTGGACATTGCCGTGGTCAATCATGCTTGAATTCAAGTTCATCGAATAGTTTGGATGAAAATATAGACGACCCTTATGAATATGAAGAAATAAACCCATTAGACTGTTTGGCTGAAGAAAACGACGATGACGAACACCAAAATAACGAAGAACAAGACATTCTGATGCAAGACATGCCATCTTATGATGAGTAAACCAAGAGTTGACTTATTTGTTAGTAATTAAAATATTATATTTAATTACTTTTTAACGATGTAAATGGACTAGACCTATAGGGGAAACCATGTAAAAAAAAACGCGCCCAGCTTCTACCTCAATGGTGGTGTGGAAAAGAATGCATTTTTATTATCGTTATGTAATCGTAATTTTTTAAATGGTGAATACTGCTAGTGAAATTACATAATATTATAAATATTAAAAAACCATCTTGTAGACAATTTTCTCCTTTACAATTTTTATTTGAAACTTTTTTTTGTACGACAAGCTCAAAGCGAAATAATAACGCAAAGACTGTTTATTTTTAGTGAAAAAAACAAATTTCTTTAAAAGTATGTACTTTGTAGGATTTATAGCTCAAAGACTATAACTCTTACGTGAAAATGCCATAGTACCTTTTTTGTAGATAATTACTTCCTCTACAACTTTTGTATGAAACATTTTATCGTACGACCAGCGACAAGCGAGATATTAAAAAAAAGGCTATTTTCATGACCTTTGACCTCGAATAACCTTTGACGCGCACGTGATTTCGTGGTCGACTTTTTACACATTGTTTATGACGACGTTATAAAAGTGTATGCCAAATTTCAGCTTGATGGGATTTTTTCCGAACTAAAAACCTAATTTGACTGGGCTAAGTTGGTTGATATTCAATGCAACACAAAAATAATTTGTGAAATGTGACTGTTTTACTGTAATAATCTGTTCTTCAGTCACTCCGTGAATTTTGAGCTATCGTGTTCTGTAAATATGCCGAAAAACAAGCCAACTATTTTCACTGTTTAAAAAAAAACACGTTTCAGAATTTGGCGGGAATGTATTTTCATGCGATGAATCTGTAGCTTATTTTAAATACGCTCCGCTTACATCGACTGACGTGGAACGAAGTTTTTCAAGGTATAAAAACTTATTGGTGCCAAATCGAAGAGCATTCGAATATTTAAAATAAACAATGATAGTACAATGCAATGATGTTTAAAATTTAAAATATTTAATACGTTTAGCATATTATTAATAGATTATAAATTATTTATTATTATTGATCGCAAATTTTTTGTTTTTTATTTTTTTTTTAAATTAAAATAAAACATTTATAAATTATAACGAAATTTTATTTTTTAGTGCAACTTTTTACATTTTAAGTGCAATTTTCAGAATTTTTTAGTGCAGTACTGCAATCAATTTTACTAGTTTTTTACTATTACAACATCTGTGCCCTAGTTATAATTGTATACGTTGTTGGGATGTGCAAAAAACGTCTGACCACTCGATTACTTCTTCCTCGACGATGAGTGATGAAAACTAGGCGACGGATTTGTACATTGTTTTCGGGAGTCCTGCAGGACTATTGTGACCAGACGTTATGATTTTGGTCGGACAGACTTTTAAGCAGGTGTCCCCGATTTTTTTCCCGATTTCAAATAATCGTTTATTTTTATTATTTGCGCCTTTGGCGTATATTTTTCATAATGTGTTTGGTCGAGTCATATCAGATTATTTTGTATTTGTTTATTATTATTCTACGCTACTATCACTTTATATTAATATTATGATCTGGACTCGTAACCGACAATAACCATGGTTACGACTTACGACTAATAATTTGACATAATGACGTAAAAATAATCGTTTTTATTGTCATCAATAATTAATTAATCAATTAATTGAAGACCTATCAAAGAGATTAGTGTATGTTACAAAAAAAAAAAAAAAAAATGTTCCGGAGAGGAAAATAACCAAATACAGTTCATTGAGATCGTTGTTTGTAGACGTTTAGTATCAATAGCTACGAGGACATATCATATTACAAAAAACCAACGTTATGTTTTTTGTTTTGTCCACCGCTGTTGTCTCGCCGAATTTGAATATTTTTCTTGGTTGCTGAATTCGAGAAGTGGCCCCTTTTAAAAATTTTAATTAAAATTAATAGCGAAAAAATTAATTAAAAAATACATGGGGACCACAACGTGTTGAAAACACTGAGTTTTATTAATTTATATAATAACACGATTTTTTGAAAATATTGTAATGTACACTGATTTCGTTGATAGGAATTCAATTGAGGTTATGAGTTTATCTTACATTTTGTTTTTACAAATGTTTTTCAACTATATAAAATATTTTATATTTGTACGTATAAATGAGATTTAAATGTTGTTTTGTCTTATTTTAATCGAGGTTTTTTCTTTCCATAAAAATTCAAAAGGTTATTTAATGATTATTCTCATCAATAATATGCAAATGCTATTACAAGTAGCGTTATGAAGTAAAATATTTGTTTTGTTTTTTTTCGCTACCATATTTCCACGGTGGTGGGGGATGAAGAGTTAACTTAACCAGTGTCTGTCTCGTGTAGAGCCATATAAGGATACTCTTATTCCTTCAGTTTTTTTTTTTTTTTTTTTTTTTTTAATTCTCGTCCCGCTCTTACGGGATTTCTATCCGATCGCCAAATAGCAGGGAACGCGTACGACGATTCGAGCGCGAAAACACATTTCGTTTTTCCGACCGCGCGAAAACGCCGGTTGGCGGCAGCAGCGCGTCATGCACGTCTCGAAAAGCGGTCCGGGGGGAGGAAAACGACCCCCGTCCGACGGCGCTCGGGTGACGGACACTACGGGCGGGCGGACGGGGCGAGCACATAAATCACGCGAAAAAGTTTAATTAAAAACGGTTTATTTTTAATAACGCGACGACCGTCGCGGCTCGTCACACGCCCGTACGTACACGCCGCCGCTGCCTGCACCGCCGCCGCCGACAAGTCAGTCATTTGGTCGTCCGGCCCGCGCGACACACAGCCGGCCGACGACGACGTGCTGCAGGGCGAGCCGAGACGGACGAGGGTACACGCGGTCTTTGCGACCGGGTCGAGTTTAACGCGCGGATTTAATAATGACGACGACGACGACGACAATAAGTGTGTATACGAAAAAAAAAATAAAATTTATATATATAAATAATAATAATGTTAATTGGGTGACGTAGCGCGTGGAAATTAAATTAAATTCCATTGGCAAACTATTATTTACTGAACTCGGGACAAAAGGAGCGTATAATAATATAATATTATAGTATTAATAATAATAATAATAATATACATATAAAACGTGAATGTGTGTGTGTGTGTGTGTGTGTGTGTGTGTGTAGGACGATATTTTATCATATTTAAATGTATTATGCTACGAAAAACCGTTTTCCGAGTAGTTCTCGGGGTGTTTTTTTTTTCTTTTTTTTTCCGCCATTGCGGAGTGATGGATGACAACTCGTCCGTTTGTTTGACGCGTGCGATTCCCCTTCGCTCTCCGATCTCTCCCCTACCCCCGCCACTCGTTTCCCACTCGCACGCCGACGCGACAACAGCGACAAAAATAATATCGAACACGTTATTTTTATTACTATAAATGTCGTCCGTTTCGCGGCGAGCCGTTGTCACGTGTATACTATATTTATATATGTGTGTGTGTGTGTGTGTGTGTGTGTGTGTGTGTGCTTTCACTGCGGAATATTTATGACTTTGAAAAAAAAAAAAAAAATTCTACGTTTGGTCCCTGCCGACAGCGAGCCCGCCGACTCTCCGCCGTCCGCCCAGACCTTCCGGTCCGACGAACCGCGGCGTCGGGTTATCGTCGGAAAACTCGAACAATATGCTCGAAATATAATATTACACGCGGCGCGTAACTTGGTCTGTACAGAGCCCACACGGATGTATTCGTATTAATTAAATAGCAAGCCACTCTGGCGATGATTCCGAATCGTGATAATTATAATTAAAAAAACGTACGGAGAACGATCGCTCACCTCCACTGCGGGTCAGCGCCCGGTATCTCTCCTCCAAACGAATTCACTTCCTCCCCGAATGCAGAGGTTCTGGCGCCGATTACAGCTGACTTATTTGCCGACTGCAGTGAGTGACTTTTTGATGTGAAAACATCTTATACGGCGTTCAGTCCTTTCCGTTCACGCAGTGAAATTTTCGAACGTTACCTTTTTCACGTAACGCTCGTTTGACATGTTTCTACATGTTCATTGTTTATATAAATATTTTTTTTTTCTAATAAATGTTATTTGATAAATTTTCATTTTTGCTTTAACTGAGAACATAAATTTTCATTCCTATTTATGATTTCATTTAACTATTACTTTCATTTTATTCAAAATATATAATTGAATTGAATATCGCCTTGTGTCCGGAAAATAAAATTTAAACAAATTTAATTCTTAAAACATTTTAAACCTAACCTACAAATATTATGAAAGCATGTTTTTTAAATTAAGAATATTTACTTCAAATTCTGCATATTAAATCTTTATTCCTAAGCTCACATAACATATACCTACCGCTTTCACATCTTCCGGGGGTCATCCATGACACTCTCAGTTTTTCGTATCGATTAAAGGCTTTGTGTATGAATCGATTCATCCAATCGTACAAATAACACAAATTCGTTTATGATCTAATTTACATATCCATTATCTCACGTCACCTGTATCTCACCCGACAGGCGTATCACTTACAGCTGATATTCGAATACAGCTCGAAACACATTTCAAAAAAAAAAACGTTTGATGTTTACTGTCAGATTTTTGATAGACGCATAAAACGGCCGTCCCTTTCGTAAAATACCCGGACAGTGTATAGAGCGTCTAATTTCCTACACTGTCCGTAACGTGTATATTATAGATGTAACGCTCGGGACGGCTTGTGGAGCTGATACCGAAAGTCTTTATGTACTATATAAAAGGCGATCTGATTGTGTGATCGCGCATGCTCATACGACACGTCTAAAATGGCAGAGCGTTCATTAGACGTTTGGTTTTCTCAATTTTTGTACGCAATGTCCGATTAGTTTTATACCTACTATATAGTAGTCCGATTTAATTATTGGAAATTTTATGGAAAAATTACTATAAACCGGGATCGCCTGGCGTGTAAATAACCATTATCATCATGCCGTATCTATAAATCGCACATCAAAAACACCTGTTTTTGATTATCGTTCAGAAGTGCTCATATCAGTCGAATGAATAAACCTATCGCAACTTCGGGACAAGATGCTCGCCGCTAGCCGATGACAACTGTTTGATAGGTTTTCGGAACGATTGTAAACATTGCACGTGACGGTGAAATGTTCTTAATTCATGGCCGTTGGTGACATGATTTCTTTCATCGTTTTACATCAATTTTAACATTATTGGCGTAAACGTCTATAATATTTAGTACACGCACACACACACACACACACACACACACACACACACACAGGGATATTGTGGGCTCTCTTCTTTTTGTTTTTTTTTTTTTTTTATTTCCACTTCGATGGACAACCGTGTGCATAACAACTCACAAACGACTTCACATTGTACCCATTGTTTAAAGTAAAATAATGCTCGTAGAAAAAAAAGTTGTAGAGTTAGCGGTGTAGTGTTCGACATACTCATGCATTCAATTCATAGTGGTTTTGGAAATAAAAGACGTGTTAAACACAAAAGTTCGTATTTTAGAACATCAATTTTAGGAAACTGAATAATGCCATAGTAACAGTTGAAACTTCTCCTATGAACAATATAATATTCCTTGATCCACCAGTACGTCATACAATGTATTATCACTTATATCATATCACTTTAAACAGTATTAGTAACAAACGTATGAGATTAATTCAAATTTCATTGTAGATCAATGGAAAGCCAACAATGTATAACCATGGTAATCGTGTCACGCAAAACACTAACGAAAAGGTTTTTTTTAGTTTCATACAATGGCCCCGGTGACAAGACAATTCTGGGGCAGTTGCCCCTTGTGTCAATCACAGGTGATAGGTGGGTATGAAGAAAGGGATAACTAATTAACTACAGTCAAAATAATAGTTACGCATTTTTATTGTAACTTATACATATTATTGTAACTAACAGTGTAAATACTTTATATAATATTTAAGTTCAACATAAATAACAACAGTAATACGATTTTAAAAATGTCTCAAACAAATTAATAATACATTTGTTCTAACGAATAACTCACAAGTGCATCTTTAAATATTAACTTCGAGATTAGAAAATGCGGGGTGTAGTAATTTCTAGGGGTGGGTACTTAAAAATATATATTTGTCCTGACTCGACAATTCTGTCACCGTGCCATTGGATCCATACAACATGTATTTATAAAATCATAATAATTAGGACCTAATTGTTCTCAGTAGGCACGAAAATAATTGACATCACTGGGTAAGTCATGCATAATGTGCGCTATAAATCGTAAATAACGTCACGAAAAACGTAACAGAACTAGGGAACTGGGTCGAATATCGATTTCGAAATTTGGCGATGAATCACTTAAACTACCCAGACAGCACCGACGTCATTTCTTCTCGGGTGCTTCTTGTGCGCTCGTCCGACCCACAAACATCATATTTTTCCCGTGAAAACAACCGAACGGTTCGCTGACAATTTTATTATTGATCACGCCACTTCATTGCAAACGTCCAGTTCCATACGACATCCGTAGTCGACGCTCTGGGACTGTTCTTGAACGCGAAGATAGTTCAGGTTTTCATTACTCATTTGTATGGCTGCACACTTGAAAGGGTGAGTGTGAGTTGCGTCCCAATGTACCTTTTTGATGTAAAATGAGGCCCGTATTTTATCAGGTAGTATGTAAATTGCGTCCCGAGTAAATTTTGTGCATGCGTAAATTGCGTCCCAAGTATATTATTATGTGTGTGAATTATATAAATTGCGTCCCGAGTTTTTTTTCGAGTATATGAAAATCGCGTTACAAATTTACAACCAATATTTCCCTTCCCATTCAATCATAATAACCTAATCAATAACCTAATCAACGAATCAGTAGAATGCCGATTTTTTTGTTTAACATTAGATTCGTCAGTAAACATAAGTTCTACATCTCAATTAATTATGTTTGTCAGATGTTGTTCATAAGATAATATTACTAAAGAAGATATTTTGAAAGTCATACCGACGAAATGCCAAACACGTGAAGTGGATTATTTTGAAATAATTTCAACATTTTTTGAAAAATATAGAATAGATTAGAAAAAGTTAATTTCAGTATGTGCAGCCGGGAGTCTTTGGATGATAGGAAAAAATTCTGGTCTAGTTTCTCTTTTTAAGAACAAAATTGAAATACCAAAATTAATTAATTTTCATTTTATTATACACCAAGAAAATTTATCATGTAAATTTCCAAATGATTTTAACATTATCATGAAATAAAAAACAATTAATATCGTTAATTTTATCAGAGCCAGAGACTTAAATCACCGAAAATTTAAAGAATTTCTTTCCGAACTAAATTCTCAATATAGTGATTTTATGTATCATACTGAAGAGCGATGGCTGAGCAAAGGTCAAGTCTTAGAACGATTTTTTTATCTTCGTGAAGAAATTAAATTGTTCATTCACGAACAAAAAGCTGAATTTCCAGAAATAAAAACATTATAATTTTGGTACAAACTTGCATTCATTGCAGATGTAACTCAAAGTTTAAATATTCTTCAAACTAATCCGTAAGGAGAAAACAAACTTATCACGCACACGGCCAGTAAGATTTTTGCCTTCGAAGAAAACTCAAAATGTACATTGAAAAAGGATCGAATAATGATTTTTCAAGTTTTCTCAAATTCCATTTCATCACGAGAGAAAGTAATGATTTTTTCTAACGAAACTAATATAGAAACTTTAAAACCACAATTTCTTGAACTATTGAGAACTTTAACAAAACGAAATGAACAGTCGTTTCAAGGAAATGAAACATTTTCGAAATGCATTTCAATTTATTGAAAATTCATGGACAGTAACTACAAAAGATATTTTTGATATTAATATTTTAGATTCTGAATGAAGCGAAGGATCTTATGGTTTTACAATGATGTTTATTTTTTTATTTTTATTATTTTTTTTTCTGTAAACACGTTTTCGTATATAAATCCTTGTCCAAAAGTTTCACCCAGCAACTTTTTAGATTCGAAATTGAACTGATATGGTACTTTAAAGATGTCATTTTTTCAAAATCTTCATAGTTTTTCCAGTAATCAAGAATAACGATCGAAAAACTAAGTAAAAACGGTAAAAATCCGCCGTAAACGAGATTTTCACTGTTCAGATTTTAGGTATTTAGTCATAAATCAAAAAGTATTGAAGCTAGAAACTTGAAAATTTTATCCAATATCAAATATATACTCTTTTATATTGGACAACATTTTCAGAACAATTATAGCACTTTTGACTTAAATATAGAACTTTTAATTTACCAAATTGTTTGAAAGTTTTTATGTAATATAATTTTAAATATTTGACAAAAAGTTCTGAAAATTTAATATGACCTTACTCATATACCTACCTAATTATCCTAACAAAAATTCAAAAATCGTGACCCAGGATTTTTTTTTACACACACTTTAATAAATTATTATAACTCACCAAAAATTATACAAATAACCGTAAAATACGTAAACAGTATTTTAATAATAATATATTATATTACACTGAATCTTTGCTCAGGATCGTTGTATACTAAAGAAATGAGTCATCATTTCTTTAAAACTTAATACATTCATCACCAATATCTTGTCCGAGGACCGAAGGGACGAAGGACGAACTTGTACCACCATCATCTCACTTACCAACTTTTTTTTAATTGCCATGTCAGTTTATTGAAAAGTGAATTAATAAACTTACGGCAGGACATATGTACAATCAAAATAAATGTTTAATGGTAAAAAAAATGCCATAGAATTTTGGAATACACATGGAGAACTTTAGTATCCTTCCCTTTTAAGAAATGTAAAAGCAATTTTAACATTTTTTGGCTCAACTTATTTGTGTGAAGGTAACATATGTAAGTAAACAAACATTTATTAAAAACAAATATAGAAATCACTTGACTGAATCACATTTGGACGACTTACTGCGGTTGTCAACATCAACATCACCCGTGGACATTAATAAAATAATAAAAGAAACAGAGAGGTACCATCCATCAACATCAATATACGATTAATAATTTTATTCTATTACGATTCGTAATTTAAAATAAAAAAAGCTGGTAAGTGAGATGATGGTGATACAAGTTCGTCCTTCGTCCCTTCGGTCCTCGGACAAGATATTGGTGATGAATGTATTAAGTTTTAAAGAAATGATGACTCATTTCTTTAGTATAAAACGATTCTGAGCAAAGCTTCAGTGTTATATAATATATTATTATTTAAATACTGTTTACGTATTTTACAGTTTTTTGTATAATTTTTGGTGAGTTTTTTTGTAATTAAACCCCCATAAAATATTTAATTAGATATAACTCATTTAAACTTCAATTATTATAACAATTACAACTCATTAGAAATAAACTTAAAAGAAATCAGACAATATCGAAAAAAATCGTATAATAATTTATTAAAGTTTGTATAAAAAAAAATCCTGACTAACGATTTTTGAACTTTTGTTAGGATAATTAGGTAGGTATATGAGTAAAGTCATATTACATTTTAAGAACTTTTTGTGAAATATTTAAAATTATTTTACATAAAAACTTTCAAACAATTTGGTAAATTAAAAGTTCTATATTTAAGTCAAAAGTGCTTTAATTGTTCTGAAAATTTTGTCCAATATAAAAAAAATATGTATTTGATATTGGATAAAATGTTCAAGTTTCTAGCTTCAATACTTTTTGATTTATGACTAAATACCTAAAATCTGAACAGTGAAAATCTCGTTTACGGCGGATTTTTACCGATTTTACCGTTTTTACTCAGTTTTTCGATAGTTATTCTTGATTACTGGAAAAACTATGAAGATTTTGAAAAAATGACATCTTTAAAGTACCATATCAGTTCAATTTCGAATCTAAAAAGTTGCTGGACGAAACTTTTGGACAAGGATTTCTATACGAAAAAGTATTTACAGAAAAAAAAAAATAAACATCATTGTAAAACCATAAGATCCTTCGCTTCACTCTAAAAACCAATATAATTTTAATTTTTTTTATGTTCTTAAACTATTTTAATATGTAAATTTTATAAACTATGCATTATTTGTAACATTTTAACTTTAAATCATTAAGTTATAATTTATTTATATATTTTTATACTTTTTAATCATTACCATTAAAAATGTATGCGGTCCGCAGGTAATTTTCAAAGTTAGTTTTGGCCCTTTCTAAAATCCTAGTGGGGAACGCTGGCGTAGACAATTAATTATTTTCGCAAAAACGACACGATATTCAAAATATCGTTAACTGCGATATTTTAAGTGGTAATGATATCATCGATCATCTTGATGATGATATACCTATGCTATGATATCGTCTCCGATTAAAAATAACAAGTACGCACGTGTATTGTAATGACCAACGCTTTATTATTTTTATGATTTCTTCGATTTATACGTATTTCTTCACGACGCGTCGTGTCACGGGCTACGGTTAAACATTTTTATGTTGTGATATTTTTTTATTTTTTTTGAATTGTGCGTGATTATTGCCAAACACTTATCGAATATTAAAACGATTTTTTTTCACTGTGAATTATTAGTATACAACGTACACCCATTCAAAATCTAGGTCATCGAAGTCTCGTATTTTACAATCGTACATTTATTGCGTGAACATTTTTTCGAGTTTAAATTATGCACAGTACGTTTTGGATCCATTCAAACGGGGTACCAGTGTTATATTTCATCACGCATGTATCGACAATTTTGATTAATTTCGTCTATTTCATTTCTAATTAGTTTTATGATTGGATTTTTTTATTATTCTTTTATTATTATTATTATTTTTTTTTTGTATTAATATATTCTGCGGTGATTTTATGCGTCTCATACTTGTGAAATATTCAAATTGTTATGTTTCGTGTCGGTATTTAGGTCAGCTGTTGCTTTTTCAGATATTCCGTTGGATAATTCGGCGTTTTCCGTATCGCAATATTCACGGAAATCCGCATTAGTTGTATTTATCGCCATGAACCATTGCACTCGTTTACGTTATTACAGTGAAATAATTCGCTATGCAAAATATCAGTTTTAGTGCGTGTAAATTATTTTTATGCCCGTCTCCGTCGGTATAGTTACATTTTACGTTTTAATTAAAGTCTGCGAAACCCCGTATCGTTCGTCGCATTTGCGAAATAAGACACGTATATAATAATACAAAACATCATAACAGTACGGCATTGAACGTCGTCTTCGAGAAAAACTTATCATTTTTCCATTGAGAAAACGATAAAAAATAAAAACTATGTGATGACTTTATATACGTATAACAATAGATATTTTATTAACAATATCACTAAGCTGCTCAATAATCTCTACATTATATTCAGTTGACCTTTTCTTTTGAAAGCGCTCTTTTGGTTGTTGTTGAGATATTTCATTCGATTCCCGTTTATTGGCGTATTATTTATTACGTCTATTGTTTTATTAATTAAATATTTAACCATTGTTGTTTAATTAACAAAACTATATTATATCAGCCAAAGTCCGTAAACAATGTTTTCAAAGTCTCAGCATTAAAAAATCATTAATACCTTAGTAAGTTTTAATACCCAGGCTTATTACTTTTTTTTTATATTTGCCTCGAATATACAGACATAGAAGTTAGGGTTGAAATTAAGTATTAATTTTATAAGGTGTCGTCATAATTCGTTTTTATTTTTAAACGCATTTCTGAAATCTTTAAATAAAGCTAAAGTTGAAAAAAATTGAATTACCACAGAGAGAGAGGTACAGAGATAAAAACGTTAAAATGTTTCAGCTTTTCATAGTAAATTATTTGTTTCACTCAAAACTAATTACAATAAAAAATATATATTTTTTTGCTTTTAATTGTGTCACGTCGATCGTCTTATATGTATAATTAATAATGTTGTGAATAAAGAGAGTTAAAATGTTTGAATAATGTATTACTACAAAGTTCAGCTTAGAAATCAATTACAGCATAATTTATACTACATCACTAAACGTCTGCGTTTATTTACTACAAGACCGAAGAAATTCGCATCAAGATTATCGATCCACGCGTGAATTGTCCGCGAACGTTACATGGTACGAGTTCGGTGCAGAGAGAGAAAAAAGAACGTCTCCGCGTGCAACCATTCCTCAAAAATAATTATAACTCCACTAACGATCGATATCGCGTAGAATAAATTTCGATCTAGAAATTTCTCCGATCATAATAATAATAATATTCTTGTCGTCATATCGTTCCAGGAGGCCAATTCTTGAAATCGTGATAAAATTTATCGAATGCGATAAAAATGTTATCGCATGAAAATAAATATTTGGTATTCTTGAAAAGTGATAAGATTTTATCGATTAATTGTGTTCGACTATTTTGTCTACTGTGATTAAACCAGTAACAAAACTTAGCGAACAGTGAATACCACTATCTCATTGTTGAACAATAAAATAATTTATTAATTTATAGATAGTTCATTATTCATTATTATAGTCCTAACATTTGGCACATTTCTAACTAGATACCTATTCAGTTTTATTTGTGTGAAGTATCTAAAATCTAAATGGCAATGCACATAGGAATTGATGAACTATTCATCATACAAAATCTTTTTTTACAAGAGAATGCTAATCATAGGTTACAGAGTAAAAGGGACACAGTTATAGATCCTTTTCAAATTTCAGATAATTTATTTCTAAAAAATTTTAGACTGACTAAACGAGTTGCAATTTATTTGATTGATATGTTGTCGCCTCACATGAAAGTAGGATACCGTTCATATCATTTATATATATTGTATATAAATTTGATTTTTGTCCTTTAAAAAAATTATAAGTACCACAGAAATTTGCTAGTAATATTATTAAATTAAAAATATTCGTTTGTAACAAATAATTATGATCTCTTTTTTTTTTTTGTCCCGTTTTGATTAAAAAAATATATGGTCACTTTAGACATAACTCGATGTATTCGAGGTAATTAATACCGTTTCCGGTCGATTCGTTCAAAAAATAAAAAATAAAGATATGCGTTTGGTGTGGTGGGAGGGGGTAGCGAAAAACTGCCGAACGCCGTACAACCTGCGAACGATTGCAACGCACGAGAGTACGGTATTGAGCATTACGTACAGTAGGTTGCGCGTACGTGTATCGTCTTCATCAGACGATTCGTTTTTTGAATAAATAATATGCACAATTGGGTTCCGCGAGAAACTCGCGACACGACATTTCCGCGTACCGTCGT
The DNA here is from genome assembly GCA_027580255.1 of Therioaphis trifolii. NCBI lineage: Eukaryota > Metazoa > Arthropoda > Insecta > Hemiptera > Aphididae > Therioaphis > Therioaphis trifolii. The sequence continues at coordinate 41,860,074 of CM050406.1, read as the reverse complement.
CGTGTACTTTCCGGCGACGAAAGACGGCCGAGAGATAGGGTTGGGGTGGGAGGGGGGCGTGAAATCGTCGTCGATTAATTACTGTTTTAATCGCAGATAACGAACGACGACGGCCGCCCGGCGTTTGTACAAGGAATTATTCATTCGTTCGACCTACTTGGATGTCGCCGCGTACATAATGGGGAACAATGAAAACATCCGAGCAATGTCGGGAATTCCTTTGGGCTTCTAAAGTACTCAAAGTACCCGGGGATCATTGCTCGGAATGCCAGTATTAAACATCCTCGGACGGAGCTATATGCCTCGCGGTGCGTGTGCGGTACACGGAGATTTTAATTTACGACGAGAAATTTTTATTCCGCGGAGTAAATAAGAAATATGAAAAAATAAAAAATATACAAAAAAAAAAACAAATAAATAAATAAAAATATTAAACAAACGGCGCGGTGTGTGACATCGACGACGACGACGACGACGACGACGGTGTATATTATTATGTTTATTTTGCCATTATGTATTAATATTTATGCTCCATCTCGAACCGGCGTTTCGGGCGGAAAATCAAAGAAGCCGCATTTTAATCACGGAGCTCATGTAATTAGAACGCAAAGTTTTATTTGAAGTCGAAAATCCGAAACGGCAAACGTCACGAGGGACGCCGGGGAGAGTATCGTCGTATTCGTAAATATAGGTGCAGTGTGTGTGTGTGCGTGCGTGTGTGCGTACAGGTCCCGGAATCACTGCGGAATTTAATCAAATACACTCGTTACATACTAATAACACATAACGTTGTTTATGTATTTATTTATGTTCGAACGGTGCGCGTATAGGTACTCCGTTCCAGGTAGGTATATTATAATACTACTACGGGCGGCGTGTGTCGGTGCTGCCTTGTAGGACGTGCTGCGTATCGTAGGTACGCGGAGTGCACTCGGAGAGCTCTGGCTGAAAAATCACGGGTCACGAATCCATCTTAAAATTGTATGCCGTTTATTATTATTGGTTTTTCGTTCGCTTGTCTAGTAGCCGATTTTATTGATACTATATTTTTATATGGTAACTAAAAGTTGCTCCTATGATTTAGTACCTAAATGAAAATGAATTGTGGAAAGTGTCGAGATGAACTAATCAAGGAAGACGGATTATTTTGCATCGAATGCAAAATACGTTATCATCACTATTGTTGTAACGATTGCAATGACTAACTCATCATTTATATCGCGCTCAGATAAATATGCTTAGGTAAACAGAACACAGGGACGTGTAGAGTACGAATACTGAACGGAATATATGAGTGACCAGTCGAGTTTTAACATCAACGGAAACGAGTCGAGTTTTAACATTAACGTAAAAGAGTAGCATTTTTATCATCAACGTAGAGACAAGTAATATTTGTCTCTACATAAATTAATTAATCGTTTCACACTTAATTTCTACAGGTGAAATAACCCACCTTAGATAAGTGTTTAAATAAATATATTTTTATAAAGTTGCTCGTTTCACTCGTACTCCGCTACACCTGTGGTCTACATACACTACCCTCAAGAACAGGGTTACTCAGGTGATAGTGTTAATTGTATCTTTACATTTTATACTTATTTTATAAAGTTTATAATATATTCGTTGCACCTTTAATACACTAGGTACGTGTTAGTTTTTTTGAACGCAGGTCATAAGTTTCTTGGACCTGTAAAATATAACTAGGAAAACTTTATTTATATATTATTTCAACGACCCGGTTCTCAAGACCGGTTAGTGTAGTAGGAATTAGCCAACCGACTGCTCCTTAAGTGGATAGAATAATATATAGATATCGACAGCCCCTTCATTCGAATTCAATCGAATAGAGCGAGGGAGGTGTGTTGCATTGTCAAGGTATGAATGAAAGTAGTTTTGGTAAAATGTCAAAATATACAAACCGACGCTGTCGAATACGGATCGTGAAAAAATAAAAAGTACGTATCTGTTTACGTGCGTACGTACGTACGTGTTTGTGTGTCTGATTATTACTTTTTTTTTGTTTATCGGTGTAATTTTCAAATTTAAATAGCGTACCGTGGTCGTGTGATTTAGTGCCGTGGACTGGAGGGGGGCACTGTTTACAACAATCGAAGCGGCGGGCAAATCGATATTAATATGAAGAACACAACACAATGACAAACTCTCGTCGTTAGTAATCAGTTGTACAGGTCATATTACATTAATGTGTACGATTATCACTCAGCGGACGGCTAGGTTAGGTTAGGTTACTAACATCACTCATCTGTAATACAATACCGGACACTACAGTCGACATCGTGATGACCGATGTCATTTTACGGCGACGACACCGACTGATTTTTCAATTAAAACCAGACAGAGCTCAATTATAAAATCGGTGCAGGGGAAAACAGAGGTGCGTGCCGAATGTAACGAAATCACTCTGCATAGGTATAACATCGTGTTTAGTATATGTATATATACATTATAATAGGGTGAATTTTTGGCTTTGTTCGCCAACCCTTAAGTTCTATTTCGGCCAATTATCATCAATTATTGTTACACGATGAAAGTAAAATGAAAAAAAAAAAAAAAAAACGTAATGCTTCACCAAATTACAATATTAATTATCTGGCTAAACACAGGATTTTCTATTTATTATAATGTAGAAGAGATACAAATCTAAAACTTTTTTCAATAATACGATAGAGGTACTACGAAAAAAGTTAACTCTGGACATTTTTTATTCGTTACCAAAGCAATGAAATATCGATTGTTCAAAATGAAATTTAATTATAATTAAACACTACTCTCAATATTAGTATATACCTATATTAGTTAAATTACGTTCCGTCTTCGAGATGATCAAACGCGTAGAGCATATTGTGTAAAGGGCCTCCTAGCCTCGTTTCAAAAAGAACGTATAAGCATATATTGTATACTGTATACAGAGTGTACATAGGTCAGTGGCTTTCACGCATATTTTCTAAAATTATAACTAAAATTATACATTTAGCTTAATAATTTTTTACATTATACATCATTTTAATACGAGATTTATATTTATAAAAAAAAGTCCCAGGGGGAGGGGGTCGAACACCCCCCCCCCCACGTGTGTACGCTACTGATATAGGTGTATACGGCGTATCGTACGTAATTACACACAAAAAGAACATGGTGGGTGCAGTGTCAACCTGGCCTTTAAAGGGCCCAGGCAGGATTTTTTTTTAAGGGGCTAACTTACCTTATGTAGTTATAGTAGATCATGTTTTCATCAATTACCAAATTTGAATTTAAAATTTTTACTGCTCCATACACACACACACACACACAACAAACATATACACACACACACACACACACACACACACACACACACACACACACACACACACATAATATATATATATTATATTTCTGTAACAAGTAATAATACGTCCTTTAGGTCAACGCCCCGTAATGTGGGCCTAAAAATGTATACTTTTATTTATCCAGTGGTTATTTTTATCTCATTATCGTTTAATCAGAAAAAATATAAGTGTTCTTTGTAGGTTAATCAGTTATATACTAATGGATAATAAGTTACATTTCAACTTTTGCTGTACTCATTTTTGTTGATAAAATAATTTAATTTTTCAAATTATCTATCGAAACTTTATGTAGAAATTTCGTTAAAAAAACAAAGATCGGGGCCCGGGCAGCGATCGCTGCCTAGCTGCCTTAACCGACACTGGGTGGGTGTGATGGTGCTACCGATTCAAACATTTCGAACTGTCGCGACGAGCGCGGTGGCTCTGGTAATATTATAATCGGCGCGGGACTCGCGGGAGCCCGGGGGCTTACGCCGAGGGAAAACGATAATGCGTAAAAATATCGTGCGGCAATAACGACGCTCCGACGGCTGTGGACGAACGGACGGGGCGCGAGACGCTAACGATATTCTTACGTCGTCGTTCGGCCCGGGCCTGATCGCCGGGTAAGAATCTAAATTATTGTTGTTCGGCATTAATAATTCGCAACGACGGTCTGCAGGTACGCCGGAATCGTTATTACGTTATTATTATTATTAACAAGGGTTAACCGTGATAATCTCCCGCGGTCTTTGTGTTACCATCACGCGAATAATTCAGGTATAAAGCTCGGCGGCGACCGTTAATACGGAGTTTAAATTTATCAAAACGCTGCCACAAAGGATCATCGCGTGCGACGGTAAACCACCTAGGTACGATGCGCCATGCTTGACGCGCACATCAATACGTAAATACGTACCGAGAGTGTGTACACTTACTCACACACTCGCACACACACACACACATACACACCGTCGAGTGTAAAAACGGTAAATACGTTTTATAATCGGATATAATAGACGTAACGTGATAATTAGGGTCCGGATTTCAATGCAAAATGCATATTTTTTTGGTCGATCTTACACAACGCGTTCCAAGTTCATAATTCATTTCATGTAACGAGGGTTTCATAGCTACACATTTTATATCGCATTTTTTCGCATGTTTCGAAGTTTTTTCATTTTTAGAGCATTTTTAGCGTTATTGGATCATTTTGTTGGTTTTTAATGCATATATGTTCAATATACTATACAAATTTAGCCAATTCAAAATATTATCTGAAAATAAATTATTCTATTCAATTTTTGTCTTGTCTTAATTTATTATCGACTGTATTCGGTCAAATCGCAAATTATCAGTCAGTTTGTGTTCATTGCTCGTGTGGTTTGTGACTTTAATGTGTTACACTGTTTTACACTGTTACATAATGCCCAAGAAAAAATCGTATACTTCTTCTCACTAGTGTGACTACGTAAATGAATTCAGAAAAGACGACTTTACAACAGATGGGACTATTTTACTTAGTAAAATTCGTAATATTAAAGTCGCAGCTGAAAAAAAATGTTCGATTAAGCGAACATATGCGAGTCAACATCTATCAATTTTTCAGTTTTTTTTTTTTTTAATAAAATAATAAAAAATAATTTAATCTTATTTATAAATTACAAATTATACAAAAAAACATATGTCATTTTTAAAGTCACTTTTTCATTTTTAAGGTCTTTTTTGTGTGAAAATGCATTTTTTAAGGGCATTTTTGGCTACTTTTTAGAGCATATTTGTATGGCTTTAAGTGTATTTAAATCTGGGCCCTAGTGATAATAGTAAGAAAAGATCAATGGTTACCAAAGAGTGCATGGTATATGGTATTATGATATTTACTCTCTGCAGTGGTTTTTATATATTATTGTATTTAGTCGACAGGGCACAAAGAATTTTTATAAGTACAATACATTATTTTTGCCCCGTTTTCGACGAACTTGGGTCAAAGCTTTTGAATACCAAAAGACATTTCACGATGACCTGTGCAGTATATAAAGGCGATTTGATTATAAAAATATCAACAAACAACGCATTTGTTTTATTACAAGATTACGCTCACATCTCTCAGAAGGTGCTCTGTTCTATTTTTTTTTTTCGTTCGGTATATTTTTGTAATTTGTTGTAAACCCACATAATACCTGTACAATACGGCATTCGAGTCACGATTACGCGGTCGAGTCCAAAGGGAGTGTAAAAATTCCTTCGGGTTATCATTTCTCCTCCTCTATCAATAGATTTTAGTCAAATAAAGTAACTATAATTAACACATTAAAAATAAAAAGGAACGACATTTCGTTAAAATCTCATCCAAAGTATGTCTGCCGCACAAGTGGTTTCTTCCTACAGTTTTCTGAGAGACGAATACGTTTCGGACGATTTCGTAAATCATAAAGAATTTTCCCGTAAGTCTAAATACCTATATATTACGTATATACATATTATACGAGCTGACTTATTTCCCGTTCTTGAACGAAATTCAGAATATTATATTTATATTTCATTTGTAATTGAAATCGGCCTGAATATAATATGTTATGTTGACGTCACAGATAAAAGACTTTGCGGACCTCTTCGGTTTAGCTCCAAAATCAGATTTAATTCTAATAAATATATACAAATGATGTTTTACCGAACAAACGTTTTGTTTTTCCGATCGTATTACGAACGATGGTAAATCGCCAGTTTTTGTAGTTGTTTCCCTCGGGATAAACGTGTCATTAATTCCGCGTGAGAGTCGAAAGGACACGTCGCGGTGTCGAAGAAAGACTACATTTTACCGTTCGTCGACCCTAACGGCCGGAAACCCTCAACGAAGTACTCTTTTCGATTGAATATTAACAGTCGATGTAATCATTAAATATTATACTAAACGAACGGTGTATTGTATTTGTGTTTATAGCGATTTTACGATTTTACGTTGATTATACGTCATCTCTGGTACGATCACATCTGTTTGAAACGTTCACAGTCCGTATTTAACATTTATACGGATATTGGTAGCAGATAGTTTCAGAATGATAAAACACTGTGTTTTACCACGTTGCATTTCAGTATACGCCCAACGTGACGTGTCGGATACGATTCTCTAGAGCAGTGGTTTTCAAACTGAGGCCGTGGCACACTGGTATGCCGCGAGCATTTACTAGGTGTGCCGCGGTGTTTTTGACATATTTTTTTTTTTTTTTTTCATAAATGAACGATCGAATTTAATAATTATGATGTTCCTACGAAAATGGATGCGTTCGACCGTTGTAAATCTGCAACATTTAAGTGTACCTATATTGATGAATCGAAGGTTTGCAGTAAGAAAGCGACTAAGTTATGTTAGATAATAATTGCACTCTAACAAAATGTATCACAAATGTAATTTTTTAGAATACAGTGAAACCTCCCTTAACGGACACCTCTGAATAGCGGACGTTTTTATATGGATATGAACATATTCTTCTCCTATATTTTTCCCTCTGAATAACGAAAACCTCTAAATAACGGTCAATATTTCGGCTACCGAGAGTGTTCGGTATTCAGAGGTTTCACTGTATTGAAATCAGAGGTCATAGTGTGGCGTGGAAATTTTGTGAAGGGCGAGGTGTGCCGTGGTCAAAAAAAGTTTGAAAACCACTGCTCTAGAGTTATAATAGTAGATTACCACAAGCGAACCCCGAGTCGACCTATTACTCTAGTACGAATTTACGTTTTTCACTTGAAAGTTATTGTATTTTTCTTTTTTCATTTTTTTTTCTTTGATGCTGTTGTGTGTTGAAAACGAAACAAGAGAAACGCAACAGTTAATTATCGACGAACTAATATATGCGTACGCGCGTGTGTGTAATATCTTTTGACTTTTGGACTTTGACGTCGTCGACTTGAAGCGGTACGCGAGTAATCACGTACCCTTCGTGAATGAGTAACACGTGGATTATTAAATATCAGGCTCTCTTTATTGATCTTCAAATGCTATTTACAAGTATGTACAGATATGATTAACAAAGGGGGGGGAATAGTTAATCCGGGCCGTACGGCGGACTTCAGTAAGCGAGCCGTACGGGCGGTACCGGGCTCCAACAAGCGCGGCAATAAGTACACAGGGCAAGTAGGCCTATATAAATACGGGGGGAGACGCCGGGATACCCCGGAAGACTTCAGCAAGTGGCCGTAGGTATCGCGGGACTCGTAGCGTGGCCTCAGCAGGCGCACCGGGGGGGCCAAAAGTGGCGGCCCTGAAAAGGGCCGTTTAATGTTGTCCGCAGTCCTGACGGTATCGGCGTCGTCTCTTCCCGGGTAACAGGGCTTCTGCTGGTTGCTAACGGTATCCGTACGCCGAGACGCTCGTATCCTCTTACGAGAGTTACTGGTCTCGGTGACGAGAGTGACCGGATTGTTGACGGTCGCTGGATTACCGCAGGCTGGTCAGGCCGTGAACGTCGTCTGGATCCCGGGTCGTCAGAGAGCCGATAGGCACTGGATCGTTGCGGGCTGGTTAGACCGTGAACGTCGTCTGAATCCCGGGTCGGCAGAGAGCCGATAGAAACTGGATCGTTGCGGGCTGGTTAGGCCGTGGATGTCGGGTCGATACCGATGACGGTAGAGAGCCGATAGGCGCTGGGCTGCTGCGGGCTGGCTGGGCCGCGGTCGTCGGGTCGATACCGATGGCGGTAGGAAGCCGGTGGACGCTGGGCTGCTGCGGGCTGGCCAGGCCGTGGACGTCAGGTCGATACCGATGGCGGTAGAAGCCGGTAGACGCTGGGCTGCTGCGGGCTGGCTAGGCCGTGGACGTCGGGTCGATACCGATGGCGGTAGAAGCCGGTAGACGCTGGGCTGCTGAGGGCTGGCTAGGCCGTGGACGTCGGGTCGATACCGATGGCGGTAGAAGGCCGGCAGCTGTGTTCAGAACGCGGCTCTTGGTTGCTCGCTATAGTGTGGCTCCGGGCTTCAAACTGAGTCTTGGTTGATTAGTTGATGTCAGTTTGAAGGTATTTGATGGAGTGACTTGTGGTTGAGAACGCACCCGTATTTATACTACCTGGGTGCGTTCTCATTGGCCCAAGGAATGTTGTTGGTGTGATAAAATGTGTTTTTTCTTAGTCGTTATCGCTTTGCTTCGTGATGTTTTTCCCTATCACACTTGCGTGTTGTGGTTATCGCGATAGGCGTCCCGGTTCTTTCCGTGTGGCCGTCTATCGCTAATAACCACTTAATTACTGTTTGTGTCGGGCGTACCGTTACAACTCCCCCCCCAGATTTGACACCGGGGAAACGACGTGTCGCGGTGGCAAATTTTCCGCGTTGCCTTTTAAGGCGTGAACGGACGCTCGGCACAATGCGCGTCGTACTGCGTTACGTGATAAATACCATAAGGGCGTGTTGCTGTTCGTGGTTCGGTATTTTTTTTCCGGAGGCCCGTATGCGTCAAGTTGTTGTGTTATGTGTTCTAACGCATAGGCCATGGTTATGCTTCCGAACGGGATGTATTTGTGCAATGTTTTCTCATTGACAATTCTCCAGTCGACTGGACGTTTCCATTGCTTTTCTCTTTTGTTGGGTTTGGTTGCTTTTTCTACTTCGTCGATCCACTTTAGTATTTCTCTTGTTTTTCTTCTGTCTTCTTCTTTTCTGTCATCAATAACTCTTTTGTTCGTAAATGGAATTTGTGTTATTCTGTTTTCCACTTTCAGTGTAAGTTTTTTATTCTCGAAATCTAGAATTGCCTTGTTCTTTTCTAAGAAATCATTCCCTAAAATTCCTCCTTCGTTTAGTTGTGGTACTACTATAAATGGGGATTGGGTTGTCTCATTTTTTAATTTGATCGGTAATAATCCTTGTTTAATTGCTTTTGTTATTTTATTGCCGGTTGCGTTGTAGACATTTAGACCAATTAGTGGTAACGTTGGTAGCTGTCCGTTCTGTTTGATTGCCTCTTCAATTTCTGGCGAAATGACGCTAACTTCTGCGCCCGAGTCAATTAGCATTTCCTGGTTTATACTGTTTATGTTAGTTACTATGTATGGACATCCGATGATTGGTTTGCTTGCGATGTCGTTGTCGAAATCGTCATCTTGTGTTAGCTGCTTTGTTGACCGGATGTTCGTATTTTCTTTGCATTTTATTCTGCAGATTCCTGCATTGGACTTGGGGTTGAACTTGCCAGTGGACTGTCCGGTGTCCCTGTCCCCTTTGACCAGTTTTTTGGGTTTTCTTGTATGCTTTCTATGTTGTCATCTGTATATTCGTTTTCTGGTGGTGCCGGATGTAGTATTTCTCCTTCGACACCGATTTTCCTGATTTGGCGCTGGTTGCTAAATGTGTTCTGTCGCCATGGGCCGCTTTTTTCTGCCGGGGTTCTGTATGGTTGGTGTCCTTGCCTCATGTTGTATCCTTCAGCATATGGTTGATTGTTTGTTGGTGGTGGTCTTTCTTCCTTGTTATCTATTTCTCCCAGTTTTTCCCAAATTTTAATAAAATTTTTTTCTGTGTTTTGGACATATGCCTGGATGGCTACTGGAAAGTGTTTTACTATTAGGTTGATTGCTTGATCCTCTGTCATTTTTGGCGAGTCTAGGTATTTCAATTCGTCCATCCAATGGTGGAAATGTTCTTGATAATTTGCCTTTATTGCTACTTTTCCAGCCTCTGTGCATTTGATGAATATTTCCCATTGTTTGCTGTCTGAAAAAAAATTTTTTAAAAACACTTCCGTGAAGTCTTTCTCTTTTCGTACTGCGTCTTTTATCATTAGGAACCATTTTAGTGCTCTGCCTTTCAAACAATTTTCAATTATCAGTAACTTGTCTTCTTCGTTAACTTTTTTGTGTTTTAGGTACGTTTCTAAGTTTCTCAAGAATTTCTTGGGGTGGTCGCCTGTTTCATTTCCTTCGTATGTGGGTAGTGGTAGGTCTATCGGTGTCTGTTTGTTTGGTGTTGTATCATGTAGTGATTTTGCTTCGTTCAGTTTATCGATTTCGATGTTGATCTTTTTTACCTCCACCAGTGTTCTTGTGTCGGTTTCGTTGACGATATTTCTCAGTATTTCCATTTGTTCTGTGAATGTCTTTTTCAATGTCGCGATTTGTTCGTTTAGGTCTTCAACCGTGTTCTCTAGTCTGGTTATCTTATCGCCAGAGGTTTCGAATATCGAGCTCTCGTGGCTGTTCTGCGTCAAGCGCTTGTTTCCCCTTGTCATCTTGTCTGGTCGTGTGTTCGAGCTTCTAGTTGGGCGCCAGTTGAAGCGGTACGCGAGTAATCACGTACCCTTCGTGAATGAGTAACACGTGGATTATTAAATATCAGGCTCTCTTTATTGATCTTCAAATGCTATTTACAAGTATGTACAGATATGATTAACAAAGGGGGGGGAATAGTTAATCCGGGCCGTACGGCGGACTTCAGTAAGCGAGCCGTACGGGCGGTACCGGGCTCCAACAAGCGCGGCAATAAGTACACAGGGCAAGTAGGCCTATATAAATACGGGGGGAGACGCCGGGATACCCCGGAAGACTTCAGCAAGTGGCCGTAGGTATCGCGGGACTCGTAGCGTGGCCTCAGCAGGCGCACCGGGGGGGCCAAAAGTGGCGGCCCTGAAAAGGGCCGTTTAATGTTGTCCGCAGTCCTGACGGTATCGGCGTCGTCTCTTCCCGGGTAACAGGGCTTCTGCTGGTTGCTAACGGTATCCGTACGCCGAGACGCTCGTATCCTCTTACGAGAGTTACTGGTCTCGGTGACGAGAGTGACCGGATTGTTGACGGTCGCTGGATTACCGCAGGCTGGTCAGGCCGTGAACGTCGTCTGGATCCCGGGTCGTCAGAGAGCCGATAGGCACTGGATCGTTGCGGGCTGGTTAGACCGTGAACGTCGTCTGAATCCCGGGTCGGCAGAGAGCCGATAGGCACTGGATCGTTGCGGGCTGGTTAGGCCGTGGATGTCGGGTCGATACCGATGACGGTAGAGAGCCGATAGGCGCTGGGCTGCTGCGGGCTGGCTGGGCCGCGGTCGTCGGGTCGATACCGATGGCGGTAGGAAGCCGGTGGACGCTGGGCTGCTGCGGGCTGGCCAGGCCGTGGACGTCAGGTCGATACCGATGGCGGTAGAAGCCGGTAGACGCTGGGCTGCTGCGGGCTGGCTAGGCCGTGGACGTCGGGTCGATACCGATGGCGGTAGAAGCCGGTAGACGCTGGGCTGCTGAGGGCTGGCTAGGCCGTGGACGTCGGGTCGATACCGATGGCGGTAGAAGGCCGGCAGCTGTGTTCAGAACGCGGCTCTTGGTTGCTCGCTATAGTGTGGCTCCGGGCTTCAAACTGAGTCTTGGTTGATTAGTTGATGTCAGTTTGAAGGTATTTGATGGAGTGACTTGTGGTTGAGAACGCACCCGTATTTATACTACCTGGGTGCGTTCTCATTGGCCCAAGGAATGTTGTTGGTGTGATAAAATGTGTTTTTTCTTAGTCGTTATCGCTTTGCTTCGTGATGTTTTTCCCTATCACACTTGCGTGTTGTGGTTATCGCGATAGGCGTCCCGGTTCTTTCCGTGTGGCCGTCTATCGCTAATAACCACTTAATTACTGTTTGTGTCGGGCGTACCGTTACAACTCCCCCCCCAGATTTGACACCGGGGAAACGACGTGTCGCGGTGGCAAATTTTCCGCGTTACCTTTTAAGGCGTGAACGGACGCTCGGCACAATGCGCGTCGTACTGCGTTACGTGATAAATACCATAAGGGCGTGTTGCTGTTCGTGGTTCGGTATTTTTTTTCCGGAGGCCCGTATGCGTCAAGTTGTTGTGTTATGTGTTCTAACGCATAGGCCATGGTTATGCTTCCGAACGGGATGTATTTGTGCAATGTTTTCTCATTGACAATTCTCCAGTCGACTGGACGTTTCCATTGCTTTTCTCTTTTGTTGGGTTTGGTTGCTTTTTCTACTTCGTCGATCCACTTTAGTATTTCTCTTGTTTTTCTTCTGTCTTCTTCTTTTCTGTCATCAATAACTCTTTTGTTCGTAAATGGAATTTGTGTTATTCTGTTTTCCACTTTCAGTGTAAGTTTTTTATTCTCGAAATCTAGAATTGCCTTGTTCTTTTCTAAGAAATCATTCCCTAAAATTCCTCCTTCGTTTAGTTGTGGTACTACTATAAATGGGGATTGGGTTGTCTCATTTTTTAATTTGATCGGTAATAATCCTTGTTTAATTGCTTTTGTTATTTTATTGCCGGTTGCGTTGTAGACATTTAGACCAATTAGTGGTAACGTTGGTAGCTGTCCGTTCTGTTTGATTGCCTCTTCAATTTCTGGCGAAATGACGCTAACTTCTGCGCCCGAGTCAATTAGCATTTCCTGGTTTATACTGTTTATGTTAGTTACTATGTATGGACATCCGATGATTGGTTTGCTTGCGATGTCGTTGTCGAAATCGTCATCTTGTGTTAGCTGCTTTGTTGACCGGATGTTCGTATTTTCTTTGCATTTTATTCTGCAGATTCCTGCATTGGACTTGGGGTTGAACTTGCCAGTGGACTGTCCGGTGTCCCTGTCCCCTTTGACCAGTTTTTTGGGTTTTCTTGTATGCTTTCTATGTTGTCATCTGTATATTCGTTTTCTGGTGGTGCCGGATGTAGTATTTCTCCTTCGACACCGATTTTCCTGATTTGGCGCTGGTTGCTAAATGTGTTCTGTCGCCATGGGCCGCTTTTTTCTGCCGGGGTTCTGTATGGTTGGTGTCCTTGCCTCATGTTGTATCCTTCAGCATATGGTTGATTGTTTGTTGGTGGTGGTCTTTCTTCCTTGTTATCTATTTCTCCCAGTTTTTCCCAAATTTTAATAAAATTTTTTTCTGTGTTTTGGACATATGCCTGGATGGCTACTGGAAAGTGTTTTACTATTAGGTTGATTGCTTGATCCTCTGTCATTTTTGGCGAGTCTAGGTATTTCAATTCGTCCATCCAATGGTGGAAATGTTCTTGATAATTTGCCTTTATTGCTACTTTTCCAGCCTCTGTGCATTTGATGAATATTTCCCATTGTTTGCTGTCTGAAAAAAAATTTTTTAAAAACACTTCCGTGAAGTCTTTCTCTTTTCGTACTGCGTCTTTTATCATTAGGAACCATTTTAGTGCTCTGCCTTTCAAACAATTTTCAATTATCAGTAACTTGTCTTCTTCGTTAACTTTTTTGTGTTTTAGGTACGTTTCTAAGTTTCTCAAGAATTTCTTGGGGTGGTCGCCTGTTTCATTTCCTTCGTATGTGGGTAGTGGTAGGTCTATCGGTGTCTGTTTGTTTGGTGTTGTATCATGTAGTGATTTTGCTTCGTTCAGTTTATCGATTTCGATGTTGATCTTTTTTACCTCCACCAGTGTTCTTGTGTCGGTTTCGTTGACGATATTTCTCAGTATTTCCATTTGTTCTGTGAATGTCTTTTTCAATGTCGCGATTTGTTCGTTTAGGTCTTCAACCGTGTTCTCTAGTCTGGTTATCTTATCGCCAGAGGTTTCGAATATCGAGCTCTCGTGGCTGTTCTGCGTCAAGCGCTTGTTTCCCCTTGTCATCTTGTCTGGTCGTGTGTTCGAGCTTCTAGTTGGGCGCCAGTTGAAGCGGTACGCGAGTAATCACGTACCCTTCGTGAATGAGTAACACGTGGATTATTAAATATCAGGCTCTCTTTATTGATCTTCAAATGCTATTTACAAGTATGTACAGATATGATTAACAAAGGGGGGGGAATAGTTAATCCGGGCCGTACGGCGGACTTCAGTAAGCGAGCCGTACGGGCGGTACCGGGCTCCAACAAGCGCGGCAATAAGTACACAGGGCAAGTAGGCCTATATAAATACGGGGGGAGACGCCGGGATACCCCGGAAGACTTCAGCAAGTGGCCGTAGGTATCGCGGGACTCGTAGCGTGGCCTCAGCAGGCGCACCGGGGGGGCCAAAAGTGGCGGCCCTGAAAAGGGCCGTTTAATGTTGTCCGCAGTCCTGACGGTATCGGCGTCGTCTCTTCCCGGGTAACAGGGCTTCTGCTGGTTGCTAACGGTATCCGTACGCCGAGACGCTCGTATCCTCTTACGAGAGTTACTGGTCTCGGTGACGAGAGTGACCGGATTGTTGACGGTCGCTGGATTACCGCAGGCTGGTCAGGCCGTGAACGTCGTCTGGATCCCGGGTCGTCAGAGAGCCGATAGGCACTGGATCGTTGCGGGCTGGTTAGACCGTGAACGTCGTCTGAATCCCGGGTCGGCAGAGAGCCGATAGGCACTGGATCGTTGCGGGCTGGTTAGGCCGTGGATGTCGGGTCGATACCGATGACGGTAGAGAGCCGATAGGCGCTGGGCTGCTGCGGGCTGGCTGGGCCGCGGTCGTCGGGTCGATACCGATGGCGGTAGGAAGCCGGTGGACGCTGGGCTGCTGCGGGCTGGCCAGGCCGTGGACGTCAGGTCGATACCGATGGCGGTAGAAGCCGGTAGACGCTGGGCTGCTGCGGGCTGGCTAGGCCGTGGACGTCGGGTCGATACCGATGGCGGTAGAAGCCGGTAGACGCTGGGCTGCTGAGGGCTGGCTAGGCCGTGGACGTCGGGTCGATACCGATGGCGGTAGAAGGCCGGCAGCTGTGTTCAGAACGCGGCTCTTGGTTGCTCGCTATAGTGTGGCTCCGGGCTTCAAACTGAGTCTTGGTTGATTAGTTGATGTCAGTTTGAAGGTATTTGATGGAGTGACTTGTGGTTGAGAACGCACCCGTATTTATACTACCTGGGTGCGTTCTCATTGGCCCAAGGAATGTTGTTGGTGTGATAAAATGTGTTTTTTCTTAGTCGTTATCGCTTTGCTTCGTGATGTTTTTCCCTATCACACTTGCGTGTTGTGGTTATCGCGATAGGCGTCCCGGTTCTTTCCGTGTGGCCGTCTATCGCTAATAACCACTTAATTACTGTTTGTGTCGGGCGTACCGTTACAACTCCCCCCCCAGATTTGACACCGGGGAAACGACGTGTCGCGGTGGCAAATTTTCCGCGTTACCTTTTAAGGCGTGAACGGACGCTCGGCACAATGCGCGTCGTACTGCGTTACGTGATAAATACCATAAGGGCGTGTTGCTGTTCGTGGTTCGGTATTTTTTTTCCGGAGGCCCGTATGCGTCAAGTTGTTGTGTTATGTGTTCTAACGCATAGGCCATGGTTATGCTTCCGAACGGGATGTATTTGTGCAATGTTTTCTCATTGACAATTCTCCAGTCGACTGGACGTTTCCATTGCTTTTCTCTTTTGTTGGGTTTGGTTGCTTTTTCTACTTCGTCGATCCACTTTAGTATTTCTCTTGTTTTTCTTCTGTCTTCTTCTTTTCTGTCATCAATAACTCTTTTGTTCGTAAATGGAATTTGTGTTATTCTGTTTTCCACTTTCAGTGTAAGTTTTTTATTCTCGAAATCTAGAATTGCCTTGTTCTTTTCTAAGAAATCATTCCCTAAAATTCCTCCTTCGTTTAGTTGTGGTACTACTATAAATGGGGATTGGGTTGTCTCATTTTTTAATTTGATCGGTAATAATCCTTGTTTAATTGCTTTTGTTATTTTATTGCCGGTTGCGTTGTAGACATTTAGACCAATTAGTGGTAACGTTGGTAGCTGTCCGTTCTGTTTGATTGCCTCTTCAATTTCTGGCGAAATGACGCTAACTTCTGCGCCCGAGTCAATTAGCATTTCCTGGTTTATACTGTTTATGTTAGTTACTATGTATGGACATCCGATGATTGGTTTGCTTGCGATGTCGTTGTCGAAATCGTCATCTTGTGTTAGCTGCTTTGTTGACCGGATGTTCGTATTTTCTTTGCATTTTATTCTGCAGATTCCTGCATTGGACTTGGGGTTGAACTTGCCAGTGGACTGTCCGGTGTCCCTGTCCCCTTTGACCAGTTTTTTGGGTTTTCTTGTATGCTTTCTATGTTGTCATCTGTATATTCGTTTTCTGGTGGTGCCGGATGTAGTATTTCTCCTTCGACACCGATTTTCCTGATTTGGCGCTGGTTGCTAAATGTGTTCTGTCGCCATGGGCCGCTTTTTTCTGCCGGGGTTCTGTATGGTTGGTGTCCTTGCCTCATGTTGTATCCTTCAGCATATGGTTGATTGTTTGTTGGTGGTGGTCTTTCTTCCTTGTTATCTATTTCTCCCAGTTTTTCCCAAATTTTAATAAAATTTTTTTCTGTGTTTTGGACATATGCCTGGATGGCTACTGGAAAGTGTTTTACTATTAGGTTGATTGCTTGATCCTCTGTCATTTTTGGCGAGTCTAGGTATTTCAATTCGTCCATCCAATGGTGGAAATGTTCTTGATAATTTGCCTTTATTGCTACTTTTCCAGCCTCTGTGCATTTGATGAATATTTCCCATTGTTTGCTGTCTGAAAAAAAATTTTTTAAAAACACTTCCGTGAAGTCTTTCTCTTTTCGTACTGCGTCTTTTATCATTAGGAACCATTTTAGTGCTCTGCCTTTCAAACAATTTTCAATTATCAGTAACTTGTCTTCTTCGTTAACTTTTTTGTGTTTTAGGTACGTTTCTAAGTTTCTCAAGAATTTCTTGGGGTGGTCGCCTGTTTCATTTCCTTCGTATGTGGGTAGTGGTAGGTCTATCGGTGTCTGTTTGTTTGGTGTTGTATCATGTAGTGATTTTGCTTCGTTCAGTTTATCGATTTCGATGTTGATCTTTTTTACCTCCACCAGTGTTCTTGTGTCGGTTTCGTTGACGATATTTCTCAGTATTTCCATTTGTTCTGTGAATGTCTTTTTCAATGTCGCGATTTGTTCGTTTAGGTCTTCAACCGTGTTCTCTAGTCTGGTTATCTTATCGCCAGAGGTTTCGAATATCGAGCTCTCGTGGCTGTTCTGCGTCAAGCGCTTGTTTCCCCTTGTCATCTTGTCTGGTCGTGTGTTCGAGCTTCTAGTTGGGCGCCAGTTGAAGCGGTACGCGAGTAATCACGTACCCTTCGTGAATGAGTAACACGTGGATTATTAAATATCAGGCTCTCTTTATTGATCTTCAAATGCTATTTACAAGTATGTACAGATATGATTAACAAAGGGGGGGGAATAGTTAATCCGGGCCGTACGGCGGACTTCAGTAAGCGAGCCGTACGGGCGGTACCGGGCTCCAACAAGCGCGGCAATAAGTACACAGGGCAAGTAGGCCTATATAAATACGGGGGGAGACGCCGGGATACCCCGGAAGACTTCAGCAAGTGGCCGTAGGTATCGCGGGACTCGTAGCGTGGCCTCAGCAGGCGCACCGGGGGGGCCAAAAGTGGCGGCCCTGAAAAGGGCCGTTTAATGTTGTCCGCAGTCCTGACGGTATCGGCGTCGTCTCTTCCCGGGTAACAGGGCTTCTGCTGGTTGCTAACGGTATCCGTACGCCGAGACGCTCGTATCCTCTTACGAGAGTTACTGGTCTCGGTGACGAGAGTGACCGGATTGTTGACGGTCGCTGGATTACCGCAGGCTGGTCAGGCCGTGAACGTCGTCTGGATCCCGGGTCGTCAGAGAGCCGATAGGCACTGGATCGTTGCGGGCTGGTTAGACCGTGAACGTCGTCTGAATCCCGGGTCGGCAGAGAGCCGATAGGCACTGGATCGTTGCGGGCTGGTTAGGCCGTGGATGTCGGGTCGATACCGATGACGGTAGAGAGCCGATAGGCGCTGGGCTGCTGCGGGCTGGCTGGGCCGCGGTCGTCGGGTCGATACCGATGGCGGTAGGAAGCCGGTGGACGCTGGGCTGCTGCGGGCTGGCCAGGCCGTGGACGTCAGGTCGATACCGATGGCGGTAGAAGCCGGTAGACGCTGGGCTGCTGCGGGCTGGCTAGGCCGTGGACGTCGGGTCGATACCGATGGCGGTAGAAGCCGGTAGACGCTGGGCTGCTGAGGGCTGGCTAGGCCGTGGACGTCGGGTCGATACCGATGGCGGTAGAAGGCCGGCAGCTGTGTTCAGAACGCGGCTCTTGGTTGCTCGCTATAGTGTGGCTCCGGGCTTCAAACTGAGTCTTGGTTGATTAGTTGATGTCAGTTTGAAGGTATTTGATGGAGTGACTTGTGGTTTTTTTTTTGCATTGCTTGTAGGACGGCGATGTGCCTATGCACTCGTACCAGGCGTTTGCCTATGACGAGTTGATTGAGATGTGGTGTGATGCGGGGTTTTATTAGTTTGAGTTAGACCATAGGAGGGGGCGTGGTTTTATTGTGTTTGAGGTTGGGACGTTCGCTAGGGTGGGTTTTCCAAGACTGCGGATGTGGGTGAATGTTGAATTTGAGTTACGGTGAAATAAGTTTTTGCTGTTGGTTATTACTGTTTGTTTGATGGTGGAGGTACGTGTAGAAGATTGGATTATTTTATTTTTCACAAACCATGGGGAGGAGGTGATAGTGCGGAGGCCGATATTGTGAACGGCTTCGAGTTTCTGCCAATTTGTTTTGGATATGAGTGGTCCCCATGCTGGACCCGCATACGTTAGTATTGGATTAATATATAGTTGCAGAATGTTAAGTTTTGTCTTGATGGGAATGGGGCTGGAGCGGTTTAAAATCGGGTACAACATGCCGCGGACGGCGGTGGCTTTCTTGACGGTTGTCTTTATGTGTTCTGTGAACGTGAGATTACGATCAAGGGTTACACCGAGGTATTTAGACGTAGGAGACCAGGAGATTTGGTGACCGTTTATGTTCAGGTGATGCGAAGCGAAGTTGTTTGGACCGTTGAACATGATCGCAACTGTTTTTTGCGCATTGATGTTGAGACGCCATTTGTCGCACCAGGTTAGTGCTGCGTCTAGTTGTTTTTGTAATTGAATGGCTGCTCTTTTTGGGTTTCTATTCGAGGCGGTGAACATTGTGTCGTCGGCAAAGAGGTATAACTGGGCGTTGGTGTTGAGTGGGACGTCGTTTGTGTAGGCTAGATAGAGTGTCGGCGAGAGACAAGAGCCTTGAGGTACACCTGATAGGACCGGCCTGCTGCTAGATGTGGTGGAGTTTATTCTTACCGAGAATGTACGGTCGGTGAGGAAAGAGTTAATTATATTCAGCAGTGAGGAAGGGGTGCCCAAGGTATGGAGTTTGTATAATAGGCCTGCGTGCCAGACACGGTCGAACGCTTTTTCGATGTCCAAAAAGACGGCAGCTGTACGCAGCTTGTTGTTGTAGTTTGTAGTCAATTGGTCGATTAGGCTGACGAGTTGGTGTGTTGTGGAGTGTTGAGGACGGAAAGCAAATTGTTCGTTTCTGATTTTGGGTCCGATTTCAGCGTTTAGTTTTGCTAAAACAACGCGCTCAAAGATTTTAGAGAGGGAGGACAGTAGTGCTATAGGACGGTAGTTTATTGGGTATCGTTGGTCCTTACCTGGTTTTGGGATAGTGATGATAATCGCATGCTTCCATGATGTTGGGAAGTATCCCATACGTAGGCAACTGTTAAAAATGTTGGTGAGGAGCAAAACTGTATTTTTGGGTAGGAGTTTGATGGCTGTATTAGTGATGGAGTCTGCGCCAGGTGCTTTACGTTTTGGGATACGGTTTATTATTTGTTGAACAGTGCCAGGTGATGTGTAGCATGCAGATTGTGGGAATGTTCGAAGTGAGTGCATGAAGGTATTGACTTCTGGTAAAATTGGGCCCGTAGTTAATTTAAATTGTTGTTCATAGGTGTCAGCAAATAATTCGACCTTTTCTTCGTCCTTGTATATGAGGCCGTTTGGGCCAATCAGCGGGTGGACTGCGGGGGTTTTGCTTAAGAGTTTCTTATTTAGCTTATATATAGAACCATCTTTGGCGTCCAGGGTGTTTAGGAATTGATCCCATTCATCAGTACGGTGAGTTGTTAGCATGAGACGGATGAGTTTGATTTTCAAATTTAGTTGGCGTTTGACCAATGGATCGCGAAAGCGTTGCCACTCTCGACGTAAACGGTTTTTTGATTCAATTTCTTCGACGATTTCGGGGGGTAGGGCGTTTTTGAACGTTCGATTTTTTTTCACGTATGTGCAGTCGTTGACAGCGGATGCAACGCTCGCACTAAAACAGTCGAGAGCCGCATCGATGTCCCGATGCGATCTGATTGGCTGAATGGTCGACGGAGAAAGGGAATCAATTATGGCCATGTATTTAGTCCAATTAACGCAGCTTGAGGTTTGTGGTGGCGAAGAGGTGATTGGAGAGTCTGACAGTGTGAGTAGCACAGGATTATGGTCTGAGGAAAGTTCGTTGAGGTTGGTTATTTCGTAGGAAAGTTGCGGGAGGCGAATTAGAGCTATGTCTAAGACGTCGGGTCTGTGCCTAGTAACAGCTGGGAAGAACGTTGGCGTATCCGGGGCTGTAACGATGTAGTCGTCATTCAGGGCGTGGTTATATAATATAGAGCCGGCGGTGTTTGAGCAACGACTGTGCCAGAGTGGGTGTTTCGCATTAAGATCGCCAGCTACGACAAACCAGTGATTACCGTTTGTCAGTGCGTTTATATCTTCGGTTTTTAAAGGTTTGTTTGGGCTTTTGTACACGGAGGAGATTTGTATTTGGTAGTTGCCCATGGATATTTCGACGGTGGTTGAAGAAATTGTCGTCGGAATGATGATGTGTCTGTGCACTATTCTGCGGTGGACTAGTGCTGCGGTGCCACCACAGGCGTGACCGCGCAGGCCTGAGATGTTATCTGAACGATAGACGTGGTAGTTTCGGAGTTTGAGTTGGTTGATAGGTTTTAGTTTGGTTTCGTTTAATAATATGATATCAGCGTTGATCTTTGATATGAGTGCGTATAGTTCGTTGGTTTTGGATTTTATGCCGTTTGAATTCCAGTATAGGATTCTAAGGTCATTCATAACTGTTTTTTAAGAGGGATATGAATGAGCTTATTGTGGTAATGATGATTGATTTTGGGTCATCAGTTGTTGAGATGGCTGTTAGGAGTTCAGTTAGAAGATTGATGACCTGGTCGGTTTTGATCGCAGGCTTATTTTTGGTAGCACTTGCGTAGTCTGGGTGCTGAGTGGGGGGGTTTCCGTATGGTGGTTGAGTTGGTGAAGTGGTGATAGATTGTTGTGTGATTGAGGGATATGAGGATTTGCTTGATAGATTGCCTGACGTGGATGTTTTTGTTGCGAAATTTTTAGCAATTTCGGAGAATGATGGACAACCGCGAAAGTTTGCTGTGTGAGCACCATTGCAGTTTGCGCAAGTCGGGGCCTGGTCGCGTGGTTTTGAACATTCGCTGGTGCTGTGTGAGCCAGCGCATTTGACACAACGAGGAGGGTACCCGCAGTTTTTCGAACCGTGGCCGAACTTTTGACACGAGTGACATTGAGAAGGGCCGGATTTCTTGTAGGACTCAACCGTGATTTTTAAGTAAAATAATTCATGTAGTTCGTAAATGTTTTTGGCTTGAGAGCCGGATAAGATTACGAGGCAGATGGGCATGGGTTTGTCTACCGTCCCGAAACGTTTTATAAGTTGTACTTCGAAGTTATGTGCTACCAGTTCGTTTTTGAGTTCATCAACAGAGATATCCGTTGGAATACCTTTGATGACTACTTTCATTGACTTGTGGTTGAGAACGCACCCGTATTTATACTACCTGGGTGCGTTCTCATTGGCCCAAGGAATGTTGTTGGTGTGATAAAATGTGTTTTTTCTTAGTCGTTATCGCTTTGCTTCGTGATGTTTTTCCCTATCACACTTGCGTGTTGTGGTTATCGCGATAGGCGTCCCGGTTCTTTCCGTGTGGTCGTCTATCGCTAATAACCACTTAATTACTGTTTGTGTCGGGCGTACCGTTACAGACTCTATGTGTGTGTGTGTGTGTGTGTGTGTGTGTGTGTGTGTGTGTGTGTGTGTGTGTGTGTGTGTGTGTGTGTGTGTGTGTGTGTGTGTGTGTGACTTGTTTCGTCGACGAATCGTTTCGGTCGTCGCAGCAAAGGCGGGCGTATAGATTAAATGTCTCCGTTCGCCAGTATTGTTATTTTGCATACGAGTGCAGTAGCCGTAAAGGTACCGCCGCAGTAGGCGTCAGCGAAAATGTTTTGATTTTTTTGCGGTCGTACTTTTGGCACTTTTGGCACAACAAAACCGCTCGTGGTACTTATATACTTGTTATGTGTCGCGGTATTATTGGCTGGGAACGTGCGCGTACCGACCAAAACGAACCACGGTCGCGGCGGCGGTGCGTGCGAAAAAGTCTCAAAATCGGATCACACGCACGGTCGAATGCCTCCTCTACGCCCCCACGTATACACTCCGCCGTATCCTGGACTTAAAAATATACTAGTGCGTTTTTTACGTCCTGTCGAAAGAGCGAGTAGAGATAAAATACGAGTGGGCAGAGGTGCTCTACTTGGTGGCACTTGGGCGCAATTGGGTACAGAGCACGATGAAAAAAAAATTGCATATTTTCATATTCAACTATGGTGCTAAAATATCGTTCTAGATGTTGCGGGGTCAGAATACCGTTCAAGTGTGTACATTTTCATATCTAAATTGGTTTTAGTAAAATGTATCGATTCGACTAGGTACAAAGTCACATTACATTTTTCAGTAATATTCGCAATATTAAAACGTGACTTTGAAGTTTTGTGCGTGTCAACACGCCGAATAGCATCACGTCGATCGATGTACATAAAATACGTTTGATGACGAAGTTTATTTAATTTATATTAAGTAAGGGGTCGTAAACAAATTCGGCGACCAATCGAGAATACTCGTATTGCTGTTTTCAACTCAACTAGGAATATCTAATAATTTTTTTATATTACACGAATTTTTTTATTTTTTTAAATTTTATGTAAATTTTATATATAAAATAATAAATGTGTTATTGACTGTCATGATTTGTTCAATATCGAAAGAAAAAATAGCAAGCGTTCTTCCAAATAATGACTGAGGATTTTACACTTTCAATACAAAGTGAGGAGAATGACTGCGGGCAGCGGCATAATTGGAGGGGCCGCAACAATGACCCCTTATGTGATGCTTGGGTTGAAATAGTATTAATTTTCAACTTTTGAAATTCTCATGTTTATGGCTTTTCGTTTGTAGAAATATTTAAATACGTAATTATAATATGTTTTCAATACTCCTCCAATGAAAATATAATAATACTATTGTAATCTGTAATATTCAATATTTTTGGTATCTTGACGTTTGATTTGTATACTCGAATGCCGTTTTCCATATTATTTCTCGGTAAATTACAGATATAATCATTTTATTTTATACATTTTTTTTTACTATAGGTAGTCATTAGTTATTGAGAACTGAAAAAAACAAAAAAATATTGAAACATAAATTGAAGTAACGAATAAATGCGTTTTTATAAAGACATTTAAATTGAAGAACAACAATAAGGAGACAGTAATAATTTTGAAATTATTGTGAAATTCTTCGTCTAGTTGTAAAATATTATTTAATGTTAGTCGATGCTTAGCAATAAAACTTAAAATTCGTAGTTTTTAGCAATATGTACCTACAGGTGAGAAAACCGCTATACTTACATATTTTATAATAGTAAGATTTGATTAAGACATAATTTGTTTTTATTATTTAATGGGTGTGGTGGTAAAATCGGTGTATCTTGAGCATCTCTCGTGAACCCTAAATGTCACACCACCGGCCGCGGGCTCTCTTGTTAGGGGAGGGAGACAAAAATAATACTTTTGGTGTGAGCTGCGTGTCACGTTCGCCTGCCCGCCGCCCGCCCGAATGTTCACCCCACCGTCGGCTTCGAAATGGATCCGTCGAAAGAACATGAAGACCGTTGGTGAATACACTAAGTATGAATATCTTTTAGACGCAGGGCCTAATAACGCGCGCATAATGAACTTTGACAAAACGACGTTCTCCTGCATTTTCTTCTCCTCTTTAAACTCTCAATAGTGAAAATAAAAACAGTAGACGCCGCTTATAAGACTCGCGGATATAAGGTTCAGTCGCTTATTAGACTCAAAATCGTCTGGAACGGTCCGGACGTATCCAAAATACATTAAAAAAAAAAAAATCGGTTATAAGACTCAAATTTTGTAAAATAAATAGTAGAAAATAAACTTGTTTGGTTATAGTTTAGAAATAAATTTATATTGAAAAATTAATCGCAACGATTATCGTTATTATAGTGTACTGATTATTTGGCGGCTGCACAGTTATCGTAATTATTACGGGTACATAAATACACATACGTACACGTGCACGTAGTTTTTTTTTTATCGGAATTATTAAATTTATTCAATAATTATAATTAATTAAGAAATGTATTCCATAATAAAGTATGTAATACGCAATATGTGTCAATGTATTAAAATCAAAGCAAAATAATATAATGTAGTAAAATAAAATGTATAAATACGTAATTAATTTTTTTTTCCACTTCGCCTACAAGATTCATTCGGTTATAAGACTCGCTTTGTGCTGGTCCCAAAGTGAGTCTTACAAGCGGCGTCTACTGTATAATACGTATACATAATCAGAATGAAACGAATATATGCATATTTATGGGTACATCGTAGACGAGGAGACTGCGACGGCTTTGATCTTTGTATAAGACGTATTATTCATATCCGTCTTTAATTCGCGATACTCGGCTGCCGGCGACCGTCAGTTCGTTTCCGCCACCGCGACAACTAGGTTTTTACTGGGGGGGAGGGAGGGGCGGCCAAGATGGCGAGTGCAATATCCACGACGGACGTCTCGAAACAACCGCGATGACGGAACTCTCTCGGGCCGCACTTTTATCTCTGTCCCATTAAACGACACTGGCCCGAAAACTCGTCGGCTGCATACTAGTTGCGGTCATGACGATTTTTGAGATTAACGGACATAACAGTTGCGGTCACGCGCCAATTTATGTAATATCTTAGTTGCGGTCGTAGCTTTATTTAACTCCAATTCAAGGCAAGCATGGTTTCGCAAAATGCTGACTGCATTAGGTCTAGCAAAACCATACATGAAACCCGGTGAAATGTCCGAATATTTGAAACTTTTTTTCCGTTTCCGCGACCAGATGAAGTTGACGATTGTTTTGTCACAGATATTATATGGCTCTTCTTCCACCTAATAATTCAAAATCGACTGCATTTACACACTATGTTTTAGAAGCGTATGTAAGGGAAGATTCGAGATATCCACCGTCATTATGGGCTGAATGTTCGTCTTTCATATAACACGAACAACCAATGCATGCGAAAGCTTTCATTCAAAGCTCAATAGCGTGTTTTACCATTCTCACCCTAATATTTTTACATTTATTGACGCTTTAAATGAAATTCAAACGAATGGCTATTTAAAAATGAATTGTACGAAAACCAGTCGTGTTAATGAAATTTCAATAGAAAAAGAGCATTTTTTAGCGCAACAAATACAGTAGTATGAAGAAGGCGAAATAAATCGGCTTGCATATCTAAAGTCGATTTCCTTTAAATTTATACCTACAAAATTTTAAAATTTATATATACTATATTTTGACAAAAGTTATATAATAATTATTATTTGACAGTATTATACATATTATATTATATTAATATTATATTATATTATTTAGTATATACTTAGTTATTATTATTTGAGTGACCACAACTAGTATGTGACCTTTTTGATGGGTGACCGCAACTAGTATGTACCCTTTTTGAGGGGTGACCGCAACTAGTATGTAATTTTTGATTATGATCTCAACTAGTACACTCCGACTCGTCGGACGACCTCGTCGTTATAAATCAGAATATCGAACAGAGTGCAAATTCTCAATAAGTGCTCGTTTTTATGTTTTATTTTTTGCGATTAAGTGTGGCGTGGTTGCCGTCCCGAGTGTGAGGATAAGCCGCGATGTTTCTTGGTAAAAACGATCGATTGGTTTAGTGCGGTTTTCGCGAAACCGTTTTTCATTCGATCGTAACTTCGAAAGTCACGGTACTTGTTACTCGACTTCACATTGTGCACGAACGTGTCCGCAAACATGTACACAAGTTTAACGTATCCGTGGTTTTTATTATTTTATTAATTTTTTTTTTTTTTACTAATTATTAGCATATTACCACCTGTCCTTGACCAGGCACCGCCAAACCAACGAGACCTTAATCACGATGAAATGCAACGGAACCGTAACATTGTTATTTTTGACTTGCATACCAAGACCTGCGGCCATAGGCGTGCGCAGAACTTTAGTACAGGTGCGGCATTATTTTTTCTTGTTGGCTCTCAGTTTGTCTAATGGTTATTTTATGATAGCATTGCAGAGCTTGAGGTTTTTAGTAGGGGAGGCTTAACCCCTCCAAAAATTGAAAGCCGTCAAAAATTATTTAACATTTTTCAAAGTACGAATTACTTATCACGCTATTTTCCTTGTTTTATTTACCTTGTTATCAAGATAGATTGATGTCCATTGACATATCCTATTATGGCGACTAGTTTAGCCTGCTGTCTTATACTCTTATCACCATGATAATATGATTATTATATTATATTACTATTTACTACAAATTTATTTTTGATTATTTTTTTTTGAAACTATCTTGAAATTTTTTTAGGGTAAGATAGGAAAATGAGATTCTAGGAACTGATACAGATACGACACAGTACCCCCACGCACGCCTATGCCTGCGGCGTCAGCGTAAAAGCAGTCAAAATATTAAATCGCATAACGTACGATAGTTTACCTGTTTGTTCACACACAGTTCGGAATACATCAAAGTGAAAGTCGCGAATGCACATTTTAACGATACGAGAACCTGGTTTATCATTTCTTCTTCTTTTTTTCGCCGTTACGTTTTCAAGTACCTATACTTACTTGAGACGGACGCGGTAATGGTCAAGACTTATAAAATCGCCAGACGTGATATATTTTCCCGTCCAAACCCCTTTCCAGAACGACAATTTTCGTTTTATGATTGAAAAATATACCTGTTACCTTGCTGCCGTGTACCGCGTCGTCGGTAACAGTACAAATACGAGTACGATATTCCACCGAAGTTCGCGATTAAATCGCGTGTCCACGTGCAAATAAAACCGAAGTCGCTTTACGAGATACCCGTGAATCGACCTGACGAAACGGTGTGTACCAAGATTGTTATCGTTTCAGACGAATCGCATATTGCAAATTGCATTTATGCCCTCAAAGAGACAAGAGTTTGTATAAATGGCTTATTTTTAATATTTAAATGAGATATGTTATAATTTAAATTGTATTGTTGTAAATTGAATTTCCATTTAATCAATTCTTATGAACGACCGAGCGTAATATACGAAAGTTAATTTCTTTTTTTTTTTTAATAATTGCGCTGAAGGAACAATAACCAATAGTAAATAACATTATACCTACGCCGTGCCGTCGAGTCGTGACAATAATAATGCACAGTACTATAAAATAAGTACAGTAAGCGGTGAGTGTGTGTGTGTGTGTATGTGTGTGTGTATGCTCGTATATTTACGTCAAATAGACCGACGAACTACGGTTCTTTTGTCGAAAATACAATGGATATCGCGATAGAACGAAAAGGACGAGCAATATATATTAGATATTATATATATAACAACGGTAACACATACGTATAATATTTATTTATCGAGATATTTTTACCGTAGATAAAAGGAATGATTATAATATTTTATTCCATACACAGTGCGTGTGCCTGTTTCAAATTGTAAACGAGGTGTGTTTATTTTGCAATAAATCACGCGGGTGCTTGAAATTCAGCTGGTATTTCAAAATCTACAGCAACCATTAGCAGACGGTCAATATCAAATTAATTTGCGTATGTTTTGAACTTATTAATATCAATTCAGTCGGAATACTATCATCGTTTTGTGTATAAGTTAATACATTATTGTTGTCGGTAATTTATTGGATCCTGCGTGAAAAATTTACTGACCATTTAGTCATAGACGTTCAGATGACGATGTAAACGAGACTGCCGTTTTAATGTTAAGATATCGTTACATTGGTTTGATTCAATGAACTATAGAACAAAGTTTAAAATTATGAATCTCGAGATAACTCAGTTTTTAAAAATGTCTGAAAACATTGGTATTATAGCTCCAAAGTGCAGTAATCGACGGAAAAAAAAAACTAAACGAAAAATTATGATTAGAACTGAACTCATTGCATTTGCCAAAACACGGTTAGACACCCTGTACGCTGTTTTTCTTCGCGTGATATTTTCCGATATCGTTTTTATTTTCCAACTTCTGCTGGGTCGATCACGGAATCCGCCTTTCTGAAATACGACCCGCGGCTGTTCGATTTCAAATGTGCACGTGGCTAAGCCATGCGTGTAAATTATGGCGGGTTTCACCATCCCCCGCGGAAAAGTAGCCAACGTACGTTTCCGTTAAACCGAAAGTATTCACTCGCACGCGCATGCGCCCGTTTCGCTCCAAGCACCTATAACTTATTGTTTTCCCGAGCGATTCAATAATCGGCTCGAAAAAAAAAAAAAAAAAACTTAAAATTCGATTTTTATCAAATTCAAGGAGCAGCGTGTTGCGGTAGTCACACGCAGCTGTCAGTTGATGCGCGCAGTCATCGGTTCGATCACCACGAGTGGAGAAAATATCTTACGAAATAATTTCGAAGCCTACGACCTGCCATCTTCTCGATCCTTTTACAATGGAAATGACGTACACATACTCGTGACAATTATTGTCTTCCATAGAAGAGGTCACGAGTGTTATAACCTCTTCGAGCGCAAAGCCTCGACGAAGATCCTATTACGGACGTATCGTCGGAAACGAATGAGAAAAAATCCAAGCATACTTGGCCACCGTGGGCATTCTTCACTCCTCGGACCAGACGACGAAGATGGGTGAGTTGAGTTTTGATAGGTCGTTTTTTTTTTTTTTTTTTTTTTTGTCAAATGATTCTGAGAATATCTTTATTATGAAAAAATAGATCGTCTTTTCATACTTTTCCCTTTTTTTTTTTATATCAAAACCGTTTAAAAATTTACTTCCGATCGAAGGAGAATTTTATTTTCTATAAAAAATTTAAAACACATTGATCTATCTGTATCCAACGGTTAATAATGACTGGTTGATCCGATAAATTTTTATTATTTCATTTACAGTTGAAAATGTATGTTGAAACGGTCTATTTCGTAAAAACCATAAAATAATTTATATGAACGCTTATTAAAAAAATCCTGATTAACGATTTTCGAAGATGCTTTCGTATCATTTGTGAAACATATAAGTATGGTGAAATTGAAATTTCAAAACTTTTTGTCAAATATTAAAAACGATATTAAGAGTAAACTGAAAAACGAGGTATTTTCACAGTTCAATTTTTAGCCCAAAAGTTATGCAAAGAAAATTTTAAGTTTCTAGAAACATAACTTTTGAAGTTGATGACCAAAGATGACTATAGAACTATCATCGAATAAATGAAAGTGTGGTTTACGGAAAATGTTACCATTTTTATTTGGCTTATCGGCAGTTTTTAGTTACGCCTAGAAAACTGAAACGAAAATAGAAAATCCCATCGCCTAGAGAGGAAAATGAACCATCAAAGTACATTATAACGTGCTATACGATTTAGAGAGTACAGCTGAAATCGTGGACAAAATGATGTGTACCACAAAATGTCTCCAGAAAAAAAAACATCACTGTTGAAGCAATAGATCTTTCGCTTCACTAATGAGTGTATGAGAGATCGAATATATATATCTTCATAATAATATAATATATATCTTCAAAACAACATGTGCCCTTATCGTCACCATAATGATATATTATCATTTTACTCAAATACGATCTCCGTCGGCGTCACGGACCAGTTTAAATACGCACGACTGTGACGTCGTCGGCCCGGGCGCAATTTAACACGTCCATAACGCAGGCGCGGATCTAGGAATATTTTTTTGAGTGGGCCCATACACATTGAATCACATAAGTCAATACAGTAAATTAAAAAAATTGTTATTATTATTAAATCAACTACAGAATAATTTTTATTCAGTTTTTAGTATCAAAATAAAGTCAAAATTAAAAATGCAATCTTCTTATCTTGTCACATGCTAACTCATTTAAAATTTCCTCGGACTTTTCGTTAAACCTTCACTTTTTTTTCGTTCAATAGATAGCAGAGCTAGGTTATGTAAGCGTTTGCTAGTAATTGTTGACCTGTTGAAGGTTTGTATTATTTTCATGGTCCGAAAACTTCTTTCAGCTGTACCACTTGAAATTGGAATAACTAAGATTCGTCCGTATATTTCTTCCAACTCTAAAAACAAGGCTCCCAAGCCTTTGATAGAGATGTACACTTCTATGGAATTTGATTCGGTAACAAAAGACAATCGATATTTATAAATAAAAATACATTTGTCACATGGAAAAATTACATGATACCTATTTTAGGAGGTGGAAAAACTGTTGTTTTCTTACTCTTCTACGCGATTATTATACTATATTAGATATAGTATTGAGTATTATCACACATTGGATGACAATTTTAAAAATCAATATCGTGATCGTAGAAAATTTTGGGTGGGCCCAGGCCCACCCGGCCCACCCTCTGGATCCGCGCCTGCCATGACGTCTGCCAAAACTCAAACTCGTTTCGTCTTTTTCGCACACAGCGTTGGTGGTAGATAATATTGATGAAGCATAAAACATGGTTATATTATATGTTTATTGTGTTTTTCCGTCGAATGTCTTTTGTGCGTAACGACACCCCGTGTGCACATCGCTCGAACTATACCACATCACTGCAAAAACTACACCATTGTCATTACTACACGTCTACTGGGCCACACACATACACACACACACACAAACACACACACACACACACACACACACACACACACACACACACACACACACACACACACACACACACACACATATATATATATATATATATATATATAATATTTTACGTAAAAGGTTCTTCAACGTTTCTTTTTTTTTTTTGCGCACCACCATCGTATATTAAGCATCAGTTTCGTACCACTTATGACTGAAAATAGAACTGTTTAATACTTTTATGCATTTATATTTAAGGATAGGATAGTAAAAATTGCAATATAAGTTTCCAGGCTTCTGGATCATGGGTTATTTGTTAATCAAAAACATTTTTTAATTAACGGAATGGACGAATTTGCATTGTGTTGCAATAAGCGTGGATGTATCAGGTTCGGTATTGATTAATAATCGAAAATTTATATCGCAACTTTCACTATATAACGTAACTTCCTTTTTATTTTCACTATTGGTGAAAACCCCGTTTTGCAAAGGTATGTCGTTGTGAATGGCAATAAAAGTAACAATGATCTTTTAGACAGGGCCGGGTTTCCCACCTACCAACAAGTGGCCTTTCGCGTACCATAGTTTGGGAACCTCTGATCTACGCCATTGTCACTACTACTAATACTTCTACTACTTACTACTCCTTTTTTTTTTTTTTTTTTTTTTTATCATATTTATCGCCGGACTCGGGGGAGGACTACCTTTGCTTTGCATTCCCGCCGAGCCGCCATCATTTATTTGTCGAACTTTATACAATATACACAATTACCTAATACTAAACATTCAGCAACCGAAAATATAATGAACAGCAATATACAGTATCTAACATCTCCAGAACTTAGTTTAACAATATTACACGTCTGTGCGTTGCACCTGGAGCGATTTTCCCAATAGCCATTGGATTCTTGGTGTGCGCCCGCCGCCTTGAGCCTCTCGTTTTACCTCCTAGGCCTTTCCTCTTGTTCTTTGGTCCTCAGGATTAGAGTAACGTACCGTTCCACCGCTTCCCAGTTTCCCTTTTTGCATAGCATGATTGGTATTATCGTTTCTGGTGTAACATCTTGATTGACCGTAGCTTCCAGATCTTCCAGTTTCCTTGCCCACCGACAACACTTGAAAAACGTGTGTTCTGCATCATCAATATTATCACCACAGGATAGACAGTGTGCGCTCTCTGTCCGGGCAAACCTGTGTAGGTATGCTTGGAAGCAGCCATGTCCCGTCAACATCTGAGTCAGGTAGTAGCTTGTGACCCCATGCGGACGATTTACCCAATCACGAACTCGCGGTATAAGTCGCTTTGTCCACGCTCCTCTTACTCTTTCATCTTCCCATTCCTGCTGCCACCACCCCCAAATATTTTCATCAACCATGTGCTTTGCCTCTTCGACTCCATTTTTAAGTAGTTGTCTTAATTCGCTCCGTCCTCTCGCCATATGATGCACCGGAACGATAGTGGCCACAACCAGTATTGCCACCGTGGATACGGTCTTGTACGCGCTGGCGACTCTCAAGGCTATTGCACGCTGTGGGCCTAGCAGTAGCTGTCTGTGATTATGGAACACTAGCGATGAGCTCCATACGGGGGCCGCATATAGTAGTTGACTGTGTACTACAGAAGCAAGTAATTTCCTTTTAATCGGTCTCGGACCTTTAACATTAGGCATCAAGCGTGAAAGAGCAACCGTTGTCTTCAGAGCTTTGTTGCGCGCCATCTGAATATGTTCCATGAAACTTAGGGTTGAACTAAGTTCTACTCCTAAATAACGCATTTGTTCTTTTATCTCCAAGGTATCGCCTTGTAGCACGAACTGTGGACGTCTATATTTACGTTTTTTCGTCATCATTATCGCCACAGTTTTACTTGTCGATATTGTCAGTCCGTTTACGCTCATCCATTCGCTAACTTTTTCTAGAGCAGTATTTATTGAGACTTCCAAAGCCTCTGTACACCAGCCGGATCCAACTACTATAACGTCATCTGCAAATCCAATAATCCGTACTCCTTCGGGCAGTGGTAGGCACAATAGATCATCGTAAAATATATTCCACAAAATAGGGCCAATAACTGAACCTTGTGGTACACCACATGTAACATCAATGTTTCCCACATCAGTCTGTAGCCGCCTCTTTCTAAGGTAGTCTCGAAGTATTCGTATCAAGTAAAAAGGCACATTTTTCCGTCTTAGTGCTTCTCCAATTTTCTCCCATGGTACGGTGTTAAAGGCATTAGCGACATCAATAGACACTAAAGCACAGAGCTCTCTTCGTCTCCAGGGTACGGAATTAATATGGTTTACTATAGCTAGTACTTTTTCAATGGCATCCATTGTAGACTTCCCTCTTCTGAAACCATATTGGTTCTCCGAGAGTCCCTCTAGCCCAAGGTGTGCCTCTAATCGTCTCTTCAAAATGCGCTCAAACATCTTGCCAATCGTATTAACCATGCTTAAGGGCCGGTAGGAGGATGGCAATTCCAAAGGTTTGTCCGGTTTTCTAACCAACACAAGTCGAGCTTCCTTCCAAGCACTTGGGAAACACCCATTCCGCAAGCATTTGTTAAAGACATTAGCAACTTCAACTGGCCTCTTCAGTATAACTGCCTTTACTACCGTGTCGGGAATGCCATCTGGGCCTGGCGCTTTCCCAGAAGGTAGCGCATTGGCCAGCTCCACCAACTCACCGTCCGTGACTAGTTTAATTGTCTCCGTTTCAGGTGGCAACTGCCACTCCACAAAGCACCTTATAGGAAATAGTCCATGAACGATGTCCTGAAGTCTACCTGGCAATGAAATACCTGGTATTGGTCGCTTACCAATTAATTTTCTGACTACGAGCTTATAGGGTAGCCCCCAAGGATCATCGTCCACCAGTTGGCATAGATTGTTCCACGAGTTTTCTTGGCTTTTCCTTATGGCTACCCTCAAGTCCTTAAGAGCTTTTTTCGCCGCTTGTTCTAAATCTCTGCACTCGTCCGACCCCCTCCGTTTCCTTGCCCTCTGAAATTTCCGCCTTGCTGCAAGCGAGGTTTTGCGCAATCCAGCAATTTCTTGTGTCCACCAGTGAACCGGCTTTTTACGGCCATGGTATGACTTGATGGGCATTGTGTAGTTACATGCAGCCACAAGGTATGCATCCAGGGCATTTGGCAGCACTTCTGACGAATCGGTTCCGCCAAACTCTGATACCGTATTTGTTTCCAAAAACATAAGCAACCTTTCTCGGTCTAGTTTCCTCCAGTTCCATCCTTTCGGGGCCGGTTGAACTGGAATAGACGCGGTAAGCGCGATGTCAAATGTGATGTACCAGTGTAAACTCATCGATTCCTCGTCAAGCACTCGCCAATTATTTACCTTGCTCCAAAGCGATCGGGATACAAATGTTATGTCTATGAAGGATTCAGACCCTCCTCTTGTGAATGTTGGGCGGTCGCCGACATTGCAAACTTGTAAATCTAGTGAACACGATAATTCCGCCAAGAAGTCCCCTCTTATATCTGATACTTGCGATCCCCATTCAGGCCGCTTGGCATTGAAGTCACCACCTATGATTACTGTTCCGTCTGCTCCTCGCACGCTGTCTTCCAATCTATTAAGGAAATCATTGTATTCCTCCACTGGGATGTTTGGTGAGCAATATACGCTATAGATGCGTATACCCTTTATTTTAATCCACCGAAACCCAATATCTGCTCGACCAATTGCTTCTATCGCTATATGCTTAGCTACAAATATCGCGGCTCTTCCTGACTCGTCACTGTACCATCCTTCATTCTCGCCCAAATTACGGTACTGTTCACTGACCAATACCACGTCAGCACAATGCTCCCTTGCGGTATGTACCATCAGGTCCTGTGCTGCCCTGCCAACGCCAATATTTACTTGGAGAAAACGAATCATTGTGAAGATGACCGCAGCGCCTCCTGCCTTAGTGTCTCCCTGAACAATGCACGGTTATTATCTGTCTCCTGGACTTACTACTCCTTACTACCACTACTTACCACTTCTACTACTACTATAACTTTTTTTTTTTTTTTTTTTTTTTTGTTTATCATATTTATTGCCGGACTCGGGGGAGGACTGCCTTTGCTCTGCTTTCCCGCCTAGCCGCTATCTTTTAGTTATCCAAATTAACTTAATACGTTATACACATTTTCCTTATACCAAACATTCAGAAAAAATAAATAAATAAATTGAGTAGCAAATCATCAGTATCAACAACTCGTGATCTTGATTTAACAATGTTACACGTTTGTGCGTTGCACCTGGACTACTATTACTACTATTACTACCACTACTTATCACTACTACTAACTACTACTACTACTACTACTACTACTACTACTACTACTACTACTACTACTGCCACTACTTATCTCTACTAATTACTATTACTACTACTATTACTTACCGCTACTGCTATAACTGTTAGTTGCTACAACCGCTATAACCGGCTTAGCGAAAACAAAAGGACATCGATCATAACACAAAAATTAAAAATTAAACGCATAAAACAAAAAATTTCGTCAAAAGACGCAGTCGCGGCTCTTGGGTGTGCGCGCGCTCGAGACGCGGACACTAGGTCCGGCAGTGAATAGAATATTGATGAGGAGAGACCAAGGTCTTCCCCCGGCGACGGCGTGCGTGCGGTTCGGGGACCGTGCACGTTTGACGGTACTCGTACATCAACCCCTTGTGATGGATTCGGTAGCCGCCGCTGTATGTTTGATATACGTTCGCTATGACTGCACTCTGAGCCTCGAGATTATTCTCCGACTCGCGTACACTATATCATCGCGTACTCGCGGCGATTCGTACACACTCACGATCGTGCACTTAGCGTGTTTGGGGATTCAGTCGCACGGACCGTTGTTAGACGAGACAGACGGAGAAATAGACGATTAGCCGCAGGCTCACCGGGCAAGGGGCCTAGACGGATATCGGGGGAGGGACTCGGGGGCTTAATCCCCCAACAGAACGTTATCCAGCTCTCTCGAAATAGCTCTCTCTCTCTCTGTCTCTCTCTCTCTCTCTCTTTCTCTCTCTCTCTCTCTCTCTCTCTCTCTCTTTCCTTTACTTTTCTAATTGCCCCACCGTTACCACCGGCGTTAATTCTCTGAATTTAAAGCGACCGAAGCCCGTTGCCTGAAAATGTCTCTTGTTTTGTGAAAATTTCAAGCCCCCCACAGATGTAACCGATTATAATGTCCGCCTATGGGCCAAGCGAGCTAGAATATGGATACGAATTTCGATTAGAAAGACGAAAGCGTGGTTAAAAAGTCCAACGACGACGGTTTCACGCACTCGAATCGGACGGTCCGAGGATTGTTTGAGGTTTTATTTACTTTTTGGCCCGCAGCCACTCGTCAACGCGTCGATTGAAACTAATTGGATTTTATTTCAAAAAGAAATTTCCCCCGGGAGGAGGGTTCAAATCCTGAACCCTCCCCCCACTCGGTCTCGGGAACACACACCGCGACAGTGAACGACTCGGAAAGGGGTGTGAATGATGCTGTAAACGGCCCTGCGATCGCGGTCTCTCGTCGTCCGACGGGTCGGTGGGCGGGGCGCGCGATAATTTCGTCAAAAGACGACGCGTATACGTAACAAAACGATAATAATATTAATATGATTTATCGTTACATCGGAAGGGTCACGCGCATCGAGGTGCCCACCTCGGCCGACGAGATAATTATTTACACGTCCTGGCAAACCTTCTGTCCCTCCGCAACGCCGTGTTCCGGGGCGCGCCGCCGTCGTCGGTCTGGCCGCGACACGTCCCCGCGTATATATTTCGTCGCGCGGCGATCCTCTCCGTCCACGCCCCAACGGTGTTTTCCCGCGCACAATGGACCATCGCACGACGGGCGAACGCGGATTGATCGGCGTCGACCAGGTATCGTATACATATATATATATACGCGTAAAACAAACGCAGGTCGCCGCGATCGAGTTTTTTCCCATTCAGAACCGTATTTACCTCCATAAAAACGGGCGTCGCACGCGGCGCGGCGGCGTCCTCTGTTCGGCAAAACGGTCGAAAAAAAAAATCCGATCGATCCGCGTAAATCAAACGGAAAAAAAAACAATACGACTGTCGACACGCGCGAGCAGATATTACCACCACCGCCGCCGCCTATTCTACCCCCCTTCCCCCGACCATCACCCCGTATAGGCTTTGTGCCGTAAACCGACGACGTCGGGGTGGGTTTTTTTTTGTTTCATCGCGCGCCGTTATAAAAATAGTGATTTGACGTTTGTTTCGGAGTGAGTGGGAAAAACGCAATATTATCATCGAGTGTGTTCGGTACCAGGGCTCGGATTCGGAATGCAAATACACGATGTTTTTTTTATCGAGTACGATTTGCTCGCTCTGACAGTTGTACGCTTTTTTTTTTTTTTTTTGCAAAAGATCCGCTACGAAATGTGCTCAATTTCGTTTCACGTATTTTTACACGCACGCGGCGCCATAATTCGCCGTCTTCTGCCAAAATGTATAATCGAATCGATGTTTTTCCATAATATGTCACTTGTATTCGTCTTTACTATAATTATTACGCTATGATCGAATGAGTCGCGTTATTCGTTTTTGAAATGACACTAACGATTATTGAATACATAATCTACGGCCGACATGGAAATAACAATTGAAAAACTCTGAGTTTGAAGATCTCAAAAACCGATTGTATATAATAATACCCTTTCGACTGAGTTATTTGATTTGTAGATACGTGATAAACTGCATTTAGCTGCCCGATCTTTAAGAGATAATAATAATAATCTTTATTAACGGAAATTTAATTCCAAATTACATTTTTTTTATATATTATATATAAAATAATACAAAATGTTTTTGTCTATGAGTTTATAATGATAGGTATAAATGTATAATTTACAAACATTTTAAAATTAAATCAAAAGGTATACACAGAATACAAAGTTATACATGAAAAACTTAAATAAATAACAAAAAATAAAAACAAAAATCTTTATAATTTTTTTTCATTTCATATATCTAAATATTTGAACGGAAAATTCTGTCAAAGATGTATTAAAAAAATAAATATTTTCAACAAAATTACCAGCTAACATTAGAATATTTGACGGCGAATTTGACTTGTAGGACGTGGTTACAGTTTTTATATAAAATAAGTTTTTTTTTCTAGAATTTTTCGCATTTATTTTAAAATTTAAGTTTTGGAGTAATTCAGGGCAATCAATTTTAAGTCAAGCAAAACAGTACATTTTTGTAATTATTTTGTAGCGAATTATCCCGAAATGTTGGATCTCACCACTGGTCGTGATAACAATGATTTATATTGCCCCTTTTTTTCAATGTAAAAAATATGTATTTCATTTATTTTTTAATTTTTTTATTTTACAAAAATTCTCGTTCGAATCAATACGTCTTATTGCAATAACACAATAAGTTACCCATCGCCATGGCATTGTTTCTGATAATTTTTTACTCTCGTCTGCTAAACGATCATATTGTTATATCAACGCTATTTCACATGGTATATACCGGCCTGTATGGGAACGTCGGACGTGCACAGCCTCGGCACGTTGCTCGTGGTAACCGAGCGTTACCACAACGTTGAATAATATATTTAATATTCAATTATTTCGGCCGCGCGGCAGGTAATTGAGAATTTTATAACAGCCGCAAGCCGTGGGGCCTGTGTTAATGCCGATTGATAACGCGTTACGGTCACACAATAAAAACAAACGCGCCGTGACACGAGACTCTGACGTGATAATCATAAATAATAATTGTTAATTTAATTATTAAAAAATATGACATCGTTGTGAACAAATACGTCTTGTTTCGA
This sequence comes from Therioaphis trifolii, assembly GCA_027580255.1. NCBI lineage: Eukaryota > Metazoa > Arthropoda > Insecta > Hemiptera > Aphididae > Therioaphis > Therioaphis trifolii. The sequence goes on along the minus strand of CM050406.1, from coordinate 41,821,143 downwards.
CCGACGGTGTTACAGATTTGAGAACGATCGCGAGCGTTTTGAGGAATATACCTACGTACAACCCTTTCAAGCCCGAATTTATAATTTTTGAATAAAAATTTTTTTTTTGCTTGAACCTTACTTCTAATAGCTAAATTAAGGGAAAATTATCAAAATATAAATTTTTTTTTAAATACATCTTTCTAAAAAAATGTATGATGTATAAATGAATCATTGGGCATCAATGAACTAATTTTGCAACATTGCCCCTTACTAATAGGCAACTTACTTAACTTAAAAAAATTACAATTCTATTTTACATAAGATGTTATTATAACAACTTTTTTTTCTTTTGTTTAGTTAAAAACAATAATATTATAATAAGATATGAATAATTAAAATGAAAAATATTATAGACCATAAAATGAAAACCAGGATTAAATTATCAACTTTGATGATAGTCAACATTACAATTTATTTTCAATGTATTTCCTTTTGTTTAATTAACAATTTTAATTTAAACAAAATACAATATAAATAATAAAAATGAAAAACAATTTAAATAATGAAATGAAAAACATAATAAAATTATCAACTTTGATGATAGCCAACATAACAATTTCTTTAAAAAATTATAATTTATACAATATAAATAATAAAAATGAAAAACAATTTAAATAATTAAATGCAAAAAATAATAAAATTATCAACTTTGATGATAGCCAACATAACAATTTCTTTTAAAAATTATAATTTATACGATATACAATATAAATAATAAAAATGAAAAACAATTTAAATAATTAAATGCAAATTTTGTTCAACAACATTAAAAAATTTATCCAAATTATCATCTTCGTCTTCTTCATTTAATTCTTCAATATCAGACACATCACCCACAAGCAGCTCAGCAATTTGTTCATCGTTTAAATTATTCATTTTAAACTAGAAAAAAATATTTTTAGTAAAATAAATTGATGATGCATAAAAGTATCATTGGGCGTCTACGTAATAGTAAACATAAAACGATATAATTCATATATGCCTATTGATAATTTTTTGAGTCATATGATATAAGACCTTGTAAAAATCGTAAACATAAACTAAATTATATGTTTATAATATTTTCTGATAGATAAACAACTAATTGAAACGGAACTATTTTTTTTTCTAATGTATTATTAAAATTATTTACCTTAAAATGTGTCCAAAGTTTCAAAATCTGGGACGCTGGGTGTTTTGAATAATGAGTGATAAGAAATTATTGTTTTCGAGGGAAAATCAAATCATACACTAAATAACAGTGGTGCCAGTTATAAGTAATAATATTACTTTATTTAATTATGCAACTCACAATAATCCATGGTTATCACAGAAAAACAGAAAAATTGCTAAATGTCATGATGTATAAAATCATCACTGGGCTGGAAAACGCGCTAATGCACGTTGCTTTTTTCCTGTCTAAGCTTAAATTTGACAAAACTAAATAAAAAAAAAAAAAAAACTATTTGTGACGAACACGTGGATGAAAAGAAACGGATACTGATGTGAATTCGAGCACGGATTAAAAATATCCTGTTTTCTGTTGTCAGATTTTTGTATCAATGATCCTTAAAATCTAATATTTTTTATACGCATTTTTGTCTTTACTAGACCATGTTATTAATAAAAAAAAAAAAAAAAAAAAAAAAAACAATACTCAGTATAGATTTAGCCCGAGGGAGAAACTCGCGAGTCATAACAGTTTAATTAAATTATAATTTCAATATCGTATATGTATATACAGTCTTACAGTATTTAAAAAAAAAAGAAAATTATAAAATATACAAAGACCGTTCAGTTTTCAGATTAAAAATTCGATTTTCGTTTCAATTTTTTATTTAATAATAAAGTTTGAACGATTTAATAAACAAAAATAATGTCACTACGTTGTAATGATTACCATAAAAATGACACGTCTTTAAATTATGTTTTCAAACTTGAATGATGGTCTAGAATATTGCTTTACAGTTTACAGTTAGTTTTTGTAGTTGGTAAATTGAAAATGATGGTATGAAAAAACATAAAAAACAAAAACCTATATATATATAAAGTTTATACTCTCCCCGGAGCATCTCTTTTCTCCCAATTTTTTACACAACCATATACATAGGTAATGCGATCAGTGTTGGGACTTATCTAGATAAATTTATCTAGATAAATTATCTAGATAATTATTTAGTTATCTTTTATCTTATCTAGATAAATAATTTCATTTTATCTAAAAGATTATCTGAGATAAAAATTTCATCCATCTAGATAAATTTATCTAGATAAATTATTAGTATCTAATTCTCTATACAAAAAAAAAAAAAAATACTTATTGGTTTTTATTGTCAATTAATTTTTTTGATAATTAATACTTTAAATTTGACTTTTTAAGTCATCTGAGTAAAAAATTGTATGTTCCTAATAATACTATATACCTATTGGCTATAAGGTATTATTAATTATTTATCTTTTTGCTAGGGGCCTGGAACTTGGTAGGTGCTCAAATATAGAGTAAACCTACAGTTCATTGTTATGTTGTGTTGATGACTCGTCATTTTACCTGTGGCATAATACTGAGATAGGACCATAGACAAAAATATCCCTCCCTAAAATTTAGTGCTAGTGGCGTCACTGGTTGGATGCCTAAGAAGTGAAGGGTAGTTTTATACTTACGTCTCAACATTATGCCCTACGCCCCTACCCTAGAAAATATTGAAATGATGACCCTGCTTTAAAGTAGGAATTAAAAAAAATTATCTATTCTTTTATCTAGATAAAAAGTATTTATCTTTTATCTTTATCTAGATAAATTTTGATTTAGTTATCTTTTATCTTAATCTAGATAGTTTTTTGTCATACTATCTTTATCTTTATCTAGATAAAAAAGTACTTATCTAATCCCAACACTGAATGCGATTCAAGTCTCTCACCTCGTGCTTGCCACATCATTTGAATTTTCGAAAATTTAAAAATATTTATTGATTGAAATGAAAATGAAATGAACTTCTTATTCACTTATTTTGCAAGAAGTCAATTTAATGCCTCACGTCTACTTGGCGTTATGGCAATTATTGTGGTTTTTTTTGTTTCAACGTACACGCGTATCGCCGCGTCTTCGTGGTGGTCACGCGTGAATTCGCAACACCGGCTATGCGACATAATATTAACTTATTAACTTTCCGAACAGTTGAGCACGCCAACTAAAAGCCGTTGTTTAATGCAAATTTAATTAACGCGCATATCGAATACGGGCGAATATAGACACCGCGGAAAATTAATGTGTACATATTATAATAAATATTACGTATAGGGTTGATAGTTTTATATACGCACGGCGTACAATAAAGCATCCGGCAGTGCCAATACTGTTACTCTAAATTATGAACTATTATATTATTACCTATCGCGTGTATGTATATCAGAAAATCGCGCTTTCGAACAAGCGCGCAATATCTGGAAATTAAATTATTGGTATTTGGTTAATTTCGACGAGACGGCTACTGACCGAACTGAAGTACCTGTATGCTTAAACAAAATTAATCCGGCGAGCTCTGGACGGTCGAAGAGTTTTTTTTGTGTCAAAAACAAATGATTTATTCACTTTTTCTGTTTGTTCTTAACCTAACTCTAGTAATTATGTACATTGTACAATGTACATATAGAAATAAAACATACCGATAGTCGATAGCTTCGTGAAATCGAACTTTTCATGAAAAGATGACCATTTCATGAAATGGAAACGGATATTTTACACTTCGTGAAATTCGAAAAAATTTCACGAAGTGGTCACTCCAATTTAACATCGTATAATTTTTTTCACAATCCGGACGTTCACTTTGTGTAAAGGAATACAACATTCATTGCACACGTCAAGTTTGATTATATTCGTTATTATTTATTTAATGTATTTATTAAGTATACTTATTTTTAACTTTAACAATACTATAAGTTATTTTTATCTATATTTTATTGATTTAACTAAACATTATATTATTATATTTATAACTATTTATATAATACTAATATATATTTTTCATATTACAATCATTTTTTTATTTATTAGAACAGGTAAATGAATTGTGACGACTGTTGCATTTTATACTAGCTTTAAAACAAACACATCTTTTGGTTTGACAAGAACTTTTACATGAACAACTTAGGAATCCCTGACCTCCAGATACGAACTGGACCGTTTCACGCAAGGTTAATTATTTTTGTTTGTTAACCTGTTCAGCTAAAATAACATTTTGCAGTGGCATGCTGCATATTTCCAGAATTGAACCATCTTTTAATAAACCCGTGTGTAGTTAGTACGTAAAATAGCGTTGACATTTTTAAATAAATACAATGTATTTGTACATATGTATTAACTAGCTGACCCGGCCACGCGTTGCTGTGGCTAAAGTTTTTGTTATATTACATTACGACACGGCGTTGCCCATGTGTTAGTTTCCCTTTTGGCATTTTCATAGGCCGTGTGTTAGTGTTTAATTTAATTGTATTGATGGTACTAATATTACGTCGAATTCACAATTTAATTGTTTGTGTGTGTGTGTGTTAATTGTTATAGCACTATTAGATTCATTGATAACATTTATTTATAGGATGTGAATATTGTTATTATGTTTTATTATTATTATAGTATTATTATTATTAGGTGTAATTATTATTATAGCACCTCCTTATAAACTACATTGGTTGTTCTTCCGTTTGGGGCAAGAATGACTAAGCTTGTAGGGGAACTAACTCTGGAGCATGCCACATAAAATTGCCCATGTGTAAAGCAGTCATCACTCAAGTCAATCCCTGCTATCTTCAACGACTGCCCTTGCGACTTATTTATAGTCATTGCAAAAGATACCTTGATAGGAAACTGCAGTCTTTTAAATTCGAATGGATAGTTTGATGATAAAAGTGGTATACGTGGTATAAACGTTGATTCTCCTTTAGCACAACCTGTAATTATTGTTGCCTCAATTACATTGTTTTGGAGTGCTTTCACGCACAGTCGAGTACCATTGCAGAGTTTGGGTGGGTGAAGATTTCGCAACAGCATAATTGGAGCTCCTACTTTAAGGACTAACTTATGTGCTGGAAAGCCAGGGGGATTAAGTGCGTTGAGAAACTCCACAGGATAGTGAACTGCGTCATCTGTCTTCAGTACCATGTCTATAGACTTATACTCCATTTCTGTTCCCTTAAATGATTTAAGAAGAATTTCATTAATCACACCTGCCCTGTCATTTTTAGGGGTCAAAATAGCGCGCTCACATAACCAATCCATCGATTTGTTTTTTATATCGGCAATATCAGGATAAATTTGAACTATAAGTCCTTGTAGTGTTGTCACTACTAAACCTAAATCCTTAGTGATAACCAACTTCCCAGCTAACTCGGGAAAATCTCCATTTCCTATTTTGAGTAGAAGTTCAGAGAATTTTCCAGCTGTGACATCACCTCCCAGGTGGACCCTCATATTCTTTTTGAGAGAAAGTTGTTCTATTAACGGCCATAAATAAGAAGCTTTTATGCAAGCCTTAACTTCATCTGCTCGACTTCCTCTTGGTATAACTGGTAGAGTTTGCCTAAAGTCTCCAGTTAAAAGAACAGTTGCTCCTCCCATCACTTCATTTTTATTTCTTATATCTTTAAGAGATCTATCAAGTGCCTCAAAACCTCTTTTATGCGCCATAGTGCTTTCATCCCAAACAATAAACTTACAATTGCGAAGCACTTTGGCTATATTACTTTGTTTTGGTATATTACACATTGGCGTTTCTATGTTAATGAGATCGAGAGGAAGTTTGAATGCTGAGTGGGCCGTCCTCCCCCCCTCCAAAAGCGTAGCAGCAATGCCAGAAGATGCAACAGCCAAAGCAATACTACGATTGCTCCTTACTTTTGTCAAAAGCAAGTTTATAAGAAAAGTTTTACCTGTTCCTGCAGGAGCATTTAAAAAAAAAAAATTTTCCAGTATCAGATTTAATGCTGTGCATTATCCGACTATAGACATTGTATTGCTCGTTCGTCAGTAAGGCCTCGTTGCTCACTACTACCTTTGTTAAGGTATTCAGGTCGTAGTTTATCTCTCTCTGATAGACTATGTTTTCAAAGTTATTTTCTGTCCTTATTGGCTGAGGTAGCCCATAATTTGATATACTCTGACCTCCTACAGCAAGCACTGCATCTTCAATTTGTATCAAACATTTGTTGTGAGCCTCATCTTTTTGGTCAGCATCCATTTGTCGGATAATATCCTCTGAAAGATTGTTTTTATGTGTATCCCAAAGAGTTAAGGGATCCGATAGTTGACAAAATACTAACATTACTGTAAATAGTTCGCGCAGCTTGGAAGGAGAATCACTCAAAGAAGCTTCATTTAACGTATTGTTCCAGTGATTATCATCTTCAAGTAAACCTAACACATTACAGGCAGATTGGAATGTATTATGGAGGATACCATTAACAGTCTTAAGGTCTGAAAAAGATGTTGGTCCTCTAATTTCATGAAGAAGCATACGAAGATAGTAGCATTCAGTATTGTGTGGATGGATAGTATACACTCTTCCTAATGCATCGTCCTTCTTTACGGTCGGCCAGCCATCTACATTCCTTCCCTGCTTCCTTCTTTGAAACTTATTATTCTTAAATACAAAGTAAGAAGGCACTTCCGAATAAAGGAGGGTTTTGGCGAAAACATCAGTTTTGCATAACTCAAAAAATGCTAAAAGCGTAGTCTTAGTAGGATTATTGAGCTTCTCTGCCAAGTTATTAGGGGTGAAGTATACTCGCTGACCATTCTCAAGGTGGACGGCTAGATGAAAAACCGTAGGATATCGTTCATGAATGGAAAATGATAATATTCTCCATACTGCTTCGGCACTGCTGATATACCTACCACTTTCGTACATTGTAATCTCATCCTTCTGGTTTTCTATCGTAAACGCTGCTTGGTCACTACCCTTGTTTACATACTTACAGATGTACTTAATACACTTAACAGAATGACACATCTCTACATTGATATGACAATTGAAAGTACGTAATAAGACTGGGTTGTAAGGCACAACCCAATGGTTGTCTAAATCAAGTCCCTTAATTCTTACAGTGAAACCACCGTCATTTGTAGACCTCCTCTTGTACTCTGGGTATCCATCGTCTCCCGTCTGTGTTTCTCGGCAAAGTTTTCTAGGGTATCTTTTACTGCATGTATTTTCTTTCATGCAAGGAGCATTAGGGTTTAAGCTGCCGCAGGGACCATGAATCATGTTACTTTTGACGATGTCATATAAAAGAGGATCTTGCTCGGGGTCTGGTATTTCGGCACTGATGACATTATCAATTATGTTTGATGAAATTCGATTCTGTAGCCACAGTAAGATGTGAACGTGAGGCAATCCTCGCTTTTGCCACTCCACAGAATACATATAACACCGTACGTCACCAAATAATTTTCCTTTAGTCAAGAGTGCCATTAATTTCTTTACTTTAATATGAAATACTCTCGCTATAATGTCATGACGATCGTGCGGCTTTTGTCCAGAAAACAGTGCATCTATGATGTCTTTCCAAGTAGGGTTACATGTAAATGTGATAAATAGATCAGGGCGACCATGCACGCGGACATATGTCATGGCATCTTGAGTTCGTTCATGCATATACCTAGGTCCGCCCGTAAATGATGAAGGTAGTACTACCATTTGACCTAGATCAGTTGCATTAACATCATTCCTCCCCACAGCATCTTTGAGATGAATATAGTTCTCAGCTCTTAGCTGTTTCTGATGATTCCTAATGAAATTCAACCTTTCAGTTTCAATTTTTGCGTATATATCGACCAAAAATTGACTGAAGAGGGAGCGGAAGTATACAATATGGTTAACTTCCTCTTGCCTAATCATAATTCGGTAAGCATAAAAGGATGCCGCAGAAACTTTTTTTTCAAGAGGCAATTTCGTAGTGGGATTACACAATGGTATGTCAATAGAATATCCGTCCTCGCCATGGCAAAACATAAGTGGATACTGCAGAGCGTCGTATGCTCGATTAATTTCACTGATACGCTGTAGTTTATTATCGTGACTTTGAAGTACGATGTCTCTATTTTCAAATTGCTGACTTCCAATTATCAGAGCTATTTCATTTTGTGTTGGTGCGTTAAAGCGACCAACATGAGCATTAGTGGGTTTTCTGTCTGCACGGATGACCACTTTAAATTCTTTACAGTTGTTTTGCACCGCATTAATCGTGGTCTTAAATTGTTTGACATAACTGTTTTTTTCATGGAGCATGCTTTGCAATTGTTTGACCAACCCTGGTTTGACGTCAGGAAAATTGGCGCACCTTGAGCGTACTTCCCTCTCATCCTCACCTACAAAATATATTTGTAAAAATTGGGCATTCTGATCAGGTTTATGCAAGAGACTCCCTACCAAATGATACACCTGGCCTTGAACTTTGAAAGTAGGCATAAATCCTTCTGTTACAATTTTTTTAGCCCCAAATGATGTCATTTGAAAACACCCATTGTATTTTCGTATAAGGTCCATAAAATGATTATGATGGGGGTGTCTGTCCATAAGCAGGCTGTTGAGAGGTTCCGGCAAATGTTCAAAAGATGGAAGCTGCACTTTGCCATTATTGCAGCACATTCCGGGGGTTTCTTCTTTCCATTTTAGAGCATTGCAGTATTTGCACTTGTGGTTCATAGAACCAAGAGCTATAGTTTTTTCTGCCTCATAAGCCAGGTCAGGATTGTACGTCATTCCTGAGTTGACCATTATTTTCCATGGAAGTGTCAGTCTTTCAACTTTCCGGCGAGGATTAGTATGCTCATATCGAGACCTAGCAGCTCTGCCTACCTCAGGATTATCTAGTTGGTACCTGGCAACTGCAGATCTGTTCACTAAAGGATTACGAAGTGCATATGTCTTTGCCGCGTTTTGAAGTTGTTTTTTTCTTATATTGCCAGTGTATCTGGCACGGCGTTTTCTACCCTTCTTCAGGGGTAAAGAGAAAGGTGATTGCTGTAATGTGGAGTCTCTCTGAGGGATTAATATTTCTGACTCATTAGGCAGGTAGACATCAAAATGGCCCATAGAGAGATTTTGCGTAAAACGCATCCTCAACACAGGGTAACCTTCAATACCAAAACGCTCATAGAGCTGATAATTGCGGTAAACTTCAAAAACGTAGTGGAACAATTGTCCAGCGGCCACCAATTCACATAAACCACCGTAAGTATATAATTGAGACATGTCAGCAAAATACTCAGCGGAACTCATATAGTTGTCCCCATTGTTGTCGTGAGACATGATAGAAAACTCCGTCCAATTTTTTGTTACGTGGCACACAATAAGCTTGCGTATTTCTCTGGCCATTTGCTCAGTTCCGTACATAAGATAGGAGAGCGAATTAAATAAACAGGCACCATCTCCTGTAATAGGTACAACGATGTGAGATACCATTTCCCCATTCACGTTTAAAAACTCGATTGTCATATTAAAAATTTTTAATGAAAAAAGTTTTATAATTAAGTGATCAATTCAGTTAACGCCAATTTATATAAACTCACGCGGTTTGTATTTCGTGTATATTAATCAAAATTTACTTTTGAACGCCGTTTTATACAGACGCACGCGGTTACATAACAAATGTGCTAAAATAGCATAAATAACAAACCGAATTTTATGTGCTAAAAAGCAGACGTAGACAAAACGTTTTTCAAGGAGTTTGCGACAATTGCGCGTTTACAGGTCACTCGCTGTTGCAAATGATTAAGCAACAAAATTGTAAACCAACCACAGTCCACAAAACCATTTAAGTACTTAAAGATTTTAAAAAAATGTTCGTTTTATAAACACAACAATTAACTGTCGTGTTATGTCGTGTGTGTCTGTATATTAATCAAAATTTACTTTTATACAGACGCTCGCATTTTGTTATTCGTGTACCGTACGAAAATAATCAAAATTTACTTTTGAACGCCGTTTTATACAGACGCACGCGGTTTGTAATTCATGTACCTACCCCACGAAAATAACAAACCGAATTTTACGTGCTAAAAAGCTGACGTAGACCAAACGGTTTTCAAGGCGTTTGCGACAATTGCGCGTTTACAGGTCAATCGCTGTTGCAAATGATAAAGCAACAAAGTTGTAAACTAATCACAGTCCACAACACCTTTTAAGTTTTTTAAAAAAAATTTCGTTTTATAAACACAACAGACCGCACGAAAATAACTAACCAAACTCCAATGTTTTAAGAGGCGTTAACAATCTGTGAAGCTCACGTCAATCAAACAGTTTTCAAAGCGTATTCGAATAAATACGTGTTTAATAGCCGCAAGATGCAATGGAAGTGAAATACGTCAGACGACAGCGGCGACAACGATGACAACCATAGATATTAAATATTTATTATCTATGATGACAACGGTGGCTGATCGGTCAATGGTGGGGGGTGAGTAGGGCCGACGGAGTTGTAGGCAGCACGTATTCACCATTTCGCGTTATCTTTGTACTTTGACCGTCTACCGCCCGTACCTATTGTGTGTTGCAATCGCGGGTCGCCGATAACTTCGACTGTAGGCTATTAATAATTGATTGTTATTATTAAATTGTGAATTCCACGTACTATTAGCACTATCAATACACTGAACAGCGATTAACAGTTGGAAAAAAATACATATATATAGCTATATAAAATGTATACAAACTTTAAAAAAAACCCCCTTTTACCCCCTTAGAGTTCGAATTTTGAAAAATCCTTTCTTAGTGCGCCCTTACATTGCTTAAGGAACCTCTGTACAAAATTTCAAGTCTCTAGACCCAGCGGTTTGGTCTGGGCGTTGATGAGTGAATAGGGGCCGTCTCCTATATGTATATAGATATACATCTAGTACATACTGTAATGTATGAATGAATATATTATAAATTATAAAAACCTGGTAATTTAAAAAAAAAAAAAAACATTACCCACTCGCATTTAAGTATTTCATTGATATTTTATACCCTGCACACGGCTCGAGTGTTAAAAAATAACGCTTTTCAATATTATAAACAAACGTTTTATTTACGTTCAGTACTTGACATTAAGAATAACTGAGTATCAGAATACGCACTTTTTGTATGGCCATACAATACATTTTAAACTTAATAAATCAAATCGCTTTTCTGAATATCTTACAGGAGTTTATGAAATTCACTCTCCCCTTGTTGGATTTTCCTAGATAGACGCCCTCGGTGATTGTATATCACCATAAGGAGCCTACTCGAAATTATCGGAAGGGAGGAAAAAGCCACCGAGGTATCTTCATACACCCCCCCCCCCCGAGCTCTGTTCCAATAAGATACTTCACTAGTTCAGCTGCCACGTGTCCGTTCACACGAAGACACTTTACTACAACACGTCTACAATATTCTGCATGCCACAGGAAGTTTTCATGACGACAGGCCACACTCGTAGCGTAAGCGCGTGTGTGTTTGTGTGTGTTTTTGAGTGTGTGTGTGTGTGTGTGTGTGTGTGTGTGTGTGTGTGTGTGTGTGTCATCGTGAATCGCAGTGGCACACGCGAGGGGGCCTGATCGAGTGGGGCGGGCGCATTCGAGTGGCGACCGTCGCCATGTTCGGGTTTCGTATTTCTCACCTCTTCCCTCTTTTGCACATCCTTTGGACGTGATTTACGGTGACTTCCGTGACCGGACTTTGTTTAAAGGCACGTACTGCACGAAAAATCTCCCTAACGTTCTCGAGTCTATCTCACTGCCGTCGTAAGCATCTACTCCAAATAAAATCTGTACAAAGTATCTCGCCGCTATTGTGCGATGGTAAAACACGTTTTTCTTTACCTGTTTTTTTTTTTTTTAACTTTCTACATGTTTAATTGAAAACTGTTTTAAAATTACAACATTACGAAACCATAATTTATTTTTTTGTTTTTAAATCATTACTTAATCTACTTGATATTGACAAAAGATGACGTATATTTATGTATATTTAGAATTTTCTTTTTTGACAGATGAGTGATGGTATATGGTTCGGTTGATTAGAATATATGGAATTTTCCACAACGAAGTAACGTAGGTCGTTTTTTGCACGGTTCCTTTGATCCCTCGTTTTCACAATAGCATCACATTAGGTTAGTCGTGTTTGTCTCAGTGGCGTAGGAATGGGGGGGGGGGGGGGTAGGATGTTCAACCTTTTTTTACAAGTACGATAATTGTGTAAAAATGAAATAATGTATTACGTAAAACGGTAAATCGGCATTTTGTATAATTTTTAATACGACTCCCTCCACTGAAAATAATATGCGTGTACGCCGAGGGCGTATTTCTGGGGGGGGGGAGGGGGCGATGGGGTGATCCCCCCCCATGGGCTTTTCTTTTTTTTTCCTTTTTCACATTATCCGTATTATATTATAATAATCATTAGAAAAAAATTACGAAATTATTTAAAGTCATAGATTATGATATAGGTGTGTAATATATTGATAGAAGCGCTCGGAATTTACCCAGCTCGTATCATATTGATTTTGTAACGATAGATACTTTTAGATACACGTTATCTGATACTGAACGTTCGATAATTTTTTTTTTTTTTGTTAAACACGAAATAGTAGTAATATCATTTGTAGTACACGAATACGTCTTCACAGTTCACGTAGTACACTGGATGCATGCAAAATAATAGATAGATTTGCAGAACACAAACGATTAAAAGAATTTGTTTTATAGAGTAATAATTTTAATTAGTTTGTGCTTCGTTTAAAAGAATTTTTATTTATTTTTCATCCTAAATATTATTAGTTAAATTATTTTGTTTATTTTTTATTCCTCAACATTACAAGTCTAAAAGTCGCCCCCCTCCCCTGAAAATAGGGTCAGGGACGCCCTTGGTGTACGCCTCTGGTATGTTTGGTGTGATGTTTATGGGCGCATATAACTTACGACCCGTAACAGAATCTTCTATCAGAATGTGATTGTTAGGCTCGTTTCACACTTATACGGTTTAATTCGGTTCGGTGCGTATTCGATTCGTCTTCGGTTGCCACCAGAAAAGTGTGAAACGGTGATACGGTGTGTGTGTTCGGTACCTAATGGATAACTGATAGAACCGAACGCGAAAGCCCCCTCGACACGAATCGGTTTCGTTCGGTTTCCATTCGGGTCCAGAGTTAACGAAAGCAATTGGTCGTTTACACACATACGGTTTAGTTTCGGTTCGGCCACGTTTTCGGCAAGGGAAAATATTATTTCATTTTCATTTTCTCATTTAAAATTGTATAATTTACATTTGGCAAATGTAATTCATCAAATGATTTCGTAGACATGCTGAAGTAACTTGAAAATTTGTCTTCGTGCTCCCTTAATTTCGGAAAAAGGGTATGAAATGCACCGAATTCCACCCGTTTGGTGAAGATAGGGTGTACCCAGTGCAGTCGATTATTCCGCTTTCGTTTTTTGATTGTTCTTTAGAGAAATAACATGGCAGCAATTTGTTTTTTCTCCATGGTGAGCATTGTGGTAAAAGTGAGTAAAAAATTCAGTACTGCGTATTCGATGATTCGGTCGTGAAATCAAACCTTATACTAACCGAGTGTGTGTGAAGAGTTTTCATTCGTTTTAGGCGCTACCGAAAACGAATCGAATACGCACCGAACCTAATCAAACCGTATAAGGGCTGAAACACACGACCGGCATTCGCCGGTTTCGTATTTTAATCACCTGGTAGAGTAAATACAATGTTTACAGTATTTTTCAAAAGTTTTGATACACATATATATGTGAATATTACAACTTACCGCAATGATACATTTCTGAAATGTTCTATCTTGAACATTCTTTCTACCTTGAATTGCATTAAAAATAAACACCAATGAGAAATAAATACTCACAGAAGGTACAGTGAATGATATTTATTTTATGAGAACAAGTATCATCATTTTATTGTTTACATAAACTCAATTTTCGCTGTTAAATACAATATTATGGTTTTTAAAATGTGTATAGGGGCATGGCCCCATATTTAGAATGAGTTTTCGAGAGGGGGGCAATGGGGAGATAGGACATGAAATAAGTTTAAGTTTTAAAATCTTCGAATCGGGCATCAAAATAATGTAAGAAACGTAACAAATTTCGGGCCGCCGGCCGGCGAAACGGCCGGTCGTGTGTTCACTCCAATCATTTTATATGTAATTTGCTGGGAACCGGTGGTTTTTTCGCCGGCCGGTCGCCGGTACCCACCAAGCCTGGGAAATGCGCCGGCCGGCCAGTTCCGACGAGAACTAACCGGCCGGCGAAAAACGGTATCGTCTGTTGACTCTAATCTAACTCAATGTAAAAAGAAACCGGCCGGCGCTTGTCGGCCGGCGAAAACCGGTCGTCTGTTCGTACCCTAAGTGTGAAACTAGCCTTATGGTTATTGTTTATTTATTCGTTTTTTTTTTTTTTTTTTTTTTTAATTAGCTCACACTCTCGGACTTTGGAACTTACTCGCGCGAAACCGTGCCCAAAATCACGGCAATGACACGCGCGCGTGCGTGAGGGCACACACGGTGCGAGGACCGGCGTCGTCGTGGCGTCGCACGTTTCGGCGGGCGTCCGCGTGCGATTTTTAATAATCATAATTTAACGAACTCGCGCTCCTCCGCGACCATTGTGTGCCATTCGGTGACGGCCCGGAGGGTTTGGCGGGTGCGCGCGCGTATATTATAGTTCGCATTAAATACCTCCGACGGCCGCGTCGCGTACGTGCTCGGCGGCGCGCGAACTTTCGCTGTTCATTATTAATGTGGAAAGTTCGAAAGAAACCGTTCGCGATATCTCTCATTCGTAGCGACCGAACAATACTATATTATAAAATGTATAAGTTGTATCGTCTGAAAATTACGACGCGCACTAGATAGGGCGGATTTAATTTATTAGTTTGACAAGGCGTTTAATTGCCGAACGCGTATTATGAAATATGCGCGTGCGATGTGACGTGTATATTATGCGGCGCGCGAAACTTACGAGGACCGGCGGCGCACTTAGACCCGAGTCGCGAGAGAAGTTATTATTAAGATCATTATAGTAGGGCTAGGGACTTCATGCCCTAAAAAACCTTGAGATATGCGTGCATTTATGCCCTTAAAAATTATCATAATATATGCTATTAAAATACGCAAGAACGCTGAAATATTCTCTTAAATATGCTCTTAAAAAATTTGTATTTTCTGTTAAAACCGCAAAAAAAAAATACAAATTTATTCAAGTACACTATTATTTGCATTTCTTCTAACATAGCAACACAGTAAAAATGTTTTTAAAATGTTTTTGAGCACTAAATTTAACTTTTAAAAAAGTTTACAAAATAGTACTGATTGATCAATTAAAAACATAGAATTTTTACTTTAGGCATTTTTGATTTAATCAAAAAAAAAAAAAAAAACTACCAAGTCTAGAATATTATACTTATTACTAGACCAAAACACATACAATACGTATATACGAACCAAATTGACGCAAGACGAAAACACATACGATACGAATAGACGAATTGACATCAACTGTTTTATATTAGGCGTAATCCTTATCTATCGATTTCGTTTTTTACAACACACGAATACTTGGGAAAACGTAAGATATAGATTATTTATTACTTTAAATTTAATCGTATTTATTTATTTTTTTCTGATTTCTAGAACAGGGGTCACCAACTTTAATAGGCTTGTGATCTCTGAGTTCTGAGTTTTTCTAGGTTGTCGCGATCGACCAAAAAAAAAAATGTAATAATATGTATCGTTTATCACTCATCAGATAATATCACTAGTTGATAAATAAACTATTAAACAATTTAATTCGATTTTTCGTAAACTTTAAAAAAATCATAGAAAATTAACGGATCAACCTTTATAAGAATTTCAAACACCAAATTTTTTCTAAAAATCATGTTTACAAAATACCTATTTTGATTTTTTTTTCAAACTCTAAATTAAAATTTAAAATTTTGAAATTTGAGATTTAAAAATAAAAAAATTAATTTAATGTAATTTTATTGTAGTGCTAGGCTAAAGTATTCATTAAAAAAAAAAAAAGTTAAAAATATTAAATAGAACAAATGTTATTCAACATGTAAGATCTTCATGAAACACTCTGTATATATATATATATATATATATATATATATATATATATATATATATATATATATATATATATATATATATATATATTAAAGTTGTAAATATGAGGTGGGACATTGGTGCGTAGGATTTTGTTTTGAACGGTTTATATTATGTTAAGATTGGATTTTTGACATTATCCCAAAGTTGGAGGCCATGTGTCCACATAAGCTTAGTTAGGGATTTATAAATTAGCAATTTGTAATTAAATTTAGTATATTTATTTGATAGTTATATTTTCAGCTACCGGAGACGCGCATTTAAGACAAGTTTGATTTTCTCTTACGTATAGCGCCCATGTGAGCGCCCATGTGAGCCCATGTGAGCGCCCATCGATCAATAGTTAGCCCTAGGTATTTAACTGATTAAGATGACGGGATAGGTATGTCAACTAACGAAAATTCGGAGCCGAGGGCAATCAAATGCCCTACACTACTTTTACTCTTCACAGTACGAACATAAATGGAAAAACACTTTTATTGATGTTTAATAGATTGTCCAAAGGACAAGATCGTGTCGATTATGTAAAAAATGTGTTACGTAACATTTCTGAGTAACACTTAACTTTTAACGAAAGCTTTTGATCGTTGATGCAACTGTTTATGGCTAATCCAACATCGAAAAGATGGAAAACACGATTTCTAAGAAAGTTCTTCCGTCACAAATACCTACACTTCATTATGCGTATTGAGTGGGCGTTTTTATTGATGTTACAATTTTGTAAAAAATATCATGAAATATCATTGAAAATATAAAATTAAATTTAATGATTATGTTTAAAATTTCAGTTTGATATCTACCGTTAACTTACCCTACCATTTTCAAGTCAACAATAATACTAGGTTTATTCTTATTTTAAATTACATTTTAAAATGTTTAACTTGAAATCCGGTAGCAATATTATTTTACCGAACGTTTTAAAAATATAACATTTTATTATATTTCACGTTGAGATTTTTTTTTTTTTTTAGTATAGTTAGTTAAGTATGTGAGTTTTGAGTAAGGTAATATTACATTTAATATTAAATTTACATGTCTTAATACCAATAATGAAACATTTTATTTGATAAAAATATTTTATACGTAAATTACGTACGACTTAATTTTTTTGTAATTTTTTTAAGTTTGTATAAAAGGGATAACGGTATGTGGTGAAATTTTCAAGTGTCTATCCCCAATATTTTGAAAATATGACTAAATAACCTTTGATGATTTCTTGTTCTCGTTTTTAAATATCTTATTTTTTACGATAGTTTTTTACAAAAATTGAAAAACATTTTGGGGATAGAGAAAAATGTCTTCTTTTAAGTAGGTAGGTACACACAGGAAGCACTTTTTCGCCCGAAATAGTAACTTTAATACGAATCGAATTTGGTACCCAAAAAGGGGTGATTAAAATTAAAATTAAAATCAATGTAATTTTAAAACTCCTTTCAGAGTTTAAAAAGTTAAAATTTATGCGTGATTATAGATGGATGTACTAAAAAAGCACCACAAATATCTGTAAATGAAAAAGAACATTTATTTCGTTTTAGTATTTCGTTTTCTAAGAAAACAAAACTAACAATAAACGAACCTTTTCTGCAGTTGCGCCAACAAGAAATATATATATAAAAAATTACACACGAACGAATACAGAATTAATCGGATTTATCGTACAACCAATAACGAGTAAACTCATGTGTTACATATATATGGTATCGGTATATATATATATATATATATATATATATATATATATATATATATATATATATATATATATATATATATATATATATATATATATATATATTAAGTACATCCTCGTATCTATATAGTACATGATCGTTTATTTATCTTTCGTAAATTTTACTTTTTTTCGTTTCTAGTTTTACTTTATTGGACGTGAGTCGACACATCTTGTTATTTCGTTCTTTAATTTAATTTTTTTTTTCATCCAATGAATATTATTAGACGTTCGCCTTAGACATTTTATTAAACGACGGTTGGTCTGGTGTTAATCCAATACGAGTTTACAAAGTGTAAAGGTGAATCGATCAAATAAAAAAAATAGTAACAATAATAATAATAATAATATTAATAGTGTAAGACGAAATCGCAAGAAGAACATGTTTTTACACTTTACTGCGGATGGTTTCACAAGAAACGACACCGCATACCGTACAGGAAGTATGCCGGAAAAAAGCGATCGTACACAATTTATTATAAAGGGACAGTGTATTTTTTGATCAATAAATACTTCGGATTATAACACGTTCGGACTGTATCTGTGTGAATAAAGTTTGGCTATAAAAATATAAAATGTGTCGTTTGAATAGTTTTAAATTGTAAAAACGAGTTCTTAAAGAATTTCGAGAGTTTCACGAGTCGCTTTTTGGTCATCGTATACCAAAAACATATTTATATTTTGGTATTTATGATTGTTTTCACAACCATTCGCATACGCTTAAAACATATAAAATGTGAAGCGTAATACAGTTATGTGAAACCATTTTTATTCAATAGGATTTGCGGAATCGTAGAAAATACAGATTTATAAGTGTACCTTTACGCATACTGTTATCACATCTATAAAATGAATATAATTATTTTTTAATTATAATAAATACTATTAAAATAAATATCACTTTAATTTAAAAATACAAAATGAATAAAATTGCACAGAAAATGTTTTTCCAACGAATTTATTTTATAGTATTTCTAATTTTAATATATTATAAAAATAATGAATGTGTGGTGTACTCGTATTCTATTTGATAGACTCAAAAAATCGGACACACACATATATTTTTCGTATATTTCAAACCAATATTCAAAAAGCGGCCCAATATTGTACTTAAAATGTCAATGCCAAAAAAACGCCATCCGCACACACACACACATACACACACACACACACATACACACACACACACACACACACACACACACACACACACACACACACACACACACACATACATGTATAATATATTATTTCTATAACACTTCGGAGTGCACGCCGCTCCGCCGCCAGCCGTTTTGTCGTAGAAAAGTGCACGAATTCAGCCTAGAAACCGTTAGCTGTAAGTACGGAATAGGTATAGACACCCAAAGAGGGATAAGCAAATACTTAAGAATCACTCTTGTATAAGTCTAAAAGGAAAATACTTTTAGAGTTCGAAATTTGAATCGCATCAAACCGCGTTCTCTGAATCGCTAAACTCCTGACGAAATGGATCATGCCAACTACAAAGAGCAATGGTGTATAAAGTTTATTCAACAAAACGTGTTTCTATGTAAGCGACCCCGCCACAGTTATCAATAACGTTCTTTTCTCACGTTCGTAGTATATTTTATTGTCATACTCTAAAACTTGTTATGAAAACATCAAACAAACTCATTGCGTTTAAGTATAATAATTATTACATGTATTACATGTAATTATTTTAATGTCTGAGATTATTTCGTAATTGAAATGAATTTTCGTTTTTATTCAGTTAATACATCAAAAATGTATCTAAGTCGGCGTATTTGTGAAACTTATTTTTGGAAAAAATTGAACTTTTTGAAAAAAGTTGAACAATTTTAGGATGTTTTTATCGTATTGGTAAAATATTTGTATGCATTTCACGCATATGTCTTATGTTCTAGACAAATAATTCACTTTGACGCTCCGACATTATCGAGGGTGTATACTATTTTCTATGTTTTTTTAATGTGAAATATTTCTATTAGTGCTAAACAAATTTAAGATAATTAAATTAAACTAATATAAAAAGGTCATAAAAAGGTATAGTGATAATGTTTTCTCATAAATGCATGTGCAAAAAATACTAATTTCACCATAAAAATAGCTCACATCTTATCAAAAACACTTCGTTATCAATTTGTGAAAAATAAAATGAAAGTCGTAATGACTAAAGCTATAAAATAAATTATGTTACTAGGTTAAACTAATTAAAATACTATGTTGTATAACTACGCATATAATAATTATTGTAGCACCAAAATAAAATTATTTATAAAACTAAACGCAAGTCAATAATATGAATTCACTTGGCAGGAAGTTAAAACTTATAAATTATGAAATAATACCATTGATTCATAATGTGTTCTTAATTACATAACAAAATATTGTTTAAACATATAATATTATTGTATCGTTTAAACTTTCGTAGAAAGTTATTTAAAGTTCAACGGCGGAAATGATTTTATTTGTACGCAATACATATTTTTAGAAACATTTTAATATATCATGACGGTATTTCACGTATAAGACTTTTATGCATATTTTTATTTAGCTGTTTTCAACACGGAGTCATTACGGGACGTTTTTGGCGGGACACGTTTACTAGGATCACAGCGTAAAAATACACGACCACTCATTTAGAAACTTTTGTCAATCAGGTAACCGCGGTGAAATACTGTTTGGCGTGCATTCTTCCGCAAAACGCATACGAAATAAACGATGTCATTACGTTCGTCGACGCACCTGTGCCAAAGCGATTATTTGCTACTAGCGTGTTAGTGTGATCCGTAAAAGGTCACGCGTCGCCACCCCAGCATCCGCTGCTGCAGCGTATCGTCGGCGAATCGATTTTCAATCAAAAATAATGCGTTTATAATTATTTGTAAAAATAAGTCGCGCTCGGCGAAGACGCCTTGCTACGTATAATTTAATAACTAACGAAGTTACAAAGCGGCAACTCGCTTAAAAGGAATTTTACCTTAAGAGTGATTTTCACGATTAATAACGTTACGCCGCGACGTTTTCGCCCACCGCGCCACCGCCGTCCCTTCAAAGTTCAAAATTCCCTGTACGGTAAATTTAACGCCGCGCTTTCGTTACGGCGCAACTTAAAATCTCATCTTCGAGCCGAGTAAATAAATAATAAAAATCCACTTAACATGTTGTATCCCCAGTAAAGTTTCGCGAGATCCGCGTGGTACGAACACATTTTTCATGAGCGACGTTCTCTCTCTCTCTCTCTCTCTCTCTCTCTCTCTCTCTCTCTCTCTCTCTCTCTCTCTCTCTCTCTCTCTCTCTCTCTCTCTCTCTCTCTCTCTCTCTCTCTCTCTCTCTCTATCAATCTCTCTCTCTCGCATTGGAACGCCGGGCGCCCGACGAATTACGCGCGTCCAGTGGTCGCGGCGTAGTCGGAATTTTAGTTCGATCAGTGTTTCACTTTAGGTCGTTGATATATACCCGAGGGTCTATTACCCCCAATCTATTGTTGACATACTAAGTAAAAGCCACATCAAAACACTAAATGATTCTTGCCGATTCCTATTTTAATATTTGTCTCGACTCCTCAGTTCTTTTACGTAAAATAATAATCATAACGATATGATGAAATTAATATAAAGTATTTTGTATTCGGTAACCGAACAATAAAAAAAAATCTAAACACTGTGCGCATATTGTTTTTAAAGTTAACAACGAAAAGTTTGTAAATTACATATTTTTATTCTTACGTTAATTTTCGAATAATAGTTGTAAAACAAATCGTAGATTCGGTCTTGACTGTAATATCTACGATTGGAAAAGAATTATTTTCGGGAGGTGGTGAAAATGTCGAAAGAGGTTAAAACCCAAGAACCCTACCCCTGCGTACGCCACCGGTCGCGGTAGACGCGAAAACATCACTCGCGCAGCATCCGATCGCACGCCTCAGATCGGGCATGTTTCCCAGCGAGGGAGCCGGTTGAAACGTCGACAATCAAAAATTCGACAAGTTAAAATGTCGGCGGGTCATTATATCGACAAGTAAAAAATGTGTCGACAGGTCAATATGTCGACAAATTACAATGTCGAAATGTACAAAATATCATCAAAATATTATAATATAATGATTGAATCAATACTTCGTGGAGTAACTCGTCCACATTCAAAATAGAAAAATGAACAACGAGAGGACAGAATCCAAAACGTTGAACAAAATCGTGGAAACGTTCCAGTTATAGAGTTCTTAAGAGACATTGCTTACAACATGACATTATAATTTTATTTATATAATTCATATCATTTTATATTTTTATGTCGACATTATTAAATTATTTTATCATACATTTTTTTTATTTACATAAATCATATTATATTTATTTTAGTTTGTCGATATTTTGTACATTTCGACATTGTAATTTGTCGACATATTGACCTGTCGACATATTTTACTCATCGATATTTCGACCGCCGACATTTTAACCTGTCGATTTTTTGATTTTGGACGTTTCGTACCAGATCCGTTTCGCGATGACGATTGATCGGTGACCGCGGGGCCACGTTGTGAAATCGACCGCGTCTCGCGTACGGTGGCGGCGCCGTCGGAAAATTCAATGCTCATTACGCCGCGACTTCTGTAGTGACAATAATACAATTACGACACTCCGAACAGCGTTTATCGTCGTCGCGCGCGTCAGACGTACGGTGTGGAAATCGTTCAAAGTTTAGCAACAGTTCACGAGACCGTAATCATTTCGCCGAGCGACCGCGCCACGGCAGTGTTCTGAATTCACGACCGGCGTATACGTGATTTTCCTCGGGTGGGGCCGGGCGGGGGGGAGGGATCGGTAGGACGGATTTCACATAACATACAGTGGAACGTCTCTTAACGGACCGCACCTCCGAATCGCGGAAACCTTCGAATAACGGACGATCGTTTAGGACGGCGATTCCTACCTCTAAATATAGCGGACACCTCCGAAAACGGGACGAAATTTCAAAGCAATCGACTGTGTCCGGTATTCAGAGGTTTCACTGTATGCATAAATGCGTTTAAGAATACAATAAAGAATACAAACGCATAACATTTGATAATGATTATATATTATACAACGGATACGGCAGCTTTAGAAATTGAACTGTTGGAATTATCGGAAGATGAAGGACTGAAGCAGTTCAAATACAGTTGTCATTCTTTGTTGGAATTTTGGAAACATGTGCCTGTTATTAAATATTCTAAAATTACTCTTTGCGCTCAAAAGTTAATGTCGATTTTTGGAACAACGTATTCTTGCGATTCTTTATACTCAACCATGAAAATGATTAAATTTAAACATCGATCAACATTAACGGATGATCATTGAACTGAATTGTAAAGGACTGCGTTAACAACATATATTTCTGATTTTAAAAAGCTTACAAGCAAAATAAACACGCAACAAATAAGAAAATAGTCAATTAAGAAAAATGATATCAAGAATACTTTATTTTTACAAATTTTTTTCTGTACACTGTAATTTAATAATTAAATTAAATTAAATAAAATATTATACTTTTTCAAATACCTAAATTCATATTAAAAATTGTTTTTTTTTTTAAATGTTACGATAAGATTCGAGCCGCAAAAGTCTATGACGCGAGCCGCGGTTTGGCCACCGCTGTTATATAAAGTGTTTATAATATGTGCACATTTAATGTATTTGATACACTTTGTACAAACCGATTTGTACGTTGAAGTGATTAAGTAAGAAAAATCAATTCGATTTATTTTTTTGTCATTTCGCCAATTTATGGCTTCTTCACGAGTGATGGACACTTCTGTGCACTGTCATTAAAATATCGAGTTATCAATAAACGTTTTAATTAACAATATTGTAAACAAGAGACAAGCAATCGGTGGATATTAAATCTATCGCCTGTGTGATTTTTGATTAGTAATTTAATATATACCTATTAAAACCATAGAGTACAGACTCTAATAAAGGTGTACTGTATCAAATATATTATACTATATTGTGGCAACATATTTTGTAAATATGTGAAAGATATATTATCATAATGAACAAATTTAATTGTTTGTTATTCATATCAAAAACGGTTATGTTTTTGAGATTTTTCCACAAAACGTTCTTTGAAAAATGTCTTTAAACAAACGGATTGTGACCCCTGACTCATAAATGTAACACTTATCGTACCCCTAATAATTACATGTGATAGGTAATTAAAAGATGCATTGACCAACTACTTTGATTTTTCTATACTTAAACGATTGTATCACTTCTTCGAATAATCGGTTCTCTCATAGTATTGCGACTCGAGATTATTATTAAAGTTTAAATTTTACATTTGCGTCAAAACGACTTGTGAATTTCATTTACAGACATTACCACGCAAACGATCGCTTCAGACTATCAAAGCGAAGAAATTTCCTCGTCGGAGCTCTCACATACGGGCGCTGTCTGTTTGAATTCGACGTGCGTGTGGGTGTGTGTGTGTGTGTGTGTGGGTGTGTATTCACCGTTTACCGTTTAGCGTAGGGTATTTCAATACTCCTACGTTGAAACACACTGACGGAGGGTAGTATTCGCCTCCATGGAAATCGAATATTTTATTTAAAAATAAGGTAAAAAAAGCTTAAGAGAAGATAATTATCGAAAAATTTCATAAAACTGTAGTCCTACGTGTTTTTTGTTTTTACTTGATTCGCTCGGGCGACGATAACGACGATAATAATTATATCGTTCAATAGAATTTCCGTTATTACTGTAAATAGATAGGCGGTATCGATAATACAATAATAGCAATAATTTTCTTCCGCATCGACATTGATTCCGGATGATAAATACGTCCGGATTACCGGCGATTTCCAATTATTGTCATTATCATTCACGTCCGCGTCACCGACACATCGTCGGTACGATAAATACACACGGAATGTACATTATGCGTTAAAATAATATTATTATGTTAGTGATACATACGAAATAAGTGAAACGTCATTGACGACGATGAAAAACTCCGGCGGAAATTTAATGAAACGGTGATAAAATTATGATGCACGGAAATGCACGTGTCGCGACACAGGACACGGCGTGATTATCGACGAACGATTTATAATTATTATTTCCTGTGTCGGTCCGCAGAAGCCATACTCAACAAGTCTTAACAACACGACAGACGATCGTGACGCTGTCGTTCCTCAATTTGACTCGAAGCGCCTCCGTGTTACGTTGCAGTTCCCGAAAGACCGATTATCTCTCTATAGTCTCTGTCCGATAGTCGTACCCACTGATGTTTAGCAAAAGTAGGTACCAATGTATGTTTCGTGCCACAGTCCTGATTGATTGACGACACGTCTGTTCGGGTGTACGATCATTATTATGATTACGAGTATACTCGATTCACATTTAGAAGCGACCCAAGTGGCGACCAGTTTTTGTCGGCGGCAGACAGGTCACGCCTAAACGACCCCCCACTGTGACAATCGATTGATTCCATGATATGAGTCGACGTGTGAATCAAATGCGTAAAATCATACCGCACTCACGTCGTCTACAAGATAAGAAACTAAGAACAATACATTTTAAATTATGTGTTTACGTCAACCGTCAATGCTAGAGTAATACGTCGCTCCCGTCGGCGATTGTTGTGAGCTTCGAAGTGGGCTACAAAGTCACGCCCATGCGCAGAAGACGGCCGCCTGGGTCGCTTCTAAACGTGAATCGAGTATAGGTACTACTGAAATCGCCGTAAATATTATTGTAGTGTCGTCTCGGCAATTCAATTAGTCGGTCTGTAGTCGTAGCTATTCTTTACTCGTCGTCATCCGAAGCCTCTGCACGAAAGAGGGAAACGATATTAACGAGAAACGGGGTGGGGGGGAAGTTCAAAAACGGTTTTCGTCATTCGAAAATTTAGATCGGGGTGATATTATACTCATCCGAACACGTAAAAAACGTATTCGTACGTAATATCATACCGGGAATCGCTTTCGGCCGTCGTCGTACAGACACGAGACGATTGCGATTGAAAAACCGCATAACGGGTCAGGAATCGGGGCGAGGGGATTTTTTACCGATAAGTATTTAGATCCACGTGTGCGCGTTCGGAGGCAATAATGCATAATACAGTTGCGATAAACGACAGATTCGTCAGAAAAGTCGCGTTAACTCGGTACGTGTATTTTCCACGGACGTCTGTATGTATTAATAAATAAATATATATATATATATATATATTCTCCCTGAGTTATATCATACGTGAGTATGTATTGATATTTCCAAGTGCGCGCACGTGTGTGTGTGTGTGTGTGTGTGTGTGTGTGTGTGTGTGTGTGTGTGTGTGTGTGTGTGTGTGTGTGTGTTGGGTGTCGGGTGTGTCGATATTTCCTCGGCGCTACCGCCGGCGTACAACACGTACGCGTTTTTATTTACCGTCTTCGTCTTCGGTCGCGTAACGTCGTCACGTCCGGTCGGTATATCAAATAACACGTCATGATACACTGCAGACACGGGCACACAGCATCCATCGTTTCGTCTAAATCTCCAGAGAGAGAGAGAGAGAAAGAGATACGAAGACGATCACGATGACGACGACGACGAGTGCCTTGTGGGGGAATGGGATAAAGAAAGAGAGAGAGACAGAGAGAGAGACAGAGAGAGAGAGAGAGAGAGAGAGAGAGAGAGAGAGAGAGAGAGAGAGAGAGAGAGAGAGAGAGAGAGAGTGAGAGAAAACGAGTTTAAGCCAGAGAAACTAGGGTAGAAGGGAATACCGACTTGTACGGCGCGCACTCGTCACCTTATCTCGAGTCTCCCCACGAGTATAATAATATCTCGTAGTATTGTTTCGATACACCACTGCCATCAGTCGTCGCCGCGCCGCCACTTGCCACCGACGCCACCACCCTCCACCCGTACCTACTCTGCCACCGCGGTTTTATTACACGCGTTTTACGACACCACGTCGTCGCTCACGCACGGTTTCTCGATCAATCTTCCGCGCACTCCCTTGCCCGTCATTAGATAAATAAAATTAGCACGTAGTATTTTTTTGATTTTTTTTTTTTTTTCATAAAAAATTACGATTATCTTATCGAGCATTTACACGCCGATAATGATTTGCGACCGTCAAATCGAAAAGTCTGAAATTCGTACCATCGGCTATGACGGAAGTGTACGGAAAACCTAATAAATGCCGTGGAAAGACACGTCCGAGTACGCAATGTCTGAAAAACATTTTCCTAAAAATGAAAAACTCGAAAAAAAGAGGATAAAAATATACGCGTTGCTTTAGTATTTCCCATTCTGCAACTTATAACAGCTGTATCGATATAATTATTTCTTTACGATTTGCATTATTTGTCAGGTGATTATTGTTTAGGTACCTACTTACGTATTTTGTTTTTTTTTTTTTTTCTATAGACGTATGTACATTGATCATTAATATCACCATTCAACAAATAATGATTCGAAAACTAAACTCGAACTCGAAAAACAGTTATATTTATTTTTCTCCTCGTACATGGTATTATGCGTCCATGAAGTTACGATGGATCAATCACACCAACACATCGGGCAAACAATACATACAAGTCGTGCTATTCAAACGTTTCATCGATCAATATTCATGTTGGTAATACAGATAAGATGTGCAGATCACGGTAGTGACGTTGAAAAATCAAAAACGAAAAAAAACACGTCTCGATATACTCAAGAATCAAAATACCGAGTCAACTCGTGTAAAATATACGAAGCCGATATGAATAAAACGTAATTCTTAAAAATAAGTAGTTAGGATACCGTGAAACGAATACATTTTGTTGTTTTATTTGAATGTTTTTATTACGTGTTGTTGAAGTATTTAGGTACTTGCAGTGTAGTTTTTACTCTTTTTACACGGTAACGTATATTATTTTAAGATTTAAATCAATTATATCTCGGATACACTCGTGAAACCATTTGTTCTAGAAAATATTTTTTTTAGCGATTCACACAGTATGCACGGTGTTTTAGATCGGCTTAAAAAATGGAGATCCTCTTTTGTCCGTTCTTAATTTTATTTTTTGAGTTTTGATCACGAAAAACCCCACCAACAAAAATGAAAAAATAAAAACGGTTAAATATGTAAACGGAATACACGTTGCACTGAAGCGTTGCGCGAAATTCCGAAACGCTTTATTTTAGAAATTAATTATCCAAATACAGGTATTTGAAATTTCACGCACCTATCACCATCATTTTATACAAAGACCGAAGGGACGAAGCACGGACTTCAATCACCACTATATATCCGGCTCTTTTAAAACGATACATTTATGTATAATCTAAGGTTAAAAAAAAAAAAAAAAAACATGAACATTTTTAATTTTCCATTTATTTGTGACTTATTTTGATAGTTTTGTTTTTAATCATTCCCTGCGTCGAAGTGACGTATTGATAGTTTATACATTGTACACATACTTGTATTTTTTTCGGCGATCCACCGTTTTACGTTAGGTTGTGCATAAAAAATGAATATTGTCATTTAATGATGTGGTTTCAAATTTGAAAACGATTATTTATTCCATTGGTCAAATAGTTTTCATGATGAAAGCTCAGTTTACCGTCGTAGGTAATGTCATTTCAATACTTTTTAAGCGTACGTTTTTTTTTCTTTTATTAATCTATCACTTATCTACGTCTACAATGTGATACGAGTGACCTTGATTTCAAATTTCACATCATTGTACGTCAATTCACAATCCACATAGTATGCCCAATAAATATAACATAAATACACTTCGATGTAACGAGTAGATTGTAGATACTTTTATGGATCATAAAACTCGCCATATCATTTTAATTATAGCTCATCATCGCATATAACGAACAAATGTAAATTAATTGAGTTGTGATTTTAAGTATCTATTAACGTAACTTTATTTGAAAGCGAATAATATAAAGGGTTAGGATTTAATTACAATATTTAAAATTTAGTTTCTTTTTCCACATAATCGACTAGTTTAGTGTAATAACTATACAAACAAATATCTCTACAATTTTTTTTTTTTTTTTGTCAAACTGAAAATATTTAATGGTTTCAAATAAATTGAGATTTCTGTTTTTATTATTTTTTTGAAACGTATAAAAAAATTTCATTCACACCTCATTCGATGTAATCGTTTAACCTGTAAGAACCTGATCAATTGAATATTTTCGATACATGAATTCTATAAAAAAACTACCGAAAAATTCAACCTAAACAAAATTAAATAAACAAATAACAAAAAAAAAAAAAAAAAAAAAACTCTTTCCAAAATAGTGCGTTAATCTAGACGCAAAACATTTCAAAAAAACAATAGAATTGTTTATCGTTTATTTACCATCCAACTTAAACGGCCTTGGATTCTCTGTCAACTCATCTAATCCACTGGGTATTGCAGTACACCGCCGCGCCGTCACGTTTCAACAACGCGAATTATATTAATAAATGCAATCCGATTAATAAGTGTAGCATATGAAATGTACACTCGCGTTTCATTCGTTTGACTTATTGAGGCGACATGGATTTTTATCGGATTGATTTATGGAGAAAACTAAAAACGAGCACTGTGAATTTTCGTGAAATATCATCTGTCAAACCGTCGCGTTGAACGTTCCCGGAGAGAAATAAAACCCCCGAAACAATACACGTACATATAATATACGAGTGTGTACGATACATGTATCACACATGTGTATTATACACGTCTTATATAAATTCCGTAGTGTATACCGTATACATTA
The DNA here is from genome assembly GCA_027580255.1 of Therioaphis trifolii. Classification (NCBI taxonomy): domain Eukaryota; kingdom Metazoa; phylum Arthropoda; class Insecta; order Hemiptera; family Aphididae; genus Therioaphis; species Therioaphis trifolii. The sequence continues at coordinate 41,791,503 of CM050406.1, read as the reverse complement.
TACACTTTGATGTATCCAAACTTGCTCATCTATTGCATGGTTTCGAAGTTTCAAACTCGTATACAACACCCTCACATAAATATATATGTGTGTGTGTGTGTGTGTGTGTGTGTGTGTGTGTGTGTATGTGTGTGTGTGTGTGTGTGTGTGTGTGTGTGTGTGTGTGTGTATGTGTGTGTGTGTGTGTGTGTGTGTGTGTGTGTGTGTGTGTGTGTGTGTGTGTGTGTGTGTGTGTGTGTGTGTGTGTGTGTGTGTGTGTGTGTGTGTGTGTGTGTGTGTGTGTGTGTGCACCATTCGAGTAGGAGCGCGTCCTGTTCTCGAAACGACGTACGGGAGCAGCACGTCATCTAAAGTCAATTCTCATCATTTCAATTTTCTAGGTTTGTACAAACACGTGCGGTTAAACGTTACCGTTTCCTTTATGCTGCCGACGACAAACTATCGGAGCAAAATAATTAGATATTGGCAGCGTGATGCGCCTTCGAGTATACGGCGGCGGCGCGGCGGTTGACGACAGATGTGTCGTTTTTACGGCCTAAACCGTAGACCCTTTCATAACCGAAGACATCCGTTTCCGAGAACTTTGGAATGATCAAATGGTCTTCGTATCCCGGCCTAAATCGTAAATTCCGTCCAGTGTACGATGGTGCACTGTATCGTGTACAAAGTATTGGAATGATTCAAATCTGTACGGAAGATGATAACTATTGTCGGGAGTAACCGAATTGGTTCCCGTTTGGCCGAATTGGTTCCCGTGCGAAAAAGGTATTTTATTAGGTTGAGCCGAATTGGTTCCCGTTTGTGTACAGGTAATCTTTAATTTGGTACAAAATATAAATTAGACAGTATAAAATATAAATGTACCTACACGGCTACACTCTAACATATAATCTATAGTATAAATAGTATAATATACAATAAGATGGCAATATATTTATAATACTAGAAAACTTACTAGCAAACAAGAAAAAAATAACAAATTCTTGGAAAATTGTATGACTGAGTACACTAATAAGAAGCTTACGCGAATTGAATACTTAAAGAAAGTTTGCTTTAAATTTGCAAATCAACGGTTTTAAATAATTGTATTTATTATAATTGTATTATTTGTATTTTATACCTACACCTAGTGATGACTATAGTTGACTTCCAAATCAACGATTTAAAATTGTATATATTATATCATTTTGTTTTATAACACACATTAACGCACATTTTTAACCAAGCCTTCTTTTAAGTTGACAGTCCTAAGCCTGTAAAATTGAGAAGGAAAATGTGCGTAATTAAACGGGAACCAATTCGGCTCAACTTAATAAAATACCTTTTTTAAACGGGAACCAATTCAGCCTACCTTAATAAAATACCTTTTTCAAACGGGAACCAATTCGGCATTTGGGGTTAGAGCTCGGGAACCAATTTGGTACCAGCCCTATTGTCCAATGCACCGGGAAAAGAAACGCGTCCTAAGTTAAAGAATGGAGAATTATGCGAACTCGTGTTTGTCCAATGTAATGTGGTTTGAAAAACTCGAATTTTGGATCTACGTCCAGCCACTCTCACAATTTAATATATTGTGTAAAAATATCATATAAATATATATAGTAGTAATACTATATGCGTATACACTTCAATAGTTATTTTCTATTTATGATTATGCGTAACCATAATCAATCACTTGTCAATATCTTCAAACGTAAATACTCGAATAATATAAATTAAACATTTTACAATGATCGGTCTGTTTTACATTAATTTCCTAATTTAAAATCTTATGGAAAAAAAATCGTTTATCCTATCTTTATGAAACTTAGGATATAATATATTGAAAATTTTCTTTTGAATTTGTATTAAAATAAAGAATTCAAGGGTTTTTTTTTCAAAAAAATTTTGAAGGGTTTGATAACGAAAAAAAAAATTCATAAATAAACATCATTGTAAAACCATCCGCTTCACTCAGAATCTTAAATTTCGCGTCAGTATTGCGAGTCCGTCAATCATTTAATCGGTAATCGACCTCTGTTATCAAAAATATAACGTTTCAAAATATTTCCAATGCAATATGTCCGTCCGAACTCTAGTTATCACAAAACTCGTATTGAGCTCAATACCTCACACAGAGTAAATTTTTCATTGTGTTACCAATCGCCGACGAGAATAATCTCGACGGTCCTTGTAACGGTGTGGTGTAACCGACTTTATAGTTTTAACACGACGCGAACGCAAGTATAACTATGAAAAATACGACCGGTAGGATTCGAAGACGGTTTTTATTAACAGTAGCCGTCGTCGGAATCAATAACCGGCCGAGTCGGTAAATGCCATTTTTCGAAACCGGAAGTTTCGGCCGAACGGACGGTATCCCTGATGGGGGACCGTGCTCATTCGGTGTGCTAAGTGAATTTGTCTCGTTTTCAGTGTGCGCTTTAAAATCAAATACACCCATACACTCAACAAACACTTGCTCATACATACAAACCGAGAACAAGTGGAAACTTCAATCATCATTCCGTTTGATTCGATTTCACACGACGTAGCAGTAAAAATATTAATCTGTGAATTCTTCGCGGTGTTTCGTTCAACTAAGTGGCGACTCTATGTGTTTTCATAACAATTACAAATTTTATAATCATATTATTATCAGAGCTACTATATAATATTATCACGTATTTTTCTTGAAAATTTAATCTATTTCTATGTATAATATACTCGGACTATATTATTGTATAGACAATCTCGTCTACATCACAACAAATTTTGAATTTATACCATACACAATTACGAAATAAGAAAAAAAGGATTTTTTTTTTTTTGTATTTCAAGTATTTGCATTTATTTATTGATTTTTTTCAGGCGAATCTTGGCAAAAAATTTAGCTACTGTTTTAGAAGCAAAACATAAGTTAGAAGGGCTAATGGTGAAGTAGCGAAATCGGTTATAGAAAAGTTTTTTCAAAGAATAGTCGATGGTGTTGTATATGCTAAATAATTAAATAATAAAAATAATATATACCGCAATATTCGCAATAATAGGCCAATGAAGCAAATGTGCTGAGGTAGTACTTTGTAAAATAATACTTAAAAACGTAAGCATTGTGGTAGAGGGGCAGTACGGGTTTTCTGGCGAGACACTGAGTACTGTGGTCGTTGTTGGAGACTCGTATTTTTGTATGTTTGTTTATATAAGAATAGTATACGACAATGGGTAGAAAAAAATCAATAGTATTCATAATGACACTACACTTAACATCAATGTGGACCAGTATGATTTAAATTATTTAGTTTATATGGAATATGGTTTGTGCCCAGTTCGCCGACACCCAATTCGCCGACACCCGGTTTTTTGATCAAAAAACCAGTTTTTAATATTTTTTAAAAATAGCCCAATTCGCCGACAACAAATGATATTGGCAACATGCTACGACGGTATTGCAATAAAACTATAATACTATCATCTCTCGAGGAACAGTTGAAAAATGTTAAAGAAAAGTACGTAATATTTTTTTTTCTATCATATACACTCACCGGGTGAACATACTTTTATGACTTTTGAAAACAATGTTATATTTTAAATAATTATATTTCACTATTTCAGGTTAAAAGAAAACGAAATTTCTCTAATTGAGTATATTGATACCATAAAATATCATATCCGCCTATAACTTTTTATTTTTTATTTATAATTTTTACTATATGATACCTAATGACTACCTAATGTAATATTACCATTTTATTTTTTTTAAATTTGTTGTACTATAATCAGGGATTTATTGGAAAATATGATGACTATTTATATTTTGTGTCTGGAATTTTTTATTCTGTAATAAATTTACTATTTTATATTTTTTTATATCATTTATTTATTTTTTATAACTAAACTGTAACTATTGAGTGTCGGCAAACTGAGTGTCGGCAAACTGGGTGTCGGCAAACTGGGTGTCGGCAAACTGGGTGTCGGCAAACTGGGTGTCGGCGAATTGGGTGTACGCCATGGAATATGCACCGGTTAAATCGGTTGACGTGGAAAGAACTTTTTCTATGTATAAAAATATATTAGCTCCCAATAGGATGAATTTTAATTTTAGAGTGGAAAAAAAAACTACGCCGGAACGTTATAATTCGAAAAATATGAAACAAGAAAAATTGATTTATTCTTTTTGTACCGGACACGTTTTTCTTTTTTTTTTTTTTTTTAACTATCAATGAAAAAGATTGTACATAGGTGCTTCTTTATAAAATTGTAGAGTACAGTTTTCCTAATAAATCGCCTTTGACATTACGTTTTGAACTATGTACAGGAAGTCCTCAAAATTGCATACACAATGCGCCGTCTTAAATTAGTACGTTCGTACATTAAAATATATATTAGTATATTTAATCTATGTTACGTTACAGTTGTCGAAGGCAGTAAAAGATTTCTCGACAAACTTGTCAAAGTGACAATCCATACGTCTATCTCTATTACCCGTGGCCGTGTTCATAATAAAGAAATGTTACTAATAAAGACTATTTCATTATTACTTGATTAATGTATTTAAAGTCTATTATAATAACATTTATTATAAAATTAGTTATCAGGTACTTCATTATTGTGCGAAAAATTGACTTTAATCAAATTAAACAACGTAAAAATTCTCGTAAGCAACAAAATTAAATATCTCGGCATTATAATCGACAAACACTTAACTTGGGGTCCTCACCTCAAAAACAAAACGAAAATAGCAAATAGCAGACTCCACCTTTTCGACCTCTCCTAAAGTCCAAACTCAAACTCAAACTAAAAATAATTTTATACAAAACCGTCATTAGACCACAATGGTCCTGGTCACAATGGTAAAATTTTGGTAAATCTAATACCTAGGATAAGAACAGTCGATCTGTATTTGTATGTGTGTTAATAATTACCGTTTGTTAAATATATTGATATGTCTTCTTATTTTCTACGTTCAAAACTTAATAAACTCAAAAATCTGAATAAAAGACTTGTTTTTTACTATATTGCTTTGAACTTTTAAGAATCTGATCTTTTTCGATCGATATCTATGAATTTTCATACATCTATATTTATATATGACGAATAATGTTATTATTTAATAGTAATTTTTTTTTTTTTATCAAAAGTTGTCAAAATGTTTACCAGGCAATCATAATAAGGTAATGTCATCAATTTAAATATTAACTAACCATTTATAATTCAATTATGTAAAAATAAGGCATTTTCATAAATAGCAGTCGTTTTTTACTTGATTACAAAAACAAAATTAATTAATACTTGTTCAAGACTAAAAAGCAATTTTATTTATAGTTATTTATTTCAAAGAGTTTTGAATTTTACGGGCCTACTGTTATTTTAAATAAAATTTGCCTTCCGAAATACATTTAGAGACAAAAAAAAAATACCTCATCAAATAAAGTTACGTTTTCCAAAATCTCAGTTATTAATGGTCAGGTCAAACACGAACAATAAACGTTCGTGTACTCAAGATTACTAAATTTACTCTCAAACTTTTGAAAAAAGGTGATTGTTTTTGAGTAGTATAGTTTACGATGCGAGTTTTAAGATATTATTATTTATTACGGAATGCTTTGCCGTTCAAAGGGAGAACATTTTTTTCCAATATTTAACAAATCCCCCTTTTTATAGCTATAATATAAAAAAAAAATATTCAGATTTAATACATTGCCAAATAGTTCGAGGAATCCTATAGAATGCCTAGGAGATTTATAAAATGCCTATATTCAACGCTTTGCCGGTAACATGTACAACATGCGACACGCGTCGTTTAAAACATCTCGTCGTAAATCCTGCCGGTGCACGCGTTCAACGTGCAAACGTCGTGCGAAATTACTGTGTCGCACAAATTCGGATCGTCGTCGTGTTGCGGCACACGCGTAACGAACTCGCGGACCGGTGGCGATTTGTTTGCCCACGTGACACTGCGCGGCACCACCGCCGCCGCCGCGAGAGGATTCGTTTTTCTCCGTTCGTTTTCCCCTCGAAACGATAATAATAATAACAATCATAATAACAGTAAGAGTAGTAAGAATTGTAATTGAATAGTAATTGAACATTGAATAGTAAAAGAATAGTAATTGCGCTTCGGCGCACATTATATCCTACCTCTAGTCGTCGAGCCCGCATCGTTATGCACGCGGCGCGGCCTTAATATTGTACAGTTCTGACGGTGCGGAGATCGTTTGTCTGCTCAAACACATATTCGTCAAGCAAGACAAACACACGGGCACTCACACACGTGCGATTCATGCTATATACGTATTATACGCGTACACGTGCGTACGTGAGGTATGTGTGTGCGTGTGTGCGTGTGTGTGTGAGTGTGTGTGTGTGTGTGTGTGTGTGTGTGTGTGTGTGTGTGTGTGTGCGTGTGTGCGTGTGTGTATGCGTGTGTGTGTGTGTGTGTGTGTGTGTGTGTGCGTGTGTGTTTGTGTGTGTGTGTGTGTGTGTGTATGTGTGTGTGTGTGTGTGTGTGTGTGCATTCGGTGAACTGTCGTCTGCGCCACAAAAGATACTCTGCCACAAAAGGATTTCGCCCGCTTTTGTTGGACTACTCTAATTGCACACATATAAACATACACACTCATACACACACACACACACACACACACACACACACACACACACACACACACACACACACACACACACACATACACGCACGCACACGCACATACAACATACATCACATATTACGATTACGGCAAAGTGCGTTTTCTTCTTATTTCGTCCCTGAAATCTACCTCTACCTATATTATACGTGGCGAGAGTGCCGGCAAAATTAATAAGGTGTCGCAAAAGAGAGGGTCCATAAATCACGATTTTGCTTCGGACGTACGATCGTTATGTGCGAGGGCTATACCCGCGTAATAGGTATGTTTCGGCGATACGTACTCACACACACACACACACACACACACACATGCTATAATACGTCTGAAGTACGCAGGTCTAATACTACACGTGAGCGTACGTGCGTGTGTGTGTGTGTGTGTGTGTTATATGCGTACACGGCAGTACGGTTTCGTAAACACGGGCTATCGATACGCTTGTCATCGTCGGGTCGCACTCATTGGGGATTCGGACGAGATGAGAAAAGTTGGCCGCAAGGGTCGACGTGGCCGCTTAAAGGTAAACCGAACCGGCCAAAAGGTTTCTCGAGGGCTCTCCGGCGGTTCGCGGTAACGAGTTGTTTTTCGTTTGACGGTCGTCATCGCACGCCCACGCGCACGCGTTTGTGTGTGTGTGTGTGTAAACGCGTGTACACATGCGCACGTCGGCATGTGTACAACATTCCGTGTTGTATTGGCAAAAAAAAAAAATTAGTTTCCCAGTTAATTTGAAAAAAATCAACTCCCAAATTTACGCCTTGAGGGTAGTTAAAAAATATCAAATTTACTGTTCGATTTAGACTTTTCTGAATTAAGAAACTTTTTCAACACATATTTTATTCCTTTTTGAATATTTTTTCAAGACGAAGTTGCTGTATTACAAGTGTTGTATCACCTTGTAAATACATCGATTGAACCGATTAAAGGAATTTTTCTGCGACCAGAAAACTATATTTGATTTCGCGAAACGTTTTGTTTGAATAATTTCGACTAAAAAGCGATTCGGTCCACGTGGAATTTCGATTAAATTTTGCGTCCGATCAGATGACCGCAGAGTAGTTGCGGACGGAGCGGTCGGGGGACCGCAACGACGCGGCCGTACGGGTCGGACGACCGTACACGACGTTATCGCCAAAGCGTGTGACGCGCGACGACGACGACGACGTGAACGCCGAGTGGTATTGGTTCCGGCTGCGTGAAGGCTATGCGTACGACTGTGACGGTGCGATAGCGATCGCGGACAAGTACACGCGTCTGGAAGTGAATTTCTCGCTGACTGGCAGACGAGCACGTCTAAACGTCCGGTGAATCGTTCATAGTCGGGAAATATCACACTCATATTGTGTTATTATAACTACATTCAGATGTCTTTGTGTGTGTGTGTGTGTGTGTGTGTGTGTGTGTGTGTGTGTGTGTGTGTGTCTGTGTGTGTGTGTGTGTGTGTGTGTGTGTGTGTGTGTGTGTGTGTGTGTGTGTGTGTGTCTGTGTTTGTGTGTCTGTGTCTGTGTGTCTGTGTCTGTGTGTGTGTGTGTGTGTGTGTGTGTGTGTGTGTCTGTCTGTGTCTGTGTGTGTGTGTGTGTGTGTGTGTGTGTGTATGTGTCTGTGTTTGTGTGTGTTTGTGTGTGTGTGTATGTGAGTGTGTGTGGGTCTGTGTCTGGGTGGGTGTGTGTGGGTGTATGACGTGGGTCGTGCATTTGCTCACTATGAGTTATTCGAGATATGAAACTTCGCAATTGCTTTTTTTACGAAAAACGAAAAATGGTTTCTAAAACGGACTGTACTCGTTGTGCAAAATCATAGAGAGTATGTTTGAATATCGAAACGTGTAAGTACACGACAAATTTTTCGAATTTTCAAACTAAAAACTCGAGTTGAGTATTCGAATGAAAATGAATGGTGTGCCGACGTCATATATGAGTGAAAATCGATTGGGTCTCGTTGACTGTTGAAATGTTTATGTCGTCAAACGTTTTTTTTACATTCCCACTGCGATTAGATTTACTAAGAAACTGTTTTATTTTTTTGAGAGAAATAAGTGGTTTTCGTTTTCTTAAACGGTATCACTATTAATACATAAAACGATCAAAGATATTATTTTTTTTTCTGAAAACGCTAAAATTCGATTTTTTTTTTTTTGGTGCCGTTTGTTTAAGAAATTGTTTAAGAATTAGAAATATTCAAAAAATTAACTACGCAATGAAGAAACGGATGATATCTTGAAAAACAATATACCACTTCTACAATTCATATACTCTGAAAATATGTAGTAAATGCTAATATCTCTAATAAATTGTATTTTTTAAAAACGTTATATTAAGAAATTAAAAAAAATTAATCCGGTTCATATTGAAAATATTTGAAAATCCGTATCACGAAAACGAAAAAAAACATATAAAAAAACAGATAAATATTTATTCGATTTTATTTAATTTTATTAAAACGGAGTTTGACGTTGCTTAAACTCGGTGGTACGTATTGGTAGAATGACTTCACGTGTTATACTCGTTCAATAACGTCTTCGAAACGGAGGGCGTTTTAGTTCGGAATGTGTAGAGCCTAGTAAATCCGTACCCGTGAATAAAGGGTGCCGAAATACGAACATTAATTCCTAAAACAAACTATCGGCAGTACCGACAAGTGACACTTGTTTGGACCCCTTATCTGTTCAGACGTGATTCATCGCGCCGGCCGGAGATTAGCCGGACGAGCTGTCTGGTCGGATACGCGAATGATTGCAAGACCATCGTCTTGAGCGCGAGCTCGACCGACACGACGTCAAGTCGAAATATTTGTCGTCGTTTTATTTTTTCTCGCTTGACGTGCTTGACTTAAATCGTCCCCACAGGTATCGGGGACTGCGATAAAACTGCACAACAAAATACAGTCGGGTGACGCTCGCGACCGCGGTAATTTCGCAGTGAAACTCGTTTTCGGTTTCACACAAACAATAAAAGTTTTTCTGTTTTATGTACATATATAAATATTCAGATTTTTAACGATTTTGGCGTCCGCCCAAGAAGCGGTGACGGCGATTAACGTTCGAGCGTTGTACGGGGCGTTATTTGTTTTTTTTTTTTCATGTCGTAAAAATAAATTAGTTTACACGTTTTTCCCCTGGTCGTCTAAAAGTCGACTACGGGAAATCAGGTGCGCAGCAATTATTTCGAAATAATTTGTTTTTATTAAGACTTACAAAATGATAATATTATTGAAGCATCCGTGTACGTTATAATTGATACGGAGGAATTCGATGAAACCAAAAGCAACACCGAAAGCGATTTTCGTTACACGCTCACACTTTCACGTCGAGTTTCTTTGATTACGTTTTAATGGAATTACGTTAAAACACACCGAATAGTAGTGAATAAATAAAAATAATGTTTTCGTTAACGCGCCCATAGCCAGAACACTAATTAAATATTATATTTTGAATACATATAGATATGTACGTTTCTACCAGTTCAAATGTTTTAAAATATGCATTTATAGAAAGAAAAAAAAGAATAAAAGAATGGAAAATCAAATAATAACGGATGCCATCGTATATTTTGCATAATGTTTGTTTGTGTAAGGCACTTTTAATATTTGTAATAACGTTAATAGACTATTAAAACATAAATAATTGTATTCGCAGTCGTTAAGAACAAAGCGAAATATACGAAAATTGTAAATTATAATTTTTTTTTTCTCTTTCAGTTTGTGTACCTACATAGAATGCCGTGGTATTTTAAGCTCGTCTCAGTCAGGCTGGTTTATAAAAATCATTACTCTTTTTCCTTTTCTTTCCACGAAGTTTTTCGTAATATCATTTTTCTGGATTCAAGAAAGTTACAGAAAAGAAGTGGGTTCCATTTACATAAAATCAGAAATACTTTGATAAATCTTTACGGCCGTTCCTATAAAGTTAACTTAATTTTTGAAACATATCACAATACCGTTCTGCAAAAGTATAACTGAACGCGAGTTCCATGTTCCACGAATAAAACAAAAACACTGTACCCACAAAATATATTAACGAGCAGTTTAATCACAGAACACATATATGACGACGATAAGCCAATATATTTATGAACATAACGATGTTTCTATAAATTAAATATTAAACATAGGCACTATATTTATCTAAAGTAAAACTTTTTTAGAGCTAAGTATTGTCAAATAATATTTGTGTGAAGAGTATTTATACGAACGATAGAACATTCATATCTGAGTAACAAAATATAATATTTTGTCAGAATGGACTTTGTGTAGTTATTCATTTTAACTTCAATATAAAATTTCACAAAAAAAAAAATGTATTATTTTTTAAAACGTCTATAAAAAAATGTGGTATTTTTGGGCTATAACGATTTAAAAATGTGGATAAGAGAGTTTATTTTCGAGAAAATAGCTGTAATATAAAATAATCCCTTTTCACGTTTTTCTCGTTTAGAAATAAAGCGATTTGAGAATTCGTTTAAAAAAAAAAAAAGAAGATTATATTTCTTTCAATGAAATCATAAAATTAAAAGTGATTTGTTTTTCAATTTCGGTTCAAAGTTAGTCTTCAAATTGAATAATTATAAAAAAAAAACAACATCCCAGTTGTATGTTTGCGTAGAGCAGACTATTATGAACGCATAAAAAAAGTAAAATGTAAAGGGAAAAAAAGATTTACACAAACAAAAATCATAATATTTTAGGACTAACATAATGTAACTATAATTGCATTAAACGGATGAGTAAATTTTAGTTTTAAAAAAATGGTAAGTTAAGTTCAATAAAATAAAAGAAATAAATTAAGTTTTATTTCTTTTTTATATGTTTGTCATGCAAGTTATATAATGTTGGATGAAAGTCGAAAAGTCAGTCATTGTATACAATTCTTAAGCTTATTGGACAATGTGAACTATTAATATTTAATTCGTGTACAGTCTAGGTATTGTAATACAATTTCTGGTTATTGTATACAATGCTAAAACCGGTGAGAGCAATGTAGACCATACTAACACGGTTGCGGTTATAGATAATTTTTTAATAAATTTCCAAATGTGGTGCAAGAAGTTATAGAGGAAAAGCGGGAGCTGATCAGACAAATCGATCGATGTAGCGAAATATATAGCAATAACCTAACTCTGATTTTAAGAAATAATTATGTATAAGAACATACGTCATACTTGACAACATTTCCGCTAAATATAACTGATTGAACAATTTAAATTTGCAATTGTGTAGATTTATAATTAGTACAGAAATTCATATTATTACAACCTTACTATTGAGTATTTATATATGGAATACCCATAATATGTACCTAAGAGATTATGGTCCTTGATCCTTTTTTTAATTTTTGTTCCTTTATTTTGCTTTAGTCAGTGACGTAATTGCTAGGTGGTTACAATATTACCTACGTATTAACAGGTATGCATGTATACTTCCAAGATAATTTAAATCAACAGGCCAACTTGCGATGGAGTAGATGTCATAAATAAGGAAAAATCCTTTATAATTAAATTAGAATAATTCAAAAGTGACCCGTTAAAATTATGATTTCAATCCTTCAAAATCCGCAGAAAAATAACTTAAATAAATATCCACAGTAAAAAAATGGTGGTCTTTTGAAAAAAAAAAAATTGTATAGCCAAAGGACATCCTTCAGGCGATATGAAAAAAAGTGGTGGAAAAAATAGTTCATATTATGGTAACTTGCATTTTCCAAAAAAAATAAAAAATTAAATTTATTCTTTTTTACGGCTAAAAAAAGGTGGTATGAATAAAAAGGCTTAATGAATCTTCCTGAACATATACACATATTTTTTTTTTGTTTTAGCTTTATGTTAGAATTAAGTTAAGAAACTTTGTTCTATTTGGTATTATAGATTTCTACAACGGTTTTCTTTTTGCAGGAATGGGATATGTTGTCCCAGACTTGAGGAGCAAAGTACTACGAACTTCTACTTCAATTAATTTACTTTTTTTTTTTTTTTTTTTTTTTTTTTTTTTTTTTTTTTTTTTTAAGATTTTTTTTTAGTTTCCTAAAAAATACATAGTTTTTAATAACGTGTTATAACTATAATCAGTTCATCTCATTTTGTGTATGATATAATTATCGTTTAATAATTTACTATAGTTACTCTGTGAGTGACTTCAGAAAAATAATCATAATAAATCTAAGTTCGATGATAATTATTATAATACAATATTGTATTTTGGTATCAAATAATATATCGTTTTCGTAGAAAAAAAACATAAAACATATTTCGTTTACAAAATTTCCATCGAAACATTGAGTTCAATATTGAAATATGAATTATTTACAGTTCTTGTACTTTGTAAGCATTCTAAAAACAGATTTTGATCGAGATCATTATTTCTAGAGAAATCGGAAGCATCAAATCCTCGCGGGACGCACTGTATGTAATGAATATATTACGCGCCGTCTCTGACATACTGTGGACGTCAATTATTATTCTCGATGTATCAAATAACAATCGAAACGCATAACAGAAATTTGATTTCCACTTAAAACACGCCGAACTCGACGCGTCGCACGTGACGATGTCCTTACTTACACAGTCGGTTCGTTTTAAAACTCTACGCTCGTCGTGATATTACGTATATTCACACGCACTATTAACTAAAATAATTTAATTACGTCGCTCCCGTGTTCGCGTGATACAGGCCATAGGCATAATGCCAGACAATTATTATTCGATTCAAACGCGTCTGCTTGTCTGGCGTAGAACACCATTATTGTCGACTTTCCCATTCATAAAACACGACGAACCGAAAGTTTACGTAGTCGAATTATAAATCCAAAAACGAATCCGGCGGAATATAATAAAACCGTGAGAGAGAATAATAATTAAATTATCATCAGACGTACCGCGTCTGACGGTCCGCAGTACCTGTGATCATATTATTGTACTAATAATACGATTTATATAATTCGGTCGTACACGTCCGTCGACCGCGACGCGGTCCGTTTAAAAAATCTGTTTTCGCCGTCGACATCAATACGGGCAAAATGTATATAACCGACGTTCGCCGTTTATTAGATTAAACGTCGAATAAATTCTTAAACAAACTAATGGCGTTGTACTTAACGATGACTCCAAAACGTTTTATGTTTTGTACATTTCTATTTCATACACTCGAACGATATTGACTTTTTCGTGTTTATTCGTACTTTTACTCCTGACAACTTGAAAATATAACCACTTCGAACCATTTTTATTATTAAATATTATTGCGCTTTTTTTTTTAACAAACCTATATATGTTTTTATATAATCAATTTTATTTCTCGTTTTCGTGTAGCCCATTTTCTGTGACAATTTTTCGCATTAAAATCCCAAGCAACTCTAAGTTAGCTGATTATGTTTCTATACACACACACACACACACACACACACACACACACACACACACACACACACACACACACACACACACATTTATATATTTATATATACATTTATATGTTTTTGGGCTGGAGAGACATTTTTTTTTTCGTGACTGATTTCACATACTACGCCAAATATGTCCAACAATGCTGTCACCTAGTGACATAACCATTAATAATTATTTTTTCACATAAGGCCCTAAAAATGCATGGCCAACTAGTAATATTTGTGTTTATAACATTTATATTGATTTGTTTATTTGGCCACCCTCGAAAATATAATTTGTTTTTATCATATATGACTCAATATTCTTCTTTTAGTAGAAGGAAAAAACTAGTTTTTTCAACCTATGGAACACCTTGTTCCAAAATTCTGATAAAAAATTGTATAATTTTCAATCGGGTGCAAAAACAAGAACGTTCGCTGGTTTTGAATATAATTTATTTAATTTTGACTAGGGTTCACTAAAAAAAAATCGTATGAATGGAACAAAGAAAAGTTCAAAATATATATACACTGAAGTTCACCTGATCTAATAATCACTGTTTGTTCTTGGGTTTAACCGAAAATTCTCGTACAGTTAATGAAAACGTTGTAAAAGATCAAAGACAAAATTGCATGAATCACCCTAGCTCTTTGTATTTTAAATTGAAATCATCAGAAATAAGAAATGTATATACGAACAGAAACGGACAGACGTATGTGGTACGCTTCTCAGAAGATTCTTATCACAATTTTTATATAGTTTTGACCGGAATCTCGATGTTATTATATTCTCGTACACCAATAACGCTGTATTGATCGATCATTTTTTTTTTTTTTTAAATAAAAAACCGTTCAGATATTAAAACTTAAAATTCGATGTTACTTTAATGTTCAACAAAACGAGGATAACACGTATACTATATTTAGTTCATATGACGGTGTGTGACCCGTAAAATATTTTAACAATACCGCCGTTTAATATCTTCAATATCGTGCGATCGACGACGGCAAAGTTCGCGTGTGCGGTGGTGGGTATTTGTCAAACACTTTGTGCACTCACCGTTTAGCGTTCAGAAAACACTCACGGTGCACGTTTTCGCTTAAAATATCTTGTGATCTCTTTGACTTTCAATGCGTACGTACATACGTATAGACGATGATATTAAATATTATATAAAAAAAAAATCGAAAAATTGTCATAAGATGTCTGTGTTCGTTTTTTTCTTTTCTTTGAAATACGTACATTTCGTCTTGTGTATAACGAGCGATGATATCGTGAAACCGTCGTCAAACAATAACGCTTTTAACCTAACCGTATGATTCCAAAACGAAAAAATACAAATTTCAAAAATACTTGCTATGTCGTTACGCTTTCGTGTGTCGTTCGGGCGATAGGACCGTAGAACAGAACATTTTTCTCCGTCGGCTAGGAGAGCGGAATCGATCTGCGTTCGGTCGGAAGATAATTTGTTCACGCGCAGAACATACTGGTAATTTATGAAAATTCATCTCGTTTACAGTCGAAACAAATACAGACGTGAAAAAAAAACACGACATTCTTCTTTCGGGCGTAATACAGCTACGATAACACACCGTCACGATGTTGAATGACACATAATATGTATTCCGTTCGGGGATCATCCGTACGTGGCGTAGTAAACTTTAGAGAAGACTGTTTAGAATTTCGAGCAGTAGTATGTATTTGTATGTTCCGAGTCCATTTGAGAAGCCAAATTTTTCCGGTTTGGCGGGCGATTTCTACCTATTTTTTAGTGTGTGATTATTTTGGTCAAAAAAACGTATATATGTTCTGAGTCAATTTGGCTTCTCAAATTTTTACCAGTTTAGCCGTTAAATTCCACCTCATTTCACCGTGTAAAAAAATAAACAACATATTTTTTAAAAATTTACACACTATTTTTTTACACAGTGAAATAAGGTGGAATTTAACTGCTAAACTGGTAAAAATTTGAGAAGCCGAATGGACTCAGAACATACATACGTTTTTTTGGGGCAAAAAAATCATACACTAAAAAATAGGTAGAAATCGCCGGCCAAACCGGAAAAATTTGGCTTCTCAAATGGACTCAGAACATAAAAATACATATTACTTCCGGGTCTGTCAGTAATTTCGTTTTCGTGTTTCTCGACACGGTGGGTCGAAGACTGTTGAGGGATGATACGGACGTTAGGGATCAACCCTCATCCTGTCCTCGCCGGTATTTATCATTTACACCGGTGTGGCCGGTGAAACAGGTGATTTTTACTCCCCTGTAAATTTTACCGGGGGGTAAAAATCGCCGGAGGTAAAATTCGACTGGTATTACAGGCGATTTTTACCCACCTACAAATTTTACCGTTGGAGTAAAAATTGCCTGGCACAACAGCTAATTTTCAGTTATCAACAATTTTATTAATGTATATTAATTATATCAATAACATGTATAGAATATAAAACTACTACAATATCTCGTATTGTGTACAATTTGTATTTTTGAATTTTGGCGTGCTAGAATTGATTTCATCCCACTGTGCAACGGTGAAATTTCCGGGGGGGTAAAAATTGCCTGTTACTCTAGGTGAATTTTACCCCCGGCGATTTTTACCCCCCCACGGTAAAATTTCTGGGGGGTAAAAATAGCCTGTGACACCGGGATTATTTACCGCGTGACATTTTACCCCCCCTCCCGTAAATTTTCACTAGTGAAATTTTACCTCCCGGTAAATATTCGCTAGTGAACTTATACCTCCCGGTAAGTATTCGCAAGTGAAATTTTACCGGGGTTTATAAATACACTTGGGTAAAATTCTGCTAGTGAATTTTTGCCGGGAGTAAAATTTCACTAGTGAAAATTTACCGGGAGGTAAAATTTTACTAGTGAAATTTCCCGATGTATATTTTACCGAGGGGGTAAAAATTCTCTATGGTTATTTTTTTATTTTTGGTTTTATAAGAAGGTTGATATTTACGGGGGGTAAAAAATCATTAGTTGATATTTACCGGGGGGTGAAATTTCACTAGCGAATATTTACCGGGATGTAAAATTTCACTAGTAAATATTTTCCGTTGGGGGTAAAATTTCACGGGGGTAAATAATCCCGGTTACACCGGTGTGAAAACAGCAGACGCGAAATTAACGTCGGCGGCGGGTGGCAGGACAGGTGCGCCCATCCGTGCAGCACGGCTCTGCGATCGGGCTTATTAGGCCGCGATCAAACGGCCTAACGGTGAATAATAGTACGTCCAGGACGAGACGACGACGAGTCAAACGATTGTTTTACTATGCGGTCGTGATTGAAAATTCCTCGTGCTCGACGATCCAACACGACACGGAGGCGCATAGGCGAGACGGATCGCGAACTTTCCGCCGAGTCATCCACGGTTTCCCTGCCCCCCCGGCACGTATTATTTTCACGCGCCCTCCATTATCGGTGTCGCTATTATTTTCCCCGCCATCCACCCGCGGTGTATGTATACGTTTACGAGAGGGATTTCACAGTGCGCCTCCCGAACAACTCCCACCCTCCGCGGTATCCAATCCCGGAAAATCCCACGTGAACCTTCTGCGGGGGCTTACGTGGCGGCTCGGGGGTTTTCTATTAGTTGATTGAAACGTCTGAAGATCCGCACGGCGCGGCCCCTCGGCTTCTTTTAATCAAATCGTCGAGCTGACATATTTTTTCCTCTCGTTTGTATTTCATACCGTTTCGTAACACATTATGCTCGTCACGCTCGTTATGACGTACGGGTCGACGAAAGAAAAAATAAATAAATACGTTCTGGTTTGCGTACGACGACACACGTCATAGCGAAGTAGCGATTTTTACGGCAGCACGACCTCCGTGAAAATTCATATCGTCGATAACAATTCTGTAGATGTGACCAGTGACGTATTCACGGGGAGGGTTTCTGGGTCTCGACTCCCCAATAAGTAAACAAAAAAAGAAAAATTAAATTAATGTATTAATCGAAATGTATTATACAATGATATAATAATAATTATATTTACAAGATCTCAGACTCGAATACAAAATACATTTATAAAATTGTATTTAGAAGTCATAAATGACTTATTACGTAAAAATAGAGAAAGAAAATATTATTAATTCACTATATTATATTATTATATTATTATGTATTTTTTATTTTACAACGTTATAACTTGTAATTCTGCGATAATGGTAAAGACGGTAACTCAGAATACAGAAAGTATTTTTCGGACCCCCCCCCCAAAAAAATGTGAAAATACGCTACTGGGTATGGTGGCCGAAAGTTCTAATTGATTCCGGGAGAGAACGTCTGGTAAAACGGTTAGCCGGCAAGCAGAGGACATTGCGCACTACACGGTCATAGGGATTTAAGTCGCGCACTTGTCACGATTTTTAGACGCGGCCGTTGGCGTCGTCGTCGTCGTCGCGAGTGAAACACAGAAAATAATAATAAAAACTTTGTCTCGTCGATTGTTTTTGCATCGTCGTCGTCGTACGCAATAAGCCGGAGACTGTTTTCCCTTTTTATTTTGTTGAACATCAACCAAAGTGTTATTGTTATACATCGTCCCTTTTCGTCCTGCTTACTGCCGTCGATCTCATATTATTTTTCAATAAAAATACCAACGACGATGATATTCTCTTTGTTCCTTTTCTCTCTCTCTCTCTCTCTCTCTCTCTCTCTCTCTCTCTCTCTCTCTCTCTCTCTCTCTCTCTCTCTCCTCTCTCTCTCTCTCTCTCTCTCTCTCTTTTTCAATATTATATACAAATGTATATATATATTATATTTTTTTTTTTTTTTGGCTTCTTCGATGTAGAAGTGCACAATCTCTTAAGGAGGAAGACGACGCAAAAGAAAAGGGAAAAAAAAACTTGTAAAAACGACGCTTTTATACGATTTTATAGCCATAAAACGTCGGTGGGGCGAAGAAACAACCGGTGCGCCGTGCCAAGATAGGAGGTCGCGTGTCGTGCTTCGGTTTACTGACAACTAAGCGTTTATATAGCTTTCCGATACTCGTTTGCGATACGGCCAGGGGGAAATGAAAAGAACAAATATCTATAGAGGACTTAATGGTTAACTTGGCAATGATAGCCGTCTTCCGTTGTGTCGGACAGAGAGCTAGAGAGAGAAAGAAAGATAAAGATAAAGAGAGAGATATAGTGAAGGGGGAGGGGAGAAATTGTGAAAGAAAGTGAAAAAGAAAAATGTATATAACATACAGTTTACACATAACGCACGTACCTGTGTATACAGTTGTCACAATCATACGTGTATTTCACATAAGACATTTAATTAGATTTTGTGTTTTGTGTTTGTTTTCACTCGTTATCCCAATGGTCCCGCGAGTGATCGTCGTGTGTTCAGAGCTGTTGGTTATTACGGTGGACCAAAGTCATCGGGAAAATGATTTCACGTGAGAGAATTTCTCGTCTACAACACAACTCACACATCATATTAAAGAGCAACACTCCGAATTAAATGCCATCAAAATCCGTGTCGAACCTTAACGCACACACACACCTTATGATCCATGATAATAATATATAATCTTTATTAATTATATATTCTTTAAACGTCTCATTGAAATTTATAACAGGGTAGAACATAATAAAATCGTCCTTTTTGGCGCTGTAATTTTTATCAAAAAGTCCTCTTTTCAAAATGTTGACTATTGAGAACGCCTCCAAAATTGTTCAATTAATCCTTCATCAAACGTCTGTAACATTCACTTGAAACGGAACGTACCGGGCCAATATTTGAAAACGCGTGATTTTTTTCGCTTTTGCCGAATATGATGACCCAAGCATAAACTTTTGAAAATCCAAAAACAGACTTTCAATATTATGTAGAAAAGAAAAAATAAACAATAGATAAATGTAAAAGATTTTTCAGCTACGTAAAAGTATACCAATTATACAAGTAGACAATACAGCAAAAATAAAAATTATTAATGTGTTGTCACACAAAATTGATCACAGTTTGGTACAGACTATTCCGTTTGTTACGTATAGCGTTTGCTCGTATACTACTTACCATGGTAGATGAAAATCAAATATGGTATATTTAAACTCTCAGAAATTGTATTTTTACCGTCAAAATTACATTTTTTTCACACGTAAAAGGTCTAGGATTATTATAATTTTTGAACAATGAATATAATAATTCAAATACACTAATTAATTCTAAAACACTATCGCGTATAAAACAACGTGTAAACGAATGTTTTACGAGTAGACCTTGTGTGTGTGTGTGTGTGTGTGTGTGTGTGTGTGTGTGTGTGTGTGTGTGTGTGTGTGTGTGTGTGCAATGAGGTAGCCCATTTATAATTTTTGTTTATTTTTTTTTTTTTACCTTATCAGATGACAGTTTTCTGTCCTATTGTATACTGGCTCATGAAGTTAGTCCTCTTAGAAAATATCTATTATTTTTATAATCCGCCAGCTAATATTAGGCATATTACATACAGACCAATAGAATTTTGTCATATATATCATTTTGACGAAGCACCTAATTAATACTAACATTCAGGGAAACACCAAATAAAAAATACATTCACAATTTAAATAGTAAGGTTGTCAAATGTGTTTTTGCAAAATATCTTGCGAAACAAATTGATGCGCTTGCCGGAAGTATAGTTTATTCTGCAGTTTATAGCCATAGCGCAATGTAATACTATTAACTCTGTCAATGAGTGTACAAGCTGTCGTATAAAAATAATTAGTAACTACTATCAAAAATTGTAATAGTTTTCATGAAATGGTATACGATTAAAGTTTAATTCTTAATTAAGGTACATAATACAATAATGTACTCAAGAAAAATAAAAAATAAAAATTTAACCTTAAAAGACAAACCTTATTTTCTCGATTAATTTTGGGTGTTTAAAAAAAAAATTGATTTATAGAATTCAGTAAAACTACACATTAACAAAATTTCATATTTTTTACTGTTTTTTTAATCCGGGTAATTTTTCAAGTTTTACACTTCAACTGGTATTACACTAAAATAGCGAATTCTATTTATTTTTACAAAATAGATTGTAATGAAAAACAAAGGAAAACGCATGTTCTTAATACGTTTGTAGTTGGTAGTTTTTCAAATTAGTCACGGTTACTTTAAATAAAATTAAATATCATGTTACAATTTGAGAATAATCTTTTTACAAAGGTACTAAAATAACTACTAAATATATTTTATCGTATCTTAATATACCTATGGTGTTTATAGTATTCAAATTAGTATAATCGAATGGATTACAAATAACATTATTTAATGCAGATTGCGGGTCAAGGGAAAACCGTGTTAGCAGAAGCTGCTCTTTAGGTCATAAAAGTTCAATATTTGAACGTATATTTCGCAGAAGCGAATAATCAGAAATTAAAATACTTCAAACGCCGACATTTTTTCTATTTTTATTTTCTTATATGATTCCGTTCAAACAATAATTGTAATGTGCTGCCTTTTCGTAATAATATAAAGTCGTCAAAATCATCGACATTAAAAAAATAAATAAAATATCTTAAATTTCGTCAACTTACGGTGTAAGAGTCTTTTTTTTCGAAAAATTCGAAATCGATCGAGAGAAAAAAAACGATTGTAGAGCGATAAGAGAATCACCCTGTATACACCGATACACGTCGGACAGGGAACACGCGATGAAAACGTCGGCGGCGTCGCACGTCGGTGTACATAATATCATAATTTATTTATGAAAAACTGATTTATTTATGAAAAACTCATTATTTGTCTTCTAAAAATGTACCTTAAAACAATAAGAATTATTTGTAATCTAAGATAATATTATGGGCCTCCACACGAGTTTTCCTCACTGAGGCCCATTAATCTTTTGATATTAATTTAAATATAAATAAAATAAAAAAATAATACGCGTACATATTTTTTTTTGGGGGGGGTTATTGGGCCTTTAAGACCATTCCGTCTCACAACCAAACTTCCAACCTTCTCTATCCAAGGTCTTTTCTCTCCAATTAGAAGCACCACCTAAAAGTTCAACGTCCTACTTTATATTATCTTCCCATCGCATTCTTGGTCGTCCCAGAGGTCTTTTACCTACAGGGTTTTGTTCAATCACTGCATGTAATAGTGGATTTTGGCTCCTCCAAGCATGGCCAGCCCACCGTAGTCTTCTGCTTCCGATGACCTCCAATATATCTGGACTGTTGTATAATGTTTCCAGTTCTAAATTCTTTATTCGTCTCCACTCCCCGGTTATTTCATCTTTGACTGGGCAATATATTTTCCGCAACACTTTTCTTTCAAAGACCATGAATAAAGACCGAATTTATATGTTTTAGATTCTGAACGGAGTGAAGAATGTATTGATTTTACAATGATGTGTGTTTTTTTTTTTTTTTTTTTTTTTTTTTTTTTTATTTTTTTTTTTTTTATTTTTGTGTCTGTCGACACGATTTGGGGCAGTAAAAATGCTTCGATTGCTTTATATAGCAACTTTTCTGAAAGGAAATTGAATCTAGTTGGTACTTTGGGGGGTCAAAAGTTAAAAATTTTCAATATTTTTTTAACGCGCCGGGAAAAACCCTTAAAAAATGAGGGAAAAACGGTATATTTTACGCAAAACCAGTTTTCGACAAAATCAAATTTTTTATTTTGCTATAACTCAAAAACTAATCGATGTAAATACTTGAAATTTTCACCAAATGTTTAGATTAGCGTTCTCTATACACCGTTAAATTTTCAAAGTATTTTGACTTTTATTGAGCTAATTATAGACAATTGAAATTTTCAATTTTTTTAAGTATTTTTTTTTAAAATAACGATAAAATTTTTTTTTTTTGCCAGAAAATCTTGAAAATTTAATACAAGGTTTCTTATAAGTTGTTCCATAACTGATAAAAAAAAATCCAAAATCGTAAGTCACAATTTTTTTTTATAAGTGCTCAAAGTTCCAATTTATACGAAATATGTAAAAATTGCGAAAATTTGCAAATAATTTTGTTGTTGAAAAATCGTAAAATTTTTTTCTTTTATAACTAAGTTTTGAAAATTTGGTACAAGGTTTTTCATTAGTTTTTCTTCAATTATCTGCAAAAAAAACTCTACCGGATTCAGACAAAAAAATTTTATGAGTGTTTGAAATTTAAATTTTTACAAAAACACGTTAAACAACGGTTTAGCCTCAAACGATTTTTGCTATTTGTTTTTTTTTCAAAAAGTATAAGTTGTAGAAACTTGAAAATTTTATCAGTTGTTTATATTGTCATTTTCTTTATATAATTTTATTTTCAAAAGATTTCACTCATTTTTAATCAATTTATAGGCATTTGAAATATTCGATTTTTTTTATTTTTTTTTTTATAAATGTTGATAAAAAAAATGTAGCTCAAGCGAAATACTTGAAAATTTAATAGAAGGGTCTACATAAGTTGTTCTAACTCCCATTCAAAAATTATAAAAATACATAGGCACAAAATTTTTTTATAAGCGTTTATAAGTGCTAATATTGACAAAATTCGTCAAAATCATGTATATTTGCTATGTATTTTGCAGTTGAAAATTCATAAAATTTTAAGTATTCAAAACTAAGAATTGTAAATTCGGTACAAAGTTTGACATACGTTTTCCTTCAATTATCTGTAAAAAAATTTGCACTGGAATAAAATCAAAAATTTTTATGAGTGTTTGAAATTACAATTTTTTCACATAATCGCGTAAAATAACAATTTAGGCATCATTGATTTTTGATATTTGTTCTTATTCAAAAAGTATAGGTCGTAGAAACTTAAAACTTTTACAAAATGTTTAAATAGGCATTTTCTTTACATAGTTGTATTTTCAAAATATTTCGTTTATTTTGTAGCTATTTATAGGCATTTGAATAATTAGATTTTTCTTAGATTTTTTTTTATAAAAGTCGATAACAATTTTTTGGCCCTACCAAATCGCTTGAAAATTTAATAGAAGGTTTTGAATAAGTTGATCTAAGAGTGATTCAAAAATTATTCAAATACATAGGCACAATTTTTTTTTATAAGCAGTTGAAGTTCAAAAATCGACAAAATTTGTCAAAATCACGAATATTTGCAAATTATTTTGTAGTTGAAAATGTATAAAAATTTTTGTATTCAAAGATAAGAAATGAAAATATTATGTAATATCACAGCTGATAAAGATAATTAAATAGATTAAGTTTATTATAATATAATCAGTAGCTGACAGCTGTTCTATACAAAATATTGGTAGATTGTAAACACAAGGTGTATAACGTACCTTTACATGGTTGAATAGAACGTTACTAACTTCCAATTTCCAGTTATTTTAATGTGTGTATCAGTTCCATAAACATGCGGATTTTATATATTATTATTAATTATTAATATTTAAATAGACGTAGCCACGGAGCATTCAGCATATATGGACGGCGGGATCGGGTGGTACCGTCACGATAGTACATTTAGGCAAATAATATGGTATTTACCTACGCCCTATCTATGCACATCCTGGTTTGTCCAATGCTCACGAGCAGAAGTCACATGAATAGACAAATGTAAATTTAACCCAATCTAGGATATTAAAATAAAATATATATTACAATTTAAGGCTGACATCTTCATCTTCGTTCAGAATCGTTTTTTTTTTTATAATATAAAATAATTCCAAAATCTATCCAATAATGCCTAATCTAGCAATGCATCTCGTGTATCCCACCCAACTACTGTATCCTGTACTTAACTTACAATGATTTATCATTGCATTCAAATGTAAAGTACCATACAACTAAACTATCGTAAACCAGGTGATCCCATGATAGAAAGTGCTATACACTCCTCACCATTATCTTGTCCGAGGAGCGAAGCGACGAAGGACGAACTTCCACCACCATTATCTTATCGGCTTTTTTTACATATTATCGTTACTGGGTCTATGCAGTCTTATGAGGGTAAAAAATGTGGACGATTCGTTCAATTCTGAATGCGCAGAAAAAAGTTTTTTTTGCCTATTTGAGAATATTTCATGGGTTAGAAAATATTTAACCCATTTAGAATATTTTGGAATATTTCGTTAATTGTGAGAAAAAATTTCTATTTATTTTTAACTATTATATTAGTATATTATAAGTATATTATAGTTATTTTAACTTTTGATTAAAATATACCAAAGGAATATATTTTTTTTTAATTTTATATATTATGTATTATTATTTTGTATTCCTAGCTACTTCAGTGCGATTTCATTATGCAAGTGTAAACCACTTAAATAAAATTACTATTGAAGGATTACCTATTGTTAAACAATTTGTTTTGTTTTATTATGTTTATATATTAATATTTGTTATTTTTTCACACTGTGATTTAAGCGATTAATACAACTTTTAATTAAAATGTACCAAAGGAATATAATATAATATAATTGTTTTTATGTTTTAATATTATACCGTTATATTTATATTATATCCCTATCTCCCACTCTTACTAAAGTGCAATAGTATTCCATTAGGTATAATACGCAACTTTTTAGTACCTAATTAATACCTCACTATTAAAATAATCTTGAAAAATTTTTTTTAAATATGCTATATAAAATATGCTATTTTAAATATGTTAAAGCATATAATGATGCTTATTGAATATTTTTGCTTATTTTATAAATTTTCGAGAGAATATAACGAGAATATTTGAAGGTTTTTTAGAGAATATTAGCATCGTATTTTGGGTATTTTAAGAGAATATAAATCCGGTCTTTAACCATGAATCTTTGCTCGTCCGTTTTTCCGAGTGGCCATGTTTCCGATCCATACATCACAACCGGTCGTAATAAGGACGTATATAATATTGTTCTTTCGATCTTGGCGAATCTACCGCGATAATATGATTAATACGCACACACACGCGTGTAAATTATACGGTTACGTACACCGCAGTCCCTGCAGGGACTATCCGTCCGACGGCTTGCCACCGATGGGGTGCGGGGGCGGGGAACGGTAGACGTAAGCGGATTGTCTGGCAACGCGTACGTCCGTATGCATCGACGTATGTGATTTTATGGCCATCATTATCCTCCCGGCGCGCGCGCGACCGTCACCGCATTTGCGCGCCAGCCCGAAGAGTCGTTAAAGTCGCGTTCCGCCCGCCCGCGAATCGTCAACCGTCGGGCGGACAACGACCGCACACCCGTTTTCGTCCCCAGCGGCGTGTACACAGACTTTTGTCGCGCGGGGCCGCGTGTTGTGACGATTTTTGTAATCGTCTCTGCGACGAGTAAATGTCGCGTGCTCGCGTCTCGCGTCCACGACGGACCGGTGGAAAAACGTAAAAACAAAAAACAAAAAAAAAAAAAATAGTGCAACATCGCGCCGATTCGTCTCGTCCGCGTGCACCACGACGTTTTTCTAAAAATAAACTTTTTTTTTATTATTTCTTAAAATTCGAAAAATTTTACTCGGCCACTGTCTTGAGTGTGTTATTTTGTAATTTTTGTATACGTGAAATTTCGATCTTCATCTACTATATTAGTTTTATACACATATATATATATATATATATATATATAATTCTTGGTATTTTTTCAGTAAAAAAAAAAAAAAATATCAAAAATCACAAAGTTATTAAAAGTAAAATGTTTGAAAAAATAAACTCAATCAGAATATACGTCATAATCCTCTGAAAACATTTGAAGGAAAATAATTTTTGTTTTCAAATTTTTGACTAAAACATAATAATACGAACAATTTTCAAAATCGCAGTTTTTTGTCACGCGAATCGTATGTGTGTAAAAAAAAAATAGGATTTGACTACAGTGTGTGCTCATTTGAATGGCTGAATAGAAAAAGGATAATGTTCCAAAAATACATAAAATAAATATTCCAGCTGATGTTTTTTATAAAAAAAAAAAAAATAATAACTATTAAGATTTGATATTTTTGGAGATTAAAGCTTAGGTATTAAGTTGCTTATGTTGTACAAACTAGTTATCAATTCAAGTAAACATTAAGGAAATTAACAGTTTGTTTTTATTTTCCAAAAATTCAATTTTTGGAATATTATCCTTTTCCTACTCGGTCGTTCATTTTTTAACGGTCAGTTTATTTTTTTGTTTCAGGTCATATTGCCTTACGAGAAAATCTCGGTGGTGCGCCCTTAAACGACGTATTTTCAATAAAACAACACGTGATAGGTTTGCAGCCTTACAGGTTTATATCTCAAGCACGACGGAGGGAAATATTATTGATCACCGATTAACCCGGCAGGCACCTACGGCAGCAATGAGTTGATAATGCATTACGATATTACGTATTATGTGTATGCATTAAAACCTTTCTAAAACGGAAT
The DNA here is from genome assembly GCA_027580255.1 of Therioaphis trifolii. Taxonomy (NCBI): domain Eukaryota; kingdom Metazoa; phylum Arthropoda; class Insecta; order Hemiptera; family Aphididae; genus Therioaphis; species Therioaphis trifolii. The sequence goes on along the minus strand of CM050406.1, from coordinate 41,764,209 downwards.
CGACTGGTACCGACAATGTTTTCCATCTCAGAGGGGATGAAAAACTATTAGGTATATTTTGAACCAGGACTATTATTGATACGTTTAGTTTTAAGGGCGATTTCGTCTTACGGGGGGTCCGGCTTAGGTTGGTTTTATTGTACACATTTATAAACCACTGCAAATGATATCGTTATGAACATGGCTGTTTTTACGTTAATTTTCTGCTTAAAGTCTGTTTAAAACTTTTTTGGTGTATCTGATCACAATAAAACTTGGAACATAGATATAAAAACATTTTCCTAATCTTTTGGTGGCAGAAAATTTCTAATGAGTTATAACTGTTATAACAATTGAAGTTTAAATGAGTTTCATCTAATTGAATATTTTATGAGGGTTTAATTACAAAAAAACTCACCAAAAATTATACAAATAACCGTAAAATACGTAAACAGTATTTAAATAATAATATATTATATTACACTGAACCTTTGCTCAGAATCGTTTTATACTAAAAAAATAAGTCATCATTTCTTTAAAACTTAATACATTCATCACCAATATCTTGTCCGAGGACCGAAGGACGAACTTGTACCACCATCATCTCACTTACCAGCTTTTGTTTATTTTAAAATTTATTATTTTATACTGTGTAACTTTTATTTAGCAAGAAATAGAAAAAAAAATAGTGTTTTATTAACAATATTGAAATTATCATTAAAAATCATAAAAGAAACTTGTTTAAATTCATAAAATAGTATATAAATAAGAGTAAAATGTTTCAACAAAATATATCTATCAAAAATTATTTATTTATCCTTCGTTTTAATTAAATATATATTTATTTTATTTTTATTTATTTATTTATATTTTTAACACCCCAAAAGGGGTAAATGAGTACATGAAATGTCGTACAAGCTTAAATCTAGTAATAATAACAGTAATAATATATATATATAAGTAAATTAATTTTACATAGTTAAAGAACATTAAGTAAATTAAGAACTATTCATAACAATATTTTTTAACTTAGCTAGAGAGTCAAAACAAAAATCAAAATTAGGTATTTCATTACAATGATTCAGAAGTCGGTACTCCGGACTATATGCAATTAAGTTACTAGAGTACTGAAGAACCAGAAAGGGAGGATTGTATCTAGAATTAAAAGCAGGTACTCTAAAGTTAATTTTTTGCAAAAACTCAGGACAAATAAGTTGCCCAGAAATTAATTTATAAATAAAAGATACATCATTATATAAACGTCTAGTAGTTAATGGTTCTAGACCAAGTTCTTTAGCAATAGCATCTAATCCTACACCAGCCTTACGTAACTTAAAAGCTATAATTCTCAAAAAACGTCGTTGTATTTTGTTGAGTTTTTCAATTAAATTAATTTGTTTAGGATTCCAGACAACTGAAGAGAACTCTAAAATTGATCGGACAAGGGAGCAATATAAAACCTTTAAACAAATAATATTTTTAAAATCCATACAATTACGTTTGATAAACCCTATAACACGCAATGCTTTACTATATATAGAATCGATATGGGCATTAAAAGTTTAGTCTGAAGACATAAACACACCCAAATCACGTATGGTAGAAGTGTAACTTATAATAAAACCATTAATCGTGTAAGGAAAAATAGATTTATTTTTTTGGCGAGTGTAAGAGATACATTTACATTTATCATATATAAAAAACATTAGGTCGTATAAAGTACGACACGCGCCTGCTCGTGTAATACACAGTGTTGCGCCTGCCGAAAGGTTAAAAAAACGCGACGTTTACGGCCGCGTTTACACCGTGAGTTCTACACCGCGTCGGCGTATTCGTTTCCGAGCGCGCGTTTCGCCCGACGACGGCCGCGTGATAATGTTTCCGACGTCGTCGACGACGTCTTCTCCGCGGCCGCGTTCACGTCCGACGTCCGACCCCGCAGAGACCGGGGAAATCCGGTGAAAATAAACGAAAAAAAAAATTCAAAAAAACACGTCTTTCCGCCAGGTCCCCCTGCGTTATCTGTCGCGCGCACAAAACACACATTACGTCCGCCGCCGCGCGACGCTATTAGTCACGCGTTGTTCTACGAGCGGGTGATAATTCGATTTCGGGTGATTTTTCTTCACGCGACTCCGGCGACGGTATAACGACATTATACGGTAAACAGACACGTTCGAGCACTTACGACGCTGTAATGCGCTTTACTAAATGACCGTGAACGCAGTGACCTAAAACGAAGCTGCTTTTTTTTTTTTTTAACATTTTTTTATTATTCTTATTTTACTCGTACTGCATATTAGTGTTGAAAGTTTCGTTTTGTTTTTTGTTTTTTTTTTTTTTATTTATATAACGTTGAAATGAATTTGTTGAAAATTCACAAGATTTTTTATTCGTTTTTGTATATTTTTATGTATTTTTTTCGTTTTGGTAAAAGAAATTTCGTTTTCGAACGGCCATTGAGCCAATTACACCTATATACTATGTAGGTACTGTAGAAGTCACGCAAGCATGAAAATGAAAAAATGCCATGCCATTGTTACGTCGTAATGAATAGTGGTCGTAAAACGCGACCGTTTGGAAGATATGCTCTGGAAAAACGCGGAAAAATTTTAAAATCTTTCAGCGCTTTTTTCCCGGCCACAACTCGTACGGCTGTTCCCGTGCGTCATTGGCACTCGTCGTATTGTGTGTTGTGTCCGCACGATCTTCACCACTCACGTCTTCAAACAGAGACTGCGGATACCACCGCCTCCGTAAACCTCGTATTTATCCACAAACGTAATTTACCTCATTTTTCGTCCATCGAGAGTTCGAAATTTCTACGATGATATTTTTAAGAGTTTTTCATTTTTTTTCCCCCCTAAATAGATCACGGGGTCACGGACTCGCTACGAGTGGTGTACGTACTCAGAAAACGTATAAACTGTTCGAGTATAACTGTTGAAGGTTCAAAGGGAAAACAATAATACAAAAAAACTTGGTGAATTTAACGGAAAAATGACTTATATTTCAAAAAAAAAGGAACAAACTAAGTTTAATAATTAATTAAAAATCACTCGTATGACATAATCCGCACGACGGGGAACTGGAAACCTACCGAACGATATGGCAGTCGGTGCAATGCCAGAATACTCCGACTATTGCCCCATTGACTGTGCCACAGGTATCAATCAGTGCAATGCCGGAATACTCTGACTATTACACTATTGACCGATACCAGTACCGTCCGATAGGTCTAAGAGGGATTTCTGTTCACCTTCAATGCGCAAGTCTGCCCGGGTGGGTCTTGCTGCACGTCAGGTGAAAGACTTTTGTTCAGTGATGTGTCGTGTGGCCTTTTATACCCGTTTTATCGGCGGTTGGATTTCGGCGGTCTCGTGTTTTGTGACAAACTTTGGTAAAACCGTAAAATCACAATCGCCGACAATGATACAAATAATATTAAAACAACATGCTAATTAGAAATTCAGTATTTCACTAATCAATATTTTGTGCGATTAAATTATAATAATAAAAATAAAAATAACAATATACATAATAAGTATACCCATTACGAGATGTATACTGTATACATATACATACATGCACACATATATAAATAATAATAAATTATAATAATTATATTATAAGAGACACAGCTTAAACAATAACAATTATAACAGTATTATTTCCAGATCCTTATAACGTGCACTTTTATCCGTTGTTCACCACGTGTATTCGTGGAATAATTTGATAATCCGTTGTACAGGTTAGCCCGCTGAGTATCGGAATAAAAGGACTGAGTTCTGTCCATCTGAGGCGAGAGTTCAAAGAACGCACTTTCCCCGTTAACAATGATTTTATTACATAGTTATAATAAAAAAAGATAATTCCGATGTTTTTATCCACATTACACGAACTATGAAAAAAGTAGTATATTAATATTATATTATATAGTTGTTACCGGCAATATGTTTAATTCAGGCATCGTGTATAATGCCTAGACATTTTATAAAATGACTGCAACAGCGTGGCAAAGTTTATAATAATATACACATTTCCTAAACATTATAATACATAACGTCTTATCAAAGTTTGGCTAATATATTAATTATAGCTCAAATTTGAAATACCCACTGATATTGACAATTTAATGGTAAGCCGTTTTCGTCTTGTCCGATTTTATTAGACTTGTGTTCAAATTAATTTCATTACGGTGTACAAAGTTAAGACACATTGTTAACAATAATTACTACTGAGTGTTAAAATCCAGTTCAGTTTTGTTCTATTGACTTCTTGGTTAAATATTAGTACGAGACGTTTTTATAATGAACTAAAACTAAAAAAATAATTTAAAATATTTCAAATGTTTCATACTTTGCCTCGGAGTTGCAGTCATTTTATAAAATGTCTAGGCATTATATACAATGCCTGAATTATACGTATTGCCGGTTTCATAGTTACAGTTTATTTATTTTTGAATTGATTTGAATGTAAGCAACTCATTAACAATAGTGATATAATACGTTATAAATAAAAACAAATCAATTGAGTGTTCAAACTGAAAACATGTTTTAAATAGTATTAGTTTTTCTTATGAAAATCCTAGTTTTTTTCTTCGTTGAGTCAAAATGATAGTTGGTTAAATCAATTCATGTGATCATACAATCAGAACATGTATGAGTCATAGAAAACAATGACTATAAAAAAAAATTTATTTAACTAGCTGAGAATAAAAGTTATAGAATCAGTAATTATTATAGCACGTACCAAAAAAAAAATTACTTGTAAACTAAAAAAGTTTAATACTTATTAAAACTGAAAATAACCTCCAACGACTATATAGCAACCATCATTTTTATAAGTTATAATCTCTTTCCATAGACTAAAGTAATATCATGGGATTAGCATTTTAAATAATTTTCACCTTATTTCTAACCTTCGTGAAATCACCGTATAGGTAGCAGCACCACTCTGCCACAGCTAAAACACGCCTATCTCCTACAGATTAAGAATATCAAAAGTTCTATGCCGAGTTAAATTTCATTGTTTTTATTCCAAAATATTTTTTGATAACTGAACAAATATTATGACTCAAAGCTCCTAACAATATAAAATAGTTTTGAACTTTTTTAGGTGAAATTAATTATAATTAAAATGAGTTTGTAATTATATGCATTTAATAATTATACCTATTTTATTTTGTCTGATTTTCAAAATACTCGGGTATAGTTATCTTATTCATAAACCATACAAATAACAAAATATCCAATGAAATGGAATATAATTTAACGTCTACGAAAAACATTACTCTTTAACTCGAGAACTCTAGAATCTTACTGACGAACAGCATCCAACTATACATTTTTTGACCCCGGAAGTTTGTCGGCCTTCTCGTCGTTTATAATTTAACTGATAACAGCTACACTCTCGCGTTTTCAATTTCCATTAGACAAAAAATAGACATTTAGTAAAAACGGAATTCGAGTTGCATACGATACGCTCTAAGTCAGGGGTCTTCAACCCGCGGCCCGCGGGCCACATGTGGCCCGTTTTGTCAATATTGCGGCCCGCGATCACATTTGAAATAATATAGGTAGCAGGCATTTTGTCTATTCCGACTAAATTAAAACGGCCATGATCCATCGATTTTGAAAAATTGGGAAAAGTGCGATAAAATAAATTAAATTACCTACTTGCATGCTATAAATGTTGGCTGTTTTAATGATATTAATACTAGTTTGTAATTTAAAATTTATGATTATGAAAATTGTAATAGTAAAACTGAATTTTAGTTTAAAACACATGTTTTTACTACGGATGCGGCCCGCGAGATTCGTATAAAACAATGTGCAGCCCGCCCTCTCCATTAAAAGGTTGAAGACCCCTGGTTTAAACCATTATACATTGTTCGAACGGATAACGTAAAAGTTCGACTTGAAAATATTATCGAATTTACTATGGTGATTATTATTAAGTTTTTGGGTACTTAAAATCTACAGTAACGGGTAATTCAACTAACTCGTCGTATTTAATATGAAATTTACAACATTTTAAATAATTCGATTCTCGCTTCACACGAGAATTTTAATGTAACCTGCAAGTGAGGTGAGTTTATAAGTAGCAAACAATTGTTTTTATTTTGAAAAAAAATTACCAAGTTCAATAGCACCATCGAAAAATATGAATATTATATTAATACAATACTCTACATCAGAGGTTCTCAAACTATGGTACGCGTACCACTAGTGGTGCGTGGAAAGCTCATAAGTGCTACGCGATGAAAATCTCCTTTTATAAAAAACAATCAGAATGAATCATTATTCTCAAGTTCTACGGTTTCTAATCTCTTTTATGTCAACTTATCTGTGGGAAAATACATTATCCCACTTATTGTACACAAAAAATAAATATAGAAATAAATTAAACGTATAAAGTGATTTAAGGCTTTGAGTTACCAATAAGGAGCCCGATATAGACGTCATCGGCCGTTCAAAACAACACCAAACGTCGTACTGAATTATAAAGTAAATCATAAAAATAATGATAATATTTGTACCTAAATTTGTAATTTAATTTCTTTTTGTACATTCAATACTTATATTTTCAAAATTTTGTAGTTTCTAATAAAATTAATTTCTTCTTCTTCTTCTTCCGTGACTTCGGCCTTCAAGACCATGTCGTCCAACAGATTTGTCTATATATAGTTTCCCTATCTAAAGCTATCTTCTTCCAATCCAATCCTGGTCTCACTTTCTCTATATCTTCTTTGATTCTATCTTCCCAGCGTAACCTCGGCCTTCCATGTGGTCGTTTTTCTTTCGGTGCATTCTCTTGTACTATTTTTATCAATGACCCTGTTTTTCTCCAAGAATGTCCTTCCCACTTCAGTCTTCTTTTGGTGATATCTTCTTTAATGCTTGGTCTTTGATACAAATCCTGAAGTTCCTTGCTTTTACGTATTCTCCATTCACCCGTATGTTCGTCTATGCATGGTCCATAGATTTTTAAAATTGATTTCTATACAGATAAAAAAAAAAAAAAAAAAAAAAAAAAAAAAAAAAAAAAAAACGTTAAAATTATGAATAAGCAAAAAAAAAAAACGTCAGGTGGTACGTAAAAATTTCAAACTGGGTAGGTGAATATAAAAAGATCGAGAACCACTGCTCTACAATCATCAAACAGGTTGTTATCTATGGTCGTGAAGCGACACAATGTGAATAAAACAAGTGTATACAGAAAAAATTCTGAGGACCCGAATTTGAATTTCTCACGGCCTCATTAAACCAAATAAACGATAACTGTTACAAAATGTGTTTTATAGAGCTATGCGTATTAACAGCTATGAATTCAACTACTCAATGAAAAAGAAAAAAAATCGTGATTTCGACGCAATAAAATAACTACTTGTCGGCCAAAATGTAAACGGACTAGTTGAAAGTTTAACTCAGTGTTCGCAGCGTGTGTTTACGAGAAAAAGCGCGGCGACGAAATAATCGTATTTATATTTTAACAAAAGAAAAAAAAATTGTAAAACGGTTTCACAGGGGAATAATTACGATGAAAACGACGACGTGAACTCCGGAGACCATAAGTCCTCGGCGCTTCGAAACGGTCGTCTGAAAACGACGTCGTGCGTTCTCATTCGCGAAACGAACAATCGCGTCCAGAGTTATGGCGTTGCCGTGTTTCGGCCGGCGCTGTCCGAACTCCAAAAAGTCCGCTCGGGAAAAATATATACACCCGAAAAACAATTCGGCGCACGCCGGGGATTTCGCGATGTAGCCGGAATACGCGGTTACGTCCGGTATCCGCGGTTCGTGCTCGCTACAACCGCGCCCGCCGCCGACACGAACAATGAACAGCTTATTTCCGTAATTCCACTATAATATATACGTTTACGTGTGTGTATGTGTGTGTATGTGTGTGTGTGTGTGTGTGTGTGTGTGTGTGTGTGTGTGTGTGTGTGTTTGTGTGTGTGTGTGTGTGTGTGTGTGTGTGTGTGTGTGTGTGTGTGTGTGTGTATGTGTGTGTGTGTGTGTGTGTGTGTGTGTGTGTGTGTGTGTGTGTGTGTGTGTGTGTGTGTGTGTGTGTGTGTGTGTGTGTGTGTGTGTGTGTGTGTGTGTTAAACGTGGCTAGTGCAACAACAACAATATTTTGATGTACACATACATTGTGTACGTACACCCGAAATTCGCTCAGGTCCGGGTGTATTATATTATTATTATTATTATTACATTATTATGAAGACTCGACCGCCGCCGTCTGCTATCTGTGCACGCAACAATGCCCCGCGTCCGCCCACGCTTATAATAATAATAATAATGAGCACGACGGACGAACGGTGGCGCGGACGCGGATTTTATCGATTTCACAAAGCTCATCACGGCGCGCCGTAATTAGATGTCACTTTCTTTTATTGTGAATTTAATTGTGAACGCCGCGACTATAAACGAAACGTCTGCATGGCCGCCGCGGGCGACGACGGAGACGTATTTATCGTACAGGGTGTTGCGAACACGAATACGACCGAAATTTCAGCCGTTTTTCAAGCGTTATTTCCCGTCGAGAAAGTGACTTGTGAGGACCGGGGTCATCGGGTTTCTTCGTTTTTCTTTTTCTTCTTTTTTTTTATTTAATTTTTTTCAGCTGTCTTTTGAACTCGAACTTTTTTTTCGCACGACCAAACTCGTCATAATATATTATGTCGGCTTATTGAATCGTCTCGAACGTCACCTTTATTCTAAAACCACACTCGTGTAGTAATTGACCATTTGTGCGGTAGGCTTGAATTGTCACGCTCGACGTTGTCGCAAAACTCCGATAAACGATGTGACGTATCGATCAGAGATAATTTCATAGTTTTTACACGCGTCAAAGTTAGTCTGAAAATTCCTAGTTTATCAAAAACTGCACGTCATATTCGATTCGTAATCAGATTTTTGAAGTCTTCTGACGCTCGCTACATTTCAAGTACATAGTTGAATAATAGTAAACGCAACAGTCTAAAAATGTGTGTAGTATAAAATACGACGTTTTATTCGTATTCCTACAAGCAGTGAGCATCGCGTTTCAATATTTGATACATTTCATTAATTATCAACTTGGAAAGGACGTGAATATTAATTTTTAGCGGAAACAATTTTAGTATATAAAAAAAAAAAAGAAAAATAACGAATATTTTAGTTGGAAACGTCTTATGCACTCGTGTTTGGAACGACTTGTATTCAGGGTGAGTAAGATCTATTGGATAAAATACAATACCTTTGTTTCAAATAATTGTTTAAATTTTTTTTATAAATATCATAGGACTTTGCTACGACTAAATCGTATTAAAATATGTTGATGATTCTTGGAAATCAAGTTTTAAAGTTTAAAATAATTAATTTAAATAATTAAAAAAAAACGAAATAGTCATTTTTTATGTAGGGTTATTAGAAAAATTTTAGTTTCAAAATGTCTTGTAAAATGTTATTCAAGATTTCATAAAATCGGAAAAAATTATCAGAATAATCTTTATTAGAAATTAATACACCAACATTTTTCTAAAATCCGTTTTAGAAAATTGCTATGTTGAATTTCGTACCAAACGGTACATCAAATATAAAAAAAATAAGTTTTTTTAAATAGAGTTCTAAAAATAAAAATAAATTTTCAAATGAAATTTTGATATAGTGCATGACTCGAGTTTTTATTTAAAAGAAAAAAAAAATGAAAAATAATGGATTGGAAAAAAAGTTATCGCGTTAAACAGATCTGACTCACCCTCTATAGTACCGTTTAATTTGTGCCGTGGCTTAAATAATTAATCCGAATACCTCCGAACGTATTTATCTGTGTAATATAATTATACGCGTTGAGAAGTCGCGAGTTTTCTCTACTAACCGTTTTTATCTTTTTTTTTTTTTTTTTTTTTATTAATGTCTCAGCGTTTACACAACCTAATGAAATATTTAATATTCGCAACAATAAAACGGCTTGCTATTGATTCGCGACCACCGTTTCCCGATACAAACTTGCACGTTCGAAAATATCATTTTTTTTTTCGTGACGATATTGGCACCTCTCTCTACGTCTACAGCAGTTCCTAACTATGGTCTTGTGTCCGTCCAGCTTAAATGGTCTGGCACGTTTTTCGCACACGCCGATAGTGCACGAGTAATGAGAGCTCATATCAATAGAAAGAGAGTACTCGTCCAGATCGATACGCGACGTAGTGATGTTCTCTCGGCGAACGGAGCATAGGCATAATAATACGTGTGTAAAATTCCGCGTGTCAATAAATGAACGGCATACCAGCTATGGGCCGTGAAATCGCGAAAAATCTTTCCGACGAATTTTCGTGTTGTAAATAAATTATTCGTAAACGATCCAAGTTATTATAGACAGTGTGTCCAGTGAAATATTATATCGTTTATAGACTGTATATGCACGCGGACTCCACACGAGAAAATTCTTTAGACCTGCAGTGTAGATGCCCGACTGATTTGGAGTCCACTTAATTCAAAATAAAAATAAAAATTTGGAATTTAAATTTTTACTATCAACGCTATAATATTATTGGGCATTGCACCAATTTACTTGCGTAAACATTTTTTTAAATACCACAAACAAATTATCTAATATTGATATAATTATATGAAGTTATGGTACATTACTAGAAAATGTTTATATTTATATTAAAATTCGTCCATCGTGATCACGAAAAAATGTCGTACAATAGGATAATGATCTTGATTAGTGATATTTTGCCGCAATCAATTATACCTTAAGCTCTAAGCAGTATAATTGTTATAAATAGATATTTTGTGAAATAAAGAACAAGAAATTCGTATGATAATAAAAATAATTTGTTTGTGAGATTGAAAAATGTTTAGTGCATGTAAATTTGGTGCAAAAGAGCTATGGATAAATATGAACCATATTTTGTTTTTGTTTTTTTTTTTTTGGCGCAAACAGGCGATTCCCATATTATTTTGTATGTTCGGTGAATGTTTAACAATACGAACAATATTTGAGAGGAGTGCAATTTTTTAGTACCATTACCATTACTATTGCCTTTACGTAAAAAATTTGATTTATCAACTATTTATAAATCGTTGTACGGTTTACATTTAGTAGTGTACTTTGATTTTATCGAATGACGTACAATATTATGATTTGGATTCGTAGAGTATCACAGCCGTAGAGTTCTAGCAAGAGCCGTATCGAGGTCCCGATACGACATTGATTTTATTGTGGGGCCTGCACGTGGAGGGGGGGGGTGACGGAGCCTGCAGGCTCAAGAAAACTATCGGGGCCGCGGCGACGTGTAATCTAGTTTTCACCGGTGAGGTCAGAGTTTTCCGAAGTGGCGTCCTACATTAGCGGACGCGGGCGGCTTTTAAAGCGTTTTAATTTGATCTGCGCCCGTGTAACGATAACGTTAACGAAATGAGAATCAAACCGACGCGGCGCGTTAACTTTGTTGAAGTGCGCAAACGAACAAAGTATTATTTTCCCGGTGCCTTTGATTCGACTACCGTCACCGCTGCTTTCCGCTCGATTAGGTGTGTTGCCGTAACGGGATCGGTACGATGTCCGCCAACGCCGGACAAAAGAAAACGGTCATCGATTCCTGTGTGCCGGTTAGGTTAAGTTAGGTTAACCTAACCTAACCTAACCTAACCTAACAATGCAGTGCCCGAGATCTGCCGAGGCTCGTGTCCGTAGGCGCACCGGACGGTCGTGTAACTGTAGGGACGACAAAAATATATCGATATACCTACCGATATTTTTTCCGCCATGCCTAGCTGTCAGTGACGATACGTACGAATGACGTATTGTTATATTTAAAACATAATGAAAACGTGAATTTGTTCTGCGGATCAATATTCTACTATAACTATCAAGAGTACGAATTATGGCCCGTTATCGCAGCCGCGACTCGTGGAGCGTTTAGGTTAGGTTAGGTTAGGTTAGGAAATCAAAATCGTTACCATTCACAAGATTTTACGAGATTTATGACATTTCACAATTTTTTCACACCGCAGTCGTTACGGTTGCACAACGTTGTCGTGTCATTCACACATAAGCGCCAGGTTTTGGAAATGTCATGGGGGGGGGGGCTAATGGCTGAGTTAAAGTCGAACTAAAAAACAAACAAAAAAATCATTATTATTATTATACATAGGTAGTCAAAAATTACTTTTATATCCATTATTTTTATTTAGGCTAATGAAAAAGTATTTTGCCTTATTTTTGTTTGGTTAGTAAAATTTTGTAAAGATTTTGATAATAACAAAAGGCCCGACTAATGCTTTTCATGGGCAGCAGAGCCCCGATTTTACTATTTCATATCCCCTCCCCCCGTACTTGGTACCTATGTATTCACCTATACCCAGGACCGGCGCAAGAAAAATGTGATGGGGGCTCTGCTGCCATTTGGAGTCTTACCAAATTGCCGACTCCAAATACTATATTTACATTCATAAAAAAAAATAAATAAAAATTATAATCAAACAATAATAACGGATGACATTTTAAAATTTTTAAACGTTTTTCTATAAATCAAATACATATTATGTTAGTTAAGTCAAAAAACCAAATGAACTTATGTAGCCATAAGATGTTTATATTATTAAATTTATCAATATGGGTAAATGATTTGTTAAAATAATTAAAACTCATAAAAGTAGATAGGTAGTTAAAAAAATAAAAATAAATAAAACTAATATTTTCGATGTAATTGTAATTCATTCTTATATATTTATTATAAATTTAAATTATAAAATAATAAAAAAATATTTATACAATAATATTGTGGTCTATATACTTATATGGCGTTCTTTGACGAGTTGCCCAATTTTCAATCATTGAAGTCATGTCGATCTCATCCAAAATGTCCTTAGATGAGTTCAATACCACAAGATCAGTTTTATTAGAAGTTCTAAAAATAGATATCGGTAGACAGTATTCACATTATTTAATTTATTCTGTGGTATTCTAAATATACATTTATTTTTACCCATAATCGATCGCCCACTGATATCGGGAATCGGGACTATTTTAAAATGTCTTGTGTGTGTGTGAAAATTATAAATATTTCATTAATCCATTTCCATTTCAATTAAATTAAATTTTTTATTTAACTACAGTAAATAGGTAATTTTTCACAATATAAATCTGACTGCCCCCAAGTTCCGACTCTATCATTACGATGACGGGTCGTCATGACCCCCAATACCCCACTTCCCTCCAGTCCTGCGGCTATACCTACCGTCGTGTGGCGAACCGAAATTATTGTTAAGTACCTTTTATTCACGATGACGTTTTATAATCCCCTCCGGCTTCCGGTCTCAGCGTACACGCGTGTATATACTATACTTGACGCGATCACGAGGGGGCGGCGTTTTGTTCGTGTTATAATATCTCATTCACTGCAGGGACACCGGGCAGGAGTTTGTGATATTATAACATTCAAGTCCGTGTCCTTACTGGCCGCCAGAGACTGTACGTGACTGCGCGGTGGTTGCGACCGGTACACGAGGGCCGACTGGTCCGAGGACTTTTTTTTTATAAATTTTGTTTTTTTTTTTTTTTTTTTGTTTTTAAATTAATCAATCTGTATATAAAACAATCTGTAAATATTATTTCCTTATACAATAAGCACAAATCATATTAAAGTAAGTTACACAATAATATTAAATTAAACTAGTATACCCGTTGCCAAAATTCGCAATAGATAATTTATTTATATAATAAAAAGTATAGGTGCAATCGAATCAATAAATAAACTTATTTTAACAAATCAATAAATAAGTATAATATCGAAAATTCAAAGACATATCGAAGTACGTAACAGAGAGTGTTTATTAAAATATGTGTTCCGCAAACTTTCCTCCAACTCGACGAATTTAAGCAGTTAATAGTTCAAAAAAAAAAAAAAAAGCTTGATCCACTGAGTGTTCTGAGAGTAAAACGATCAGGATCCATTCATTAGAAGAGGAGCTATGAGAATTCGAATTGCTTGAGTGAATGTGTCCCATAAGAAATGTACAGGGGTGAATCGCGTTTGAGTATGACTTGAGTGAGGTGGGAGTTGAGTAAATTTCAACGGTTTATAACATATATATTGTGTCTAAATACCTTTCATTAAAAAAAAAAAAAAAAATGAAGGAAATCGACCGGATAGAACGGACAGACTTTAGTTTTCATACGTTTTTTTAATATTCAAGATAAACAATTACTCTCTAGTCTCTACACTACTCGCCTTGTCGAAACCGAACACCGAACTCGACTGAAAAAAATGTATGTGTGGGCGTATGCCGATTTCGAAGTGGCCGATCGGCTTTTCCGTTCGGTGTTACCGATCGGTATTATAGTGAGGACGCGCCTTAACGAACACCGCCAACGGGTTTTTTTTTCTTCAAAAAACACACACGGAGCTCGTTGACGTTTGTTTCGTCGAGGTACCTCACCGTGCAGTGCATATTTTTATCGTTCATCGTATTCTGATAAATTTCTATTGAAAGTGTCAATTCGTTGAACTCGGTATACGCGTAGCGCGGCGACGCGCGAGTCGATTCGGATCGATAAACTTCTCGGAACAATTATTCGTGTCTTCACGACGACGACGGTGTCAAACACATCACTGGCGGACAAAAAGGACGTGTCGCAGGCAGCTGAAACCCCTTAGGTCACCGTGCCGCATAATAATACGAATTTGCGGTGAATTATCGTTGTCGATTAATTCGCTTAAACGCAACATTTTTTTTTTTTTTTAAATCCTTTCTTTTCTCACATAGAGAGTGATAGAGGAATCTCTATTCCGAATTTCGAGTTTGTACGTTAGGTGTAGTTTTAGAGATATAGCCATCAGTCAGTGAGTGGTGTTTGGATTTATAAATTCAGATGGCACAAGATGCACTCGGTATTTTAGATTCCGAGTGAATCGAAGGATCTTATGGTTTTACAATGATGTTTATTTTGTTTTTTTTGTTTTTTTTTCTGCATACACTTTTTCGTATAGAAATCCTTGTCCAAAAGTTTCGTCCAGCAACTTTTTAGATTTGAAATTGAACCGAGATGGTACTTTAGAGAGGTCATTTTTCCAAAATATCCATAGTTTTTCCAGTAATCAAGAACGACGATCGAAAAACTGAGTAAAAACGGTAAAATCGGTAAAAATCCGCCGTAAACGAGATTTTCACTGTTCAGATTTTAGGTATTTAGTCATAAATCGAAAAGTATTGAAGCTAGAAACTTGAAAATTATATCCAATATCAAATACATACTTTTTTATATTGGACAACATTTTCAAAACAATTATAGCACTTTTGACTTAAATATAGAACTTTTAATTTACCAAATTGTTTGAAAGTTTTTATGTAATATAATTTTAAATATTCGACAAAAAGTTCTGAAAATTTGATATGACCTTACTCATATACCTACCTAATTATCCTAACAAAAATACAAAAATCGTGACTCAGGATTTTTTTTCATACGCACTTAAATAAATTATTATACGATTTTTTACGATATTGTCTGATTTCTTTTAAGTTTATTTCTAATAAAGTATTGAGTATTTGTTAGAAAGTTCTGAAATTTTAATAAAAGTTTACTCTTATACTAAACTATCAATACCGAAAAAATATCAATAATCGTGACTCAAGATAATAATGTATACGATAGAAATTATATTACACTGAAGCTTAGCTCAGAATCGTTTTATACTAAAGAAATGAGTCATCATTTCTTTAAAACTTAACACATTCATCACCAATATCTTGTCCGAGGACCGAAGGGACAAAGGACGAACTTGTACCACCATCATCTCACTTACCAGCTTTTTTTTTTTTTTTTTTTTTTTATCGAAAAAGAATATATACATAATAATTTAAAATACATAACATTTTTTTTTTTTATCTATTATTATTTATCTCCTTTAAGCTAGGCTTGTGTTGGAGGTAGAGAGTTAGAGTTTTTAAATAATAAATTGAATTACAATATCATATTGAGTACTGTGCGTGACGGCGAAGATCGGTCGACGAGTATACAGTTGGTGACTGCACGGCGGCTTTTCCTGTTTCGTTGAGCAAACACGTCATTTTGTTTCGGTTTTTTTTTTTTTTTTTTTACAACATCGTAATATAATCGATATCGTAAATCATACACGCGAGTGTGTACAATATACGGTTTCCTTTGATGTTACCCGCTGTGTACACTGTGTGTTGTTGTGGCGGTTTTTTTTTCTCTCCGACGTTTTCCTGAAATAAAATATTATATTTATATACGCGTGTAACGAGTTTATTCCTTTTAGCTTTTACTCGGGAATTTAATATACGAAAGAAAAAAAATCAAAAAACTCCGTGATCGCTAGCTCGCGAGACGACGACGACGAATAGACAAAATGACATTGGGAAATATTTTCAAACTCGTTTTACGGATTTCGTTGTTAACTTTCGTCGCTGCGAGATAAATAACAGCAATAACATAAATATTAAGCAGGGTTTTCGGTGGATATTATCGCGCGAATTGCGGACGGCACGGCGGCGGCGGGTTGTAGTTTAACATTTTCCGGGACGCGGCGGAATATAAACAGGAGTTTAAAATACATCGGTCTGTTATAATTATCTGGAGAAAAAAAAATCATTAATTTAGTAATTAATTTTTAACGGTTTTTTTTTTCCGCGGACGAGACGAGAGTCTTTATGCCGCACGATAACCATAATACAAATAATAATAATATTATTATTATTATTATGACTGCAGAAATAAAAAAAATAAAAAATCATCGTGTAAAAACACTATGGCTCTGTGGGATCGCAACGTTATGGCTGTATAGGATGATTTTTTTAGCACTTAACCCTGTGTAATGCATCGGTACATTTGAATTGTTTTCGTATAAATTTAAAAAAATAATAGAATCCCATTTTTATGAAAAAAAAAAAAATTGTTCGCTATACTTTATCTCCTTAATTTTTTATTTTTTTTTGGTTTTTATAGTTTTATTAAAAAGTAACCCCTATAATATATAACATAATATTATGAAAGATGATACACAATTAGCATATTATTAAGTTTATGAAGCAGTGATGTAGTGATACGACATTTTTGCAGGGACCTTTGTGGCTCCTCGTTGCAACTCTAAACTTAAAACGATCGTATCTCTTAAAAACGATCGGTTTAACCACAAAAAAAAAATAATAATAATAAATAAATTTTAAATCATTTATAAAATGTTCTCTTTCGTTATATTATAAAATTAATATCGGATATCGTTTGAGAAAAATAAGAAAATCAAATAACTTTTTAAAATGAAAAGTAAGTGCTTTAAACTGTATCTAATAAAGTGTTGAAATGTGAACACTAAACATGGATTTTATACTAAATATAAATGGTAAATAGAGGGTTATACATGAGGGTGAGAAAATCACTCTGCATATAATAATATTATATATTTCACGACCACACGACGACGGAAACGGAGTGCTGCTAATGATTTACGACGGACGTCGTGGCATCGTCTGAAGCGGGACAAGGCCGGCAGAACGGTGGATTTGGTATACGCCTGACCCGTCACCGGGACGACAAGGGCCACGACGTAGGAGAAAAAAATAATAATAAAAGAAAGAAGAAACAAAAAGGAAGAAAAAAAAAACGCATCGGTACAAATAAGAGACACGTCGCGTCACCCACCACCCAAAAGCTCGGTGATTTTTTTTCCCCTATTTTCTCGCCCGCGGTCGTCTTTTAGCTTTTAAACGATTTCGGTTTCGCGTTTCGTCCGCCCGACAGGCCGCCGTGTTTTAAGTTGCGATCCCACCGCCCCCGCGGGTTTTCGTTCGGCGGCCCGTGTGGACGAGAACGGAGGTCCTACACGCCGAAATTCGACAAAACTTCGCACACGTCGAAACGCGATCGTCGCACCGGACATTTGTTGTTTTTATCGATTTCTTTTTAGATTCTGAGTGAAGCGAAGGATCTTATTGTTTTACAATGACGTTTATTTATTTTTTATTTATTTTTTTTCTGTAAACACTTTTTCGTATAGAAATCCTTGTCCAATAGTTTTGTCCAGCAAATTTTTAGATTCGAAATTGAACTGAGATGGTACTTTAAACAGGTCATTTTTCCAAAATCTCCATAGTTTTTCCAGTAATCAAGAATAACGATCGAAAAACTGAGTAAAAACGGTAAAATCGGTAAAAATCCGCCGTAAACGAGATTTTCACTGTTCAGATTTTAGGTATTTAGTCATAAATCGAAAAGTATTGAAGCTAGAAACTTGAAAATTATATCCAATATCAAATACATACTTTTTTATATTGGACAATATTTTCAGAACAATTATAGCACTTTTGACTTAAATATAGAACTTTTAATTTACCAAATTGTTTGAAAGTTTTTATGTAATATAATTTTAAATATTTGACAAAAAGTTCTGAAAATTTGATATAACGTTACTCGTATACCTACCCAATTATCCTAACAAAAATTCAAAAATCGTGACTCAGGATTTTTTTTATACACACTTTAATAAATTATTATACGATTTTTTACGATATTTTCTGATTTCTGAATTTTGATTTTCTGATGTTTTCTAACCAAAGGAAAAAAAACATGCTCACGCATAGGAATCCTATCGCTAGTACTTTTTTTTCGCCCGAACGATTCATAGGACTCGTCCGTGTGTGCGCTGTGTAATTTTCGCCACCGTGGTCTTAATTTTTAACGCCATCGTAGAATAATGCCCTAAACGTTTTTACGTATAAATATTAGATTTTCGAGAAGTACGCTACTAGCTTTAATGTCTCGTTAAATTTCGGCTCACGTGGTGACCGTGCGCGGAGTAAAGGGTAGGAAAACTCGCAGTACTTTGCGTTTTACTCGACCGTTATAAAACGATAAATATTTCCCGTTAAATATTCACGAACACAAAACGTTCGGAAAAATGTTCTACATACAAGTTCCGAGACCGAAGTCAATATTTGTTGAATTGGAAAAGAAAATAACAAAAAGAAGAAATAACTCGAAATTCGACAGTTGATCTTTTTTAAAACGATTGGAAAATAAGTTTTATGAAAGTATTTTTCAGAACTGGGCCAATACCGGTAACCGATATTAATATCGGCTGATAGTGGTACTAACAGTTTATCGGTTTTTTTTTTAAATGTTTTCATTAATCATTAAATAGAAAAGTCTTTTGAAAAAAATAAACTATTATGATTGTTTTTTTTTTTTTTTTTAATGTCTTATGTTCACTTAGTAATTATCACTTGTTAGTTGTAATTGTGTTGTATTTTAAAATGATAATGATACTTTTTGATGTTTGAAATAGTTGTTATTATTATTACTATACTATAAATAATATCAAGCATATTATTATTTATTTGATTAATATACGAGTAATTTTATTATCAATGATTTTACTAGCTTCAACAATATTACTAATATAACACTAATAAGTTGCTATTACTTGTAAATTTATTTAATAAAATGAATTAAAAATTCTTTATTTTTAAATTTGAAAATTTGTATTGAAGAACTTATTAGCTTTGAAGGAGCGCAATCTGTACTAATACATTGGTTTTAGTTGATATCTGTATATTGGTTTTTTGTTATCAGCTCATGGATCCTAAAATATAAAATACCGGATTAGTTATCGGTTTTATATCAGCCAATGAAAATCAAAAAATCGGATTCCGGGAAAAATTGGTGCACAAAAATGGGTTTTTTGAAAAAAAAAACGATTCTAAATCTTATATTTTCTACGATAATAGTGAACGCACTCTGAAAATAGGGCGATCGCCCCCCTAGGGATATTTTTTTGTTACCTGAACTATAGCGCCGTATAATATAATGAATATGAAATTCATAACTCATAGTTATAACTTATAACTATAAAGTCAAACTTAATAAATAATAAAAAACAGTATCCTTTTGAATATCTTATAAAATATTATTTATTATTTGATTATCAATAAGAACAAATATCGAATATAGCGCAACAAGAAGTCTAATAAGTATATTCTCTTTGCGTTTGCTGTGTAAAGTGGGGTAGATGTATTAAATCGTAAAGCAATGATAAGTCATTTTTCAATAAAAAATTATTCCGAGTGGAGAATCAGTTTTATATGAAATTTTATTAAAACAGTCGATTTCGTCCAAATTCAAATCACAAAAAAAAAAAAAATACAGTACGTTTTCAATTATTACGTCCTTGTTAATTAAGAATCCATGATGCCGATTCGCCCCCCCTTAAATAAGCTACAGATCCGCCACTGCTCGCGGTGCGCGAGTTATCGATCACTAGGTAGTAAAATTCTTAAAAGACGCAAACAAAATGCATCGTAATCCTCTCTACGTGTATTTTTCGCGGACGTTTCCACAAAATCGTTTGTACAGGACACCTATCGAAAACCGTCATTGTCGCGACTGCTCGCAAACAATCTGCCGTTTCACGCTCGTACGTCGTTAATAATGATAAATGACGAGAAAAATTGACGTGGTAAACAACGACGTAATTGAATATAAATTGGCGTTAATTATGTATTTACGCATTATTCATTACCGTTTAAAGGACGACCTCTCTCACCGTGCCGTGAGACCACGCGGTCCTGCGTCGTCGTGACGTGGTGTGATAAAATCAGCGCAACAGGACGATAAAACACGACATCATATCGTTACGTTCGGGCGTTTACCGGGTGTTTGCACGGAGTAGGTACGTTGTATCTTCCTGCGAGCACTGAGCATTGAAATAATTACCGACACGTGCGTATGCAAGGGCGTATTTCTGGGGGGGGCGATCCCCCCCCCTGGACATTTTCAATTTTTGTTTTTTACTTTTTTTACATTATCTGTACTATATTATAATATTCATTAGAAAAAAATTACGAAATTATTTAAAGTCATGGATTATGATGTAGGTGTGTAATATATTGAAAGAAGCGCTCGGAATTTACCCAGCTCGTATCGTATCGATTTTATAACGATAGATACTTTTAGATACACGTTATCTGATACTGAACGTTCAATAATTTTTTTTTTTTTTTTGTTAAACACGAAATAGTAATGATATTATTGTAGTACACGAATACGTCTTCACAGTTCACGTAGTACACTAGATGCGTGCAAAATAATAGATAGATTTGCTGAACACAAACGGTCCAAAGAATTTGTTTTATAGAATAATAACTTTAATTAGTTTGTGCTTCATTTAAAAGAATTTTATTTATTTTTAATCCTAAATATTATAGTTAAATTATTTTTGTTTATTTTTTATTCCTCAACATTACAAGTCTAAAAGTCGCCTGAAAATAGGGTCAGGGACGCACTTGCGTGTATGAAATTATAAAATGGAATTATTTTTATACGTGTATTCGTACCTATATCAGTGTATTTTCATAGGATTTTACACGAGATAGATGTTTTGCGTCTCGCATTGCGATTTTTTGATAATTAATGCGATCGCTAGTGGCCGTTGTTACGAGTAATCAAATATTTGTAAAACAATGTAGGTATTAAATCGACAGTAAAAAGTTGAATAATAGAGAACATACTTTTTCCCAAAGTCAAATATTTGTGTATCTTTTCCTAATTAATTAAAAATATATATCAAATATTCCTAGTGTTATTGTGTTTAAATCGATTGTTTTAATTACACTTTAGTCGAATGGCCTAGAGGTACAAATGTTTATTATATTGAATAAATTTAACGCTCAATTTAAGATCGGTACGTTGAGATTTGTTTTCTTTTGTGTCGACTTCTTTGATTGATAATCTGAAATAGTCTAGAATACGAAATATCATAAATAACCATTAATAGTTTGAAATGTGTATTTGATATTTAATATTTCAAATACGTGTTTAATATTTTGAAATTTCAATAACCATTACTCAAGCAGATTTTTTTTCACTGTAAATTATACGAACGGCAACCATTGAATTGGCTCCCAATATAAAGTTAAGTACCTAACCGAAAACTGAATTGGCTCCCAAGAAAGGTAATGTCGAATTCGCTCCTACTATAATTTTCAACAAGTGATTCTCAAAATATAAGAGTAGAAAAAGTACGCGACTTTTTATATTTTTAGCGACACAGTGCTGGATAACTGCTTGAAATAATCTAATCATTAACTGATAACGCATTAAACGGTCACTACTATCGTTGTATTTATACAATTTAACTACCTACATATAAGATATTTCACTGATATCATTAAATGCAGTACTCGCAGTTCGTCGCGATCCGTCGTTGTTTTTTTAAAATTTGTTGTGATTTGTTTAAAATAAAGTTAAATTTAAAATGAACAGTGTAGACTATTATATGGTATTATATGGTGTTCAAGCGGATACTGAAATTATAATAAGAAGCTCCAATGCACAAAGACCACACAAAAAAATTATTCAGTTGTATTAATTTTGATGGAATAAAAATATAATTTTCGTATTTTAAATTATTAAAACAGTGTAAGTCAGTTATATTTGTATATAAAATAATTGCAGAGCTGGGTCTTTATAAAAAATTTTCAGTTCTGATTTGTTTTCAAGACACTGTTATAACACGTCTTTTTACGAGCCGTACGAATTCTAATTTCGAATGAAAACCCTAAACAATAACCGCTTCAATCATAACGGAATCACATTTGAACTCAAGATCGTTGATCACATACACTATAAAGCCGCACAAGTACACGGATTCTGATTCAAAATCGTTTTTTGATTCTAGTGATATTTTTATAATGGTATACACAAGTATGGTGTCACCGAGGCAAAAAAAAAAAAAAGAGATGAGTATATGACGTCAATACGACGATATCCGGTTTCCGTATTCTGTTCTAAGATGTATTCAGTTTTCTTAAAAGGAATCGTTGTATAAATAAGTGACGACATCGAAAATGTTAGATTCGAATGACGATAAACAACAATTATTATTATTAGGCACCGTTAATTTTACGTACATAAATACAATATACGCTTGCTCGCTAGCTCATTAAAATAAAGTACGAAAATTAAACGGCATATAATAATTGTATCTGTGTATGTGTGTGTGTGTGTGTGTGTGTGTGTGTGTGTGTGTGTGTGTGTGTGTGTGTGTGTGTGTGTGTGTGTGTGTGTGTGTGTGTGTGTGTGTGTGTGTGTGTGTGTGTGTGATTTATATTTTATACGCGCGTGCGTAATATGAAATTATTTTTCCGGTCCGGTGATTAAAGGCAGCCTGCAGGGAATGATACGCAAGCAGAGAAGTGTAAATAATTTTTTTCTTTTTTTTCTTTTATATAGAAGTTTATTCCTAGTCGTTTTTATACATCCGCAAACGTAATAGTAATAATAGTAATGAGAAAAAAAATCTCAGATCAATAAAAAGTAAATAACGAAAACGGAATTATAACGGATAAACATCGGAGTAAAACGATAATAATCATATTATGAATGTTGCGCCCGAGTGTACACGATGTTATAACATGACAGTATTTCTCAGATTCGTTCGTGTTCCTAAGGTAATGCTTTTAAAAATATGACATAGAGGTCAAAACGTTTTTCGTTTTCGAGAGGCGATGCCGACATATTCGCACGCGTACGGTTTATTTCGATGTCGTCGTTGTAACGGTGTCCGCGATACGAGGCCGACGACCGGTCGTCTTCGAGTCGCAGCCTTCACAACAGTTTTAAGCGGAACAGGATCAATTTTTCGCCGCGATCTGTTTCTCTGTTTTCAGCTGTGCTCGGATGTCGATTCGATTGTGGGAAATTAAAAAAAAAAAAAAAACCAACCAACGAGGAAAACTATTCGTCGATTCGAGTACGGCCTCCTGTAGTATGGCGTCCTGGCTCTCGATCACAGCTGCGCGACGTAATGGAGATTCGACTATACTGTATTGTGCTTTTAATTCGATCGTTGCAGAGCGCGTAAAATTATACCGAATAAAAGACAAAAAAAAAAAATAAAAAAATAAAAAAAATTCGTTTTTCCCCGGTATTAATCGTCTCTGTACGACGTTCTATTTTTTTTTCCTCTTTTTTTTTTATAATTTATTTTATCGTCGATACCGAGCTCCGGCCGTATTGTAATACACACGCACATGACGACGGGCGGTCGAATAACTGTATTGTCGTTCGAAACGTTTCTGTATCGACGACACGTACCGGGAAAATTTCATCTATTTGAACGTGATTTGTCTGTCGCCCGTACGGGAGACGAGCAAATAAACGATTTACTTGTTGAAACAATACAATACCGGGTACACACACGCGCGTGTTGGCCGTACCGTTTTTAAAACGGAACGTGCGCACGGCCGCTCCTCTCGGATACACGGCGGCGGTTCGCGATCGTGTTCGCACAGGGTGTTCGACGGGTGTGTGTGTGTGTGTGTGTGTGTGTCGTGCCACGCAGACGAATCGATCGTGAGAATACAGACGATCGACACAAGGAGTGTACGCCGTAGGGAAAAACTCAAGGCTGGTGTCAGTGGCGGATTCAAGGGAGGGGGGGGGGCACGAGGGGCCTCCCCCCCATTGGTCAAAGTTAGGTTTTATTAACTCAATGGAGGGTAATTTCTCAAAACCAAATTATTTGCTAATATTAGCTTATCTAAAAAGGTCAATTATTTTTGCTGTGTAACTTTCCCACCAACCATAGCTATCTTATCTTAATTTATTTATGTCAAACGTTTATACTCGTAATATTGTAGATTTAATCCATATTTTATATTGCCGTATTGGTACTATCGTTTTAAAATAATAGTAATTACGCGGTCGTTGTCGTAATTCGTACAGTAGTTCGTAGTTTTCGTTTGTAGTTTCGCGTTCGATTTCTGTTTCATAATGTCACAAAAGTCAACCTAACTACATTGGACTGAACGACCAATAAAAAGGCAAAAATAAATACAGCTATAGACGCATTTAGAGAGACTGAAGATGGGTATTTTCCAAACATTCGTCGTCAACTTCTACTGATTTTAGCAGTATTACCAGTAACAACTTCGACGAGTGATCGGTCTTTCTCAACGCTAAAACGAATAAAAACCTATAGAACAACAATGTGGGAAAACCCTTTCAGACCCAATGTCCTCTCAGAAGGACATTCTTTTAAAATTAGTATTTATATAGTTTAAAATTGTTTAATCGTTATAAAAATGCATGTATGTTGTCATTAAACTAATGCAGATTACGAATATCATAATATCAATTATGTATTTCATTCCGCAAAAGTATTACACTAAATATAAGTTGAAAATATTTTGAAAAACAAATTTATGATAACAGCTGTTAATAAATGTTTATTTTGGAGTGGGACACTTGACTTGTAAATTCTGTTTATTTTTTTTTTGTTGTTACGGTATCATAGTTAACTAGTACGAACAGTCAAAACTTTCCCAATGTGAATAGGAGTGATAATATCTCAGCTGTTATGTATGTCCTCTCAGAGGGACATTGGGCTTGTGAGACGTCAACATATGATAATATAATAATAATATTGTTATCAGTTGACCATAAAATATGAATATTATTGATATTGTTTATTATATTTTTATTGAAATTATTATTAAAATGTACTTTATATGTGATCAAGTTTAATGTTCCTTCAAAACAAATATTTGTGATAACTGATATTAAATAAGTAATTTAATTGTTACCATATGTAGAAAAAACAATGTGTATAATAATATATCTAGGTACTATAAAAAGTATAAAGAAAAAAAAGTGTATATTGTTATGATTATATATATTTTTTAATTGTTTGATTTTCCTTATGTATCATGAGTATATAAATAATTATTTAAATATAATTATATTATTTGTGAAATGTTAATTAAAAATATTCCATTTATCATATCTCAAAATTTAATATATTTTTACATAGACTCCATAAACGCCAGATATCCTTCACAAAGCATAATAGCTTATAGGGAAGTTCAAAAATGTTTTGGTTTATTTATGCGTCATATATTTTCATGAAATAGAAAAAATAACAAATTTAATATAAACAAGATTAAATTTGAATTTGACATATTTTTGACTCCGTAAACGCCTGATGTCCTTCACAGGGGACATATCATTAACTCATTACAAAATGTGCGGAAAAAAAAAAAAAGTCTGAAAGGGTTAAACAATGATTCTTAACTTTCTTAAACCACAACTTGCAAATTTCCCACTGAATGAAAACATACTTTTTCAGCAAGACGGAGCAACAAGCCACACTGAAAGAACTTCAATGAATGCTGTGAATGCTTTGTTTCTGGGCCGCGTTATTTCACGCAATGGTGATATTCCGTGGCCTCCTCGATCTCCCGATTTAACGGCTTGTGATTTTTTTTTTTACGGGGATACCTCAAATCAAAAGTGTTTGAGGCCAATCCACCAAGAACTATCCAAACACTCAAACAACGCATTCGGGACGAGATTGAATCCGTTTCCATAAATATGCTGCGAGAAGTCATGCAAAATTTTAAGTTCCGCCTACAAGAATGCATAAACAACAATGGAGGTCATTTGGTAAACGTAGTACATAAAAAATAGTATTTTTTTGTATTGAACATAAAATTGTAACTCTTATACTTTATATTTATATTTATTAAAATTAATTAATTCATTAAATAGTAATCAAGTATTGAAATCATCCCGTTTCACTACCGGACCCTGTACATACTTATTAATTGCTGAAAAAATTTAAGATTTGCTTGCCCCCCCCCTCCAAAAAAAAAAAAAAAATTAAATCCTGGATCCACCACTGGCAGGTGTGATGCAAATGTCGGTGCACGACAAACCCACGAGTCCGTGGAAACTGTCACGAGCTCGAGAGAAAAGAAAAAAAACCTCGTTCGAGACGCGAGAGGTCGACGACGCCGCCGTCGCAGGACAGATCGTACGTTATCGTACGGAGTGTCGCGTGAGGAACTCGGACGACCGTAAAATTAATATTCGTCCGCCGTACCCCGTCGTCATGTTGACAGACCGGTGTGGTTTTCGCCGCACTTGACGGACGGACGAGCGAAGGTAATTATTTAAAAACAAAAACACTCTGCTCGAAAATTACAACGCGTTCAGTGTGAATAGGCATATCTGCACTCCGCGCGGTGATATAGTATAATGCGTGGTGCGGGCCGGGTTTACTGAAAGCGAATCGAGATTAAGTCCATTTATATTACTCCTTGCGCCGTTGCGCGAGAACGTTTAATGAGCAGCGAATGAAAACGGTAAAAATATTTCGACGTGAAAGGAAAAGGTACCGACGTGTGAGAAGATAGAAGGGTGAAAAAAAAAACAAAAAAACAAAAAAGCTCTCTATAGAAAAAACTCGACCGGAAGCTTTTGAAATAAAACTGTCTAATAACATCTGCCGAGTAAAGTTGTCGGTAAACTTAGCGAATCTAATAAAAAAAGCCTCTTTGAATCTTTTCACCGAGCGAGAATCGACATTCGAAAATTCCTGTTGGATTTCAATGTTGAAAAACAAAATTCGAAAAAAATTTATTTTTATTCTATGATTGCGACGATGGTAAATTTACACAGGAAATCGTAAATAAGAATTTTAGCAACAACAACGACACTAACCATGTAAGTAATAACTAGGGCAGAGGACTTGTAGCTCAAAAAAATCACCAAATATGCACTTAAATATACAAAATATGCATTAAAAATATGCTTTTTTAAATTAATATTTTTGATTAAAAAATTAGAATTTTTGTGTAGGTACTCATTATTTTAATGAATAAATTTTATTTTCAACTTTTTTTAACAACTGACAATTAATTATTTGAATTATTTGGACTCTTTGAATTATTATTTTAAGTGGATACTTCTTCAAAACTTTCAACTTCTTCGACTACTAAAAAACAATTAACAAAATAATTTAGTTTCAAATATTTAAGATTAACACAAATTTTTACCTTGGAAGTTGCATTGGACCATAAGGGTTTTTTTCAAATTGTCAAACATAAAACTATAAATTATTTAAAATATGCATCTAAAAGTATAAAATGGAAGAATTTGCCCTAAAAACCGAAAAAACGCAAAATATGCACTAAAAACTAAAAAAAAACGCAAAATATGCCCTAAAAACCAAAAAAACGCAAAATATGCATTTATGTGCACAATAAAATTTCAAAACTAGCTTTGTGGAAGCATGAAACGTATTTGTCTCGCACTCTGCTATTTTTGTGACTGTGCAAAAAAAATATGCAAATGCTACAAGTCCTCTGCTCTAGTAATAACATTCTCGACTGATATATTTCATACAGTGCGATACACATTGTAATGTTTGTAATAACTCGAGTCCTAGCGTACGGTTTAGTAGCATACAGTAATGGTACCTACAGTTAACGTGATATGACATTTTTCGCTTTTATGTTATGTCCGAACACTTTTCACGCCTTCACATGTGCGAACATCATCAATTTTACGATGTGTACTATGTAGAGCGTATACATTGTAATTGTCTAAATAATATGTTAAAATAATATAAATTTCATAGACGTATAATAATTGTTTGATCGAATATTTAACGTCTTTGATTTATTTTTATCGACAACATGGATATTAACGCTGTAATTTTGACAATTGTTATCAACATTTAAATGTTGCTAACGCTCTTTATAACGACAGTTGTATACCGATTTCCGATTTTACAATCCAAAATTACGATTCTTTTTAAAATTCAAATAAAAAAAAATTTTTTTTAAAAATACGTTATTCTAAAACCAATACATTTTTTGGTTTCACTCAGAATCTAAAATGTTCTTAATAATGTCGAATTTGAATTAGTACAAAACATAATTAATCAAATTTATTTTTATGAAACTTGGATTATAAATAGAAAAATGTATAACTATGTAGCAGGGTTGCAAAAAAAAAAACAGTTAAAAAAAACGTATAAAACGTTTAAAACTATGTTTATTTTTGTTTTAAATGTTTTATTTTTTACATACTTACTATAAACTGCTTTTCTAAACAGGGAATCTTTTTTTTTAACTTAGCGCTCAGAGCAAGTATAAGTTTATCATAAAAAAATTCAAAAACACTTGTTAGTTAAACTTAAATACTAAAACAAATAACGAAGTTGAGTGTATGTTATTAAATTAATATATTATATATATATATAGGTCGAAAGAGAGAAAGAGATATTTATAGTCAATAGTACAAGTAGTTATTAGTTGAAATAAAAAGTTTAAGTATTTTAGATTCTGAACGGAGTGAAGAATGTATTGATTTTACAATGATGTGTGTTTTTTTTTTTTTTTTTTTTTTTTTTTTTTTTATTTTTGTGTCTGTCGACACGATTTGGGGCAGTAAAAATGCTTCGATTGCCTTATATAGCAACTTTTCTGAAAGGAAAGTGAATCTAGTTGGTACTTTGGGGGGTCAAAAGTTAAAAATTTTCAATATTTTTTTAACGCGCCGGGAAAAACCCTTAAAAAATGAGGGAAAAACGGTATATTTTACGCAAAACCAGTTTTCGACAAAATCAAATTTTTTATTTTGCTATAACTCAAAAACTAATCGATGTAAATACTTGAAATTTTCACCAAATGTTTAGATTAGCGTTCTCTATACACCGTTAAATTTTCAAAGTATTTTGACTTTTATTGAGCTAATTATAGACAATTGAAATTTTCAATTTTTTTAAGTATTTTTTTTTTAAATAACGATAAAATTTTTTTTTTTTTTGCCAGAAAATCTTGAAAATTTAATACAAGGTTTCTTATAAGTTGTTCCATAACTGATAAAAAAAAATCCAAAATCGTAAGTCACAATTTTTTTTTATAAGTGCTCAAAGTTCCAATTTATACGAAATATGTAAAAATTGCGAAAATTTGCAAATAATTTTGTTGTTGAAAAATCGTAAAATTTTTTTCTTTTATAACTAAGTTTTGAAAATTTGGTACAAGGTTTTTCATTAGTTTTTCTTCAATTATCTGCAAAAAAAAACTCTACCGGATTCAGACAAAAAAATTTTATGAGTGTTTGAAATTTAAATTTTTACAAAAACACGTTAAACAACGGTTTAGCCTCAAACGATTTTTGCTATTTGTTTTTTTTTCAAAAAGTATAAGTTGTAGAAACTTGAAAATTTTATCAGTTGTTTATATTGGCATTTTCTTTATATAATTTTATTTTCAAAAGATTTCACTCATTTTTAATCAATTTATAGGCATTTGAAATATTCGATTTTTTTTATTTTTTTTTTTTATAAATGTTGATAAAAAAAATGTAGCTCGGACGAAATACTTGAAAATTTAATAGAAGGGTCCACATAAGTTGTTCTAACTCCCATTCAAAAATTATAAAAATACATAGGCACAAAATTTTTTTATAAGCGTTTATAAGTGCTAATATTGACAAAATTCGTCAAAATCATGTATATTTGCTATGTATTTTGTAGGTAAAAATTCATAAAAAATTTTTTATTAGAAGCTAACAATTGAAATTTTAATACAAGGTTGGCCATAAGTTCGGCTTACCATAATTGTAAAAAATACGAGGGTAATTCATTGTTATTAATTAAGTAAATTGTATTAAAATTTCAATTGTTAGCTTCTAATAACAAAATTTTTATAAATTTTTACCTACAAAATACATAGCAAATATACATGATTTTGACGAATTTTGTCAATATTAGCACTCATAAACGCTTATAAAAAAATTTTGTGCCTATGTATTTTTATAATTTTTAAATGACAGTATTTTAATTAATTATTAATAATCATTAGGTACAACATATTTTGATTTTGCTGTATACTAAAAAAAAATAGACGGCTATTTTAATATTTAAGAAAGAATTGTTTTTTAATTTTTGATTCAATTTAGTTTTAACAAGTATGCATTACCTAGGTACAATATATTATAATTGCCATATCATTAGTCCGGACTTCGCTTAATCCGGACAGCCATTTATAATACGTAAATTACGCTAGTTTATGTTATAGATTAAAATAAACAAGAAAACGAATTCTAAAAATACATATCCTATAGATGCGGGTTATTTCGATTACATATTTATCACATAGCTTATGCCATAGATTAAAATATACATGAAAACGAATTCTACAAATTTCCCATAAATTCAGGTTATTGCGATTACAAATTTATAATTTACGATTTTTGGTTATTTTGTTTAATCCGGACTTTCAATAATTCGGACAACCTAGAGCCCCATATAGTCCGAATTAATGAGGTTCTACTGTACTATATTGTTGCATCCACAAGACAATACAACGAGTTGGTTCTTGTTTCGTCAAGGTGAGTTTACATTTGTCATGTAATTGCTTTAATAATGATTTCTTTGTAAGAATTAAATATTAGTTGTAATCATGTGTGATTAATATTTTAGATTCTGAACAGAGATTATTTGTTTTTAAACCGATTCGTCGGAATGAAATATTTTTGGACCAATACCTCAAACATTATAACTGTAACCGATTTAACCCAATCTAGGATATTAAAATAAAATATATATTACAATTTAAGGCTGACATCTTCATCTTCGTTCAGAATCGTTTTTTTTTTTTATAATATAAAATAATTCCAAAATCTATCCAATAATGCCTAATCTAGCAATGCATCTCGTGTATCCCACCCAACTACTGTATCCTGTACTTAACTTACAATGATTTATCATTGCATTCAAATGTAAAGTACCATACAACTAAACTATCGTAAACCAGGTGATCCCATGATAGAAAGTGCTATACACTCCTCACCATTATCTTGTCCGAGGAGCGAAGCGACGAAGGACGAACTTCCACCACCATTATCTTATCGGCTTTTTTAATTTGTAACATAATGAGTTTAAAATTTTAAATGAAAAATAGTTTTAAATTTTAATCAAAGAAAAATTAAAATAATTTAATAACTTAAATTTCACTGTTATTTTACGAATGATTAATTTTTTTATCACACATAATATTTAAATGTACGATACATTTACCAGAATATAATTTTATTTTTTTTTTTATCTTAAATAAAACGTTTAAAACATAACTACTCGTTTACAACGTGTTGAATACATATTTAAATCATACCGTTTAAAAAACTTTGCAACCCTGGTAACTAGTACCTATTTAAGTAAAAAAAAAAAAAAAAAAATTTAGTTGATTTTAAAGTAAATAAAACATTTTAAAAAGCTTTGATTGATAAAAAATTACTTGAATTTCATGTGAAAAATTACGTGTTATCGGACATTTCTAACTGAAATAGTGAAAAAACACCATGATCTGTTGTAAATCCAATAGCTTCTTCGCTTCATTCAGAATCTAAAAAAAAACTAATAAAATTATTCGTTTATTTTTCCCTTAACGGTTCCATGCTACACATTTCCCATATTGATTCCGTCACGCGAAGAATATTCACCCCAAAACTACTCACGTTTTATTTTACTATCGGATATTCGCATAGGTACAACATTGCCCGTAACGTGTTTACATAATGTGTACCTACCTCGGAGATTTACATAATGTGATTTAACCTAGTATAACACGTAAATTTGAATTTTTTTTCATACAAAATTTAAAACATTAATTCGACTAGGTACATTTTTATGAAAAATAATTGCTTACTATTTTTCTACATGTGCACTTTTTTTTGTATTTTGTATTCTTTTAAATTTTTGTTACGCGACACTCTTATACATGACATAAAACCAGGGCTTAAAACCGTTCCCAATAATGTTGGTAATCGGCTTTAAAATTTTTTTTAAACCGGTAACCGATCATCATTTAATTTTGATGTTATGGTAACCGGTAACAGTTTCTTTAAGGATATTTCACATACTATAATAACCGTTAATAGTTTGAAAACCGTTGATAAGTTTTTTTGGTAATCGGTTATCGGTTAAAACTGGTTTTTAAAAATTATATTTTTCAATTTTCGAATCATATTTTTAAAACTGTTTAGGCGATTCGTGGGTTGATAACATGATTATTATTATTATTACAAAATCAAAAACTTAATATGCTTTTGTTTGGTCGCAACTTCAATACATATTAATTTTTTCAAACTGCTTTAAAGTTTAAAATATATGATCAAGATGGTGGCGATCTCAAGAGATCAAAAAACTAAATTGTATAAAATTTAAAAATAGCCTGAAAATTAAATTCGATTATAATGATGTAACCATGACATAATTCAAGTATTAATTACCACAAAATACCATTAATTATTTTGGTCAGGAATAGGTTGTGGTTATAAAACCGAAATAGCAAATACAAGGTAATCGCTTTGATGTTAATATTTAGATATTTATATTGATTACCGATAACCAATAACTACTCCGAGCATTCCAAATCTAAAAGCGGTTATCAGTTTTCGGTACTCAAATTTACAATTTTTTACCGGTTTTCGTAACAAACCGGTTACCGGTTTTAAGCCCTGCATAAAACTATGAAAAAGCATACTATTATTCTTTTTTTTTTTTCGGTATGATTGAATCACAAGCTAAAGATAAATAAATATTTAAAGTTTAAAATGTTACCATTTTCTAAATGTAGAAGCAGCGGTTACCCAGATGAATACACTACCATTACTCCATTGTTCTAAATTTTAAATATGTATACCTTTTAAACTATAGTTCAAATAAAGAAAATATCGAAATCAAAATGTTCAAAAAATTTTTCTTTTCCATCGTGTTGTGTTACGAAACTAATGGCTACTATTTAAGAAAATGTAATCACTTATCAATCGCGTAAATAAAAATTTAGAAAAAAATGATTTTTAATTTTAAACACTTGTGGTCATTTGAATTATGCATTAGAAAAATGAAATGTTTTTTTATTACACGTAGTAAAATGATATTTAATACATCTCTGGAAATAACCTCGTATGAAAAAAAATGTATATTTCATGTAATTTCAAACTTTGTTTCGCATACCGGCAATCTCGAACGTTCCGTAATATGGATTCGTGGAAGGAAACGACCGGGAATCTACAAAGGTATCCGTTAACATAAACTCGTGTATCTAGCGTAGGTGTTTGCTATATATGACAATATCAGTCGTATTTTAATTATTCGTAAAACACTATATTGCTCGTATTCATTGCCCGAGGCTTTAGAGAAGTATTACGAAGTGTGTGTGTGTGCGTGTGTGTGTGTGTGTGTGTGTGTGTGTGTGTGTGTGTGTGTGTGTGTGTGTGTGTGTGTGAGAAGTTATATTTTAATTAACAGTGCACAGTGGGCTAAACATAATAAACAATCGTGGTTATTATTGTTGATCGAATTGGTTCGGGGATAACGGTTACAAATGAGGGTATCGTATGCGAACACAAAACACTGTTTCTTGTTGAAAAAAAAATATAACATTCTGTCGACGTAGTGGTCGTGTGTGGAACGAAAAACGGTACGAGAACCGATGGGCAAAGGAAATTTCAACGTATCGTGTGCTGTGTACCTACCACATATATACCATATATTATATATATACATTTTTCACCATCCTTGCCCTGTACCATACGTCTGTTCCAACTCGCAGTTTTTATACAAACTTTAAAAATTAAATTTAGTGACTTTTTCAAGTAGGAAACTTTACAACAGGTCGAGAATATTTGTTAAGTATCGAGTTAACTTTTATACGCCTAAGCCTAACGCCGTCATACATATTGTACATATGTATAATACGTGTGCAATAAATTTTGAAAGCAAAATAATAAAAGAAGTCAATTAACTGCCGTTAACAATATTTATTTCAAATACGCGTTTGAAGTAACAGTAATAATAATAACAATAATAATAATAATAATAGTTACAACGACTTTTTCATATTTATTTTAAACGTCTATATATATATATATATATATATAATTAAATTTATATTAATAAATAAATAAATAAATAAATATATGTGTGTGTGTGTGTGTGTGTGTGTGTGTGTGTGTGTGTGTGTGTGTGTGTGTGTGTGTGTGTGTGTGTGTGTGTGTGTGTGTGTGTGTGTGTGTGTGTGTGTGTGTGTAGAACACAACACGGTTACTGCAAAGATCATACGTGAAAACACGATAAATAACAGTAGAACAGTATATAATACAATATTTTATAGTGTTCTGCGCGCGCCGAGTGTATTTGGCGCGTTATTTCTCCGCACAACCGTAACTATATATTTCATATCTAATAAAATTATATTACTAACCGATACACGTGTGTGATTTTCGATGCCGATTCCAAACGAAAATCCAAGTCTTTATTGACGAATAAGAAATCACGCACATATCTTAATCTATGTTATATCTGAAAAAAAAAACAAAAAATGTAAGCGTATGATATAATATCATCGTCTCGGAGAGATCAAAACCGATTAGACGAAAAAACGTATTGACCGTACGACACGCGACGATTTGAAAAATAAAATGTCGAAACCGATATTAGTTACGTCCCTTTCTCACGACCCGACTGCGTTTCTTCGCTCGATTCCTTTTGCGGCTTACTTGCCAGCGGATTTTCTCCATCCGTGTGATAATACGACGAGCGTTTATACGACGATAGCATTTGCTATTTCCACTGTGATGGGATGGACAAAAAAGAGTGCGCACAGGTGACGATATAACAACGACATCGCCTCCCGGCGACGTAATAACTGGAGTCTGAAATTGAACGGTTCGCTAATAGACATCGCGGGGAGGACCGTGTGGATTACACCGGCGGCGGTCTTCGACATCACAGCGACGTGTAAAACGTCGACGCCGCGAAAAGAAAAGCGTTTCATTATAAAATTATAATTATCACCCCTGAATTTCATGTGCACGACCCTATCCCGTCTGACGGAGCTTCGGGTACACCTATGTTTAACTTGGAAGTAATGAAACTATGTGAGGCAGCGGCCTTACGCTCTGTGATTTTGGTCAATAGTCTAGTGGAGAGAGAGAGAGAGAGAGAGAGAGAGAGAGAGAGAGAGAGAGAGAGAGAGAGAGAGAGAGAGAGAGAGAGAGAGAGAGAGAGAGAGAGAGAGAGAGAGAAATAAAAAACGATCACGCCTACAATGAACACCACATACGCTATTCGGTGGCATTAGTGATAGGCAACACTGAAAAGCACACACGAACACAAAAATATCACCGTGGTATGTCAGTATTTCGGAGGAATGTGGTGGATATCCGTTCCTCTAGATTTTTTTTTTTTTTTTAATATGGCGAGAACTTACTAAAAATACGATGATACGTGGCTGTACGGCCGTAAACCCCGTAAAACCATTCAAGTTTTCAGTAACGTAATCAAAGTCATATACCATCTTGAAAATGTTAAATCATTAACGAATATAGTGCAGGAAATATTCCAAAATAATTTAAGACTGAATGGATTTTTTATAATAATTAAGTACAAGCTTTAATACCAAACAGGTAAAACAGATACAGAAAAAAAGCTATGATTTTGACATGAATAATATTAATAATTTAAGTTGTCCCTTTACCTAGGATATTAAATTCAAAGACACATTTTTGTAGTCATTTTTTCGACTTAACCGGTTCAGAGAAAAATGTGTTTTAATTGTCAAAAAAAAGTTTGGGGAAAACAACGTGTCGTTAATATTTTCCAGCGTTGTGATACGTTTTTTTCAACTCGTTGATAGGATGTGGCCCTCTCTGAAGTGACTGAATACGTCACTGAAAAAACACACACACACACACACACACACACACACACAGAACACACTGAACCGTGCCTACTCCACGGTAAAAAACGTCTTATACAAAGCCAAAGAGATGACCCTTTGATGATGAAATTTCGCAAACAAATCGGTATCTCTTGATATACCTGTTTCGGGATCGTGGGACGACTCGGGTGGCGGCCCACGTGGTTTTTCGAATCACTCGAAAAACTACCTCCTCGCAAACGTCGAGAAAGGCCCCGCGGATCGCTCACTCGACGTCGGCGTGACGTGTTTCGGGTCGATACCGAAAAGCGAATGGGCTGATTTGGCAGACGTTATATTCTTATAGGGACCCAGAGGATTTTCTCGTCAGTAGAAAATAAAGGAAAACAAAAAAAAGGGGATAAAACACCCGTGAGCACCGCGCGCGCGTTAATAGCCGGCGGCGCAGCGTCTCGAACCCTCGTCGTGACGGACTGGTAATAAGGACAGGCGCGGGCCTGGCGATACACAGCGGGTAGGTCCGTCGGGCGTGTGGGCCGGGGGGAGTGTCGCGGCTCTTGTCAGACCCCGAGACTTCCCGCGCGAAACGTCGCGATAAGAAATCTTCACGTCAGTTGAAAAAAAAAACACACTAAAACAGACGTTTTCCTCGATACACCGTGCAGCCATCAGACGGCCCAAGAAAAATCGAACCGACCTAATTGGACGAAACCCCCGCCGCGATGCGTCACACAGCGTAACGGTACACATACATCATTTCCGACCGGGTCGACGTTGTCGGAGAGTTTTATTTTCGTTATTATTTTTATGTTTTTTCCTACCCGCTTATTATTATTTAAAATAATTGCCCGCATTATATTTACGATGTTCGCTAGATTATATTTATGATATGTATATATATTGTCCCTCGTCCTCTGTACAGAGTAAAAAACGTTAATACTCAGTCGAGACGAAACTACAAAAAAAAAAAAACCTTATTCGTCCATGACATAACTTGGAAATTACAGTAAGATTGTAATAAAATGTTAATGAAATTATGACTTCAAACTTTTACCGACTCAAAGGGATTTTGTACGACTTAAATTTTATTTTTACTTTTCAAAGTATCATAATAATGTTAGAATAAATATAATATAATATTGTGTGTGTGTGTGTGTGTATAAATATCGTGCGCGCTGTATACCGAGTCCCGTCTTCGCCGAACAACGCCACGCGATAGAACACAAATTTCAGTTAAATTCTGTCGATAAAGCATATTTTTAACGTTTTAACGGTAGGTACAGCGAAACGAGGAAGGAAAAAGAAAAAAGGTAAAAATGTTGTATAAAACGTATACCATACACGCGGGGGCGCATTCGAAATGAATAAGCTTCAGGTGCACGATCGAAACTACGTTTTCTTTTCTATTCTCGCAGTATTTTTCCTCTCGGTTTATTTTTCCTTTCTCAAAGCCATATTGTACGCAGGTTTCCGTATGGCATTTCCTCGCTTTACTCGCCTGCACAGAACATATAAACTGGTAAGTTATTATCATTATTATTATTATTATTATTTTTTTATTTCGTTTGTACATATCCGGGATTCGGCAACTCGAAACACAAACCACGCGGATGCACGTATTAATACACAACATACTCGGCGTCTTGCACCGTCGATTTCCATTGTCTGGACTCGATAAACGCGGTCCTAATCGTTAATAATAATAATAATAGTATTGACGACAATATTATGAGACACCGTTATTGTCCTCTCGTTCGTTTCATCTCTCCGGACTAATGAACTCGATTTAATCGGGCCGACGACGTCTCCGTCTCGCTCGACGTCCAATAATAATAATAATAATTAATCGACACGAATAAATTGAAAATCAGAGACGCCGCCGCCGTTCAATTTCGCCACCGCCGGCGAGGACGACGATAATTTTTATTAATGATTTTCGCGTTGTTGAAAAAACGATGGCGAACGATTATCGTCTTAGATTTGTTTATTTTTTTTTTCGATTTTTTTTTCGTTTCGAATCCGAGTAAATCACCGTGCCGTCGCCGGTCCACTGAAGTCGGTATTATACTAGTGGCATCGTTTATTATTCTTCAATTTCGAAAACCAACGATTTCGTATACGCAATTACAAATCTGAATTAGCATATCCCATTATTATCGGTCACTTTATTGTTCGCTCGGTCGTCTAACAGATCTACGTCTCCGGAAAAAGCAGCTGCGCAGGAACTCTTATAGAATTTTCAGAATAATATATTTGCAGACGTACTCGTGATATTTTCTTTCGAATTTGTCAGGTTCACCATGACGTGATGTGCACACGGATACTCGCTGTGCATTATAATTATAATGCGTAAGTTGTAGGTTCTATTATTATTATTATTAATATTATTATTATTATGATTATTATTATAATTATTATTCCTATTAGTATTTTTATTATTATTATTTATTTTTATTTTTTATTCGAACTAATAACACGTATATGTACCTTACCGTATACCCATTATTGTGCATTATACAACGGTGCGTCGGTTTGAGTAGTTTTCGTTCTACTCGCGATTTTATTCCTTTTCGAAAACCAAAATTACTTAACGACAAGTATAAATACTATTTCAGATATACCTATGGTGCGAGGGATTTTGAAAAACTTACTCAAATCAATTAAGTTTAAATTGGTAGTAAAAAGGAAAAAACCTACAGAAAGCTATTACACGGCTTACTGGAATTTTATTAAACTCGATTGCTTTTGCGAGAAAGAGTAATAATTTTTATTTAATTGACGTGACATATAGCCGAAGCCAAAAGACCTACATGGCGTGCGTATACGAATAAACGCTAGAATTACATAATAAAATGTAAACATTTAAACGTTTAAATTTACAGCTACAATAAAAGCATTTAATATTCATTATGCTTTAAAATTAACACGCAATAGAAATGATTAATATACAATAATTAAGAAACATTGGGAATCTACAACTATCTACAGCGCCATTTTTAAATAATAATTTTAAGTTTTAATAAAACTTTTGTTTTTCCTTCAGATTTAATCCAAAATATTGATCCCCTCTCAAAAAAAAAAAAAAAAAAAAAAACGTTTATCTACTCTAAAATGTATAATATCTTCAATATTCTAAGATGTTTGTCAAATACGATTTTAAGCGGTTTTTGGTATTTAAGGATATTGGAGTTAAAGCATTCCAAATTCTACGATATATATTCCTATAGGTATTCTAAAATCACCAGCACAATCAACTAATATTTAAATAAATACGCTTAAAACTATATCGATAAATTACAACATTGTATTGAAATCGATACATGATTATGAAAAGTATGTACGTGGCAAGTAATTATAATTCGTTCACTGCCTTGAAATATAAAATAAAGCATATAATAATCAGGTTAAAGCTTTTCGATATTTATATTTATTTCATAAAATATGACGTTTGATTGCAAATACTAACTAGTAATTAATTAATTAATTAATTAATCATTGGAAAACCATAACGTTTCGATTGAAGTGCAATTTATCAAACGTTAGGTAAACTCATGTTTGGTTAATATATCGATCGATATGAGTTGACCTTACTTTTCAAAAACATGAACCCGATAGTACCTAAGGATCCACAAAGAAAATGTTTGATTAAAATTAGCTACACATTTTAGTTTGAAAATTATAATTATTTTATAGTTTAATCAAATAATAATAAAAAAAAATTATGAACTGAAAGGCAGACCAACAAATAATTTAATTAATAATATTCCAAGAAATATTTACTAAACTTTAAAGAGTTATGCCGTTTTAAAGTTTTAACAGATGTGAGCTTTTATTCGTAAAAGTTATCCAACCAACGCTAAAAAAATTATTCATTTCACTTCCTTAGTTGATGGGTGTAGTCGTGTGCACAGTGGGTATCCCGCAATGTACGTTTTACTTATACGACGTCTCACGATATATTATTACAATGACATACTCGTATAAAGCGTCGTTAAATAATGAATAAACACATATGTATATTAATTTTGAATAATCAATATTAAGGAACGGACTTTAATGCCATAAAAAAATAAGAAAAATGTCATAAAAAACGTTGAAAATGTATTTAAAATCAATAAAAACACAGTTTCGAATTTAAAACTTATAAAACAACGCATAATTATGAAAAATGTATCTTATAAAAAATTAAATACTATAAAACCTTCTCTTGTCTTCTCAGTTATCTTCTGTCCATCTTCTTTCTCCCCATAAAAATAATTTGCAAAAAATTAATAGGTATACAATTTAGATACACTATCAGTGAATTTGTTTTTAAGGGAAGAGTGGTGGACACGCAGTGGTCAATCACTAAAAAATGGCCCGATCCGTGTAATTAACAAACGCGTTGTTTATTATACGTTATGTTTGTATTCTTTATTCTTGTATGAGTATGTTTTGTGTCGTAATACCTTGCCCGCGTGCAGCGTGTACCTGTGTGTTAATATCGAGTCGAAATAAATTGCGTCGTGTGACGACGGTCGTTAACTTGAACGGTACGGATTTCATAAAAATTGCAATACGGTCGAGTCGTTATTTACACGACGCAAAGCGCATTGCATCGTTTGTATACACACGTATTGTTACATTATTTCACGCGACTGTCGTGCATAATATCATACTATAAACATTTATAAAACGGTCGTATACCGATGGTGCACTTTGTACAGCGAAATGATA
Source organism: Therioaphis trifolii (assembly GCA_027580255.1). Taxonomy (NCBI): domain Eukaryota; kingdom Metazoa; phylum Arthropoda; class Insecta; order Hemiptera; family Aphididae; genus Therioaphis; species Therioaphis trifolii. The sequence goes on along the minus strand of CM050406.1, from coordinate 41,722,975 downwards.
AACGTAAAGAATTTTTTTATTTATTTATTTATTTTTTTATTCGAGCTTTTAGTGAAAACTATTAAGCGAACGTAAGGAATTAAAGTGATTATTACACTGATTTGACGTGTTCACACAACTGTTTGACGATCCGACCGTAGGCCGGATTTCGTGGATCCGAAAGCTACCTGGGATATGGCCAGGTAGGAGTGTTAGATTTTAGAGGGCGCTTGTTCCGGCCAAAAAACAGTTATTTTTAATAGATTTAGTGGACTGTATAATTTTGTATCTCACGGAATGTTTCGCGTACCTCAACGCAAGGAACCACAATCATTTATCCAGCGGTTTATACGATATACTTGGACCAATCTTGCCATCACCTGACATATTTGCGTTCCTTCAGGAGACCGGATCGGACAAACTTATTTAGCCAACTGCATACTCAACCTCATAATTAAGCTCATTTAATTTACTCTAGATATTTTTTGTTATTAAAATTTTTCTATTTATCATGTAACACCTATTTGTGAAAAAAAAAATGTATCTTATCCCAATGGCCAAGTTGCCGAGGGTTATTTCTTTAATAAAAAAAAAAAAAAATTTTGTATCCGTGCAAGTGGCAAGTCTGCCTGGGTGAGTCTTGCTGCAGAAGGCTCTGTTGAACACACTGAATAGATTCGGTGCTCCACACTCGTATTTATACCCTGGTCTCGCCGGCCGCATCGTCGCAGGAGTCGCCCGTGAAACGAATGTGATTGGTGATTAGGCGTGGTCGAACTGCGCTGGTTGCCCGCGGCATTGGCTGCTGCTGCTCTCGAAGCCACGCCCAACGCGTTCTGTGGTCGCAAGTCCGTATGGGATGTGATTGGTTTCGTCGCCTATGACGAATCGGCGGGCGTGCCGGGGCGTCGTGCTTATTTTAATTTTCACCGAATACGCGGCGGGTCATCAAGAAGAGCAATTTTGTAAAGGTCTATTCACATTAGCGGTCTCGGTTCGGTCCGGTCACGGTCAAGTCAACATCGGTAGTACGTAATCCAACGGCACCGTACACACTATCGATCACGGTCAAGTCACGGTCAGGTCCGGTCAAATCTCGACCGGTCGATGCACGATCTAGACCGCGGCAGTCACGAGCTTTTTGATCGAGACCGTCTAGTGTGAATAGTCAACCGCCGCGCTAATGTCGGTCATATCCATTGTTTTGATTGTTTCGTTTAGCTTAAAAAAATAATTTACGTAAAATTATAAATTAAAAAAAAAAAACGGTGAAATGTACGACGAAAGTCTAATCGAATTTGTAACCCAAAATCGCCTAGTTCGTTTACTCTGTCTCGTTTCTTCTTCTTCGTCAAGAAGTGATGCGATTTTCATTAAAGTACGTTTTGAAAACGCCATCACGACAGGACTTAATGAAAACAATAACAGTGTACACTTAGTAAACACTTAGTCAACTTAGTGAACACTTTAGTACACGTTTAGTGGCAACGTGCTGATAGAACTCGACTGATTGTGACCGGCAGCGAGAACTGTACATCATAATCCTTGACCGTGACTCGACCGTGACCGGACCGAACCGAGACCGCTAATGTGAATAGAGCTTTAAGGTGGATTCACACCTCGTCGTGTCGTGTATTTCGTATTTTTATGTTTATACCAAAATGCAATACCAATGATATGAATATTGTACCTGATGATAACAAAGTATTATTTTATTTTAGTTATCACTTTTCTGTACATAAATGTAACCACACGGTCAAAAGTTGAATATATTCAACTATGCGGTATCGTGTGGTAACTGTGGTAACCGTGATTATTATACACGACACGACGAGGTGTGAACCCACCTTAACTGTACATTATTGCAACCGGTGTCCCTAGTGACCGAACCGATCTGACTCGCGCTTTGCATAATACATAGATTCGGCCGATACAGTCGTACGTCCCCCGACATCAAACGTGTTTGGTGCAGCGTCTTATTCGTGACGATCGACTCACGATAGTGCCGACCGACTGTACTCCGAATATCATCATAGTATACAGGGTGCGGCATAATGGACTCCCACATTTCCGAGGGAAATAAAAAAAAAAACTATACAAGATATGGAATTTTTTTTTTATTTATTAAAACTACATTAAATAAGGTTTTTTTAAAGTTATTTTTTTAAAATAATGTCGTCTAAATGATTGCCTTGACGAGCAACGCACATATGGAGCCGTTCTCGAAAGTTTTCCATCACTCTCGCCAGCATATATCGAGTGGAATCGCGGAGATTTTTTGACGGATGGCCTCTTTCGGTTCTTCGATGGTTCTAGGTCGACGTTTGAAAACTTCAGCTTTGAGGTATCCCCATAAGAAATAGTCACATGGACTCAAATCAGGGAGGCGAGGAGGCCATGTAATGTTTTGTCACACATTCGGCGTTTTTGAAAAACGCCTCGATAACGAAACCACGTTGTTCACCCGACCACGACATTGTGACGACTAAAAATCGTATTAATGACCTAACCCAGTGAAACAAACCGCTTTCATCTGATCAGTTTAATTACGTGCTAATGATGTTTTGGAATATTGTAGTCAATTACGGATTATTTTCTAGAACGGCTCCAAATGTGCGTCAATTGAAAAGGCAATCATTTGGACAATATTATTTTAAAACAAACAACTTTTAAAAAAACCTCATTTAAGGTAGTTTTAATAAATAAAAAAAAAAATGTCCATATCTTGTTTGGTTTTTTTTTTAAATCACCTCGAAAATGTCGGAGTCCATTACGCTGACACGGTACGCAATGGCAGCCAGTACGAAGTACAGGCACCACAGCGACCAGTCCACACCTAGTCAACCACCAACACGGGAAACGGCGATACGACACTATCGACTCTCCCACCACGCCGCAAAGGCACAGGGTGGGACGGGAAGAAAATCGCACCGATCGAGTACCGACCGAGTCCGGTCTCACCATCGTTTTCCGGCCGTCACGAAGTCAACACTGCGTCTCTGTGCCTGCTTAAAACGCCGTCTTCGTCGTACACCACCTGACTTGGATATTTTTATTTTGTAATTGTGGATTATTGGTGTTGTTTCGCGACGACCAACAAAGAGACAAATAAACGACTTCGGTCCGATCTTCGATCACGAGAATATTAGTTTTCAAATTTTATAATTCTTTTTTTTTTTCTCTCTTTTATTAACAACGTGTTCTTTTATTGACCGGCCCTCCGCGGAAGACCGTACGCGTATCCGCCGTAGCCGTGTCAAATTGGCTCCCCGTCAGAGGATCACCTCAAAAGTCAACGCAAAGGTAAGAGTTTTCACGCTGACACATACCTCGGATTATTTGCTTATATTACATAGTATTAGTATATACCAGGAGTGTGTTTGCCGGTTAGCTAGGATTCCCAAGTTAGAATTAAGTTTGTACATATTCTGGTACGCAAGGGGAATTCCGCGCAACCGAGTATAACCGTGATACGGCTGTGGGAAGTAGTTACATAACGTACCGCCACCCCGCCCAACGATTACCTTTCGTCCCGTGGCAATACTGCCGATAACATCGCAGCGCGCAGGCCTTTGCTTTAAAACCGGTCACAGCCGCCGCTATCGCCGCCGCGCCGTCAGCTATCGCCGCCGAGACCGTGACCTAGATCGCTAAATTAGGAACACACCGTCCGTGCCGCCAACAGCTGACCGTTATCTACGTGAACACGATAATCACAGTCGTTTCCGTAACCATCACGCGACAACTCGCGTTCCCAAAAACATCGTTTTTTTTTTCTTCTTCTAAGCCCATATATCACACGCTAAACACAAGCTATCGCACCGCTCAACAGTTTAACAACCACATTTGTAAAATAATTGTCTGAATTATTTATACAATATGAGTGGTAAAACGTTACAGCAGTTGACGTCGGTAGAGTTACGTAGCGAGTGTACGGTCCGCGGTATCAGTATATCCGGAACGAAGGCGGACTTGATTATAAGGCTAGAGGAAAACCTTCGGGAAGACGGACAAAACCCGGAAGACGTGCGCTTCTACCCCACACAGTCATTAATCACAGGATTAACTGACAGTGCGGGGGACAGATTATACGCGACGTCCACACTGGTAGATACGGAAACACGCCGGCCCAACGTGCGGCCGTCCGAGGGAGTTCTTGCAGACCTGACTGGACAGCAAACACTTACGGACGGCCAAACCGGACGGAGCGCTCTCCGATCGACCACCCAGGGGGAGTCCGTTCACACACTTGACCCCGATATTTTTAAAACCGCAGCGGAACAGCTAGTAATGTTAAGACAAACGTTGCCGCAAACGAACGACACACAATCGTTCGAGGCACGGTTAATGGCACTGGAAGCGAGCATGACGCGTTTCTTCACGGAAGCACGTTCGGCACACGCACAGCAGCCAAGTAACGATACAGCCTCGCGGTTTTACAATCACCCGTCACCCGTACAAGTAACAGCTCGTACACACGAGGGTTACCAGTCGGGTGGGTCATATGAGTGCAACACCGTCGGCGCCCAACCGGGCCCCAGCCACACTACCGCCGCGGACAACCGACCGGTTTTCACGCGCGATGTGCTCAACGACTACACGGGTCCCGCAACAAATGCGTCACGCTACGTCCCGTACGATGCACGCACACTAGAAAGATCGGTGCTAATACCATACGACGACTTGCGCGCAGCAAGGTCTTCATTACCCGAGTTCACAGGAACAAGGGCTGAAGACCCCGTCAGGTATTTAGATAATACCGAGTCAATACTTGTGCAAGCACGTATACATCCATCGGGTTGGTGCAGGGCGGTCGAACCACAATTAAAAGGAACGGCGAGCACATGGTATACATCTATCAAGACGCTCGACCTATCCTGGGAAGAATTTAGGGTTGAATTTTTAGAAAATTTCAATAATTCCGAAATTCAATCTCAATTGCGCGCCGACATCGTGGCAACACGCCAATTGCCCAAACAATCGCTAACGGAATTCGTGCGGATTAAAAACCAGCTAGCGCGCCGCGTAAATACCGGCCTATCCGAATCGGACTTGGTAGGTATTATCGCGGGGCTAACACGCGACGCGTTCCGTACGCATATCCGACTACACCGGCCGCAAACGTTCAGCGAGCTACGACGCATCGCAGGCGTTTTAGACCCAGTTACGGACAACACCGACCCACCCCCAAAACAATGGACACCCAATAGAGGGTCGAACACCCCACGTACAGCCAACCCGGTGAAAAAAAAATTTTTTGGCAAATCATCTAATGACCAGCCACCGGGGCCGTGCAAATATTGTGGGGAGCTTCACTGGCACAGTAAGTGCCCACATAGGCCATCCACGTCGGGAAACGGCGGGGGAGTCGACGAGGACTAGTCCCCCTCATCGACTCTACATCACCCCCCCACCCACCACCAACTACAGTCGGTAGTACAGACGGAAAAAAACGCAATCGACACGCGCGTAGGTCGGAAGTTCGACGCAACGAACAACCAACTACGAACACTTTTTCCGTCACATCACCAATCGGCACTCGGTCACAGACCCCCAACCTACACCACCCCACCACCGAACACACTCATCTCACCGGTGACACGTGTGTTCAACATCAATCGGCTCATGGGGCAGCCACAGGTGTAGGGACAAAGGCAACAGAGACACGAGTGTTCACCTGCATAGGTGACGGGGACGCAAGCGCACCCACCGCGCATATCCCCGCATTAGGTCAGTCTGCGCACGTAGAGCATCAGGTGAGCACAGAGGCAATCGACAGGGACAGTGTGGTCATAGCGGTTATCACCAATGACCAAACCAGCCCAGTCGCGGTTCAGAACCAATTGCCCCGCTCGACCGATTGCAATACGACTAATAATGGTACACGAACACGCCCAGACAAAATTCCGACCCCCGCGGTTGAACTCGAATTTCCGTCAGGCTTCGTAACAGCCCTATTAGATTCTCAAGCGCAAAAGTCGTACGTAAACCCGACAGTAGCCCGTAAATATGGCAAAACACCCCCTCACGGACCCACAAACACAGTCCGGATGGCGGACGGTCACACTGCGACAACCAGTGGCACCTCCACCTTCGAAGCTAGAATAGGCGCGCTCGACATAAAATTCGAAGCAACCATCCTAGACAATTTGTATTGCGATGCGTTACTAGGACACGACTTTCTTGTTAACAATGAAGTTTCCTGGGATTACGCTGCATGCACAATTCACATGGGTAGACAAATCCGTACGTCGACATGCTGGAAAGGGAAGTCCCAACCACCCACCACTAGTCCAGACTTGTCACAATTAGAATTTGGAAACGACACCGAAACGCGCGCGAAACTCACCGAGGTATTAAATAAATACGCGGTAGTGTTTACCGACAAAGTAGGACGTACCAAATTAATTGAGCACGAAATTTCGTTAAAAGACCCATCCCCTATCGCGCTCAAACCATACCCGTACCCACAGCAGAAACAAACTGCTATCGACGACATGGTGCGCGATATGGAAATTCAGGGGCTCGTAGAACCCAGCACCTCACCGTGGGCCGCACCAGTAGTATTGGCAAAGAAAAAAGACGGATCATTTCGTCTATGTGTCGACTACAGGCGGCTTAACGACGTGACGGAGTCCGACGCATACCCGATGCCAGATCTTAATAAAATGATTAGGCAGATGCGGGGCGCAAAAATTTTCAGCATTCTCGATTTGAGGTCAGGGTACTGGCAAGTACCGTTACACAAAAATGCGCGAAAATATACGGCTTTCCGAACACGTAGAGGTCTATTTCAGTTCCGAGTCCTCCCTTTCGGTCTCAAAAACAGTCCTATGACTTTCGTGAGACTCATGAACGAAGTCATGAGGGGGTACCAGGATGAGTTCGTACAAGTTTACCTTGATGATATAGTAGTATTTTCAAAAAACGAGTACGAGCACCAGGCCCACTTAGACAAAGTTCTCGAGCGTCTCAAGAGATTCGGACTGACGTGCAACACAAAAAAATGTAAAATCGGACTTCGCGAAATTTCATTTTTGGGGCACATTGTAGACTCGGAAGGCATTCAAAAACAACCGGAAAAATTAGTCTGCATCGACAATTTTCCGGTTCCACGTAAAGTTAAGGATGTACGTAAATTTTTGGGAGTCTGCAACTGGTACAACCAGTTCGTAGATAACTACGCGGACACCATAGCACCCTTAACGAATTTACTGAAACAGGGGGTCAGGTGGAGATGGACAGATGTCGAACAACGCGCGTTTGAATCAATAAAAAACGCGCTAGTCACGTCACCAAAATTGTCTCCACCCGATTATAGCAAACCGTTTTGTCTGCAAACCGATGCAAGCGAGATAGGAGCTGGTGCGGTACTATTCCAACGGGGTGACAGACCGGAGGAAAGACGCATAGTGTCCTACGTGAGCAAAAAGTTTAGCGAGACACAAACAAGGTACGCCGCTGTTGAACGCTAGTGTCTAGCAGTAATTTGGGCAACAGACAAATTCCGTCCATACCTAGAGACCCGACATTTCGAACTCCTAACCGACAACTCAGCACTAACGTGGTTACATAGGGCCAAAGACAAAAATTCAAAATTAACACGTTGGTCACTACAACTAGCTAATTTAGATTTTAGTACGGTGCATGTCCCGGGAATACAAAACGAAGCACCGGATTTGTTATCCCGTGACCCAGCACCGGGCACACCAGTAGACGAGGAACGGCTTGAGGAAAAATTGGTAGGGGCACCCATAACGCCGACGATCAATATTAACCCCCAGCCCGACCAAATCTTCTCTATGTTAGACCACCGCGACAGTGTCGACACACCTCTCACCGCGACAACGCTCGGAAAATGGCAGTCCGAAGACGCCACGATCCGCGACTTAATCGCCGGTCACAAGTGGGACGGTCCAGCGCGGAACACTAGGAGCACAAAATCGGGAACTAACGCATATGTTTTTCTCGATGGTCTCTTACACGTCAACGCAGGCCCCCACACACCCATCGTGATACCCAAGTCCAAAGCACAACATGTAATTTGGAGGTGTCACGATCACGTCCTATCCAATCACCCAGGTTGGAAAGAGACGTATCGGGCGGTTCGACAACGGTATTATTGGGAAGGTCAAAAGAACGACGTAAGGTTATATGTCGGTGCGTGCCACGTGTGCGCGTGCACGAAACCACTCAACTCGCGCCCCACCGACCCAATGCAACCTAGAACCCCCCGACAACCATGGGAAGTTATCAGTGTCGATCTGATGGGACCATACCCACGTTCCGGTAAGGGAAAATCGTACATACTGGTAGCAACTGACTGTTTTAGTAGGTGGACCGAGGCTTACCCCCTAGGAACAGCAACATCTAAAACAATAATCGAAACGTTAGAACGAGAGTTCTTTTCACGTTTTGGTTATCCCCGCGTGTGTCTCAGTGACAACGGTCCCCAGTTCGTGTCAAACGAAATGTTAAGCGCGTTAGAACGCTGGGGAACACAGGGTTGGACAACTCCGATTTACCATCCGAGAGCCAACCCAGTCGAACGCCGTAATCAGGATCTTAAAAAAGGTTTGCGCGCACAGCTCGTCGATGGCAAACATAGATCTTGGGACACAAAACTACCCGCAATTCTATTTTCGATACGGAACAGGTGCAACGAACAGACATGCTACTCACCCGCGGTCCTTGTCCTCGGCAGAGAATGCAAGAGACCCGGAGATTGGGCGCTGTCAAAATCGACGCCAGTACATATCGGGAAATCACTAGAAGAGAGGGTAGTGCGGGAAAAGCGTATATTAGGTAAAAAGAGGGTGGTGAAGCCGAGCGCGAACATCGGTAAACCGGCAAAGTTCTGCAAGGGTGACGTAGTACACTACAAAGCTCACCACCTATCGAAAGCACATGAACATTTCCATGCCGGGTTCGCACCAAAATGGTGGGGACCGGTAAAACTAGCGAAACAGGTCGGAAAAGGTGTATTCCTTACCGACCAACTACCGTCACGGAAAATACATGTGTCTTGCCTAAAACGCGCACCGACAGGGCAGAAGTAAATAATTTTTTTTATTTTGTCCCCTTTCTTTCTGTAATAACAGCAAACACAAATGGATATCAGCGCCGACGAACAAGCGTTGAGGTGGCAGCGAGTGGCGGACCTCATCACCCGGCTGGGACTGGTATTCGGCGACCAGGATGCGCCGCGCACAGCTGCCCAGGTCGCCAGAATGCCCATTCGCCAACTACTCCAGGATCCGGTGCGGGCAGCAATATACAACCGGGGCTGGGCGGATCGGACGGCGGACATTCAACGGAGGTTGCAACCTCCGACAACCGTCGCCAACACCAGGCTGCAACCACAACCGAGCCACATCTCGCATCAGCGCCGGCCACAACAACGCCCGCCACCACCAACAACAACCGCGACGGTGAGGAGGCCCGAAACCGTGACGCCCAGGGAACCATCCCCGGTACCCGGGCCGTCAGGAGTACACTCCACACCGGCGGTAAGGGTAAGGACGGAGGCGCAGCAGGCGAGGAACAAAAGAAAGTTCCTCAAGCTGAAGGAGAAGAAACTGGCCAGGGAACGTTTGGTGAGCCAACAATACCGGCTAACCAAGCAACCCACGCCAGTTTCCGAACCAGAGGCCGCCAGCACACCACCGCCCCAACCAACACCACCGGTGGCGATGGAGGTGGACCCACCGGCGACCGAGGGACAAAGTCCCGAGGAGTCGGGACCGTCCACTAGCCAGGCGGGGATAAGCCAAGCGGTGGCCACGGAGACCAGCTCCGAGGACACCTGGCTATCCACGCCTGGTCCATCACTGGAGGAGGTACCGGATGTAGCGTTCGACGACAATACGTTCGCTACTCCGATCGGGTCCCCAACCCAACACTAAAAGTGTATGGGAAGGCGAGCCTACCTCAAGCGTCAGCAAGAGATAGCGCAAGCCAACCCTATCGCTTCAAAAAAAAAAAAAAAAAAAAAAAAAAAACCGACAACGGTACAAGTAACCCGTGTGGCGGTTTGGCGGGGGAGTATGACACGGTACGCAATGGCAGCCAGTACGAAGTACAGGCACCACAGCGACCAGTCCACACCTAGTCAACCACCAACACGGGAAACGGCGATACGACACTATCGACTCTCCCACCACGCCGCAAAGGCACAGGGTGGGACGGGAAGAAAATCGCACCGATCGAGTACCGACCGAGTCCGGTCTCACCATCGTTTTCCGGCCGTCACGAAGTCAACACTGCGTCTCTGTGCCTGCTTAAAACGCCGTCTTCGTCGTACACCACCTGACTTGGATATTTTTATTTTGTAATTGTGGATTATTGGTGTTGTTTCGCGACGACCAACAAAGAGACAAATAAACGACTTCGGTCCGATCTTCGATCACGAGAATATTAGTTTTCAAATTTTATAATTCTTTTTTTTTTTCTCTCTTTTATTAACAACGTGTTCTTTTATTGACCGGCCCTCCGCGGAAGACCGTACGCGTATCCGCCGTAGCCGTGTCAACGCCGCACCCTGTACAAACAAATAGTTGGCTGACTGCCCAGTGTTATATTATTATTTTTTACATACTATATAACCATTAAATATTATTTAAAGAAAAAATACAAAAATCATTGTGGTGCCATTGAAAAATACTTCGCGTGGCTTAAAGCAGAACTTTAAGAACGTTGGAAGTGTCAACAATAATACATACTAACTTGCGTATTTAATAAACCATTTACCGTATATGTATTTAATATAATATGCATTTCGTATAAATTATATTATGATCATACGGGATACTCTTGTAAAAATGTGCCGTCCCTATACGTGTTCTGCTTCTCTAAACTTTAAAATATGCTTATATCCTCCAAAGTCTCGGCTCAACAATAATATTATAGTTTAAACATTACACTTTTCATAACATAGAGTCGTAGATAAATTGTGGCCACTTAACTGAAAAAGTTAAAAAACTAAAAAAACTTTAAGATAACGTAGATGAAATATTAGTATTTTCCATAAAACTGCGGAGTAGTAGGTATTATAGAATGAGAAAAAAGGTATCTAAAAAAAAAAAAAAAAAATGGAACTATAGTCATTAAACTCGTCGGATTTTTAGATTATTAGATATCTGAAACCTACTGCAGTGCCTACATAGTAGTTCATAATATAATATGTTAATTCGATCTGTAATTAGAATATTTTATAGCTACAACGCAGAGCCGTGAAACAGTGAAACCACGAATATTAGTTGTGAAACAATTATTCGTTTTTATTGTAGATTATGCTTTTTTGGATTCATACACTTCAGTACCTCGTATTATTAAAAGCCATTTCTCACTAAAACACCTATGCGTTTGTTCATTAAACAATATTGTTGGTAAAATGAATCTCCCAAAAAACTTTGGAGGAGAAAAAAAGTCTTCTGTGCTTTAATTAAATTGATTGGAGTACTTGAATTTTGAGGTAAATAAAGATGTGAAATCAAACCTCAAACTTTGGTGCTTAGTAGATGCCAGAGAGAGAATAAAGTTCCTGTTAAAATTGTGGTAAATAAATAAGTGATATCAAATCTCAACATTTTGTGCTTAAACAAGCAAAATTGACTATTGAAAAAAGTTCGATGACATGAAATTTCACCACATTTTCAAGTACGAAAAAAAATTGCACAGACCAAAAATATTTGCCTGCAAAAATTCGCATGTCCAAGAATATACTTCATTCTGTGCAATTTTTTGCAATTTTTCGCACACACATCGCGCCCTGTCATCGTGCCGGTGAGTTCGTTGATCTTCAAACACGGCCATCTTATCGTATTTTATTTTTGATAGCTTCCCGACGCTGGAATTGTTTCATTTTATGTACTTAAATACTGTTGTATTTGTTTGATTTTATTATTTAATGTGATGTTACTATATGCATGTATACCTTTTATACCGATATTTTACTACTGTGTATAACGAGCATATTGGGTCTCCGCACGAGTTATAGTTAGTTTTTATAAATAAAAATATATATTTTTAAAAATATTGCATTTAATGTTGCATTAAATAACAAGATAATATATTTTTGATGTTAATTCGACCTGACAGTGGAGGCTGTACGAGTCGTTACACAAAAACGCGCGAAACTACGGGTAATTAAATAACGCTAAAAACAGTTACTATATACCGACTCTCAATATTAATTCTATACACTCGTACGAGGAGGGAGGAGGATATGATATAAAAAAATAAAAATTTTACATCGGTTAGTGAATCGCGTAAATGTTGAAATGTATAACACACGGTTGAATATTATCGGGACGTAATTCGTACGACAAAAGGACCTGAGGGTCCGAGTTCGTTTGTGGCATTAATTTTCACGGGTTCACGGCTAATCCGCGGAACGCGTTCTGGCCGGTTAATAGAGGCCCGCCGACCCTGCTGAATGACGTCTGGCTACAAAACCGGCATCGACGGTGAGGTGTCGGTATTCCGTCGCTGCGGTTAATATAATAATATATACGACATAATATTATTATATTACACTTACAAGCGTTGGTTACCCGGCGTCGTCGTCGCCCGGGGTTTAGTTTGTCAGGGCTGAGTAATATTACGAATGCAAATAAGATTAAAAAAAAAAAAAAATCAGTTAGACCGCCGCCAGGTTGATAGTCGTAATTAATGGAGACGCCGTATACACAGTATAATAAGTACTACATTTAGTGATATACTTCAGCGTATCATTTGCAGATAATATGACATACATAATAAATTATACAGTAGCGTTTCGTTAATCCGAAAATTGGCTAATCCCGAAGATGTGGTAATCCGAAAGGGCTTGAGAATTATCGTATCGCTATATCAATGCACATGTACGTATACGTTGCTTAAGCGTTTCCGGGACGAGGCGTTTAATCGACAAATAGCAATAATACTACACTAATATATAAATATTTATATTATAAATATTTTAACCGATAAGGTTCGTAATATAATATATTGAATTAAATATATTAACTGGCTGTACACACTTACATAATTATAATAATTATTTGTATTCGATGTCTTTTTAAATTACGAGTTTTGACGGATTAATACATAATACCTATATGTAATATAAAAGTATAATTTAGAAAGAATTATAAAATTTAAAAAAAATTTAAAATTAAAATTAAAAGAAAATTGATTTTTTTTGAAGTTTTTGATAATCCGAACAAATCAGTTATCCGAACGACCCTTTTCCTCATTCTCGTTCGGATTATCAAACCCTATATATATATATATATATATATATATATATATATATATATATATATATATATATATGTCATTATCAAAAGTCATTTAACATATTTTATTAAATTATATTTGTAAATTAATTTGGAATTTTCTTTTAAATCTACCTATAGCAAATTTAGTTTTTTTATGCTTTTGATGTAACGAATTTTGAAGTAACGAATTTTCAATATACCCAACTATTTTCTCGGTCCTTTGAGAGAAAAATCCTTTATTGGAAGGTACCTGCGTTGAATAAGGAACCTCTGTGTAAAATTTAAAGTGTCTAGACCCAGCGACTTAGGTTATGCGCTGATTGATATAATAAACTTTTCACCACTTTAGAAGTTGAATTTTGAAAAATCCTTTCTTAGTACTCAACTTACGTTATACGCATATTAAACCTAGTGTTTCTAGGTGAAAAAACCACAGATGGATACAAAAAGTAAAATGAGTACCGAAATCCTAAGCTAAGCGAACACATGTAGAAAAACAAAATTATTTCATTCGTCTAAAAAAATATCCAAAACATATTTTTTCATCCAATTTCGTTCGTAGTAGTTTAGAAAACGTTTTTTGAGATGTCTGAAACCGTCACGAAAGTTTCATAGGGATCGGATGAATATGGTGTAGAAACGCATGAATACGGACAATTAGACAGACACTCGTTTTACGTAATAAACATATATACGAGGTAAGCCAGATCAATTTCACAAATAAAATATTTTTTTTTTTATATTCATAATTTTTTACTTTTTTTTTTTTAGTTAAATAATTAAGTTATGCTCTACAACAAAAATTGTGTTTGCAAATTCATTTTTAATTTTTAGAACTAAAATTATAAATTTTTTATTTTATTGTACCATTGCGTCAAAATTCAAAACATCTATTTTGTTAAATAGATTTTTAAAAGAATCTCTGTGCTCCAATTTCCAATACCAGTTAATCAGTTAGTTTTTTACGATATTTTTTAAGTTTGTGAAAAAGTTAATGGTAATATTTTGTTTCACATCATTTTATCCCATATTATTGTATACCAAAATTAATTAAATGACTGATCGAAATTTAATTAAAACCAAGATTATCATCATCACCCGTAGCTATTATCCTATAATAATTAATTAAAATTAATATTTATCATTATCAATCATGGGAAGATTAATCGAAATCACTGACTTGATCTTGATACAATGTTCAATAATTCTAATTATTTAAGTCAAATTTCTATTAGTTATAATAATAAATTAAAGACCAAACTTTAATGAGATATTTTGATACCATAATTTTTTTTTAATATCATTTATACAAAACTGAAATTTTACTTTTTTTAAAGTTTTTAAATATGAGTTAAAAAATTCAAAATTATATTTTAATTCGATTTTGTAGTGGCGCAGTGCTATAATATTATGTGTTAAAAAAAAAAAGTTAAAATGAATAATGAAAATAGAATAATGTTATCGCATTTGGCAAAAATTTTGACTCACTCTATACATGCATACGTGTATATATACGTATATAGTGTACACTATTTATAAAACTCACTTTGAAGACAGCACAAAGTGAGCTCACGCTGAATAAATCTTATATATCCCGGATCGCGAGAGAACGCATACCGCTCGTGCATCCAAATTATTAATTCCACTGCTGTGAGCCACTAGATCATGTTTTGTAGTAGAGAATCGCGTGAATAGACAAACAGACGTAAGAGGAAATACATGGTTTGTTTCGATTTTAGACTGTTTCATAGAGTGAAGGATACTCGATGCCCGAGAAAAATAAGTTGTAGTTGGTCGCCCTACGCATTCTTTCGTCACCCCTGGTGTAGGCGAAGTGGGAAAAAAGAACAATTATTATTTTAATTGATCATTAATTTAATTTTGATTTTACCATTACAAATTATTAAATAAGTATAATATTATACTTGCGTATTGTAACTAAACTTTTTTTATTATTTAAAATGAAATCAGATAATACAATTAAATATCATAATTTTAAGATTTTCTTTAAAATTTATAATGTAATCAATATTATTTATTTATCATTTATGAAAATACTTTGTGATTTATCTTGTTTTTTATTCTTTATTAGTATTACATCTTTGATGTAGTGGTTCAACTACAACGTCAATCACTTACTCGTCACTACCATTCTTTTTTTTTTTACAACGTTTGATTCTTATCACTGATTTTTTTTTTTTATATAAGGTATATTGACCGTTTCAAACGATTTTGAGTCTAATAAGTGACTGAACCATTGTGTGTATTTATAATTTCACACTATAATCATGTTGACAAAATTATTATTGATTTTCGAATATTTTAAATATTTACACGCGCATAATACTAATACGACATACGGGTGCATTAAGTACGTACTGAATTATTTACAGAGCTAGTGTCGTGCAACAGATAGTGTACGGAAAACAACGCCTGTACCCACTAGCCGGACGGCGGGACTTGATGGTGCGGACGAGTCGTGACGCAAATGGCGAGGCAGCCTTTGACTACTCGTATATCCATCGCAAATACCGTCACCACCGATGTGGAATGTTTCCACGACACACGCACAAAGACTACGGTTTATTAAGTTCCGTCGTGTGTATAATACGTGTGCATGTTGCAACATTATGTAAATATATATATATATATATATATATATATATATATTATACACACACACATACACACACACACACACACACACACACACACACACACACACACACACACACACACACACACACACACATGCATACGCATATTGTACAGTTTTCAAAAGGTTATGTTTTGCGGTTGGGTTGTATATCATTTTCGCCGTAACTCACCGATCCTGTCCCTCATACCATTACACGACCGTACGAGTGGGCGTGTGTGTGTGTGTGTGTGTGTGTGTGTGCTCGGCATACTATTTCGTGAAAAGGTAAACGCACGTGTGGAGTGGGAAGCCGTGTTTAATGTGAGGCTAGGTGGCCGCGGTGGAGTGGAATGTGCAGTGGCGGGACACGGGAGAGGAGACGGAGGAGAGAAAGAGCGAATTATACGGCTGTTCCGGTGAAGTCGAAAAGTCCCTTTTCTTCGATGAAATACATAAAATATTGACTTTCGGAACACGCCGCGGCGAAAAGGCAGGCCACGTACGGCGGGACGGGGTGAGAACTCGAGTCCGAGGAGGGAACGCGGGGGGGTGGGGGCGAACCGAGAGGAGTACATTAGCCGGTGCCCGAACGATGTTAAACGAAAACGCCGCGCCGCCGCCGCCACACAGCGGCAACAGACTTTTGCTTTTGCTTCCCTGCCGCCTCCCCACCACCACCCGTCACCGACGTCTCACGTAGTTTCTAATGCTGTTTGTTTTTCCACAGAGATCTTTACTTTTGGTTTATCTCTTTCTTTTTCGCCCCCTTCCACGGTTTTTTTTTTCTTTTCTTTTTTTTTCTTCTCTCCCGAAACCTTTTATTTACTTATCGCGGATTGAATCACCGATTTCCGTGGGATACAAACGAAAATCTCATCTCGTCTCGTCCCATAGACTAGGTGTTGAGCTCGCGTCTATTGGCCAAACTTTATTTTCCGTGCCTACGGCGTATTTGCTTTGTATCGCCGAGTCGATAATCGCGAAAAATACTATTGAATGTGACGTACGTGTGTGTGTGTGTGTGTGTCCGCTCCAGTCATACACTCGGACAAACCACTGCGCTCGAAACTGTAATAATAGGACGACCGTTGTTGATAATTTTTTTCTCTCTCTCGTTTTTACGTCGGTTTATTCCCTCGTTCGTCCTTGGCACTTTGAAACCGCAATTTCAAAACGCTTAACGCGCACGCATAGAAATACGGATATATTATACGAGTGCCGCGGTGAGACGACGACGACGACGACGCCGCGTTCTTACGAGTCTTGTGTGACACGGAAACATATTAGATTAAACCCAAATCACAGTACGGTTATTGCGAAAACGAACATGTTGACGGGGCGCCGCCGGTTGACACGCGGACGGGGGCAGAGAGAACGGTTTTCGGTGGCAGATTTCGGAATCCCGTCTTCAGCGCGACGAGATAAAAACGAAAAAAAAATAATAAGAAATAAAAAAAAATAAGAAAACAGAGTATGAAAAAAGAAGGTAAAAAAAAAAAAAAAAAAAAAAAAAAAATGGATACACTGAATTTATTCTCGAGTGTGAACGCGAAATCTAATAATCTTATCGTTTTCTCGAAACTTTTCGTATTAATCTACTCGGAACAGTAGAAAGCCAATCGTGTCTCAAACGGTCGACTGTCCCATGCGGCTACTTCGCGAAACACATCGAAATTGTTTTTATCTATTTAAATCGCGAATCGCGAGCACATCCGAAACATTAATTTTTGGGCTTCCGCTTTTTTACACAAAACGTGACCCACTTTTGCAGTTTTCCCATTCGTAACGTCAAAGCGTCGCACGCGCATAACGATATTAGCAGACACCGTCACGACGCGCGCTCGTCAACGATGTCGGGCATCGCGTCGTTATAATATTATTATTTATCAACGACTGTTTCGAACTGACCGGTGTGTGGAGATTTTTTTTCAACTGAAAAAAAAATCGAATGACATTGTAACGTCCCGCTCGCGTGTAAACACGCTTTGGTCTCACGAGTCGATCGGTAAAAGGGAATTAATCGAACTGCACACGCAAATCGACGTTTTGTGCACTGCATAGTTTTATCCGTTCACTTTTGTGCACGGCTGCAATATCAATTGTGTGAGTTTTTTTTTTTTTTTTTAATACAATCGTTAATATCACCGCGCACGAACGAATCCGATGCGACGAAAATACAAACCGAAAGTTTTCGATTCGACGCAAATGGCACGAAATCATCTCTGACCATGGAACGCATTGAAATTTATTTACAATGGAAATTAAACGGTCTATCGATTTAACGTCAGCTATAAGCTCTTACTTTTTTTATTTATTTATTTGTTTATTTTTTTTTTTTATATATAGCTTTCCGTTTCAAAAGATAAGTTGCCGAGTATTAAGGAACTGTCAAATCCTCTAAAATCGTCGATATAACAGTGGACTAAGTGAATACTTTTAAAGTATCGAAACCAATTCAACGGTCGGACGGAGAAAGTCAAAAGTGGTTTTTATACTACGTACAACACCCATAATGACGGACGCTTCCAACGCTATCCGTCTTAACACGTACATTGTATAATCTAGAAAACATTACGACCGTGCCGGGCTTTTCATCAATATAAATCTAACTGGAAAACCGACACGACAGTGCTGAAACGTTTTTTCAACGCTCCGTTGTTCGCTGCGATGGTGTTTATGAATTACGTTTGTTTTGGCATTAAAAAGTATTTAAACGATCGTTTGCACACCGAGCGCATTACGTGTAGACGGGAAAAAAATTACGGATCAATACAAAAAAAAAAAAAAAAAAAAAAAAACGATAAATAATTGTAGTTTCTAAACGATACGTGTTTACTTTATACTCGTGTTAGTCGTGTTCCCGTCAAAATATGTGTACGCAGTGTTACTGTTCACGTTTTTAATATTATAATTCCAGACTTTGAATAAACAAAAAACTCGTACCGAAATGTTGTATGTTTTACTACCGTTTCTATGTTATGTTTGGTCAAATACACGTAGAACGTACATTCCATGTGGATTCAGAAGAGTTCGTTTTTTCATTAAAATATGGAATACGTTGAAAAATCTTTAACCGCTGTGGAAAAAAATAAAAATAACTAAGTTTATACGCAAATTATGTAAAGATAATTTTTGGTTCCTGCACGAATCGTTTCTACCTCGAGAGATTTCATCCGTACGGTACGAACACTGGAATTATTTGTATTTTATAAAACGCTTTATTATCATATTATATTATATTTTATTTGGATTTTATAGCAACTGTACAAGTATATAACCGTTAGTTGCAGCTTTTGCATTTTCGACCGTATTGAATCGGTAAACAAATAACGATAATAATTGGGTAACTATATAAGAGTAAAGTAATAAATAATATAATAAGACATTATAATATTTTGATAACACGAATAGTGAAGATATCGTTGAGGAGAAATACCGGTGATATGATCGAAATCGTCGATATATCGTCGATGATTTGCATGCGTCAATTGGTAAATAATTATTTTTCTGGCGTTACACCGCATGATTATAAATGATTTCACTGTGATTATAATTTCTTCAAAGTCCATAAATCCTTGTTTGATTTGGTCCAGACGTATATTACTGTAATCTTAATACAGGACCAGCACAATACCGACACGAACGCCATTATGACAGGTTCGGAATAAACGGGAAATCCTTTGGCGGTTATCGCGAGCAAGGCCTTGATCGGCGCGTTCAACGGGTACAGAGAACTCGTCATTCTGATCAGATAGTGTGAACCCTCCAGAGGCCAAACCAGTCCTGTGGGCCCGCGGTACAATTAGATTAATATTTTTCATAAGTCAACAGTCGAGGTATACGCGATAGTTTGTTTTTAGTCGGGTAGAGTTTTTGTTGTGTACAGTATCGCGATACCCTGCAAAGCCTCGTCGTAAAAGAGACAACAGGCGATTTACGCTGATTATTATCGTTTTTCCGACTTACCGCTACTGATAGAATTTCCAAAGTTGATTCCGGAAGCGAAGTACCCGGCGCTCATGTGATTCGAACACATCGCGCTGACTATAAATCCTGCGGAAATCATCGATCATTAATTTGCCGTTTGTACGGTATGCAAACGTTGTCGGTGGAACAGTCAGCACTCATAATACACAATCACGCCGTGTGATTCACTCCGATTTTCGTATAGAAAAAACGTAATCGATTGGCGTTTCGTTACTGACTGTTGATACGTTATGTTTACGAGTGTCGGACGCCGGCTGAGTCTAGGACATCTTGGCGTGGCCGTTTTGGCGTGGCCATATTGGCGTGGCCACTTTGGCGTGAGGCCACTTTGGCGTGAGGTCACTTTGGCGTAAGGCCGTTTTGGCGTAAGGCCATTTTGGCGTTTATGTATTTTTTTTTGTCAAAAATGGTTGAAATAGATTTAATATCCAAGTACAAAAATGATGCTGATTTTTCAATATCGGTAAAAATGGTTTTAGCATTAGCATTTGTTAAAATAAACGATTTAGACACAGCAATAGAGGCACTAAATGAACATGTACCTCCAAAGTTGTTGCCTCTTTTAGATTGGTTCGAGGAATACTATGTTGGTAGAACAATACGAAATCGGCGACGACCTGCTCGTTTTCCACCTGCATTGTGGAATGTTCATGAACGGGTATTAAATAAAGAAGACAGAACGAATAATCACGCTGAAGCAGCCAATAGACGACTGAATCTACAAATGGGTGTACAACGTCCAACATTGTGGGCATTTATTTCAAACTTAAGGAAGGTGCAATCAGGTCGTGATATATTTTATCAACAATTAGAAGCTGGAAATAGTCCTCCAAAAAAGAAAAAAAAATCATTGATGTCGACAAAAGAATTTTTACAACAACCGCAACATAATTGTTTTTTAAGTGGTATAGCTCAAAATATAAGATGTCATTAAATTACTTTTTTAATACTACTATATACACGTATTTTTTTTTTTTATGAAACTTTTTTATTTTTACTTACGACAAAACCGTCTCACGCCAAAACGGCTTAACGCCAAAACGGCCTTACACCAAAACGGCCTTACGCCAAAAAAGTTTACGCCAAAGTGGCCACACCAAGACGGCCACGCCAAAACGTCCGGTTCCGACGCCGGCTCTCGTGTGCCGTGATCTCCCCCGTGACTTACCCATGAACATCCCTTCCATTCCGACGAGCAAGAGTATCGTGACCGTGGCCATGTGACTTCCTAAATAAGGGTTGTCAAAGAGCACGTACATCACGTACATCGATATCGCTGTCTGGACGACGTGCACGAACATCTGAGTTATGGCCATGGACGCCACTACTTCGCAGAACTTGACGCCTGCAACGGAAACGGCCGATTAATAATACGATCTTACGAACAATTTATTTTCTTTCGACGATTTTCGCTCGCAAACGGACTTGATAATTATCTCGTTTGTTTTTGTTTTACATTTGTACGGTCGAGATTTTATGGCCCGGCATCCCGATCGTTGCTATTTATTATGGACGTGTACGTGCATCGTACTGTTGGTTCAAAAGAGGGATGAATAGAGAGAGAGATGAACATAGAGAATGTGTGAGTGTGTGAGGGAGAGAGAAAGAGAGAGAGAGAGAGAGAGAAAGAGAGAGGGATCATGTTTACGATTTGGATGATAATTGGATATTTTCGAATATCGACACGCGTAATGTTATAACCGAGCACAGCGCTTTCCCTCGCGGGGAATAAAGCTGACGGTGAAACGGTATAGCATTCATTGTACGTCGGATTCGGAATTTTTTTTTATTAATTTATTTTTTTATTTTTCTAAACTGTTGATAGCGTTCGTACAAACACGCGTACACGTATAATATTGTTCGCGAGCGCGTGATATCCGTACACGTAGTAATATTGTATGCTCACCGGAAATCATCATCCTTCCCATCATGCCTTCGTTCTTCTCCGACAAAATCGCGCCCATCGTGAACAGGATCGGCATGAAGTAACACAACCTGTCGAAACAAATCGCGACACCCCGAGGAGTTTTATCATTCGTACTCGGGGTCCGACGACGGTTTTCGACGCTCGTCGTCTCGGCACGACGACGTCGCGTCCTCGTCATTATCCCGTCCGTCGGTGTGCCGGCGCGTGACAATGAGTGTTCGCGTCCCGTCCCGTCACACCCGACCGTCGCCTTGATGTCACGACATGTGCAAACACGCGAAATCCACCCCCGTCTGGTTGGGCACGAGCAAGCGACGGGAACGCGTATTACACCGAAGAGACGTCCGAGTCGTGTACTTCCGTTACAGTGTAAGCGTGTGTGTGTGCGTGTGTGTGTGTGTAATATTATGGAAATACAACGTTTAATGGGATGTGTGTTTTGCGATTCCCGTCCACGTTCTTTCCTCTTTCCTCTCCCTCTTCTTCCAGCCGAAGTTCTTTGTTTTCCACTCACTCTCCGTTAATACATAATATCCTCTCTCTCTCTCTCTCTCTCTCTCTCTCTCTCTCTCTCTCTCTCTCTCTCTCTCTCTCTCTCTCTCTCTCTCTCTCTCTCTCTCTCTCTCTCTCTCTCTCTCCCTTTGCTTCCTCTTTTGCACCATCGCAAACGTTGACTTTTGATCGAGTCATCCGAGCAAAACGCACCGTCCTTAATACGACTTTATGGTAACCATCACGACGAGAGTAAAGTTAGCCGCGTCATTTCATCCGATCGATTCCGAACTAGTGCCGATATTTTGCGAATTTTATTGTCCACGATCATTTGGGAATTGGAGTTAACGATTTGCAAATGATTTTCGACGCTGTAGAACGGGTTTTTTTTTTTTTTTTTTAATTCGGATGGATCAAATTCAAGCACCAAAAAAAAAAAAAATTCAAAAATCGTGACTCAGAATTTTTTTTTTTTAACTAAGAAAATTATTTTACAATTTTTACGTAATAAACATTTAAGTATTTACATCAATTCCAAAATTTCAAACACTTGATTTAAGAAAAAGGCCCATCAAACCATAATTAAACTTTGAATACAGATAGAACAACAAGTTTTTATAATCTTTTGGTAAAGACAATAATGTCTTCTTTGTTAAACGAAAGAACCTTTAGATAATTTGCAAAATAAAACCTACCGACATTTAGACGGAAAATTGTGAAATATATAAAAGGTATATTTTAATTCTGAAGCTTTTCTCAAAATAATTTAACTCAAAAAAATTACCAATAATTATTTTAAAACACCCATCCCCATTAACTTGTCCGAAGAGCGAAAAATACCTCATGATGCAAAGTACGTATTTTTTTTTTTTTTTTTTTGAAATTTCCAAACCGAACGTAACACTAATAGGCTTTTTATTACGGAACAATTTATGGAAACATCAAATAAGTAAATTATCCTTTTCCTATTGAAACATTACCAATCAATACAAACAGGTTCACAGATGTCACTCAGGGGGGTTTTAAAAAAAAAAATGTTGACTAGTAAACTATTAATTTTACGATTAGGTACATAATAATATTGTTATACTCGTAATTGATGGTAAAATGATTTTCGGAGAGTCACTGAGTGCCCTAGTCGCGTGAGACCGATTTCATGTAAAAAAACCTCAAATTCTGTAACTGACATGAAAAATCTCAGGGGGGGCAATGGCCCCCACTGCCCCCTCCCTCTGGGCGTCCCTGAATACAAAGATTTATCATTAATTTTTAGAATAATTTAGAGTTAATGTTTTAGTTCAATTCTCGAATGCGCACTAACCGCACAAACACGTACGCACACTCACGATCACCAACCCCATATTGACATTAATCGTATTTTTATATTTAACATTTTATACTCGTATGGCGACAGATAAACCTAAAACAACGTAGATTATTCTATTTTCTATTATTAAACAATACAATATGAAGAATATGTCATATACTCTCAGCGCCTATTTATTGGCACGAACTAAGTAACCAGCCGGGACACCAAGACATGCCTTTAAAACCGGCCGGACTAATAGCAAGTCTGGTCATACGCGTTTTGTCACGTCTGGTGAGTGTGCGTGTGTGTGTGTGTGTGTGTGTGTGTGTGTGTGTGTGTGTGTGTGTGTGTGTGTGTGTGTGTGTATGTGTGTGTGTGAGAGAGAGAGTGTGTGTGTGTGTGTGTGTGTGTGTGTGTGTGTGTGTGTGTGTGTGTGCATGTGTGTGTGCATGTGTGTGTGTGTGTGTGTGTGTGTGTGTGTGTGTGTGTGTGTGTGTGTGTGTGTGTGTGTGTGTGTGTGTGTGTGTGTGTGTGTGTGTGTGTGTGTGTGTGTATGTGTGTGTATTATATTATTCAAATGGCCAAGATCGGCCGTCGACAAAGTCTAAAACATTGAAACTCATACGAATCGAAAAAGATTATAAAAACGTGACGCATGACGAGCGGTCGTCGAATCGGCATCGGGATTTTCGCTTAATATTTTTACACAGAATAGTACGTTTATTATTATTCGCACACTCTTTTAGTCGTCTTGTAGTAACGACTGTGCGTAATGATATTTATGTCGTCGTGTCTGATAAAATCACTGAAATTGTTATTCATTATTGTTGTGTTGTTATTATTTTATTTTTATAACACTTTTACGAACGATAGGTTATTACGATAGTGGGGTTTATTAAAAAAAAAAAAAAAGGGCTTTATTCCGTACGGCGTTCAAGTACCCCGGGCGTCTAAGAGAGATCTTATGACACGATAATACGTGTAATGTATATTATGTAGCGTCCCGCGAGGATTCACGACTAATATTATAATTATACCGGTGCACATTATACGCGTGATGTGGTACAATAATGACGTGACTCCGAAGATTTTCCGACGGGGTAACGCGTTACGCTGATAATAAAATATTTGCGCACTGCAATATCGCGGGAAATGAAAACAAAAAACGTACGAAAATCATATCGAAACCATAACGAATGGGTTATAATATTATGATAAATACGCTCATATAATATTTAGTTTTGGCGAAAAAAACGTAACATCATCCGAAGATGCGTCGTGTTTCGCGAATTATAATACGTGTTTGAGACTATACGCACGTTACATTCCGTTCCGAACGAATTTCAAAAGTATAATTTCGGTGTGTTAAGCGCATTCGCCCGATCCCGTATTGTATATTTATACACACCGATTCCTAACAGCCGGTGATTTTAACACCCTGTAGCGATCTCGCGGTTTTATTCTTCACTCCGAGACGTTCTAAATTCAACTTCACACAGTCCGGAATAATAGTGACTATTGTCATTATCCGTTTGAATATATTAAATTTTTTATTATAAGTAATTTTTAACTACTCAACAGTAGAAAAAAAAAAAAAAAAAAAACGAATTAATATGAGTTTGCATACGAATGATATACTTATTATTGAAGTTTAAACTAGTATCGTACTTACAGACATAATTTGACCGCCGAGGCGAAATGAACGTGAGCAGTATCTACCGATCCGTACACTGGTTTCTTAAACTTATAAGTAAAACACGGATATCATAACATTTTATGTATTTATATAATACATGTTTATAAGAAAAAAAACTAATAGTATTAAAAATACATACGGATAATGGAGGGTGAGCGATTTTCGTGCTCATATTACATTTAGACAAAGAGTCACCCAAGTATTCTTCCAAACTCAAAACCAATTTTGATTTCACAATTCTTCCAATTACATGATCTACAAAAATTATCATAGTTAGGTACTTACAATGGCATTGAGTTTTTATTTAGATTCTGTTTACGTTTCTTCAAGTGAACAAAAAAAAAAAAAATCTTCACAACCATGGATTTATTATTATTAGTTTTTTTATGCATACAATTTCAGAATATATTAACATTAAAAAAATATATATATATTTTTTTTTTTTTTTTTTTTTTTTTATTGATCACATAAATAACATCGATAACAAAGGCCATTAGTTACAAATAAGGTTATTATACTAATTAAGTGCTAATAATAATAATTTTTTATATAAGATTAAAAAGTTTTGTTTGTTTCATAAATTTAATTAAGTCCATGTTTTTTTCTTGATTGGGTCCGAAAAAAAAAAATATATATTATTAATTAATACGTAAACAGGAAATTTTGTTTAAACTTCGTCAAAAATATGTGGTGATTATTGATGTTGTTACTGGAGATTTTTACACTGGAGGATACTGACATCGATAATTTTTTTTTCAAACAAGTATTTAATTTATTATTTAAAAAATAATGATTTAAAATTTTAAATCTGTACACAGCGGTAATGCATCCATTCTATTTGCTATTTTTACTAACGGCTTGAATACAGCTCTTAAGCACTGCCGTTTTTTGGCATTTGCCGATGATGTTAAATTATTTTCACGTATCAACTCCATTGAAGATTGTATACGCTTTCAGAATGAACTCAGTTGTTTATCCACCTAGTTATAGAACCATGGACTTTACCTCAACATCAGCAAATGTCAGATTATGTCCTTTACTAGACGCCAATTGCTACTATTGTATTTGATTATTCTCTTAACAACCATTCCATAACACGAGTTTCTGTAAAGAAAGATTTGGGTATCCTTCTAACTCCCGACTTAGACTACCACTCCCACATTGAGTACGTCACCTGTAAATCTCTAGTGACTTTAGACTTTATTAAACGCTTCTCTTCTAATTCCAACCTAACCTATTCTCTCAAAAATTTATACTGTGTGCTTGTTAGGCCGATAATAGAATATGGTTCCATTCTTTGGGATGCTTATACATCCTCTGGCTCTTCCCTACTCGAGCGTGTTCAGCGTAAATTCCTTAATTTTGCATCCTTTGGTCTTAATATCCATCATGAACCTCACGATTATTCCCCAGTCTTGTTCTGCTTACAACTTAGTAGTATTTCCGATACAAAAGTCTTAGCCGATATTAACTTCCTAAATAAACTTACGAATGGTACCATAAATGCTCCCGAGCTTCTTGCTGAGGTAAACTTTCGTGTTCCAAGTAGATCTTCCAGGCTAACGGCCCCCTAATACGTTCCTCGTCACACCACTGACCATGGCCGAAACCACCCTATCCACCGAATGATGCGTTTAGCAAAAGAGAACCTCTCTAGCCTTTCAGCTTAAAGTCTTTGTTTCATTTCTAATTTATTATAATGCTTGTCTGTTAACTTATTCATTTAACTGTACCCTGGGCTAGTCCCGTAATGTAAAATAAAATAAAATAATATCTAATCGAATAATCATTTTTCAATACTGAAGCAATAAACACAATTCCGGCGTGTGGTAAAACTGCGACAGCGTAACATTCATAATTTGTATACTTATTTAAGTTCACCTTATTGGGCTTGTTCATTGTTGAAGTTTCACTTTTTCGAGAAATATAGTGGCGATACCATTTCTCAATGATTTCTCGTATTTTATGTTTTTATAGATTTATAAATTTTTGATTTAATAAAAAAATATTTTATTTTATTTTAAATTGTACGTATTTATATTAAATAGGTGTACTTGTAACACCACGTGTTTTCAATATTCAACGTCATTAATGATAATTTAATAATTCGTATGCCGATAATCGATATTTTGTTTTTATGAAAATGCATTCTGAAATATTCGGAAGCTATAAAAGCATAGGTTATTAGTGTTTCTAAATCTTTTAAAAAGTTTTGATACTTTTTAGAGTACATTTCTTAAAATTCGTTTTTAACACAAAGATACAACATTTCAGAAACGTTCGACGACTTACTGGAGTAGTCTATCCACACCTGCACGGTACTTAAATTGAAGTGTAAATTTGAAGTTCTAGGGAACTTTTTGACGCGTACAGCCAAAGACTTTGTATAATTGTCAGGGAAATATAATAAACCCCAAGCACGATTTTTTTTCACGGCATTTAGCGCAGTGTCGACTTCGTTGTAATTTATCTATTTGGAAAAAAAATATATACAATCAATAATGCATTCATCAAATGATAATCGCGTGTATCGTTAAAGCACGATATTGACCAATTTAACATTTGAGTGGCCACGGTAATCGACACCCGTGAAGTGTAAGTTGTGGTGACACGCGTTTAATAAATCCAAACCCCTATATATATATATATTATATATAATATTATTTCGTCAGAATCGACCGACCGACCGACCGTTTTTAAGCGAATTCCAAATAACACAATCCCAGTCCACTTTCTAATAATTATTAAAACTCCAAAACTCCGATCGAGCCTTTGCACGCCGTTTTACGCGATATTCTACGACACGAATTACTTTTTTTTTTTTTTCGTACACCGCCACGGCCGCAAAGTAGCGGTGCACGTGTCGTGATTTTGAATATTGAATTGTTTTCCACCGTAATATCGAAAATCGAAAATCAGCAATTCAAATAGCATTATTATTCCGGCACTAGAAAACCAATCTCATATTACAAGTTTCGGAATAAAGTTAAAAACATCGGACGGATACGGTAGACCCTTCGGAGAATCCTACCGAGACCGACGCGCGCGCACACGTCATATAACGTTATTATCGTTAACCGAATATAATATTCAAAAACAAATACGTAGCGAATCCGATCGAAAATACTCTCGCGTCACTCCGCGGCGGCGCGCGTACTTTCGTGACGCGCAGTGCAAAGCAATGTAATTAAACGCAACGCCGCCGGTGAACTATGTATGAGTTTTGTTTTAGGTCGCCGTACAATAAAGACCCGAGCACTTTCGTTAAAATTATACGCGCGAGATACGAGTTTTGCGCACGTCATGAACAATAACGTAATGGAATCGAGTTTGAAGTTTTTAGTCGTCTCGGCCTAGACGACGTGAACACCAGACGTCGACGTAACGGTCGTGTGAACGGTCAAAAGTAAAAACGAAAATGAATAATAAATGAAAACTTACGATGTTAAACGATTTAGACGTCAGTTTTTCGGCGAACGCGCAGCCCATGATTTTGTCTTTTGGATTCTTGAGAAAACACCCGTCGTAATAACCGGGCACGCACGTCCCGTTTTCGGTTCGTCGCAGTTCTTCATTGACGACCGCAATGTTCAAATCCGTTGGATCGCGGCCAACCGCTAGGTTGAAAACAACGATTTGGACCAGAGGCAATAAAATCAGAAAAGCCGAAAATCTGAAAATAACGAATGAAATGTTAAATGTTTCATTTACGACTTGCTTTAGTAGCGTCCGAACAGTATTTCGTTAGGTTATTATGACGTCGGCGTGTTATTTATTGATTTCGTGTTGTTCGTATAATCTATGACTGGTGGCAAATACACGTGATTTTTTTTCGTATTCACTAGATATTTATTATATTTTCGCGAACCAAACTTTCTCTATTTGAATAATGAATATGATTGTAAGTCTGAGTTCTACAAATCTAGAGCAAAATATACAATACTGAAAACATTGGCATGTGTGTGTGTTAGTAGTTGTGAAGTAATTTGTATTGTCGTCGTATTTGGAATCATAAATTAGTTCATTAACTACAATCATTTTAAGTGTAGCTACCGAAGGAGGTACCAGATTATCCTATACCAGCTAGGAATGAATCAAATCATGAGACTCGGCAATACTTCTCGTGGTTTGCATATATTTCAAACGTCGATTTTTCACAATATGTACTTTTTGCTTTTAAAATTACAGACTTCTAGAAAAATTCTCGTTAGTTGACAACCATTCATCGTCGGACCGTAATACTGATTCCGATTTTATTTCCGGATTTAATAAAATATAATACCTCGAATGAAAGTATTTCATAATCGTTTTTATACTCAAGTATGCCTATTATAAATATCCTATTAATCTAAACCGTTGAAAATGTTATGAACTTAAAAAGCAAACGTTGAATAACGACTTTTTCTAGTATTCAAATCACAATATTGTGCTTATTTGCGTACGAGCACGAAACAATATTCAAAAAAACATTAACGACGACCAGCTGCCATCGTAAATGTTAACATTTCATACAATACTTCGTTTTGAAAACCTTTTAAATTTCATTTTGACGTGTTTATTTTTATCAAATCAAGGTCGGTGTTGCTTTAAAAACGAATCCGTATACTTACGATTTTTCCTGCAGGAATAACCATACATTTTTGTACAAAAGGGAGTAAACCCGGTATTTACGGAAAGCACCGTCATCGAAGTTCAATTTCGTTTTCGATTTTTTACTACGTAATTGATTACGCGTGTCAACGTCCTAATGATCAACAGACAAAATACGTTTTGTTTTTCGAGTCTTATCGTATATGACTTGATGCTCCAATCTTACATTACGTCAAACGTTTTAATAACGCTAGTAGGTACCTGCACTTTGGACGAGTTGTTTTGTTTACGGCTCTCTTTCAAAAAGGCTTCTTCCAAAGTGGTGGTGTTACAGCGCGACATTAATACCTCCGGCGAGTCTTCTGCCACTAGAATTCCTTCTCTCATCATTCCAATCTAACGTTTTAACAACGGTTCATTAAATTATCAAACGGATGAAAAACTCCGCTCGACGCACTCACGGTATGCGCTCGTCTCGCTTCTTCGATGTAATGCGTCGTGATGATAATTGTTTTTCCTTGCTCGGCAAACGATACCAAACGGTTCCAGACACTGCGAGAGGAAAAAAACACAATATACACATAAATGCGCGTCGCGTCAAAATTACGATCCGACGTAGATTTTATTCGACTACTGCGAAACCGTGTCAAAATACCTAATGCTCAAAATCGGATCGAGCCCGACCGTCGGTTCGTCCAATATCAAAATGTCCGGATCGTGTAACAGCGCCACTCCTAACGACACTCTTCTTTGCTGTCCGCCGCTGGAAAAACGTCAACGCGTCAATATCATGGCGTACGGAGATTTTTTTATTTTTTTATTTTTTTTATTTTTTTTTTATCGAAGTTTTCCCGCGGTTGTTATTAAAATACCAAGTATGATCGAGGTCACGTACTGAACGCACGTTCCTCGGAAAGTTTTTCTAACTCGAACGTTTAGCGTGATGCAGTTTACACTATACTTACGGTAGGTACTTGAAAACAAAAAAATTTTCAAGGGAACGATTTGTAATACGTACCTATACTCGTATGACATTTTATTGTAATCCGAGTAGAGCCAGTTTTTTTCATTCTTTTTCAATTTACCTGAGTGTTTTTATCAATCTATTACAATTTGGAAGTCCCAACAGCGATTCTAGATTTGCTGCCCTTTTCACGATTGTTTTCATATCCATGTTGAGGATGAGACCGTAGAACTTAAAAGTCTGTAGTACCGTTAAATATCCGTGTAAATTTAAATTCTAAAAAAACATACACATTCGATTTGGAACATTTAAGGCGTATATTATTATGTGTAATCATCAAAAAATGTATGATATTATGATATACTATTACGACGATGCTATCAATATATCTTTTTGTACGTATCGAATGTTTTAAACGTCAACTTATTCGGTCGGTGTATGCAAAATATATTCTGAAAAAGTCGAATTTATAATTTGAGTAACAACACTTAAAACTTATGCAGCCGGAAAATTCGTAGAACTGTCAAAACAAGTTACCTTAACGTATACAGTAAATTACTTTGTACAAATTATACATTTTTTTTTTTTTTTTTTATTGAAATGTTGTGACTGTCTATAGTTAAACTTTACGATTGACTTAAACTTTAAATGTTTGTACTTCCAAAGTGTATGATAAAATAATTTAAGACGAGTACGTTGTAGGCCATTTATTTTTATAGTACTGTTCAAATAGAATAGAAAACGTTACGCTTATATACAACATTTTAATGCCGAACTAATTAACTTGATATTTGATTTTGCACTAGTGAAGTAAAATTAGAGTTTGAAAAACTGAAATACCATAACATTTTCATAACTATTTTCAAAAATACGAATTTGGTCATGGAAAAATTACTTGAAAAAAAGAGAAAAAAAATACAAAGAAAACAAAGGATAAATGAAGAAGAGAGTGAAAGTGTACTTATAAGTTCTTAGCATTTAAAACTTCACACACTCTTAACATCGAACTAACTTCCATTGATAACGTATTACATTGAAAACGTAGATATTCAAATAAATAAATATTTGACAATTTTTGAGTTTGTTTTCTATCATTTTTTTTTTTTTTTTTTTTTTATAAAATATTTTGATTTATTTTCGATTACGGTCTTCGCATAATTATCATAACAATATGAGAAACCATTAAAAATACATTTATGTGTGTCCGACAATATCCGTTTTAACAAAAGCCACGCGGCAACTCAATTTATTCATGCACTTTTTTTTTTTTTTATCTCGCATACAAACGCAGACCATGGAGTACTTTATCGTGCGACGACGTTAGAAATAACGCACTGATATTCTTACTTGAGGCATGTATCCGATGTTTTCTCTCTTGTCCGCTTTGACCATTATGTCACCAGAGTCCAACTCGGTTTGACCGACGATAATATTCAACAGTGTTGTTTTACCGCATCCACTGGGTCCCAAAAGTCCATAACTGAAAACAACACGTTGACGTTTTATATTTATGTTTTACGCTAACCTCGTACCGTCGCGCCCCGCGCGGGCGGATATACTACAGCGGAGTAATAATACACGTTGCACTAGTGTGGTGTAATGGTCTTATGTGAAAACGAGTGGTTTTGAAAATATAGAAATGTTTTCGAACAAAAAAAAACAAAAAAAAAAAAAACAAAAATGACAGAATCATATTATCGTAAATCATTCCGACCGCAGATCGTGCGGACAATGCGCCGTCGTTTGTATCCTCACCACATGATTCCGCGTTTTCCGACATACGCATAATTAACATAAGCGTTCGATGGCATGTACATTATGAAACGACGTGCTTCGTTTTATAGATTTCAGACTTTAAGGTACCGACAGTGGCGCAATACATTGTGCGAAAGTTACATTTATCCAAAGGGGGTTGAAAAAATCTGCATCCCATTGTTCGAAAACATTTTAGATCATATTATCATTTCATCATTTTAGAAGTCAGTTTATCCTAAAACGCGTATGTTATTAAATTTCCTTAGGATTACAAATCATTGCAATAAAGATACTTATATTTCATCAATACTTTGCTGTCTAGACTAAAATCGAAAATTCGCATAAACATTAATAATTCGATAGGTAATTAGATAATAATTCGATACGCAATTAAGTAATAATTTGAAATACGTTTGAAATATTCATAAAATGTAATCAGTACATCATAATTTATGTTTCATGCGCTTCAAAACAAAACAATATTAGTATTATGATAAATTGCGATTTATACAAGTGCATTGTACATAACACGGTACGGCGGCGTCCTTTAGACGTTAGATTTTATTATTGAATAAAAATAATGACGACGAACCGTAAAAGAATTGTGTGGAGGTTAATTTGAATTACTCGCAATGTATTTAATGAGATTTCCATAAAAATTAGAAAACAAAATGTTCGAAAAAAAGAAAATTCTTTAGGAGGAAAAACGAGTTGTCGAAATATGAATTCACATTTTACAAAACGATATACAGGTCGAAGTAATAAGAAGGTATAACGAATGCATTAATCTAAAAGTCGAAAAGTTTACGACGAGAGCCAAGGGGTAAATGTATTGTACACGTTTGTTTTGAAATAAAATTCCCATTATCCGGGAGCAAATTGTTTTTAAGAGAATGCGCGGCTATTAAAAACGAAATGTAATTACTACAAGCTTGAAGAAAAAAAAACGAGTGCTGTTTTTTTAAAAATTCGAGAAAATTCGTTTTACCACGATATAAAAAAACATATATGTATATATTTATTTATTAGGGCTCTCGTCTGTTACGTGTATTGATATACACGTGTACACGTAGACCGTACCTTAAAGAGTAAAATGTATGAATACCCGTGTATTTAATTACACGTGTTTTTGAAGTTCGTGTACACGTGTATTAAAATTGTATCTACCCGTGTATTAAAATTACCCGTGTGTTTAAGATCCAGTAGTTTATATAAACTTAAAAAAAAAAATAAAAAATTAATAATATTGCCATGTAATACTGACGTGTGAAATACTATTTTTGTGGTATTATTTTACTGAGTTAATGTAATCTTATGTCATTTGTGATCACCCGATAATTAAAAATAGATGTACCAATTATTGTGACATACAGGTTAAATCCAATGTTGATATTTTAAGTTTTAAATACTCTAATTTATTGCACAAGAAAAGAAAACATTAAAAATGTTTAGAAAAATAAATATATTAATATAATATATTCTAAAGTATTAAATATATATACAGTGTGTTTCACTCAAATGGTAACACGAAATATCTCTGTTCAGCGACCTCGGATTGAATTGGGGTTTTTTCGAGGAGTTGGGGAATACTAAAATACACATTTTGTGATCATTTTCGAATTTTTAATAATGATATTTTGCGCATGCGCAATAAAACTTACATTTTTTTAAACAGCAACACCTATTTTCAACACCAGGTTTCGATAGAACTATTTTTTTTAAGCAACTTTGATAAACAAACTTTTTTCCTATCTCAAAAATTGACTGAATTACAGTAATCCTAAATTTTTAATTTAAGTCATTTAAAAACTGTAGTTTATGCTGACCCACCAATTAATCTTCAGCATTTAAAACAAAAAATCACCGAAGCATGCTCAAAACTGACCAAGGAACAAATAACGGCAACTCAAGACGAAGTTAATCGCCGCTTACAATCATGTTTACTTAACAACGGGGAAAACTTCGAACAATTTATTAGGTGATTTGTATTATTTGTAATAATATGTTAAAAAAAATGTTTATTAAATTTAAATTTAATTATAAAAAAAAAATGTTTAACTTGATTTGAATTACCTCTAAACGCATGCATTCCATTTATCGTGCTTCCAATTAAAAATAATAGTAAAATGATAAAATACAGAGCATTGAAAAATTTAACAAAAATGTTTTTTGTTTAAACTTAGGATTGCTGTAATTCAGTCAATTTCTGAAATATGAAAAAAGTGTGTTTATCAAAGTTGCTTAAAAAAAAATAGTTTTATCGAAACCTGGTGTTGAAAATAGGTGTTGCTATTTAAAAAAATGTAAGTTTTATTGCGCATGCGCAAAATAACATAATTAAAAATTCGAAAATGATCACAAAACGTGTATTTTAGTATTCCCTAACTCCTCGAAAAAACCCAAATTCAATCTGAGGTCGCTGAACAGAGATATTTCGTGTTACCATTTTGAGTGAAACACCCTTTATATATATACTTTTTTTATGATATTCTATTGTTGTAAATTTCTTACTAAAATTAGTATGATAACAGGGGGGGGGTGTAGGGTACGTACTTTTGGGCTCTCCCTTTTAAATCGTCTTCAGATCAGGGTGATAGGTAAACGGACATTTCACACGGGCACACGGATTCTGTAATACACGGGTACACGGGTATAAAGACTTTAATTACATGGGCTTTAAAACCGTTTCTATAAAAACACGTATGTCCGTGTTCTTAGATTCACGTGAAATAGAGACCTCTAATATTTATATATAGATAAATATTATGTAAATTATATAAAATATAAGGACGGCCGACCACGTTTACGGCGTTGATGCGCAGATTTTCGTACACCCGACAGCGGTTTAGGCCACGTTCGTGCCGCATTACATCTAGTAGGGGGCGTTTTTCAAATACATTCTTTTAGTATAACGGCGTGTTATCGAAAAATTCGTGAGTTTCCCTACTGATTGATTCGTCGCGGTTTCGTAAATATATAATAATGTATCGTATCGAGGTCGAGTTATGGATTTTCGCGTCTCCCGTTACGAAATACGAGTACGTCACAGGATAATCCGCGAGAGTTTCGATCGTGCAAACAATTATGGCTTTGTCTTAATCGATTCAAGCACGAAGAACATTATAGTCGAAAACACGTTCTTTTTATCCATTCGACGGCTAGGCAAAAGTGTAATTACGTATTAAGTATATTATTTATACAGTGAGAGTCAGATCTATTTGACAAATGCAATAACTTTTTTTCTGTTCATAGTTTCAATTTTTTTTTTTTTTTATTTATACTTGAGCTACACGCTACAACAAATTTGCATTATATATATACATATATATATATATATATATAAATTAACATTTTATTATACAATTATTAAATAAGATTCCTAAATATTTTAAAAATAAACATGATATTTTGAAAAAAATTCTCTGATTTCAAACTTTGAAAGCTTTGGGGTACGGATTAAACTTTACCAATCAATATGCTATTTGGTATTAAATATTGTTTTATATATTGGAACTAATTTAGAGGGATTGAATGAAAATATTTCAATATTGAAAAATAAGGACCACTAATATATATATATATATATATATATATATATATATATATATATATATATATATATATATAGTTTATATAATTCAAATTTAAAAATGTTTAATTTGATTGCTTGGTAAATAGTTCAAAATATCTATTGTGTAAAACGGATTTTTAAAAAAAATTTGGTGCTTGAATCTCTAATGAAGATTAATCCGTTTATTTTCTACGATTTTTCTATGTTGGTAAATAAGATTTATCGAAATTACTGAAATTTGATAGAACGAACCATAATTTGTATAATAGTTTTATGAGTTAAATTTGCATTTCCTAAAAGGTTAAAAATTCAAAATGAATTAATGACCGATCTCCAATAAAACATTTTGAATACCATAATTTTTCTAGAAATATTATTTACAAAATATATATATATATTTTTTTTTTTTTTTTTTTTTTTTTAATGGAAAAATTGATATTTAAAATTTGAGTTCTAATATACCAAAAACGATATTTAAATACGATTTTTTTGCAGCACAGTACTATAATATTTATAGAAAAAAAAAAAATTAACAATATTATAAATAATAAAAATGTTTATTAATTTGTTAAATAGATCTGACTCACCCTATATATTATCGGTTCCGTTTGAATTATAATCTGAATTCTAGCCATCTGAATCTAATCACAAAGTTCCTGGTGTATCGCAGATATAGGTACACCGCAACGGTGTTACTGTAACAACATTTGACCATGAATAACGATAGAATATCGTTATAAATATTTTGTTTATTTTACATACAGGTTGTTCGACGGAGATTCACTCAATGTGATCGAACCCTGTAAATTGCAAAGGATTGACCTTTTTTCGTGTCGGTATACAATTTCAAAACAATATAGACCTACCGAATAATATTCGAAAAACAAATTTCTATGTTCACTATTTTTACATTCGGTGTGCTTGATATCACAACGTCCATTCAAAACGTCTTTTTACGATGGAGATATCTTTTTCGAAAATTTCGATACTTAATTTTTTACTATTGAAGTTTGAGAAATTATCAATAAACATTTATTGTGTAGAGTGGCGGTACGGAAGAGCAACATATTTATGCATGTGACATATATAATATATAATACATAATATATACGTATAGTCAGTAATGAATTTAATACTTGCGAGTTAGTGTGAACGGCTGCCGCCGACCAGCGACTGAAATCATTGTCGGGGGGCACTCAATGCGACCACCGAGAAAACGCGAATAGGCGGCGACCAAAACCAGTTTTTTTCGCGCGTTCCCGCCCATATACTATGAATTACCACGAAATGAGTGGGAGAATCCGCGAAAACGAGTAATTACTAATATCATAAGTAATTATAACAATATAAAAAAATTAATTAATTAAAAAATGTGGGAGAATTTAACAACAAAACTGCGGAGCACGCTCATTTGGATGCTCATACGAGTTGCGTTTTCTCAGTGGCCGTAGTTAACCCATCAGCGCCGAGCGTCACCATATTGCTATGTTTACAACACGGTTGGGGAATTCCGTACAGAAATGTCTTATATATTATTATTGCATCAGATTGTATGTTATCTGCACTTCATTTTGGTATTATTCGTTTCAGTTTATTCGTAAACAGTATCTATTGACAGTGTATTATTTCAACCGCAGTGTTAAAATTAGCGATTTTTTTGATTTTTCCAGTATTCAGCTACAGTAAGAATAATTTAATGAATGGGCGATACATTATTTGCATCTAATATATTCTTAGAATCATTTATTTGAATATTTTTTTTCGATTAGTTATTTCTACTATGAGTTATGCTTTGTTTAGTATGGTGTCACCATATGGGCCCATTCGTCTCATATGTTATGATATTACAACGGCATTGACGTATTATAGGTATATTATATTGTTTTTACAGAGATGGTCTTACAGTCGAAGATGCTTTGAATATTTTAGATGATTTTGACGATTTGGATGCAGTAAACATATACATTGAACCTCCTGACCCAAATTAAATAACCGATGAAATAAAAATTCTCGGCGCTGATGGGTTAATAAAAGTATTATACGGCTTATCGTTACTAACGTTACGTAATAAAATAGTGTTGTGTTTGATAATGTGGATCTGTTGATGCGGTCGCCCAAACGAGCGTAAAAACAACAACGCGCGAAAAATGCCGAGTTTATCTTACACAACCGCTTCTTGGTTCGACCGATAAACCTACTTGACTAAATATTTTAGTCTGAAACCCTCGATTTCGTGATAATATTCGTGGTGTAAACAATATTCGTAGTAATAAGTA
This sequence comes from Therioaphis trifolii, assembly GCA_027580255.1. Lineage (NCBI taxonomy): Eukaryota > Metazoa > Arthropoda > Insecta > Hemiptera > Aphididae > Therioaphis > Therioaphis trifolii. The sequence continues at coordinate 41,684,529 of CM050406.1, read as the reverse complement.
ATAACAGTAATGTCGTAGGTTTTTTTTTCTTTCATACTCGGCCGAGGACGTCGGTCATTCATTTATAAGTGAAATGGAGTTTAATTATACTGTTTTGGGTTTTTTTTGCGTGGTAAAACATGTAAAAAATGTGTATAAATTGATAAGACTTGCGTTAATTTTTCATTATAACCTAAGAGGTTTAAGAAAACGTTATCGTTGCATTAAACAACAATTTTCACTGAAACATTATTTTATTTTCACCTTTAAATGTAAAATATATGGACTTCACAACAACACATTATTATATAGAATTTAGGAGTACACGAAACTAAAATGTCATTAAAATAAACCCTTACACACACACACACGCACACACACACACACACGCGCACACACACACATACACACACACGCACGCACACGCACACACACACACGCACGCACGCACGCACGCACGCACGCACGCACGCACGCACGCAATTGGCTAGAAAACGGATTTGTTTTTCCATCGTGTCGTGGTTTTATGATGTTTGATAAAATTAAATTTCCAAAAATTTCCTAAAACTTAAAATCACTCTTGAACTTAATGTGTCGCATCAGTTTATTAATGTTTTTCATCCAACAAAATTGAGTAAAAAATACGTTCACGACGTAAAAGAAAAAAACGTAGGTTCCAATTTAAAAATGTATCCCTTAAAACTATTTCTAAAGGGTGTTGAAAAATATGAAATTCAATAATCATTTTGAATTTCTCTAAATGAAAAAACGTCCATCATTTAATATGACAAAGTCGGTGGAACATAAATTTCGAGACGCCCTGTGTATTTTATTATATTGTGTGCGGGAGGGGGTTTAGACTGGTCATAGCTATGGAAAAAAAACTTGATGGCCAACAGGAACAATTACAGTTGACGGGAGAAGACTTCTCTGACGGTTGAGGTACCCGGTGCACCATCTACCGGTGCGATTTCGAGACGCACCACAATGAAACCATATCTTAATGGGCCAAAGGGCGTAAGCGACATTTAGACAAATGTTTAGAAACACAAAAAACGATTTGAAAAATTAACATTTTATTATGTACATTATTATAATAAATGCTTTTTTGAAACGCAAACGACCCGTTTCTAATGCAGTGTACGACAATTGTCGATAAAGCTGATTATTTTGATTTTTTTTTTTTTTTATGTGAACAACGTCATTTCGGCCAAAAATCGTCGCTCTCACCCTTTTGTCTACTCGGGTATATCGTACGAACTCTTACATTTTACCCTTCGCCACGATCATGTTGAGACCCCCGAGCACCACGTGGCCGTTTTCGTACGTCTTCACAGCGTTTTTCACCATCACGGTCACTTCGTCGATGTCCGAATGCTTGTATTTCCGCGGAGACACCGTCACCGCAGAATCCTCCGAGACACCGGTGGTCGTCGCCGGCATCGTTCGCGCGGGGTCTGCAAACGAAACGGTCGGGCGTAAGACTCTTTGTCGAAAATACCTGCTAAAATGAGACGATTGACATGTCGGTAAAAGTTATTCACGATAAAACACCACATAATGTTCCACTGCAGCCGGTGACGAATTCAAGGAGAGTGCACAAAGGCACGTGTCCTCCTGTTACTTCTCTCTCGATAATTTTTTTTTTTTTTTAACTGTCATCAGCCCGTGAGACATTATAAAACGTACGACGACGCGAATGACGTCAGAATACGGACGTGACCCTCGTGCACGGCATACCAAACTGCAGGTATGAAATTGCATAAAATACCAAAGTACCCCCGGGGCTCGCACAGGGATATTCCGAGAGCACGTGCAGCAGACAAAGTCTCCCGCTGGTCTGGCAATTTTTTTTTCTAAAAATAACTAAGTGTACGGTCTGTAGAAATTAAAACATGGCGTGGATTTACGCGGTCGTTCGTGTGCCATCGATTATCTACGTCAGCGATCCCCGAAGCGTGTTCCACGGAACCTGAAGGCTTCGAATGCACGAAAACCACAGCGATTACGCGAGTTAAAACCAAATGCGCCTAAACGTGACGGTGATTTTCCAATTTTTTTTTTCTTTTTTTGAATTGTATGAAAACACTTTTATTTTCTGCATTTAAGAAATACTAAAATATAAACATGTGATAAAACCGAATTGAGTAATTTGTATAATATAGCTAATGAATGTTTATTGTTAAAAAAAAAAAAAAAAAAAAAAAATCAAAAATACCTAATGTGTAGGGATGAGAAGTTATAGGAAAAAAAAATTGGCAAAATATGCATGTAAATATGTACAAAAAAAAAAAAAAAAAAAAAAAAAAAAACGAAAATATGCACATTGAATATCTATTCAACGACTCCTGGGTTCCATTTCCGTATATCTAAAATTATACATTTTTGTAAATATTGTCACACTCGTATGTAATTTTAATTTATTTTCCATACCTGTGATTGCGTTGCATTAGACCACCGAATCTTTTTTGAGATTGGAAACGTATAATCGACGACGATTGTCCGAGAGAATATTTTTATAACGCGAAAAACTGCTAAAAGAAGCCGTGAAGTTTTGAAATTGCTCTACCACATTTTAAAAGCTTTGGCAGCACTGATTATTCCATCATATCATATTTCAATTCAAGTATAATAATATTTGATTAAAATGTTCAATTTAAGTATGACTTTTGATAGTAAACGAATTATGCGAAACGTATTATAAAAATTGACGAAATATGCAAAAAAAAAACACAAAATGAACTCGTTAGGTTATGAAATGGATTTATAGCTTACCTAGCTATGAATAGCAAACGTACACAAAAATAAGTCCTCTAACTTCTCATCCATACTAATGTGGTTATATTATTATGTGAACATAGCCGACGGTTTGATGGGTATACATTTTTACAATCGTGTGATAAACACGCGTCGTAACACGATAGTTTTACGAACGTTTTCAACTGTTTTCGATTCGATCGAACAGTATTTACAGTTAACAGATGAAACTTCGAGGACGTGTTGGAATAGAGGTTTCACGAACAAAAACTTTATCCTAAGGGTGCCGTGGCTGTAAAAGTTTAGGAACCGCTGATGTAGATCGTGACGTAGGTGCAACCTTTGTCGGGAGCACGGGCGCCGCATTCCTCGGAAAGCCAGCTGGGCGCCACTGGAAACGCCTGCACTACACTTACCTTTCGTCGAGCCGGGCAACGTGAAAGCAGTACGAAAGCCAGCTGCTGTCGCTCGGAAAAACGAGGTCGCGTCGAACGCGGTTTCGTTGAAAATACCCGTCCGGCTGACTTTGACGCGGCGAAACGGCGAACACGACTGACCGGAATTCGTCGTCTTTCGAACCGTCGTCGTCGGACTCGTTGTCGTCGCTCTGAAGCTGTGCGAACGTTTCGACGTCGTGCGTTTACTCACAGCTTAAATAAATTCTCGTCCGGGTTTTCAGTTCTATAATGACGTGAAAATATTTCAGCGAACATCGCGACATTGAATGCTCGCATAAACTCAATTTGCTCGTCGATCGAACGAGCGATTTTTTTTTCAACGTTCTGTTCACGAAAACCGATCGATTTACATCCTCTTAAACGACAAATACAATACGTATACTACGCAATCGCATTATATGTCTAAACACGTTCACGACCGTGTGTCGACACGAGTTTACGTATTATGGGTTCATTCACGAAAATCAACGCCAAAAATATGAATAAAACATAAATGTGTCTACCCGATATTAACGCGAACACACACGCGCCCACTGTTAATCCTCCAAATAATATTAACTCGAGTTCGTCCGTATTTTCAATAGGTACTTGATTGGTAATTGATCTTACGAGCACATCGTGATATCTGAGTGATAACAAATCGCATCTATATAAGTTAAATACGAGTAAGTACTTATACTAGGGCGACCATACGTCCTGTTTTTTTACAGGATTATCCTTTACTTTACAGTCTTGTCCTGTTATCCTGACGAACGTCTCTCAGAACGCTGTTTGTCCTGTTTTTTATTCAATCTTCTTAAGCTACAAAAATTATCATACTTAAAAAGGTACAATTAACACAAAATACCCCAAATTATTCGATTCGAGAAGTTTTTTGGAAAAAGATGACAAATTAAAATGTGTAGATATGCGATCCGAAAACTTATCTCCAATATGAAGAAAACAAATTTCAGAAAATTCAGTATAGGCATAAAGTATTTGAGAACATTATAAAAAGTTTAAGTAAGTAATATTTACAATTTTTTTTTTTTTTATGTATTTATGAAAAATGATATATGAGTTTTGTAACTGCTTTAAAAGAATATAAATAATATTAAATACACATTAGACTCTATTTTAGGTATATCAAATTATGTTTTTATTATGATTAAATATTGTGATATAAAATTTGATTCAATTATTTAAAAAAAACTAAGAAAATTATTTTAGTCCTGTTTTTTTTTTTTTTTTTTTTTTTTATTATGGTCACCTTAACTTATACCAATATATGGCGCACACACGAGGATTTAATTAAAATTAAAATTGTCAATAATTGCGTAACTTACGTACACATGGTTTTATTCAAATGCACGTAACATTATAGTAAAAATGAATCTGAAATAATCGTAATATAAATCTGTAAGTGCATACAAAAGTCGGTATTAATACCCACAATCATTGCGATAATGACAGAACACCGACATTACTGATTAACGCTTTGGTCGACAACAGTAATAACAACAGTATATTATGGAGCAAAATTTTGTAAATGAGCTGTAAACATTTTAACGAACGTTTAGTGCATACTATTTGCGTTTTTCTCACTCTCGAAATTCTCGAAATTCGATTTATTGATTTATGAATTTCCAAACATTGAAATGCGTCAAAAATGTTCACGTAATAATGGGCCTATAGAGAACAATTTTAAATATTACAGTTCAAAATCAACGAGTATCACAGACGAACGAAGTTGGAAGTGATCTTTTCAATACTAAAACCTACAAAAGATAGTATATTGCATTGCGACTGAGTTGAGCATTTAGTTGATAGAAAATATACATTATACAAATCAATGTGATAACACTGAAACGTTTTGTTTAGATTCATTTTTCACTGTGATTTTAAATTATACAACGCATTCCATTATAAAAATAAAAATAATCGTTTGGCACGAAATCGCAAGCAAAAATGAATCGTAATTTCTGAAAACGATTTTATTCATTCACATATTTTCAATAAAATTTACATTTTATGCGCAAAATTGTACACTATATACATAAAAATAAACTCGATTATCTCGACTTTTATCCACAAAAATGATGTAAATAACATAGTTTTTACACTGTCAAAGTCTAATATAAACAAATAGTGTGTGTTCACAAGAGCTCACGTATTCATCGGGACAAATTAATTCACAAACTTTGTCCCGAAAACTATACTACTAAACGAAGTATTTTGTGTGAAAGAGGTACAATTATACGTGCGGTATTCATAAAAATATTCCGCCATTTTATACGTATTTTCAAGTTAGGACTTAAAGTCAGCAATTAAACATATCGATTTCTCTGATTTTTTTTACAATATATACATAAAGCATTTTTTTTAACTATACAAACGAGCTATAAAATACCTACTGTTATACATTTGTTATACATTTGCGACAAGTTTAAAATATATAATAAATTTGACAGTTTTTATAAAATATCATCTACATGAATATTGTAAATGTGTATAGTGAACACATGCGATTTAGGTACACTAAATATCGTACTAAGGATAAGATCAATTAGGAAATCATCATCAGAGTAGTACTGTGATATAAATGTACTTAGTACACGAATGCTGAATCCCGTCTGGATATGAGAAATTCAGAATTCGTCATAGGTGTCGGTTTATAAAAATAATTGTACCGGTGATATTCCTTGTAATTTATCGCGTTTTCGTCTTATATCGCACAATAAAATGTTACGCGTCTCTTATTTATTAGACACCCATAAATCCTTTTTGAATTTGCTCAAAATGTAAATGAAAATAATCATAATGCTCGACCAGCACAATATCGAAACGACTCCCATGATGACTGGTTCGGAATTAAAAGGAAATCCTTTGGCGGTCACTGCGAGCAACGCCTTGATCGGCGCGTTGATTGGATACAGAGGACTCGTCAATCTTATCAGGTAATGCGAACCCTCCAAAGGCCAAATCAATCCTGTCAATCAATAATAAGATTACGTCACTGTTTAACGTGAAAATATTCTATACAATAAACACGATGATTGATATAAAAGTTTGTCCGAGTCTTTAGAACGTGGGTTATTGCGATTTTCAATACCACATAATAATAAAAAATTTAAAAAAATCAGCCAAACTCGTTGAACCGTTTATTATTACGTCCTATTCTGTTTTTACGAACTTACCACTGCTAAAAGAATATCCAATGTTTATTCCAGCTCCCATGTATCCGGCGACCATAAAGTCTGGACAAATCGCGCCGATTAAAAATCCTGTAAAAATCAATGGAAATTAATATTTGGTTCGGGAAAAAAATCCCTTGAAAACAACAATAAAATATACTATTCGTAAATATAAATTCCATACAAAAATACAACATTCATACAGAGTCTTTTAGTACCATACATAATATGCGTAATAATTTTCAACTCAACGACATTCCTACAATAATAATAAATACAATTCTGTTATTAAAACAAGCAAATAAAATTATGAACATAATGTGGATACCAGGACGTTGTTATATACATGGGAATGATGAAGCAGACCGACTCGCAAAAAACGCAGCCACATCAACCGAAACACCAAATTGTAATCAAATAACATTTTCAGACATAAAAAAATCTATAGCTACAATCACAAATAATACTTGGCAAAATCATTGGACGAAACAATCAACAAAATTAAACGTGATCAAACAAAATATAGAACCTTGACCACAAATTCAAATTGCAAAAAAAATAAACACAATAATTAACCGTCTAAGAATCGGCCACACTCGTTTAACGCATGGTCATCTAATGGACAACAAAGAGCCTCCAACTTGTACTTCATGCAACGAACTATTAACTATAAAACACATCATAACAGACTGCCGTTCATACTCTATCGATAAAAACAAAAATACAATATCCCTTCAAATTTATACGAAACGATCGGACCAATTATCACGAACAAATGCATTATCTTCCTCAAAGACTCCGGACTGGATAAATTAATATGAAAAAAAAAGCACATCCAAAATATTCCATCATTATAAACAATGTAGACAACAAAACAATTATGTAGAATCTACATTGTAGATTAATAAGTTTCAAAAAAATGTAACTAATAACCATAGCAGCCGAAGTTATAATTTAGATCAATTAAAAAAAATAAATAAAATATGCTACTTGTCCGCTGTCATTATTCGACCTAAACCGTGCGAAACGAATGAAACATAACCTAATATTAATAAAAGTATCTACGGTTTGTACGATTTGTCGGACATTGTTCACGTCGTTACATCAATGTTGATTCCATGGCTTACCCATGATCATTCCTTCCATTCCGATCAGCATGAGTATCGTAATCGTGGCCAAGTGACTTCCTAAATAAGGATTGTCAAAGATTATGTACATCACATACATGGTTATGGCGGTTTGAACGGCGTGCACCAACATTTGAGTAATGGCCGTAGATGCCACAACTTCGCTGAACTTGATGCCTGTAACAAAAACGGTCAATTATATTACTCGGTACATAATTATTTGGTTCATTCGGTTAAAATTTAATTTGATATTTTGATCCCTAGACTTTGGTCATTCCAATTATGTGGAAAACTGTCCGCTAAAAGGAAAAGAGAGAGGAATAGAGATAGAGAGAGAGAGAGAATGTGTTTACAGTTTCGATAATAATTGGATATTTCCGATTATTGACACGCACGACGTGTTCTCTTCGGCAAATAAATCTGACGGCGAAATGATATCATATTCATTGTATATTGGATTTGTTATTTTTTTTTATTTTTGGAAAAAATAACGGAAAAAAATTATAATATATATATTATATTAAACAAAAAGGTGATATTTTTGTACGTAATATATGCTCACCGGAAACCATCATCCTTTCCATCATGCCCTCCTTCTTCTCAGCCAAAATCGCACCCATCGTGAACAGGACTGGCAAGAAATAACACAACCTGTCACAACAAATCGTAACGGTCGGAGTTTGATCATTTGAGTATACACGGCGATTTTTCCAAATCGTCTCGGTCGACGCGTGTTTCCAGTGTCGTCGATATTATTACCGTCATTGCGTTCCAGAGTGTGATCTAGAGCACTCCTCACGAAGAAAATCGTGTAATTAAAATATGTACGTGCGTGAAATCCACCCGTCAAGCACGATAAACGAGACACCATCATTTGTTGTGTATGTGTGTGTGTGTGTGTGTGTGTGTGTGTGTGTGTGTGTGTGTGTGTGTGTGTGTGTGCGTATAATATTATGGTAATTATACTACGTATAATGGGATATGTGTTTTCTGCACGTTTCTTTGACCCCCCCTCTTCACTCATGCCAAACGTATGTCCTCTATCTGCTATATATCATTGTTTCGCGTTTATTATGCGTTATAACAGTGTATAACATTAATATTGCGCATCTCTCTTTTTCGTTCTCTCTTCTTGCACGGCTCTCAGATGACTTGTGATGAATTCTCCACGCTAAAGACACCGTACGTGTACGTGTCACTTTTGCATGATAACCGTCTGAACGCGTAGATGCTTCACGTCGGTCGTTCGTGACGAATCGGAAAAATCGAGTGTGATCTATGCCTACTCTGGTAACAAGCTCCGCTTTAGGTAACCTAACCTAACCTAACCTAAAGCAAAATTTAAGTGAACCAATATCGATTTAATTTTAGGTCTATTATATCAAAAAAATGTTGAAACTACTGACTAATTTGTGACAAGGGAACTCTGTGACATTTTGAAGATTGACCCCCCTCCCCCGGCTTTGACTTTCAGCTACATCAGTGTATAGGGCTGTATAAGTTTGAAGTAAACGTATAATTTCGGTATATAAGACATTTATTCATTTTCATAAGAATATTAAAGAATTGTGCAGATTTATCTGGTCATAAGAATGAAAATATCTGGCAAAAAATCTTTAGTAAAATTTCTCCAATGTAGAAATATACAGAGTGGAAGCAAATTTTTCAAAATTCCAAGTGTTAAATTTATTTTAATGAAAATGCATTGTTACTTTTATTTTTGAATTATTTAACAGTACGGTAAAATTAAGTTTATTCGTATGACTAATATGTAAACATTTTTCAAACAATAATCAAATATAATATTTGATTATAATTTATTAAATTTAACTTTGATGAATTTATTTGCATTGTGTGTCTTAATAAGCTTTTGAATTTTTACCGATATTTTTTTTTTTTTTTTTTGGTAGATTTTAATGTCAAAATAAAAATATGTTTTAATAATTCATGATTTGAATACTCATCGTTATTCTACATAATAGTGCACTATTATATTGTTAGGTTACCACATTAACTTACCACAAGACTTTCAAAACGGAACTTTCTTATAGACGAAAATCTATTACTTAATAATTTTTATTGTAATTCATTTGAGAATGGTTAATTATACACTATAATGCTAAAGTAATTTACTCTGTTATGTGTACAAATGTGAAAACATACCTATGACTACTTAAATTTTCATCATACTTACAGGCATAATTTTGCCGCTGAAGCAAAATGAACGAAAGCCGTATCCACTGAGCCGTACACTGGTTTTTCAAACTACAAGTAAAACACAAATATATTATTAATATTGTTATTATTATTTAATGTACATACAAAAAGTGAACAATACATACCGATATTGGGGTGTAAGCTACTTTTGAACTGATATTGCATTTAGACAAAGAGTCACCCAAGTATTCTTGTATACCCAAAACCAATTTTGATTTCATCATGTTCGCAATTATATGATCTACAATTAATTAATATCAGTTAGTAAAAATTTTGCAGTGTTAATATTTTTTTTTTTTTTTTTTTTTTTTTTTTAGTATTTTTACTTAGTTGCATTTATGTATCATTTTTTTTCAATGTTTAATATAACTGATTAAACTTTAAATACTTAAAAAGAAAGTTTGTTTTTTACAATAACTTTTAAATAAATTGTAAGTTAAAATAGTTTATTCCGAAGATTTTTACAGAAGAACTCGAATATATTTTTTTAGAACTTCATAATTTCTAAATCTATATACATTACTGACACGATTTAGTATTCCAAATTTGAAAAAACTGAACAGTAATTCACCGATTTTAACAACACAAAATCATTAATTATTTTTTGAATTTATTTATCGATGCTTGTAAACTTCAATCAATGAAAACACTTAATCCACATGCTAAAATATGACTACAAAACATTTCGACAGTCTTTATGACCATATTATATTATGTATAAATGAGAAGGCAGCTCGATATTCTAAGCGTTTAATCAAACAACCAAACACATTATTTGTTCATAGATTGGGCCCCATAATCTCTTTATGAAATATATTATATAATTTTATTATTTATGTTCAATTTTAAGTTACTTTGCTGATTGATTTTAATACTTTTTATGGAATCAGTTTGTATTTTTTAATTCTCATAATTTATACGCGTTTTAAATTAAAATGTAATATAAAATCATTGTTTTCGTGTAAAATGGAGATTTTTCAATTAAAACTTCAAAATATTTTGATTTCTTAGTCAGTCATGAATAATAATAATAATAATAATAATAATAATAATAATAGTAGTAATAAAATAGATATGAAAACGCGACAGCGAGAACTCAGGGGTCCTTCGCGTTGTCTTGTTTACGTGATGACAATAGTTAAAATGTTAAGTATATAAATATGACGAAATTAATGCGTTTTACAAATATTCTTAAATTCACATAGATTTCCTATTATGTAAATATACCACGATTGACTTTTGCTCAACAATTGAAAATCGCATAACATATTTATTGTGAAGTTTCGCAGTGTAAAAAAAAAAACTAAATTAGTACCATGATATTATTATTATTTGCCGAATTTCACTTGATACGTTTCACTGAAAACAACATATCACACGACATTTTCGTACATCAGATGAACCAATCGTACTAGCAGTCTAAGTTTGCCTAAGGTACTTTGCACCCTATGCACCCTTACAGACTTTTTCAATACATATTGATGATCGGAAAGTAACAACAAATACATATATTTTTCCTTTCTTTTTTTTTTTAATTTAAAAATGTATATTTAATTTTGATTAATGATTTTTTCAAAATAGAAACATTCGACCACTAACCGGAGAAGTCTATCCAAGTTTGCACGGAACTCAACACCAAGTCCGAATCCGATGTTCTAGACGTGTCCATGACGCGTGCTACAAGGGATGCTGTATAATTATGAGAGAAATACAGTAAACCCCAAGCATGGTTTTTCTTCACCGCGTTCAAAGCAGTATCGACTTCATTGTAATATATCTGTTAAGAAGAAATCATAATGCCATCAAAAAAGTACATTTATATTATCAGTTATCAAGTTTGTACACATCATTTGAATGCTGTACAACAAAAATCAAAATATTTGGCTAAATAAACTAAAAACACATCATCTGATTGAATTTCCATTTGTTAATAACGAAAGGTAAAGTACGTAATAATATGTGATAGCCATTACTTGGGCTAATTTTGATTTTCCTCAGTTTTAAATTAAACGTTCACTTTAGTACAATATCAGCATGAATTCATTAATTATTTTTTATCACTTATGAAATAGTTGTTAAACTCGGTGAGTAAAAAACGTAACCGATGGTATCTCACTCGTATTGGATTAAATGCATGGACATAAAAATGATCTCGTTTTCTGAATATTATTAATTGGATTGCAAAAAAAAAAAACAATATCAAAAAATTATTCATTGATTTCAAAACGTCAAATAATATTTAAATGACTAGAAATCGTAGTCCTACGAACGATTAGATCACACTGTAATTTGCACGAGTTAACCAATCGAACGTTTTTAGCATATTAATTTACGAATAAAACTTTAGTCCTTTATCAAATTCAAATTTCCAACTGAGATTCAGCCTTAGTGTAACGTTCGAAATTATATTTTGAAATGCTAAAGACATTTAAAATCGAATATCAGCAACATAAATATATTGAATACCGTCGTAGGAAAACAAATCTCATATTACAAGTTCTGGGATAAAGTTCAAAACGTTGGACGGATGCGGTAGACAGACCCTTCAAAGAATTCCATTGAGACCACACACGTGGTAATAATAATAGTATTATTGTTTTTCAAATTTAATTTAACTTTAGGTATTTTTATCTTTGTCAATACGTCGTATATGTAAATAAAAAAAATAAAAAAATACCGCATCCAAATAAAATGTTCAAATTAATTTTTACGCAAAAAATTTAAATTCAAATTAAAATAAAAAAAAAAAAAACTTACAAACTTTAATGATTTGGATTTCATTTTTTCAACGAATGCACAGCTCATCATTATGCCATGTGAATCGTTTAGAAAACATCGTTCATAATTAACAGGCATACATATATCATTTCCTGTTTGTTGGAGTTCTTTATTTACCACCGCAATGTTTGTCATTTTTGGATCATGGCCGATCGCGACGTTGAAAATTGTGATTTGTATTAAAGGCAGCAAAATGAGAAAAGCCGAAAATCTGAAAATCATGAACTATATTGGATTTGTTGTGCTATTTGTTAATTACTTCAAGTATCCACATGGTCTTTGGTTGGGATGTGGCGATCGCGTGTCATCATAAGATAATTCTATGCTACTATCATAAAATGATTGCCGACAAATACTTCACATTTTCTTATGCTTCAAAAATATGAAATGTGCATTTTTTTTTTTTTTTTACAATTTTAAACGGTAAATGATGGATATAATTTTACACGTATATTGATAGGAAATTAATTTCTAAAAACAATGATGTTGTCGACTATATAGATAAATGGCATGTGTCCGTGTTTGAAATATTAAGCTAGATGATTAGCCACAAACAATTAATCGTTTATACAGACTAAAATAAACTTTGTGAAATGCGTTACAAAATATGAAATAAGTTAAATTTTATTTTTTTCATTTATTTCGAGTAAAATATATTATCTTATCCTAATCAAGAGTTCAGAATACTTCTAAGATATTATTATTATATATATATATATATTTAAATCAACAATGAAAAACCGTTTCAAAAATTATAATTGAAAAAATAAAACTAGATATGACAATGTTCATTATAGCTCATGGTTATTTCAATCATTAATTTTCACAAAACTATACTATTTAATTTTTTAAATTTTTTATTTAAGAAATGGTCACTGACTAATTTTCAAAATTAACAAAACAAAATAATAATGAGTCGAATGTTTAAAAATATAATATTAAATCACTAAAATTGATTGATGAAAAAACAAAATTTATTTTTGACACTAGGTATCTAGATAGTATCTATAAATCACATGACAGGATACCAAAATATAGTAACTAAAAACTATCAATTTGATGAAATTCGCAACGTTTAACATAGTTTCAGTTTTAAATACATTTGGAAATTAAATATTTTTTGGTTTTCACTCAAAACTGAAAATGTATATTTGAAATGCGAAGCGATTATACTTACGATTTTTCCTGCAAAAATAACCACAAATTTTTGTACAGAAGAGAGTAAAACCGATTTATGCGGAAAAACTCATCATTAAATTTCAATTTTGTTTTTGATTTTTCCATGTGTAACGGCTTCCACGTATCATCGACCTAATGACGAAAAAAAAAAATTATTTTAAACTATTTCTTTGTTGCGTCTTACGGTATAGTTTTATACTGCAGTTCATCGAATTTTTATGGTCGATTATTCATATTATACCCCAATGTTGGATGACGTCTCTTGTTCGTGACTCAGTTTCAAAAACGCATCTTCCAAAGTAGTGGTGTTGCACTGTGCCATTAATACATCCGGTGATTCTTCGGCCACCAGGACTCCGTCCCTCATCAGTCCAATCTAACGTTTCAACAACAACGGTTCACGTTTAATTATCAGACGGATGAAAAACTACCTCAATCGAACTCACGGTGTGCGCTTGTTTCGCTTCTTCGATGTAATGCGTCGTGATGATAATGGTTTTTCCTTGCTCGGCGAACGACACCAAATGGTTCCAAATACTTGAGGTGAAAAAAAAAACAAAACAACACAACATCGAAATTAAAACATTTCGCTTAGACCATTTTGCAAATGCGTCGAAATACCTATTGCTCAAAATCGGATCCAGTCCGACGGTCGGTTCGTCTAATATCAATATGTCCGGATCGTGTAACAGAGCCACTCCTAACGACACTCTCCTTTGCTGTCCACCGCTGGAAAAAACCACTCCTATGTCACAACTGTCTACAATATGATACGTAATAATATGGTGTGTGGATTGTAACGCAGTCGTACGAGGAAGAAACCACGTAAAATCACCGTCTTGATTACATTTGGTTCGTATACAGTCAATATTAGGAACGTATTTATTTTTTATTTTTTTAATGACGTTTAAACAAAACAGTTATTTAAATATGAGCAATGATTGGTTACCTATCCACGGTTAGCCTAACCACGTCATAGATGCGTTTTTGGTGAAGATGTATGCACTTAGGCGTTGTTCGTTGTGCAGTTTAATTTACGTCAGAACATGGAAAAACGTTAATATTCAAACGTACTAGTTCGTACGTATAAAACATTTTTTTTTTTTTTTTTTTTTTATTATGACTTTACAATTACGGATTTCAAAGGATAACAAACTTAAAAGCTGTAATCTGTTTATTTTATCAAACTTATTTTTATCGGTGCGATTCAAAAAATATAAACTATTCCAAACACTTTGGTTTTAACGATATTATTAAACAAAACAATATTATCAAATTTATTTTAGAGCAAGGTAAATTACTTTTTTTTTAAACCTCATTTAATCATTACCTTTATAGTTAAAAAAATATGGTTAATTGACAATACATTTTTATTATATCACGTTATCCTCATACATTTCGAAAAAAGCGAATAGTAGGTACATATTTTATCAAAACAAAGTATTAATATTTTAAAATTTTCACGAATTTTACAAAAAAGTTTATAAAAAACAATAAAAAGTTCAACAGAATAATAATGTTGTATAAATAAGAGGTATTTGAGTAAAGAATCGTTTTAGAATACACCATATATGGTACAATATTAGTTTTTGGATTATATTCACCAATATATCAACAGTAAGTATGTACTCTTATTTTCAATTTAAATTTAAATTTTTTTTTATTTTTTAAGATTCCTATTTTTACGGCAACAGCAATAGTTTGAAATAAACAATGATTGTTAAGTATTAATAAATACATTTAATTTAAAATAAAATGTGTCCATAATTGATGACTTTTTGCTGTATTTACCTGAGTGTATCAATCAGTCTATTATCGGTTGGAAGGTCTAATAGAGTTGCTAGTATTTTTGCCCTTTCAATGATCGTTTTTATATCCATATTCAGCATAAGACCGTAGAATTTATACGTTTGTAATATTGTCAAATGTTCATGTAAATTTAAACTCTGAAAAATTTTCAAATTATACATCGTTAAAAGCGTTAAAAGTAAAATATAAATTATAATATTATATTACTCAAATAATATAATGCATCATAGAGTTATAACTTGAAAAATCTGGTAATGACAGTGGTGATGGAAGTTCGGCCTTCGAACCGTGTTTCGGGTGTAGAAAACTTATATAAGCCGTTTCTACGGTTAGCGAACGGTATGTGCAGTATAATATTATTTTAAATTTGAAACTATCAACCATTCTAATTAATACATATTTATATAATTTAAAACACACTAATCTATGTTATTTTAATAACATTCCTAAACATGATTCATTGCGTAGTATTTTGACAATTCAGATGAAGAAAAATATATCGAAACAAATTATTATGAAAATATAAACACATCTAAGGCTACACATAAACACACTTGAATAAAAATTCCAAACCTTCAAACCAAAAATTACAAATTTTACGAAACTAAAATAGGAAGAACCGGTTAGATAATGGTGGTGAGTATAATAATTTTTACAAATCGATCATCTGATGAACGATAGTCATTAGAAAGAAATAATTTGAAAATTGAAATCAATTGTAAACTATCGTTTTCTGAAAACTATTGTGGGCAAAACTCAAATAATGATTTTACTATAAACTAGTTTTCTCAAAAATAAAAAACCAACATAATAGACAATTTGTGTAGGTTCTAAAAAAAAAAAAAAAAATCTTGAATAATAAAAAGAATATTCTATGCCACATTAATAATTTTACAAAGCGGTTATTAATTCGTAAAAAGTATGCTCTATTTCGCCGTATTTAGAAATGACATGCTTATGCTTACAAAAAAGCCTCGTAACCGATTAACATGAAAACCTGAACATTTCTCTAAAGCTACCAAAAAAGATATTATCTAAAATTTCAGATCTTACAAATAAAAATCACAAATTTTCAAATTAAAGATTTAAAATTGTATTAGATAAAACTTGATGTTTCAATTTGTTTAAAGTCCTATATACATAAATATATAGTATATATACATATATAGGTTAAACTCTATCCCAAAAGTGATAAAACTTTTTAAAGACATTTCTCAATTTTTCATAAGATAAATATTTAGTAAAAATATAGACTATTTAGAACTATTACTTTTGGATTTATGGCCAAGTATGAAAAATGGATTCAATGAAAATCTCGCATACAGTAAATTTGAAAATTTAACGTATTTAATTTAGTTTTTCCACATGATTTAAAATATCATTGAGTATAGAGTAAAATGACCTCTCTAAAGTACTAACTAGTTGAAGTTTATGGTCCATGAAAACACTGCACATTTCTTCATACTGGACCGTCGTTACTACCCGGAAAAGTGATAAAAACACAGTTATAATATTGTAAAACCAATACATTCTGCGTTTCACTCATATTGTAAAATACAGACTGTGTGTACTGATAATAAACTTACTTGTGGCATGTATCCAATGTTTTCTCTTCTCTTTGCATCGACCATTATGTCACCCGAGTCCAGCTCAGTTTTACCGACGACCACGCTTAGTAATGTTGTTTTTCCACATCCACTAGGTCCCAAAAGTGCGTAACTGAAAACAAAGTGTTAATAATAATTGTGTTGTTTTAACTCATCAATGCAGTGAGAATTCAATAGTTTATATCCAAAGAATTCAATCGGAAATTATTTGAATATACATGATATCGTGATTTTTATGTAGAATAATTTTTAAATGCGAATGTGCTGTGAATTTGAGTCCGAATAATTGGCGACATTTCAACCGTAGAACGTCTGAACAATAATTTTTTGGACTTTTGGAACGAAATTTTTAAATGGCCAACAACAAGCAAAGATGAAAATTCAGAAGAAGGTTTCGAAGAAAATATATGAAAAAGTTGTTTATTGATTTTTACATATTTAGTAGTTAAAAAGTAAGCTACATATATATATATATATATATATTTTTTTTTTTTGTCGAACTAAAAAATTGATTTAAAAAAATGTATTTATTATTATTTTACATATAAATAGTAATCAAAAAGTACACCGTATAATTTGTCAACAAAATTACTAAGAAAAAGTGATTTTGAAGTTCATAAATAAAATTATTATAAAGAATGCATTATATGAAAATTTACAATCCATTGGAAAAGGCCATATTTCAAATACGTTCATTGCCTCATAAAATAATACAATAGGTATAAATAATCAATATTATAAACATAGTTGGTTTTTTATAAAGGAATTAAATAATTTAAGCAATGTTCAATTTTCATCTAAATTTAATTCTGATCTTTAAAAACACATTTTACGTATCCTGAACAATTTCATTTTATGGAGATATGGTCTTTTCGAAATGACCGATTCATAATATTTACGTATGCATGCCGCATATTCATTCTTTGATATTTATCCATGCCCCCCCTCCATGACAGTTAAAGTTTTCAGTTTATCTACTGATAACAATGATAACCAATGCCTTTGGACCAATTGAAACGATAACTTTCATTACTTATATGAAGTAAAAACTTTAAATTATCTACTGTATTGTGAAACATTTTATAAAAATTATAAAAGCAAAAAACAAATTTACTGGATGACAATACATTTGACGAGTATTTTTCCGAGATTTATTTCGATAAAAAAATTCCCTTAAGAGAAAAAAAGTATCCATGATCAATATTTGAATTGAAAGTCTGGTATGTGAACTTAAATTAAAAAGACTTTTGGGATAACATACCATGTTGATAAGTGACTATTTTGAGTACGTTTAAAATGATAATCAGTTCCAAATAATGTATGAAAAGTCTACTGAGAAAAATGTCTCATTTGAGTGTTTACACAATATTATACAAACAAAAATCTTCTACTAGCATGCATTTTAAAATAAAGAATTCACGTCAGACGGTTAAATGATACGGACGCATCACATATATAGATACCGCATAAATGGTGGAAACGGGTAAAAGGAATTTTTTTGTTGCAAAAAAAAAAAACGATAACAAACCATAAACCTGTCGGGAGCCGCTTAGACGGCACGTATCAGATGAATATGTGTATATATGCTGTAATATAATAGTGTTATATACATATAAATTAGTATTTATATTGTCGGTAATTCCGGTAATGACTACGTAACGTCAGTAATGACGGTGCAAACCAGTCTATATGGGAGGATGGTAATTTAATATGATCATTATAATTTAATAACAACGATTGAATATTATTTTAAAAAAACGTGGAGATAATAAATCTTTAATCGTTATTGAGTGTCGAGAAGCATAAAAGACGACTGGAAGAAGTTAAAAATACCAAAACTACATTGAATACAATGGGTTTAAAAAAAATTCAAAATGACACAGTAGTATGTCATGACGTGAAAATAAATAAAATAACACATTTTTATGATAAATTTCAATTATTATGAATATATTTTACGTAAATATGTTACAGTTTATGATTTTATGGTGAAATATTACCCACTCTGGCTAGTCTAATCTAGGCAATTTCAGCAATGCCTAACGCAATAGGCATTGGTCAATAATAACTAATCATTTCTAGAAATGACTGATTTCCGACATTAACGGTAAACATATGTATTACATGAAAAATAACTGGAAATCAACGAGTATAGAAGCGTATTAAAATGAAGCATTTGTAAGAACAATATCGAGTGTCGTAATTTAAAAGGACGTTTTTTCGGTACATGTTTATAAAACCGAAAAAAAGACAAAACAAATCTCGTCGTTTTCTTTGATCGTGATCCGTTTTATAAAGACGTCTCATCAACAGACAACAACACGAGCGATTTAATTTATTTCGTTTTTTTTTTATTGAACCAGTATTATCACTTACAACTCTAACCGTAGATTAAATAGGTATTTGAATGTTCACAATGATCACAATAATAACCAGTTCATTGAGTCGTAAAATAACAGTCATGTTTTACATATTTTCGATCATTGAATACAAAATTATTGCTTAGTATGAAAATAATTTTTGACTATATTATGACAAGTGATTGATTTATACGTGTATGAGTTCATATACATGTATGTATGTATATGGAACGGCCATGTATAAATAAGTTCGCGTAATATTATATTATAATATAGGTTCAACATTGATCGAGCTTTATACAACTTGTCTTGTAAAGTTCAACTTTGTTAAGTTTAAATCCAATAACTTAACAAACTCGCTGGGTATACGAGGATCTGACGGAAATTTTTTTTTAAATAATTATTTTGGGTGGAAAGTAAGTTGTCGAAACACGAATTTCCACTTTCGCGAGTAATACGCGTAAGTCGGAGTTGTACAAAGATGTCACGAATTATGTATTAAGCGAAAAAATAAAAAGTTTAATGTATTTACAATAATTCACGTGATCCGTAGACGGTGAACGTATGGCGTTTGTTTCAAAATAAAATCCTGATTAACCGAAACGGAACTCTTTTCGAGACAACGCGTGGCCATCAACAGCTAAAATGTAACTGTTATAATTCGGTAAAATCGAATGACTTTTTATCAATCAGAGGCAATTTATACTAACCACTAGGACTAGGCTGTACAGGTGAATACTTTTGTTTTAGTAAATTTAATAAACAGCATTAATTGCATTTACGTATACGGACCCCTGACCGGCCACAGTCCAGTTAGGGCGTTGATGGGGAGATTAATACTCGCTACTTTGTGATTTACACATAGACCTCGCTCGACCCGAATTCTATTGCGCAGCACGATAAGTTGTATTATGGTGTGCTCTCGACGAGAGTATATTTTTGGAAAATGTCAAATTTTCGACTTTCATCAAATCACACTGGTTTTGGTAATAATTTTTCACGTTTCACATTACATGACGAACGTTTAACAGGAAAGCTCTGAAAGTTAAAAGTATCGTGCGAGCGAATTACAAATATTTTATAATCGCTTCGACCTCGAAAACGGTGTTGTTGAAAAATGTTTTTACCTTCACAGCAGCGAAAACGAAACTTACTCAGAGTTTCACGCGGAGATTTACTCAATGTCGTGCCCAACCCTGTACCATGAATAAACTTGAATTTTTTTTCCTCACACAATTTAAAACACTTTTCAAGATTTACTAAAAACAACATTTTACGTAAGCTACGTGATTTTTAAGTGTAACAGTTTTTTTTTTTTTTTTTAGTAATATCCATTTACGACTTTTGCAAATAAATACGGTTATATATGGAAATAGAAAAAAAAATAAGGAACACTAAAATGCTATTCGTTACGTAACGTAATTATGAGAGAAAATTTCTGTTTCAAAAATCCGGATATTCAATCGTTTTTATTTTGTATAACAGTTTGAGATACGAGCACATCAAGTTTGGGGTAACAAAATAATAGCCGTACACTTTTGTGGGATAACCCTGCTTCTCGATTTCATAACCCTAAGTATGATTCTTAAACTATTAGGACCAATGATACAAATTCAAAAATCGAAATTTTCTGAAAATAAAAAAAAGTTCCCCGTTTCAATTATCACACGATAAACGTAATAATAGTAACCATTTAAGAAAACTTAAAAGCTAAGTAATACGTATAATGCCAACGGACTTTTATCGAAATACTCGACTGGACGTTGTCACAGATCGCAATCGTAATTATTTTAATACACACGAACGACTGTGCCAACCGGCAAAAGACATAATCGTTTTCTGTACTTGTCTAATAAAATTGTGATTGTCAATGTGATTCGGTATTATTATTGACTACTGTAATAATATATCTGTTGTCGCGGGAGTGAGAACAACAACGCCCGCCGCCGCCGTAGAGACTAGAGAGTCAGCTCTCACACGGACGATAGTCTCTCCTCGACCATTCCGAAAATTGAGATTTCCCCTAAACCCTAGAACCTAAAATTGTACTCGTAATATTAACGATAATAATATCTACTCGGATAAACAACGGCCACGGATCAAAAGTTTGTGATTTAAATTACGTTTGATGATATTATTAAAAAAACGAAACAAATTTGTGTGAGTACGATAACGTTATTGTTTTCGCAAAGAATATCACGAGACAAATGTGTAGGAGATTAATTTAATTAATTTTTTATTTTTTTTGAATTCGAGAAAAACTTTAAAATTTTACTCAAGTACTGATACTAAAAAAAAAAAAAAAATACATATATATTTCAGTTTTCTCGCCCGTGGACATTTTAATAATGTACACTATAAACACAAGCACTCATCATAACGGACTCGCTGGTGCGTAACTAAATTGAATACAATATTATAGTCTTTTATTTTTACGTTTCGCGCTAATCACCAATTAAACGGATTGACTTGGTTCCACCCCGCCGTGTTCAATGATAATTGTTATCGTTAGCGTTTTCCAGTAATACGTAAAATCCGTTTTTCGACGATTGGTTTTTAATTTTGATTTTAATAATTAACACAAAATACAAATATATTATAGGCTTATGATTATAAGAGCCAATAAATTTTAGATGAATTGTTTTTAGATGTCTGAACAAAAGTTTAGACACATTTTTTTCCCCGTTGTGTCCGTATGTATGTCCGTGTACTATTTCATAATTACGATTGCTGATTTAGTTTACAAGAAAACCGATATCGAGTAAATATTATTTGCAAAATAACCATCGTCTTAATACTATTTTGGCACACCTTCTAGAGCCTAAACCAATATACGAGAACCTCCTTTGAGAGTTAAAAAAAAATATTTATAAATTAAGATATTTAATTAATTTATGTGAATATTTTTCCACCCATTATCATTAAATAGATCACCAATATCGTTTGAAATCACAGCTTTTCGTTCAATTCAAAATTAAGCAATTTACTGGTTTAGTCTTTTGAATTTATCCACAAGTGTCAAAGCCCTGCATCATGTGTGTGTGTGTGTGTGTGTGTGTGTGTGTATGCGCTAGAAGTTCACTATAGCCTTTACCGCCCAAACGTAATGTTTAATGGTACCCGGAGCACCATCTGTCGGTCCATTCCGAAACTCGTCAAAATAAAACAACAAAAGCTTACATTTTACCCTTGTGGACGGTCATGTTGAGACCTTTGAGCACCGCGTGGTTCTTGTCGTACACCTTTACGATGCCCCGTAACATGACGGCCACTTCCCCGGGATCCGGCATTTTCGGCTTCTGTTGTCCAGACGGTGCCGTGGAAGTGTCTTCCTCGTCCACGGCGGTCATCGTCAACGTTGTATTGTTCGCGCGACCTGTAAACGAAATCAGAATATGGTTATGCCGGTCAAATGGATCGGTAGCGAACGACGGGCGCGTTTTTATCAATGACGCTAATCCATTAGACTGCATTAATTCGTAGTAATAAGTTTATGGTCTCAAAGCATGATTTATCATTGACTCTAGTTTAGAGTTCTAACTAAAGAGTTTTTGTTTCCGAGAGAAGCCAATGGTCTATTTGCTTTACAATGATGTATAATATTTTATTTATTTTTTTTAGTTTTCTTTTGTCTGGAGACACTTTTGGTACTCTTAACTTTGTCTAAAAGTTTCATCCAGCGACTCTACAGATCAAAAATCGCATGCAAATGGTACTGAGATTTCATTTTCTCCTCTAGCCAGTAGTTTTAGTGAGGAAAAACAGCCGAAGAACCGGTTAAAAACGATTAAATTTACACAAACAAGATTTATGTTAAAACGATTTTTAGTTATTAAGTCATAATTCCAAAAATTATGTTATTAGAATCTTGAAGTTTTCACCATGTTTTTAAACCACAATTTTCTATACTTCAAAAAAATTTCAAATAAATGAGATCTCTTTTGGTCTAAAAATAAAACTTTTAGAATACCTAATTTTTTTAAGTTGACTTTTAATATTTTTCAAATATTTGATTAAAAGTTATGAAATTTTAATATATCCGCACCTATATGCGTACTTGACTAACAATTCTGAACAATCTCAAAAAATATTTTTCAGGAGTTTTTTTTTTTTTTTTTTGGAAGCGTTTAGATAAATTTTTCTACGGTTTTTAAGGAATCGAATGTTTTTACATCAATTATCAACTTAAAACGTGAATAAAAAAGTATTGAATTATCCTATCATCATGAACTCTGATATTAATAATTTGAAATTTTGAAAGTGCAGTTCACTGAGATATGTCCATATAAAACGAATTTGTATTTGTAAGGTAACTTAAGAAATATTTCACAGCTTCTCAGTTATATAATTACGGCACACAGTTTAAGATTCACTGATGTATACAGTCGAATAATATTATTTAAAGGGCTCAATAGTTATATGTATCTAGTCGTTATTCAATGTGTACGTAACTCAACACATATTATAACATTATATTAATATTAATACGTAGAGGAAAAAATTTTATTTAAATACAGTAAAAAATTTATTATAGGTATGACGTATGAACATAATTTATGATTATTATTAAAAAATAAATAAAAATCATTACTTATAAAATATACATGTCACATAAAAAGTAAAGTTAATTTGAGATTTCGACACATTTGCAGCTGTAAAAGTTATGCTAAACACATCGGTTATATTTTCTCATCTTAAGGTGCCTGCGTTATGATTTCTATTATTTTTACGACTATACCTGAATAAGAAGCGGGTACCGAGTACAACATTAAAAAAAAAAAAAAACATCATAACGTTCAATAAAATGAAAATAAATGAATGATGACAACCTCGCGATGAACATTTTTGAAGAGATTAATTAGTTGTATGATTTATTTTAGTATGCATGAAAACAGAATAAAATAAACAGGTAAATTGAAATATACAAACATATTTTTGCTTTCGCATAACAGTAAAATTGTTTTTTCACTTAACCGTGTATAATTTTACTTGTATTAATTATTCTACCAATCAAAAGTATTCGTAAAACAGTTTTACAATATAATTATTTTTCAAAGTGTACATATATTAAAAGGTGTTCATCAACTATAATTAACGAATAATTACGTTCGATTTGTTTTAAATTATTAATAAATGTATATGTTTGACATAAAATCAATTTTGAACGCTTACCATCAATTAATGTATTATAATATTTGATCTACTTCAGATGTAATAAATCATTCTTCGTCGGTCATTTTTATACAGTCAATGTTAGCTCGTCGAGATCTTTAGAAAACGTCGTCTGAACGTACGTTAGCACGATAGGTAACACTGTCGTCTTAATTTTTTCATATTTTCACTCTACATTCAACGTTGGCAGAATACTTTATTTTCAAATAATTCTTGTAGAGTGTATGTAAATATGGAAAATATGGTTTTACTCGGGTAGGCAAAAAGTAGAAAAATTATTTATATTTTATACAGCCGAGAATTTCAAAAATCCAGCATAATATTTCAGTTTCGAGAGGGACGAGTTAAAATAAACCTGAATAGTTGAATATCCACCTATAGAGTAAAATCACTTCACGTAAATTTGAATTCTGCGACCCTATCATTATTGAAAGCAAATATGAAGTAGGAATTTTTCAATTATGTCTCTCCGATAAAAAAAAAAAACTTGTTTTTTTCATACGCAATTTAATCGAAACATATCTATTCGCCGAAATGTCTTAGGCTAACGTAATCGAATACCCAGTGCTTCAGTTGGTACAGAAATAATCAACGTCTTCAATTTTTTTTTTTTTTTTATTATTATTAATAGGTTAACAAACAAGAATCATAAGCACAATAGTCTGTAGACGTTGATTTTTTTTTGTTTTGATTTTTAATAAACGACATTTACACAATTTTTGTATGGCGTGTTCCATCCTAATAACTCTAGCCGCGTGCACGACAAATTCGACGTTTCGATCGTTCGGACAACAGGACGTACTAGTACGGAACACGAGGTACTGCCCAACAAAAACAACGACGATCGCGAGTCTTCGTCAACAACAGCTGCCAGTGATGGCACGGAGCCGGACGATACTTGCGAAACGGTCGGGTTTTGCATCCATAATAATAATAATCATAATAAAACAATAAAACAATAACAATAAACAAATAATCCAACCGTGTTTGTCTTTCCGTTGTCTACATCGCATAACATCATAGAAAGTTAGTGCATTCAAACCATAATACGTCAACGATTTTCGTTTTTCGTCGTTTTGTTAGTCTATTATTACTTAAAAAAACAAAAAGTATGGAAACCACTGACGTAATGATTTACACGTTTTTTTTTCTGCTAGTCCTGCCTGTATCTGATCGCAATCTACCTGTAAAAATGTGTGACGATATCATAAATAAATTCAAATTGATATTTTTCAAATGTCCATTGGCTCATTAAAGCCGTGAAATTATTAAATTAAATTTAAAAAAAATATTTAGTGGTGGCCAAGTTTGAAGTTAGTAATTTAGACGCAAATTAAAAAAATATATATATATATATATATCAAATGTGGCCCAACTCCCGGACACTCTCTACCCGTGTGGAAATCGATCGTTCCAAAAACCCTTACGGATTGGCAATGATCTTAAACAGCTGATGCTGGATGGAGATGTTTAAAAAAAAAAAAACATTATTCTTTATTTAATTGATAAAATCGTATATCGGAATGGTGTATAATGTATTTGTCGAATTCAAACCGGTAGACGTATTATAATTATTATAATCATTATTTTTTTTTTGACAAACATTGATTATTGGATTTTGTTATACACAATGAGGTAATATAAATATGTGTTTAGATAAAGAATATTACATTTTATACATATAAAGCGGAAGCGGGGGGTGAGTTGTTTAATTCAAGTTTGGAGCGTGAGGGTATATTTAGATTAGGTTATATAATAATTTAGTTAATATTCAGAAAGTGAATATTTTTTGGAATGCCGTCCAAATCAAGGCCTAGTGTTTCTTGAATGTTGTCAGCTAGCATGAGTTTGGTTCTAGTGTCGTTGAATTCTCGGCAGAAGCATATTGATATCGTGTGTTTAACTGGAGGAGTTTCACCACAAGAATGGGTTCTATTATTATTTTGTCTCATTCGACCGCCCATACGCGAATACGAATATCGATATTCGTGTCACACGGATAATGTTTTTTGACAGACGCCGACGTCAATGCTTACTTTACCGTTCAGCCAACATTAAGCGAATTCCTATATTCTCGGTCATGCGCTAACCGATCGACACGATACGAATCGGCCTTTACGGTTAAACGGCAGGCGAATGCGACTCAATAACCGACTAGTTGTTGTCATCAGTGTTGACCGTGTGCTAATCAAATGAATACGACGGCGGTAATGTCAATAATTGTGCACTCGACTACGCACGACGCCGGTGCTCGGTGAACGGATCAGACCTGAGAAATTCATCCCTGAGATTCATCGGTTAGGTAGAACCTAACGCCTTATAGCCGGTGATCCGTCGATTTCATTTATTATTATAATTACTATTTTTTTTTCGTCAAACATCACATTATACGCTCGTATGATTCGACATCGTCCATCAAGTCGTGGCGATGAGGCGAGTAAAATACATGAGGAGTAAAATACAGACGGGGCCGTGCTTTTTGAGATTCGCGGCGAGTAAAAAAATCATTTCTACGCGCTACTCGAAAAAAGTTCAAAAGCGATTTTGATTTTCTCTCGTATTATTGTGATCTAATTGCTTATGATTGTGTCCGCAGTTTTTGCATTCAATAAAGATGATACGATAATAATAATAATGATGTCCGCAGTAAACGGTTTAATGCGCGAACCGTGTTTACCTATACTTTTAATTTACATATCGATTTCACGAAATGATATCGTATTAAACCCTATTTACAACCATGCGGATAATTTAATGCTTTATAAATTATAATGTTTACGCGTAATTATTGACTGTAGGTTTAACGACTGATATTATCTACGATATAATGACGCTTATAAAATCACAGGCGTCATTATTCAAAAGTATTTGTATACTAAATGAAACGGGTAGTAATTATAACCACCTGCGTTTTTCCAAAACTTTACAGAAAATACTGTTGTTACCACGCGCAAGTAGTCGTTCGTAGATTCAACGTTTAAACCTTAGATTATCGATATGTTTCAGAGAATATATTCGAATGAACTACCGATACTAGTTTTCTAGTCAAATCGTATAAAAATATGAATAGAAAACGAATGAAAAAGAAACTTATACTAAATACTAAACTCTGTTTTAAAAGGATATCTAAACATCATATAAATAGATTCAATTAGTGTATTTTATACAAAACAACGCGGTATTACCTCCATATTTTTTTTCAATCTGACCAATAAAAATCATTCACCAAATGAGACTAGAGATTCAAGTTGAGTTAGAAAATATTAATTGTAATTCAAAAGCGAAAATTCCACCAAAAAAAAAAAAAACAAATGTTTTTAGGCTATGCGGGAATTAAAACATATTGTTTTTCATTAAATTGTATTTAATATGATTATAAAATAAAATTTTTCGCATTTTTATGCAATGTTTTGAGGAAATTTAAAACTCAGAATACTAAAAAAACTTTAACTTCAAAAGAGCTTTAACCTCAAAAATGATAAGTAATATAATAGCTAATTAATTTTTAAACATATGATATTATTTTGGTTTTATGCTGAGTACACATTTCATATATAGTCTTTTTTCACATATAATATTCGATTTTTTTTTCACATATTTACTATTTTTCGATGCGAGTAGCAAATTCGCTAAATGAATATTTGATTTATTAATTGGTAAAATTGTGTTCTCATATCTTCCTTTAAACAGTTTTTGATGTAATTTAATCTTCTTTAAAATCGTAAATGTCACCAAATTCACATTGATTGGCTGATCAAAAGTTTTCGT
The DNA here is from genome assembly GCA_027580255.1 of Therioaphis trifolii. Classification (NCBI taxonomy): domain Eukaryota; kingdom Metazoa; phylum Arthropoda; class Insecta; order Hemiptera; family Aphididae; genus Therioaphis; species Therioaphis trifolii. The sequence continues at coordinate 41,656,145 of CM050406.1, read as the reverse complement.
TTTTAACATTTCAATTATATTTTGCTTTTTGAATTAAATATCGAAATTTATTACTAATCACTTAAAATATCCGTTTATCTTTTAATTATATTCTTGATGGGTTCTAAAGCTGTGGTCTGCGACATTCATGTCAGGGATTCTCGACCCAACCCAACGTTATGGTCGTAAACACACTACACGTATAAAGTAAAAGTTGTACAAATAGTATACCTTGACTCAATGGTTGTTTTTTTTTTCAACCGTAAGCTCAGGGATCCGTGGTTTTCGAAGTAAATGTTTACAGAGACTAGTGTACAACAAATGGTTAAGTACCACTGGTATAATTGATCATTATTTGTAATTAGTGGTTACTAAATGACTGAACTAATCGTTTTACTTTAAGACTATATCAGTGAAGCGGGAAAAATGTATGTACATTGTTTTTAAAATTATTATGTTTCCTTGTTTGTTTGTCGTCGTTCGTAAGCAACTTTTTTGGATAGATACTGGTTTTCGTCCACAATTCCCACTCAGAAAATATGTATATATACATCTCAGAAATAGTAAGTAGATCATACTTGGAAGAAGTTAATATCCTCTATTCTTGAATTTCGTTCCCGGAAAAAAGGAAATATTACGAAAAATTCGAGTAAACAGAATAAAACGTGCCGTAACGATATTTTCATTGAATCGTTTAGAGTCAATTAGTCGCAACTCAAAAATTAATAGCACTAGACATTTTAACTGTTCACCAAACGTCAACAATACTAGCGTACGGCCTATAATTGCACTTTGAAATTACAGCGTTTCACGATTTTTTTTTTTTTATTTTTTTTAATCTAATAACAATTTTCACGTAAATCTATTGATATTGGTATTGGTTATAACCTAACTCGAATACTTACTTGAAAAATAGTATATAATATTTCGTATGATGACAATAACAACACTCGGCCACCCTTTTGTTGGTCACTGAGTTTCTCGATAAATTCGATTTGTCGGCGAGACGAAAGGTAAAAAAAAAAAACAAAAAAACAAAAACCAAAAAACTAAAAACCGTAACGTACCTGTGTCGTATACTCGGCCCCACGGCGATTGAGTGCGCGGTTTTGCGAAGCCGCGTGACGCGAAAACGGTGCAAAGTCCACGGAAACAGTCTAGTCGGTCGGCCTTGCGGTCGATACGGAAACGAATATTATTTTTCACCGGGTATCGACGCGATCGGCTGACGGGCCAGCGATCGTTTCCACGAAGTTTTCACACGGATCCGGAGAGTCGGCCCGAGAACGCGTCGCGGACAGTGTCGTGATCGCGGGGCGGCGACGAAGACGACCGGCGGCGGTCTGATAGGTATTATAATCGTAGCTACGTGTGCGCGGCACGTGTCGACGGCGATGCCGTGGGATGCGACGGTGCCTCCGACGCCTACGACGACGACGACGCACAGTGGGCTAAAATAATTAAAAATTGGAAAAAAATGAAATGATCATACATTTTTTTTTTAATTTATAGTTTATATTTTATAAAACAAAAATAAAAATAAAATTTTAACTTTTAATTGAAAATAACTACTTAACACAATATATCATTTAATATCAAATATTTTTATTAATTAATAATTTTATTCGGATGTAGACGAATCGTCCGTGTTAGAATCAGAAAAGTTTTCCGTTTCAGAATCTTTAACTCCATTATAGGTAAGCAAATTTTGAGATTCTTGCCATAGCGTTTTTTTTTTAATTTGGGGTTTCTCCCTTAAACTTGCAATAAATGGATCGGAAGAAATTAAAAGACTATTTAATAAATCACACATTGTATTTTTTCTACTGTTTTTTCTTGTGTTTGATGTTCTATATCTTTTCATATCTTTATGGCGTGCCTCTAGTGCGTCTTCCGATAGTTGGCCTATTGGTAATAATGCTACTTTTATAATATCCGAACCATGTATCAAGACTTTATGAAGAGTAACTGGCATGTAAAACCATGGGTATTTTGTTACAAATAACTTTGCAGTTTCTTTAGAGTATGTATCAAATTTTTCATGATTGATCTCGTGTCCACACGATAAAACTTGAAGAATTACAGCTAATCTGTGTATTAATTGTAAGTCAACTCCCGTAATATTACTACTTAAATTAGGGTTATCGAAAAAACGTCGGGCTGTATTCCCATCATTTGATGTACCACTTCCTTGCTTTGGTTGATCTACTTTTAGTCCCATTTCAATTTTAAATCGATCCTGTATTAATTTTTTATTTTTTTTAAATTCATTTTGTAATTCTGCACCTCTTGCCTGCCATTTTTTAAAACTTAATCGATATGATAAATGTAATATGCATTCAAAAAATCTAATACGAGCATGTAATGGAGATATTCCAAAAGACATTGTATGATGCTTTACCGTCTTATTTATAACTTTATCAATATTATTCATTTCTTTTGGAGTAGCCATGCATATATAACATTGTTGAGTAGATTGATTGTCTGATATAACGTTACAAATTTTTCCATCAACCATTGTTAAAATGAGCTTATGTTTAATTATTAGTTGTTTACTACAGTGTTCAATTAAAGTTGGTTGTAGATTTTCTATTTCTTTATTTATTAGATTTACTTCGTTTTTGATCAATTCTGTGGTTTCTTTTTCCATTTTTATATGAAGGGGACGACAATACCGGGTACTAGATGTCTGTGGATTTGTGCAAATTTCATTTTTAGACTCTGTAGTTAGTTTTTCGAATAAAATAATTGGAACAATTGAAACAAGAAATATATCACTATCATTTTTATTTTCATTACTTTCTTGATATTTTTGTTTGTATTCTGAATATCCAGAGCTGCCATCACAACCCCATTTTGTCAAAAGTGTAAGTTCGTTACAATCAATTTCAAGATTATTATCTATTGTTTCAAAAATACGTTTAACTGTATGATCGAGCAATGCTTGTAATTTTATTTCCGCGCTTGTTTCACTCAATAATATACTGTTTTCACTCGGATAACATTTTTTCTTAGCTTCTCGAACTAAATCGTAAGTAGGATATAAATTTGAAAACTTTTTTTTTGACTGAAGCCTAATTAAAGTATACTGTTTTTTTGTTAGTTTAGCATCGATAAGTAAAGCCAATGCTTCGTCATTGCTATATTTTTCAACTTTTAACGTGCTGTTTTTAAAACTATTTAGAATTTTTGAAGCACGAGTTGGAGTAGTAGATGTTGACTGCTTTAAAAGTTTAGCTGCATCATTTTGACCTGATTGCTTGAGACTAATTTGAGTAGCAAAAGTAAGCTCTTCCAAACCTACTGATTTTCTTAATTCTACAGTTCTATTACGTTTTGATTTATCACCAAGTTCTTCAAATGGTTTGATTGGTCTACCTAATCTCTTTTTGGCGACTTTTACTTCATTAGACGACTGTTGAGGCAATACAAATATTTGATTTAACCATTCACTGTATTTAGTTTCAAATCTATCTTTATGTCTGTTACATTTTTTCCACCTAATAGATACTTCATTACAAAAAGTTTGGACTTTAAGTTTTAAGTCATTTTCAAAATCAACCGCAATATCATCTGTATATTGAATTTTTGATAAAATATATTTAACAAGCTGGTTTACATAATCGGAATCTTTCGATACTGCTTGATATTCATTATACAGTTCACGTCTTTTGATAACCCGATCTATAATATTATATTAAATATATGAAACGAAAGTTTATAAATACGAATCTAAAAAAAATGCGCAAATATGCGCAATTCAAACATTTATTACAACATTCTATTGAACATTTTGAATACTTATTACAATAAATTGAAACACCAGTTAGCACCAGATTTATTATAAAGTCTAGTTAAGTGTCATTTTTGTAAATAATTACTTATACGTTTATACTTTATAATAAATATAATAATTACTATTAATAATTAAATAAATTTTAAAATTTACCTCTGAAATCGCCATTAAATTCCATTTGTATGTTATATAATTGCAACAACAATACAGAAAATTAAATTTGTAACACTAGAAAAATAATGGATTAGAATCATACATGCCACAACAACGAATAATGGTCTATTAAATAATACAGAATAGCCTACATCTTAGTATAAAATGAGTGATTACAAAACAGAATATAATCTATATTACATCAATATCATTATCTTAATGTCATATAGTATGAATCCAGATAAGAAAAATATCAAAAACTAAATTTATAATTTTTTCATTATTTCCAATTTTTATTTATTTTAGTCCACTGTGCGACGTACCGGAGAGTGAACTGTCCGAAGGTCTCCGACGGTCGGAGGACTACCGTGACCTCGACGGCGGCTGTTGCGGCGCGATATTGGATTGTTGTCGTCGTTTTCGGCCGCCACCGCCGCCGCGATGGCGATTTTTCGCACTCGGGCCGGCGAGTCTGCGAAATCCGCGACCGTGGTCACGCGTTTCGTCTGGTCACGAGAGACTTCGACGCACTTAATACTAATCGTCGTGCATGATTTCAGGTTTCATCGCGAACGAAGGACACACACATTTCGCCCTCGGGGTAACCGTGATCTTCCGAAACGTATCCGTTGATTGAAAATGGTCATAATTAGGGCCCGGATTTTTATGCGAATGCATATTCTTCTACATTTGACTTATAACTATTCTGATTAAATATCTTGATGTTTCGCAATACGTAGATTCTGCTATTAAATTTCTTTTATTGCATATTTTTGCATATTTGCATCAAAATCCATAAAAGTTGCATATTTCTGGATAATTACATAAAATATGCATATTTATAAATACTTAATAAAATATTTTAAATTTTACTCGAAAGTTTGTATGCCAATTGCCGACATTCTTGACAAATATAATTCGACCTACTAAAACAAAATATTTTACAATAGGAAATTCCGTGACAAACGTATAGATGTATAAACGTTATCTTCTAAAATTTCTGGAATTATGAGCAGAGAAATAAGAAACGATGATGAAGACCTTGCAGAGTTGTCACCAGAAGATATTTCTTGTTTCGAATACGCACCCATTGTGTCAGTAGACGTGGAATGACGTTTTTCGAAGTACAAGGCGATGTTACATAACAATCGTAGAAGTTTTCAATTTGATAATTTAAAAGCACATTTTGTTACATCATGTACTCATTCAATAATTAATATACATTTTTATGCTAAGCCTAAACACATCTTAAATACTTATAATTAAATTGTATTTTTTTTTTGTTTTATACAATACTTTTTTATTTTTTATAAATGTTTTGTTTTTTAATATACAATAAATTTTTTTCGCACATTTTTTAATTTTTGAGTGCATAAATATGTGCATATTTAACAATAATTTTTACATCAAAATCCGGGCCCTAGTCATTATAAACGAATGCACCGAACGCAAACGGTTGTTATAATCGTCTGCGTACGAACACGGGCGTAACGTTTAATTCAGAACTTGTTCGCGCCAACATGCGCGAGAGATTATTATTATGCTAAATAGCGCGACGGCGACGACTTCCTTATCGCGTCCACCTTCTTCGTCCAGTACTCGTGTGTGAATTATTATAATTAATGTCCATGTTATGTAATTTTTATCAACTTATTGTCTTTGTATACTATTATTTTTGTATTATTCTATCGCGATTTATACCTATACGGCCAACGATCAATTATTATTTATATTATCATTACCATTTTAATTACGTGAATATTTTTTCGTATTCTCTGTCGGTTCGTGTCGTTCATTGTGAACACACACTATTTTGTTGTATTTTTCTTCTTTTTGTTGTCGGGTCTATATTACAAAAAACCACATTTTATTACGTTATGTGTATAATTGTCGTGCCCGTATACGTTTGTAATTATTTTTCTTAATATTGAATTAGTCAACTTAAAAGGAGCATTCCGTGACGACAGTGCGTCGTTCTACCTATAAATATTATAATTATCGAACAATAAAGCATTTACTGCATTACTGCTTTCACTTGATTAGTTGCTTATTCTTCATTCTACGGTCACCTGGTCCCTGAGGTGAGAAATTATTATTATATTTAATTCATCGTGTGAGCCCGAGATCGGGACTGGCGCCTGTCGACTCAATCTTGCGTAAGTCCGCCAGCACTCGGCGCAGTGTGTGTGAGGCCGCCTATGTCATCGAGTTACCAGTTCCGTCACGTTGCAGTTACCATCATCGTTACCATTCATCGTCCGTAGTTTTAAGTTGTGATTTGTGTGTTTAGTTGTAAGGTATTTGTCCGAATTTTTGTGAGCTCTGTGGTCATTGCACCAGATCGACTCGGCCACAGAGACTCCCCCCCGTTACCTAAACTGCACTATCCTTATTCCCTTTGTATAGCCTGCATATCCCCATTCCCGTGTTAATTTAAGCTTTAATATCCCGTCCTGGTCGTCGTCGTCGGTAGATATATATTTGATTGCCTACACAGTGACTTAAGGAGGCCTACGTCTGTCGTCTCAATGTGAGTGGTCCCTCGAATCGTATATATATTATTTGAGCATTGCGCACAAACAGAACTTGTTTCTAGATATAAGCCATATTAATGCAGGCGTACCACAAGGATCAAAATTATCCCCGATACTTTTCAATTTATACATATCTGACTTCCCCCCACAACAATAAACACGGACATAGCTCTGTACGCGGATGATAGTGTCATATATTCTAGCCGTGATAATGTAGAAAAGGTAATAGTTAATATCCAAACTCTTCTCGACCAAGTCCAAAAATGAGCCAAAAGTGGAAAATTGCCATCGACCCTTCGAAAAGCTCAGCAGTTCTTTTCACATTACGCACACCCAAAAACTGCAACACTTTAAAATTTAACGGACAAAATATAGCTTGACATCATAATATTAAATATCTTGGAGTATTATTAGATAAAAAAAAACTCACATGGAAGCCTCATATATCTTCCAAATTACAACGAGGATACTAACGCTTAAAAATATCATACCCACTGATAAATCGTCAAACTTCATTGAGCTGGAAGTGCTCATTATTATTATATAAACAAATAATTCGTCCTCTAATTTAATATGCAGTCCCGGTCTGGGGCCAATGTGCTACAACTCACATAAACAAAAATCCAGTACTACAATCTAAAGTCCTAAGCGTAATCTCAAATTACCCGCGGTTTGTACGAAACGATGCACTGCACTCAGACTTTAAATTACCAACTATCAAAAAATACATCGAGGAACTATTTGTAAGCTTCTTCAGTCAATTACCAAAAGCAAGTGGTCCGCTGCATTTTAGGCTTAATACCCGTCTCCAACGTGGGCGTCCTCGCGACGTCTTAGATCGATAAACTACTTTTGTGTATTATGCATATGTTTATTCTGTATATTGTTTTTATTATCTTGTTAAACTGTAAATATTTCGTTATATAAGAATCGTTATTATTCAGTATATTCTAAATCCATAGTTATAACTATATATACATATATACAATATTGTAATCAAATTTAAAAAAAATTCAAAAAATAGCAATTCTTTACACCTAAGTTTATATGATAATGTCAGGAAAACTTTATAACTATTATAAAATTTTAAAAAAGAACTTGTTTCTTTAACGAAAACGAAATTCCATATACAAATAAAAAATCGTATCCATTTTGCACAATGGGATATTCTTCGCTCCTTGGACGAGATAATGGTTATAACAGTATTAAAATTAAAAAAAATATATATATATATATATATATAATGTCTTCAGTTCATCGAATCCGGGCAAAGCTTCGGTAAAAAATATACCATTTATCATTTGTACTCGTTAGAATTGTCGGTAGGTTTTTGTTTTGAAAGTCGTTTCTCGTAGGAGGCATTTTTTTAACCGAAAAATTTAAAACACGTTGTTTTATCGGTTTTCAAAGTTTCATTATAATTGAATAGACCATTTTTTTTTCTAGAGTTCGGAACGTTCCCTAAAATAGTGAACACATTCGCGTTCACGTACATTGTTCAACTAAATAAACACGTTCATTTTTTTTATATCCTGAGTGAATCGTAGGATCTTATGGTTTACAATGATTTTTATTTTTTTATTTTATTCATTTTTTTTTCTTGCTACACTTTTTGCTCAACTCAACTTTGTCCAAAAGCAACTCTATAGATCGTACATTCGATATTTATGGTACTTTGAAGGTTTATTATGCTCTCATCTTAATAGTTTTTCCTGGTGAACGGAAAAACAGCCTAAAATGGACCAAAAACGACGAAAATCACTGAAATAAACGACATTTCCATTAAATCAACCTTAGTAATTTTGTCATTACTCCAAAAATGATGTTGCTGGTACCTTGAAATGTTCACAATATGTTATTGACATATCACAACATGCTTCGAAAATAGTTTTGAAAAAATTTGGCAACTTTTGTGCAAAAAATGTAACATTGAAAATACCTTGTTTTTTAAAAGTTTATCTCTAATAAATTTTTAAATATTCCACAAAAACGTTTGTAAATTCAATATGACTACTCATACACTTCTCTAACAATTCTAAAAAAAAAAAAAAATCATAAATCGTGATTACAAATTTTTTTATAAGCATTTATACCTAAACGCTAAATTAAATCAAATATCTATTTACTAATTATCATATGATTTTTTACGTCATAAACTGTTTTTACGTCAATTTTCAACTTGAACAATTTATTTGAAAAAAATGGTCAATCTAAATGGTATATTTTAATTCTGACGCTTTGCTCGGAATCGTTCAACTATAGAGACAAACTATCATTTCTCTAAAATTCAATACATCCGACTCCATTCGAACGCGTCCGATTAGTGAAGAATACCATACGGGGTTAAATACGTACATTTAAAAAAAGCATTAATCTTCACGTTTGTGGAAAAAATGAATGCAGTCATTATGTCATTTAAATTTTTGTCTAACATTTTACAGCATTCGCCTTTTCAAATTTACGTAAGAAATATAAGCAATAAAAATGTCAATCGAAATACGTCGCATATACAATTTGCCGTATATTTGTTTAGAGTTTCCATTCAAATTAAAAGATTTATCAAACTTCAAACAAACCAGGTAATTTTTAAATTGGTTCAGTAACGTGATTCAAGTACACTCGACGTTTTTCAGTGTAATTATTGGTAAGGTTTCTCGTATGTAGGACAATACACGACTCTGTCTACTAAGACCTACCACTTCTAAAATCTAAAATACAACTGAAATTCAAAACTCTCATTTATAAAGCTATAGTCAAACCATTCTGGTCATATTGCTTACTAATTTGGGGTCCCGCAAAACCATCTGGTATAAGTCTTATTCAAGCATTTCAGTCTATTAATTTTACAACTGGAGCTCCACAGTTTATTATAAACGAATCTCTTAAAAAAAAAACTTAAACTACCCACATTAAATGAAATCGCGAAAATGCATTTTCAACCTTTCTACGCTAAATTGCCATTAAAATTCTCTCTTGCACAACATGTGCTCCTTATATGTATCTCTCTCTCAAGTAACTTTAAACCGCATATTTGTTTTTATTACAATAATACATTGTATAACACAAACGATTAAGTATCAACATATAATCGAACCACACTGTTTTGTGTTCATTCAGCTCATTGATTATATTCCGTTCTAGTCATAAGCGAACGATCCAGAAACGATCCAGTCGTCTTGTTATACACATGTTTTAAATCTTTGCTTTCAAAGGTTTATCGATTGATCTATTGCAGATAAATTAATTAATTTTTCTCGTAAATTCCATCGATTCAAAAACAAAAACGAATCCTAACCTAACCTAATCTAACCTAACGAATCAACGCGACGTTTATATGAAAAAAACACCGTTTGAAACGTATTTAAAAATACAGTGCTCACCGTACAGGTCACCAAGTTTCGCGTTTAATCGTTTTAATAAAATGTACAATAATAATATTAATATTACTACAAGCACCCAGTCCCACTGACGTATCTCAACGTTATATAATGCGGCCTACGAAAAGTGATCCAGCCCCACCACCAATATATTGTTCTACAAGTGAACGCGACGAAGGACGAATCACTGCCTGGCTGTTAATAATTTGTTTTACAGATTTTTTTATAATTAAACTGCTCATACAGTATACATCTATGCTATTAAATCGATGAGGAATACGGAATAGAATATTAATAAGGACTTAAGCTTGGAAACACGATTTATAAAACCATATTTTTTTTTCAATAGAATAGCTATTAACAAATGACTTTTATATTTTCTTCAGGTTTTTATGTTAAATAGTTGAATAGAATAAAAAAAAAAAACTACACGCACGTTTTACGTCCATTCTTTAACAATATTTTCGTCTGTTTTCGTCTTTCTTTAATTTTATTTGCTTTTATAGTAAAAATGATAGCAAAACGATGAAAAAATTATTTTGGCATGGTAGAATCAGAGAAAAAAACATTAATATTTTTTATTTACAGATCATATTTTAAATAAGGAAATGAACTGTGTGGTATGTAACGATTTGTATTAAAATATTGTAAATTTGTGGTTTCTGCGTAGTTTTATTTACTGAAAATAATTATTGACCGATCTTATATGTTTTCTTCCTGTTTGTTAAATTAAAAGATACTTTTTGTTTAACTAAGTAATATAATGTTTCTCGATTTTTATCCATAAAATAATGCTGATAATAATCTGTATTACATAAACGATAAATAATGTTGAAGTACTTACAGCAAAAACGTATTTATACATTATATGTTCATTTTTACCGAAGTTTTTTAAGTTCTTGCTTCAATTATATCTGCGAAAATGTTGTGTTAAATTATTTTTTTCAAATAATTTGTTCCCAAAAAAGAAATCTTGATTCATTACTTCAGTGCTAACGTATTGCAACTTCTAATTGTATCATGTCTCAAATGAATACAAATAACTAGTACAAATCAGTATATATAAACCTTAACTATTAAATTTTTAAACACAATTGAATGCTATCATTTTTAAGCTGTAAATGTCTTGTGTTTTAGTAAGTTTCTACAAATGCATGTAATTCAAATCAATCTTCACCAATATTTTGTCTAAGGAACGAAGAATACCAGTGGGGTGCAGTATATCCACTTTTATATTCTGAGTGTGAAACTAAAAATATATCAGTTTTGCAATAATCTGCTTCTTTTTTTAATTGAAATGTCATTCATTTTGTTTTTCATGTAAATTATCACGTTTTCAGGTAGTAATAATAGTTTAAAAGTTTCACCCACATCTTTTTCGATTAAAAATGTTATCTCATTAGTGCTTTAGAGAGATTTCCTTACATTAAACTTTAACTTAATTACCAAATTAATATTTATCATTATCAATCATAAAAAGATTAATCGAAATCACTGACTAAATTGATAGAACGTACAATAATTTTAATTATTAAGTTCACATTTTTAAATAGTTTATAAAGTAATGATAAATTAAAGTTTAAATTTTAATAAGATATTTTAATACAAAAATTTCGCAAAAAATCCGGTCAACAAATAAGTTATTTTGATTTTTTTTTTTTTGAAACGGTTAAACCACATTTTATTTTTAAAATTATAATTCCTGCAAAAATCAAAAAATTATTTTAATACGATTTTACTGTAGCGCATTACTATAATAGTATTCATATATTTATTTATAGAAATATACAGGCGAGGCCCATTGTAAATTAATGTCAAGTACAGTCATAAACAATAGAAAAAGTGATCAGAAGTGATATGAAAATAAAAAATAAAGTAATAACATAGAAATATATACACTTAAACGTGTACAATTATATAAGCTAAAGATTGAATTATGGGTTCGCATTGGCATTTGACATAATACGTCTTAATGGCTCATTCAATAAATAATTTGTACTATCATAGGGAACATAAAAGATAGCAATATAATATATATATATATATATTAAAAACATATTAAACAGTGAACAAAAAAAAGTTATTGCATTTGTCAAAAATATCCGATTCACCACGTATAGAACTTTTTAAATATTTAAGACATTTTATTTTTTTAAAGTTTTATATGAAATTTACAATTTTTACTAAGAAACCCTGAACATTTAAATTGTTGAGATTAATTATTTTCTAAAATTCAAAAAAAAACCTGATAATTTAAAATCATCATAAACTTATCCTGAACTTACAGTACCATGAATACATTTTAAAAACAATTAATCAGGATTTATTTTTATACACGTTTTAAGTTAGAATTTTGATGGAATTCATTCATAACTAACACGTGTCTTATTTTATAAATTGTTAAATAATAAATCCAGTGAAAATCTTGTTTTGCCAATAAATTGAATACATATATCCCTATCGACGATCCATGTTTCAAAAAAATAAATTCAATTAGTTCTTACACTCGTTTAAAGTAAGAATTACTTCTATTTTCTGGCAAGGCCGGGTAAATCAGCGAGTATTCATTATGTTTATGGAAATACATAAATTATTAGTGCAGACAATTAGTGCAATTTTCGGTACAGGTCTCATCCGTCCATAGTTTTATTTTAATCGTTTTAAAATGAATTTTGATTCTCATTTATATTCGTGTTACCTACTTTAAATAACCTGGTATATCGTGACTCGAATTTTCAGTGTAAATCTTATGAAGAGTTTAAATTATTTGTTTATATTTACCAATAATGGACACACATAGATCGTGTCTACTTTGTTTAATTATATAAACGTCGTTGTACCGAAATTCGTTTCTGCACGGAAATCAGTTCCGCGATATAATAACCAGTCTTATTTCACAAAAGATTTTTATAAAAAAAAAAAAAAAAACGCGAGTAATATGACGCACTATGACCATATTGATAACGACGACGAGTGAATACGAGTGGAAATGAAGATATAAATCATTCGTCTATTTCATCAGGCATCGTTATACGACATCTTAAATGTCAATCGGGTCTGTTTTTATCTAATTTAATTTATGACGCAAATATTGTATTCTCGTTTACGCGTCACGTTTTATAAACTGACATTGATAATTACTACGTTACAAAAGTATTGTGCTAGACAAACATAAGTGAACACGGATCACAAATTATAAATCATAGCCGTTACACGTTTTTTGTCAGCAAAATAAAAGTTCACGTGTAAGAAGTGCGTTGAAATTTGTTTTTTAAATCACTACGACGAACATCAAAAATACTTATTGCTATTTTTCTATCTGTTTGCGACGTTTTGAATACCACACACATGAATGCGATGCTAAACTCATATATACATAATATTATAATGATGTCCGAACCGGTATTATTCACTAACTCGGAATATTATTCCATTAAGTCCCGAGTTGAAAATCCAATGATCATTACAACCAATATGCAGCGTATGTAGAATATGCGAAATTGATATTCATGTCCACGCGTACGTAATGCCATAGCCCATAATTTGACTATTTGATGCCTATAAGTACTATTGCCCACATATATAGTCAATTTTTACTTTCTCACACCTGAATGAAAGATATTTAAAATAATCTAACGAATACGAACTCATGTTAAAGTCAAAAGCGTTTATCTAATAATGATTGGAATTTTTTTCATGGCGTAAATCAAATCCGTATTTTAAGGCTTATAATTTTATGTATTTTTCGTTTTCTGGTAATATTTAAGAATCAAACTCCCTATTTAGAAAAATCATAATTAAATTTCGTGTATTTTTTCGTAAGTTATATCGATCAAATAAATAACTAATGTGGTTTCGTTTTGGGCTATTTGAAAACCATATTATCCTTAATTTCTTATAATTTTATAATCATACGGATTTTATAATTATTTTATAGCCAAGATATATATTATGAGTCTTGAGTTTTCAAACTTTATCACCACCATAAAAAATATCAACTATTTTTATCAAAAATTCAAAGCAGCTAAAAAGTTATTCATATTCGGTGATTTATATTGTTAAAAATATTGTGTTTAACTCAGTTCATTCGTTTATTCTATTAAAAAATAAAATCAAATATGACTTCATGATAACATTCAAAATCTTCATATAGGTTGTTAATGAAATATTTACCAAATAGTATGAACTAATAAACTGATTTAATAATTCAATATTGATTTGATTTTTGGTTATTAATTATTTTTTTATGATTTTTGAATAGAACATTACAATAATTCATATATGTATAGAATGGGTCAGATTGATTTGCGATACGGAAATGTTATCGTATAAATATTATAAATACCACTTAGTAGTAGGTTTGATACAAACCCAATGTATTTATATATAGACTGGGGATTCGGAATCAAAAGACTTACTTCTGCTGTTGATCGTGATCAAAGCCGTGACCTGGGGGTCTATTTTTGAAATCATTCGGATCGGATCCGTATACGAAAACCGTAGTTTCCACATCCACACGGATTTCCACATGATCCAAAAAATACGTATTCTTGAAATTTTTCCGTGTACGGATGGGTTCGGTTATGTGGAAAAGTTCCGATCGATTCATCCGAATGGAGGTATGGCATTCGGAAACGTATTTCCGTATACAAATAAACACATTATCATGTTACTATCCTATTGTTGTCGTTAATTAAACCACATTAATTAATATATGATTACTATAACTGCGTATTAACTATACAAATAATTGATTATTTTTTTTCATTAATTATGTACCTACAGCAAATTAAAATATAGGAAAGTAACAAAATAATTGATAAAACAAATCAATAACCGTGGTTTTTGACAATATTTTAGCTGATGTTAATAAATAATACATTTTTTATGCGAATAATATTGTACATACCTACGTATCTTGTAATGTTTATAAAGTTTAAAGTTTCAACATTAAACATTGAGACAGATATTTAATATATTAACACAAGTTAAATCGGATAATTAATTATATCATAGTTAAAAATATTGTTGCTAAACCAAAAATTACCGAGGGAAAGTACGTCGGTAATAAAAGACTTGCGATAAATATACCGCGGTCATTGTTTGTTGCGTTAAAATAAACAATGAAATTGTATATTTTAGTAGTGTTACCAACCTAATTCATACGATATAATAAACCATTCGGACAAATTTCCGTGTATGTGGAAAGCTTTTCGTATACCGATAGTTTTATTTCAAGAATACTATTTTTCGTCCGTACACGGAAATCTATCGTGTGGATTGTTCGTATACGGATCCGATCCGAATGATTTCAAGAATAGACCTCCAGTACGAATGTACGATCATCGGCAACAGAAAACTACCCATATTCCGTAGACAATGAGCCTGGTCTAAAAGCTGAACCAATACCGATTCCGAACAAAGCGAATGATCAATATTTGTGTTTATGAAATATCCTATGAGTACGCGCGACGATAACCAAGTACGTGTTGCGGTCGCCGGTCGGTGTAGATGATGTAGTTTTCCGATTCGACATTAAATACACACACACCGTTAGGGTTCGGCAATCTCATCGGGTTCGCGCGTTGGTTGTGCCACGAACTTTTCACGAGATATAGAAAATTCTAGATCTAGATCACGCCGACGTTTTACAAGTCGGGGAAATAACCACGCCACGGGGACAAAGTGCGATCCATAAGGAAATAGTACAAAAAGTAAATCCACTCGCCAAATACTATAATTATCCCTTCGTTCGCGTCTTCGCGTTTTGTCGTCTAAATCAAACCCAGCGCTTGATGAAATAAAATAATATATACTTACTTATACAATACCAACTTTCTCATTGAAGTATGAAGTAAACCATTATAACAATTATTGTACCTACATATTTAATTTAATTTCCTTTTGTGCATTCAATACTTATATTCTCATAACTTTGTAGTTCCTAAAAAATACAAATCTATACACATAAAATAAACGATTGCATTATTAATAAGTCCCCCCAAAAAAGTCAGGTGGTACGCAAAAGTTTTCAAATTGTGTAGATGGTACGCGAATATAAAATGATTGAGAACCACTGGTCTAAATTGACATTAGAACAGTAAGATTTGACACAACTTTTCCGTTTACGGGAGTTGCGTTTTAAAACCCCAAAAAAAGAAAAACACTGCATTAAAATTTCAGCTATAATAACAATAGTCTGTAATCAAGAACAACACATTTTATAATATGAAAAAAAAAATAGATCTTACATTTTACGTAAAAAGTTATTTCGACCGAAATTTCAACGTAAAACGCGTATAAAAAATAATTTATTTATTAAACCCTAACCCTAGATAAGTGTGTTTACGACAAATCTATTGTTCAAAGATAATTTTTATCAACAATATTAAACTTTATGATGTTTTCTTGAACAAAAAAAAATGTCTTTGTAGTGGGAAAATGCATAATCAAATTTACATTGGAACAGCCAGATTTGAAACACCTCTTCCGTTTACGAAAACTACGTTTTGAAACACACGAAAAAAGTAAAGACATTTCATTAAAATCTCAGCTACAATAACAATAGTGTTTAAAAATAATAATTTCGTTAAAATACAGGTAGTTGGCCATACGGAATCACGCCAATAGCAACCCAAATAGCGGCGCCGAGAATGTTCCGGGATTATCGTTCATTGATAGTTTACGCGTTTCGATTAAACGTCGCAAGTGCGTGCATTTTTCTGATTGTTTTCTGATTCTTTGTTGTTTTTTCTTTTTCGTCTTTGTTTTCATCGTTTAGATGGAGAGTGTAATGACGAGCAAGAAGCGTGCCCTGTCCGGTACCACGAAAACAATATACTATCACGTCGTCGGCACACAGGCGGACCGGCTAAACCGTTCACTCTGGAAACGCCGCGTACACCTACGTCGGACAGGACCGAATCGTATCTTTCATACACATATCTTTCTCTCTCTCTCTCTCTCTCTCTCTCTCTCTCTCTCTCTCTCTCTCTCTCTCTCTCTCTCTCTATCTCTGAAGCGCATAATATAAGCTACATAGTTCGATAACATATTATACGAACGCGTATGCGTATACGTAGTAAAAAAAAATATTTTTATTTCGATGAGACGGTCCGGTCCGCCCGTGAAGCCGACGAGCGGGTGCGCGTACCCGCGCACACGGTCTGCGCGCGTGTTCTAATTCGACCACTGTTTTCGACCCGTACAGCGACGAGAACGGAAGACGACGGCAGCTGGCCGACGAAGCGGCGACCGGTCCTCGGAGACAGCGGCCCCGCGATCGTCGTGCTCGCAAAGCCGGAGTACGCGGTTCGAGCGGCTCAGTGCCCCGTCGCCCCGTCGCCAGGAGCGGGGACAAAGCGTTCTTGGAACGGTAAGTCGGAACGAAACATCATAGTCGTCTCACGCAGACGCTAAAAAAAAATTCGGTCCGACCGGGAACGCGCGTTCACGACACCGGGGGGAGGGGGGGCTAGAAAGCAGGCGACGTGTCCGCGTCAGGGAGGGCCATTTTATAACGTTTGTACTGTTAGTAGAGTCTTTGAAAAATTGGATTAAAATGACGTTTTGGTGTGTTGTAACACTGCGAAATATTACCATTTTAATAAAACGGTTATATGTTATTAGATACTATTACAAAAACAAAAAAACAAAAAAAACACTAAAAATACGCTACTATGTACTTGTGCACCGAAATATATTCTACTACATTATTTAAACTAAACAGGAATAAATAAAAGGAACCTTTTGGTTTTTTAACACCACCAACAAACTTTTATAAATACGTCACACTGCCTCCAGGACTGGATTAACGTACAGGCAATATAAGCGATTGCCTAGAAGGCTCGATCATAAAAGGCGACAAAAATATGCTAAAATCCAGTATACCAATCAAAACATTATATGTTTTACATATTTACATAATATATATAATAATTGTATGTATAGTTTTCAGAATTTATCTTTCATCTGCACTAATTAAATTTTCTGATTAAAGATAATTTTCAGCTTAGCATTATTAAGTATAGAAAACAACATGTGACAAAAAATAAACGTTTCATGAGTAATTAATTAATTATTTTTCTAATAAAAAAGCTAAAAAAAAGTTTATTTTAATTTGATTTTGAAATAAATTATTTACTTAAAAAAATATATTTATTATAACTTACTGGTAATGCTTATTTCATATATCGTGATATTGTTATGTCGAAGTGTTTGGGGTAGATTCCAATAAAAACTTGAGGTATTTGTGCGCGGGTAAAATCATTGCCTTTAGGTGCATTTGTTTCATTAATCCTGCTTTGACTGTCTCTGCGTATACTTCAATAACTTATAATTTTTTCTCATCCCCCGGAAATTCCTATACGTTCGACGCAATATTTGTCGAGATAAGTCTAAAGTACAATTAAAAATTGCACACGTAAAACTCAAAGTCGGCAATGACAAGTAGTTGCCGTATTAATATTTTAACCGAATCGTAGTTAATAAATTTTGTACAATACAATAATTTATACATTCTATTTATAACTTGTGAATTAAAAAAAAAATAGTAATTACTAAAACACAAACACTTTGAATGTACATTGAAAGCGCATTTTGAATAATTTTAATAAAAATAACGTTTGTCCAACTTTTGATTTATAATTTCTAATTCTATTTATAGCTACTAGGTTATTTCAATAAAGACGAAAAATAATCATAATAACTATAGAAAAATGTTTAACATAAGTTTAAAACTAATTTTGAGTAACTTTAATGAAATATAAATTTGTTTTAAATGAAAAATAATATGCTATACTATTAAAGTACATTAAAAATATCATAATTTAAAACTATTATTAGGTATTGTTATTATATAATATATTGAATTAAGCAAAATCAAAAATGTATTCGTAATATGTAATATAATCTTTGAACCGGTTGTCACGAAATCATCGCAAAAATGTTATCGTTTTAAATAAATTCAAATTATAACGTAATAACGCTGTATAATACAGTATAATACGCTGTATACACAGTATAAAATAAAATCATTTATTTTTCCTGTGCACAGTTCCGCGTGATACATACACTTTTAAAAGCGGGGTATTTTTTGCGTGGAATATTTTAAAACACGGAATATTTCGAGAGTGCACCAATTCTCATACATGACTCAAGTATGTTCGTGCACAAAATATCAAAAAAAAAAAACACACAATTATAGGTTTGTTCCAACACGGAATTTGTGATTAGTTGCCTACTGATCCGTGATTGATTTACTGCGCATGCGTTCACATGGATTGATCACGGACTCAGAGCTCTGTTGGAACGCTTTTCGGATTTTCAATGATAATAAATTTTTTTATTTTTTTTAATTTTTTTTATATTTCTGTGATGTGTTGTTGTTTTATTGCTGTTAATAAAAACACAATGAACGATATTGATGATTCGGATGACTATTTTGAATCTAGTTGTTCATCTGACGACGGATTGAAATTAATTACTGTCCCTCAAATAAGGAACGAACATATCACTATGTACATACCTTCCATTTTAAATGTTTTACATTTAAAATTTTTTTTTTTTTTATTTGAAAAACAATTTATATTTACAATCTGTATTTACAAGTTATACAATAAGTAAATTTGATGGTTTATTTAGAATGGCAGGAGGGGGAAGTCGCCCATTAGCGGCACCCCGAAGGAAAATGTTTTAGGGAGAGAGTAGGTCCCTACACCAGTTCCTCTTGAGGCGTCTGGGTGGGTTTCCTGGAATTTGTTTAGATGAAAGGTTAGTGATTATAAGATTTGTGTGAGTATTAAAAGTTTTGTGTGTTTTTTTGTAAGTGAGTGAAGCAAGATTGTTTAATGTTGGAATGCAAATGTCTTTGTGTAGTGAGTCATTGGTGATGTATCAAGGAGCGCCTGTTATTAGTCGTAGACAAATGGATTGGAAATCCTGAATTGTTCAGGTGTTGGACGGTTTCGCTGAGCCCCAAAGTTGGATACCATAGTACCAGATGGGTCTTAGAAGAGCCGTGTAGATTGTGCGTTTCGTTTTGAGGGAGAGCTTGGAGAGGGAGAGCTTGGAGAAATAATTATTTATTTATAATTATAATATATTTTTTTATAATTAATAGTTTATACGTCGTGAAACAAAAAAAAATAGTTGTTAGACGTTACAATCGTTACATGAAAATTCAAACGCGAATAATTGACAACACGAATGATAAATATATTAATAGTTTCTCTGACTATTAGTCCCCGTCGGAATCAGCGGACTGTTTGCTGATTGTCCACAACCAATCCTAAAACTGGTCTAATGAAGTGTTGGAACAACCGCCTGATAGTTTGAGTTTGCGTTTAGGGCGAGTTGGAACGCAAAAATTATACTGCGCATGCTTCCACCAGTTCTATGATAGTTTGACCGCTTGTTGGAACAAACCTTATATCACTAGAAAAACACACGAGTCGAATCACACAACCAGTGGCGGCGCGAATGGGTGTTTCATGAAGCAGCTGCTTCGTAGTCAAAATGGGTGGGTAATGACGAATTGGTTAGAACATGGAGACTTTATAAAATTACATCATTGAAAAATTGTATTAAATCATTATAGTACGAATGATATACAATACCAATATAGAAACCATAGCATAGATAGGGACAGGGTATATATACAAACAGTTTAATAATATCAATATAAATTTATCTGTTCATAATGATGTGAAGATCTCTAAATGTGTCTTAAGTAAGGCAATTTAAAAAAAAGGGTATAAGTTCAAAATGTAAATAATGAGTAGTGGGGCCGGGTGGGTAGGTACTAAGTATTTGAAAACTATTACTGCTTCAACGAGGAAAAAACTTCGCGCCGCCACTGCACACAACATGTTCGTCTCCCCCTCGAGGAGTGAACGTCGTACGATAACCGTTTTTCCCCCGTGACAGGAACGAACGGCGCCGAACGGTCGGCGAAACGACTGCGGACCGAACACGGCGGACAACCGCAGCAGGCGTGGTCGGAGACCTGCCGCGACCGCACCACCCCGTGTGACCGTCCGCGTTCGCCGGCCGTCGTCGACGCCCCGGCACCGTCCGCGGCGGCAGACGCCGGGCACGAGTTGTACGTGGCGTCCGAGCACGACGCGGCGGCGGCGGCGTCTTCGTCGTCCGACTACGGGCGTGACGTGGACGCGGAGGAGCAAGAGGAGTCGGCGTCGTCGCTGCCGGCGCCGCCTACCCCGCCGTTCGTGGGCGTCATAGCGCGCGGCCCGACCACGGCGCGCGTGGTCTGGGACGTCGGGCCGCCGGCGGTCCGGGCGGACGGGACGCCCGCGGAGACGGCCGCCGTGCGGCACTACGAACTGTACGTGTGCCGCGAACGGGCGGCCGAGGGCCCGGACCCCGTCCCGTGGCTCATGATCGGCCAAGTCGCGCAACCCGGCGAGCCCGGCGAGCTGATGTACCGCGAAATCTCGGGCCTGCCGACGGGCCAGCGGCTGTATTTCGCCGTGATGCCGGTGGACGTGTACGGCCGGCAGGCGGACGACTTTGGCGCGGCCGACGTCACGCTGCAGGCCTGATCGCGGCGGCGGCGACGGCGGCGACTTTCTCGCGTTTCCGCCGTTATGGTTTTTGTTTTGTTCGGATACATAATTGTTTTGGTTTTTTGTTTTGTTTAAATATATAATATAGAACCTGTAAAATATAATTCGTTTTTTTAAAACGGGACATTTGTGTGTGTTTTTTTTTTTTTGTTTTTTTTGCACGACATTAGAGGTGGGAATTTTCGGTCGTTTGAATGATTCGAATCAGTCGTTTCGGTCATTTCGGCCTAGAATCAAATATCGTTCTTATCATTAGGTGAACCTATATTCTTATAAAATATGAATCTGTCGACGAGTGACAGAGATTGATTATAATATAGTGTTGTAGATTGTATTTTGTCACTGTTCGTAGTAAAACCGTATCCGTCCCAAGGGGGGGGGGGGCAAATGGGACAAGTGCCCCAGGGCGTTCAAAGTACTATGACTTTAGAGGGCGTCAGAGCGTCATAAAAGTTAATGAAATAAAATTTGAATTAAAACAAAAAAATTGGTGTTTCATATTACAATTCATTTTTTATATCTACTGTAATATAAAAGACGAGTACGTATCAAATTATTTGTATGCCATTAAATATAAAATTATATAAACAATGATAGTAAGACTAGTGTTACACAGTGCTCGAATTGAGGGGGGACGCAGAGGGACCGAGCTCCCCTTCTAATTTTTATTTATTGTAGCGTACCCCTTCATAAAATTTTAACTTGCACGGGGGGACGGTACGTCCCCCATGTAAATTATTATTGAACAACTTGTAACAATTATATATATATATATATATATATATATATATATATATATATATATATATATACATATTATTATGTATTATCAATTTAAACAAATTTAATAAATTTGAAATTTGAAATTTCATTAATGATAAAAATCAATAGATATTAGATATTTAAATAACTGATAAGTAATATAATACAGGCTTACAGGTTTACAGCTACTAATAATATGTATAAATAATTAATTTTATATCGAGATAAACATTAAGAAGCCATAATATTATAATTATATGGTGGTTGGTGACACTGTTAATGTATAGTACATAACAATAATATCTTATAATAATTATTATTGGTATGCTCATGAAGTCATGAGCCATGCCACCATACAAACGTGTAAAATGTTTTGGTATCAAAGTGTCTAAACGTCGCAAATATAATGAAAAAAAAGAGACGTTCATCTCACGGCATTGCTAAGAATTACTTTTACGAAATTTACTTCAGACTTCAAAAGTATTTTAAAAAAATCCAAATATCCACAGTTGCGTTCAAATTTAAACGATCGTTTAAGTATTAAATCAACGCATATTTATAAATTAAAAAATACTGTATTTTAATATATTAAAATAATTTATTTTATATATTTAAATAACTAAAATTTTGTGTTAGAAATTTTTATTTTTTATTTATATTGTAAAAATAATTTTCGTCATACGGCATGTGTCACGAGTATGAAGTTAATCGCATGTGAAATCATTATGTATTTAACATGGGAATAATATGCTATGAAATTATAACTAGTGGTAATAATTACACATGTCGGTAGCAAATTGACATGAATAAAATAAATATTAATTTTCACATTTATTTTATGTTTAACTAATATTATAATTAATATTTATTTCATTAAGTACTTGTGTAAGAGAGATAATTTAGCTGTTTAACTAATTACGCATGTTATATAACACAATAATTGACCATAATTTATTTCCTCAAATTAATATAAGTCCAAGGTTAAAACCTATCACTAGATTAATAGAAATTATAAATCTTAATAAATAACTGTATAATTACTATAAACCAAAATACAAAATCTCGTAAAAAGTAAAATATAATCACATTTTTGTTTAGTAAAACAGTGTTTTATTTTTTTTTTTTTAACATCTTTTATTAAAAAAATATTTATTGATGTATATATTTATTCATCATAATTATTATTATTATAATTATTTAAATTTTTTTTTCTTTTGAAAACACTGTCCGTTTTTCTACAATGTACAATATGAATTGTGAACAATTAGTAGGTGAACGAAAATTTAGTTCCATTTAATATGCTGCTGTAACAAATATAAACATAAATGCGTGTGATTCCCCATTCGTCTGCCGTTCTAGAATCACACCATGCCCGTCACTAACTCCACGAACACGCCACAGTTTGTATCTACACTTACCTGAAGCGTCGTCACGCTGCCCTACTTGAGAACGGTGTTTACTCACGTGCATGTGCACATTTTTTGCATACGATTAAAACATCAAACGTATAATATATTATGTTTTATTCAAACCGTTTACATTAATTCTGAGTGCGTGAAAAAACTCCGTCTTATTATGCTCACGGCCGTAGTGAATATAATGTTTCAGCAACAATTATGCACTTTCGAGCAACTGAATGTCGTGTGTGCAAATGCGTCTAGGGTATGTTTGTGGGCGCAAAACGCTCGACCGATTTTTTTCGCAATTTTTCACAAAACTTTCCGCGTTTTCCGGCGATCGTTCAAAGCCATTCGAATCATTTGACACAGTAGAGCTATGACACCCAAACACCGGTTTCAAGTATTTTCTATACGATAATTATATATTTATATATATGTATATATATATATATATATATATTTTTTTTTTTTTGAGTTGAGTTGAGTTCTGGATTACCTTGGAAACACGGATAAAATATAAGTGATTATTTCAAGAAAAACATTTGAAAAACTATGAAAATAATTTCACCAATTTATAAAGCCGCTTTGAATAATTATTGACACTTATCAGCAATCCGTCTGAGCCATATTTCGTTTTTCCCCGTTTTTCTACAATGAATCGTAGGTTTTAGATCAAATGCAAGTCATCTAGTTTTATGCTTATGATGGTAAAAAATACACGCATAGTTATATATAATGAAATACAGAAATTACAAAGAGTATCATAAATATATATATTCAAAAATCAATCATTTTTTCGTCCCGGATATACACAAATACTACTGACTTTATTTACGTGTGCGGTTGTTTTTACTCTGTAGATAATTTAAAACATTCGCGTAATATGTGATTTCACAATGGAACATTGGGTTGCGCATAATATATTCTAACATCGTTTAATACACGGTTTAAAAACAACCTAAATTCATATCTATGGCTAAATGTATACAGTTTAGATCTATTAAAAACATTAGGTAATTTTTTCAAATTTTATGCTACAGCTTGAATTATTTTGACAAGTTTTCAATTTTCAAAAACGTTATGATTGTGTCAACAACAATATTGTTGTCGGAGAATAAAACATGTCGATGTGAATACGTATTTTTAATTTGATTTATTTTAACTGTATGATAAGTGATAACATATAAATAAAAACATGTACCTATGCTATACTAATATTCCATTTTTTTTTTTACATCTATGTACACTCTTATAATACCTACATCGTATTTAAGCATATTGTTTGTATATTTTTTGTGTACATTGCATTCACTTGTTTATTTTGGCACGCCGGTTTTTTTTTTCGAGAGCTTGAAATTAAATTAAAAAATTTAAACAATTATTTCATACACTAGCCAAGCCGAGTTATTAGTTAATTTTACAATGAAATTGTCTTTTTCTTTTACTTTCCTTATATATACCTCCAGGGGCGCCATTTCAATTTTAAAATAGGGCTGCCAAATTTTTCATCGGGACAAATTTTTCCACCACCAGGCCACAGTTATAACAATGGAATATAGGGGTTATTTCCAACTTTTACTAGTGATGAAAAATAAATTAACAAAAGCCTATAATAATGATAATAACAATAATAATAGAACCCACCTATGAATTTCTATCTTTTTTGTGTGTTTATATTTCCGTTATTTAATACTGATTACACTGACATATATGAACACAATTCAAACGTTGAATTATAGAACCTCAATTTAAAATTACCAATACCATAAATTTAAATACAATTTTTAATTATCTGAACCGTGGTTATATTACAAATGTACAATTTACTGTCAGTAGCATTATTTATAAAATATTTTTAAATATTTGATATATTAATTTATGAAATTTAATTGACTCATAGGCGCCAGCAAAAAATTGAGGCAGGCCAATATGGTAAGGGAAAAATAGGGCCACCAATGTATACCCTGCGATACCCCAAATAGCGCCCCTGTATACCTCTCGAAATATTTGATTATATTTAGTACCGATAACTTGACGGATATAAAAATATAATATCAAATTACATTTGAAATTGGTTTTATAAGATACACTTGATCTAACTAACTTTATCTAACCCAACCTTATCTAAGATTTACGATGTTTTCTGTTTAAAAAAAAATATTTTTATCATAATATCGTGTGGTTTACACGGCAATACGCTATGTTGTGTGAATATCGGTAGAAATAACATTGTTTAGATTTAGAAATAATTGTTCGTTCGATTCAGGTACAATGTTGTTAATCACAAAACAATTTCACGAATTCCATACCAGTTATTCCATAGCAGTATTCGGTTCACAGTTTCAACGGGGTTAATAGCATAGGCAAAATACTTACGCGTCTCGCGATTTGGACGACGACCAGAGCGCCTGCGAACGTAACAACGTACGTAATGATAACATTATATTATTCGAAGCTACGTGTGGCAGCCGACTCGAAACGCCGCGAGCGAAAAGGTTACAGAGACACGCTACACTCGAGCTATAAAATATAATATGCTTTAAAAACGAAAAAAAAACGTTTTAAGCAACTCATGAGTCCGAATAATAATTGTAAGTACCCGTGTCTC
Source organism: Therioaphis trifolii (assembly GCA_027580255.1). Taxonomy (NCBI): domain Eukaryota; kingdom Metazoa; phylum Arthropoda; class Insecta; order Hemiptera; family Aphididae; genus Therioaphis; species Therioaphis trifolii. The sequence continues at coordinate 41,629,951 of CM050406.1, read as the reverse complement.
CGAGGTATACTTTTGTGTCAGCCATCACTAGCCACTGTGAAAATTATCGTACACAACCTACTGCACGCTTTTATCAACGAATAATGGAGCGACGACTTTTTAACGATTTATTTTTGAATTTTTTTCTAAATTTTAGTTTTGACCCGAAACCGGACGAATACACACACGCCGCGCTGCATCGTTACGTAAATCTCGGTGTATGTATATATTAGCTGGTGCTGGTGCTAAATTAAAACCGGCTTTAAACCGTTTTTTATTTAAATACATTGATATTTTAAACGTGAATTTTGAAACGATTTTTTTGTGCGTATAGATGCATTTCCAGTCAAATGTATCTTTTAAAACAAAAATTGAAAACCAAATATATAGTTTAAAATAATATGGCGTTAAAACTAAATAATAATTATTAGGTATTATGAAAAATGTAAAATGTATATATTTTATCAACTTATATAGTATTCTACATTAATTATAAAATAATTCTTTCATTGTGTTATTATTTTAAAATATTTTTTGTTATTTAATCATAATTATTATCTCACAGAATGCAATTTTTTGAAATTGAAATAATATATTTGAAATGAAATAGAATGCAAATTATTTAAAAAAGAAAAAAAAATATGCAATATAATATTCCTATTTTTTTTTTCGTGCATATTTTAAATTTTTTTACTGTGCATATTTTGCCAATTTTATAACTTCTCGAACCTACTTATTATTTATTGAAACACCGAATCCAACTAATTTCGGTTCATTGTTGGTTCACTTATAACTGGAAAAAAAAATGCACGGAGGTGTATGCAGCATCTTTCCAATCCACCCCCAGTCAAGCCACTGAATCGTCGGGGACATGAAACGCGAGTTTTAATCGTATTTGTTGTTTTGGCGTATTTCTCGCTCTCGCTTCGCCCGCCGAATTCCCATCGGGAGAAACGTGGAATGCACCATGTCGGAACGGAATCCGGGGTAATAAACCGTACGTCACTAAATTATACGCCGTCGACGAACGGATCGCGAACGCGTAGTTCTGTTTTAGCGAGTTTCGTTTCTAATATTCGTCCAAAGACAATCGTGTCGGACGTACGTTAACCTCCATGATATCGGACCGTAAAAACACTTATAGATCCGTACGGTTGGAAAACATAAAATACACAACAGTAGGTTTGAATTACGAAAAAGCGCTGGAAAATTATATGAAAATTAAATAATGATTAGTAATTACTCGATTAAATATCGCTCAGAACTTTCCTGCTCCTTTTGGATTTTCTTCTCGCGTTCCGAGTGCTAAATCTAAACTGCCAAATATTGCACGTGAAAAACAATATTACATTATGTATATGGATAATATCCTATATGATATATTATATTATCTATGGATAAATCTATAAATTATGTTTGAATTTATATAAATAATGATCTATATGTTTCCAAATTTTAAATTTGATTCATACAAATGAGGAATAAATCTTTACTCAGTATTTTTCCAATGTATTTTTTATAATCGTTAACGTTTAGCACATTGGTTTTTATCATTTAACAAACGCTATTCATACTAAATGATCAACACTTACTTTATCTCCAAGTCTGTAACTGTACTGCGTTTCACGTGTGAGTCTATAGGAAGCTTATATATTAGCCAGTGACATGGTGTAGTTATCAGGAAAATGTAATTGGCCCCAAACATATTTTTTCCTTGCTGCAGTTAAAGCAGTATCGAGTTCATCGTAATACAATTATTAATACAAATTAATATTTCGTACTTATCAATATTTGACACGATAAAATTATACTATTTAAGCGTGCATTATTTATTTATTTATTTATTTTTGTTAAAAATTATACATAATTATTAATAATTATCAATATTGACATATTACAAAGAACAAATTTATATAATTTATCTACCTTCTTTAAACTGACGCTTGTGGTGGAGATAGAGGGTTGAATATATCGAATTATATCATATTTTACATTTTAAAAATTTTAATTATGTTGTATAACTTGAACATTTTCTGATTTAATGTTTAAATATTTCGAGTCTAAGGTGAGCATATGAGGAAGGCCATATTTATCAAATTTTCAAAATTTAATTAACTAATCAAACGTTTTATAAGAAATAAACCTTCAAAATGAAGGTATCGTCAAAGTTCTAAATTTATCCTAAAGTTGATCAAATTTTTTTGTTATGTATGGTTGTTAATAATAAAAAAACATTGTTAATATATTGTTAGTTTTAAGTTCTCAATGCTTTTACTTTTGGAGTTAATACTAGCCTAGGCTAATTAAGTGCTTAATACCTCCATGTTTTTTTTCGATTTTTCAGCAGTTTTTTTAAGCGCTTGAAAAATTATTAAGATCAAAAAAAAATGATTCTTTGAAGTTCCATCTTTATGCAGTTTTCGATCTATAAAATTTCTTATGGCAACTTTTGGATAAAATATAATATCCGAAAAATTGTATTCAGAAAAAAAATAATCTTCATTGGAAAACGTATACACCCTTCGCTTCATTCAGAATCTAAAACTAAACACAGCATTGTGAAATAAATTTATTCTTGCTTAACTTGAAATATGAAAGTCGTTTAAAACAAAATTATTTTTTAATATTATAAGTAATCAGTACCTACTACCAACTCGGCCATGAGAATCAACTTCTCTTTAGAGCCTTCTTCTGCCGGTGTAGCTAGTCAATCAAAGAAGTCGCCCATATTTATTTCACATTACTCCTGTCCCAATTATTAATTTGTCTGGCAGTTTGTTAAATTTACCCGCTCTTAACTCTGAATACTGAAAGTACACTTATTTCAATTATTTTTCACCTTGCATATTATTATTCCAATGTACTATAGGTACGTTTAAAGGTTTTCGTTAAGTGATAATAAAACGTTCCGGAACAATAATGTTCTCATTTTAAAAGCTGAGAGAGCTGAGGCAACTGAATGAAAATGATGATTTTCTAAAATCTGATGTATTGGTGTAACCGAATTTACAGCTTAAAAATATCGCATTCGATTTCGTAGACAAAGGCGTTAGGCAATGGCTTATTGTTCTAGGTGGCTGTATCTAAGAAATCATTTGATTGACCAATACGACCGTGAATTGAGTTGATAGCCTTGGTTTTTTAATGAAAAGTAATACTGTTATTGGCGTGGAATTTATTCCTCTTCCATTTAGGTAATTTAATACCTACAATGTTACATAAACAATTAATTTGTTCTACGGGAACCGTTTTATTTATTTTGAATTTAGAATAAAGAGTAATTGTAATAATATGTAATTTATCTCATTGATCTAATTTTTGGGTGACAAAATATTCACCCCATTTATATTTTAAATTCAGTCGACAGACGTTTCAAAACTATTTGTCGACTTTCAGGGTAGATTTTGAATTTTGAAAATATTTATTAATATTTAGAAAAAAATGTTGATTCTCTGATGTTAGAAACAGAACATTTTGGCATATTCTTACTCGTATATTTAATTGACAATGCTGTAAAAATATCAAAAATCGGTAACCATTAATATTGTTTCACAAACGTTTTGTTAGAATTTTGACGTAATAAATAATTTTACATCAAATTTAAACTTAAAATGTATATGTAAAAAATAATGAAATACAATACTTAAAAAAAAAAACTATTGGCTAGATATCGGCGAAAAAATAAATTTCGAAACCTTTATTAAAATAAATTACTATCATACTAAAAATTAAAAATTAAAAATTATTTTAGCTTTTATTGAGGGGATTGGAAGCAGTGATTTTCAGTCTATATATTACACACACACACACACACGCGCGCGCGCGCGCACACACACACACACACACACACACACACACACACACACACACACACACACACACACACACACACACACACACACTGGCGTACGTGACTGATCTCCCATATTCATACATTTTATCGTTTAAATTTAGTTACTATAATTCTATGTTAGATTATGTGATGACATAAATAATTATATTTAAATATTTAAAATGTCGGTAAATTAATTTTCTTTTTACATACATATTGGATAGTTATGGGTAAATTAGGAAATAATATTAAATATAAATTACCTAATATATTATATTTAAATGTCTTCAGTTTAACCGTCGAAGGACAATATTTGTACCAAAATCTCAATGCATGATAGTTAAATTGCCCATGCGTCCGATTTTTCACAACAAATATTCTATAGAGAATGTTACTGCTCTCATTGAGATGTGTGCGTGGTGTACATCGCACAGGTGCTTGTATTATTCTACGCTCCTAGCCAAAGCAAACAAATTTTAATATTTATTTTTAATATTACATAAGTATTTGATAACGAAAAACAAATCCACGGAATTTAGGAATCAAATTGAATCAGATGAATTATAAAATATAGTAATATGTTTTTAATTGTATCATACTTATTGAATATTATTCATTTATTAATTATTAGAATGAAAAATGATGTTCCGTTGAATTTAGAAAATATTTTGTTCCAAAATAACTGTTTTGGTATAGCGTGGATTCAAATATCCATACATTATAATCTCTTAAAAAGCATAACGATAATCATATTATATGCACATACAAGGTGTGATCAAAACATACCCGGATTTTTCATATAAAATAGTATAAACACAATAGTTTTCTAAATACGCATTACCACCTTCAAAAAGATCTCTCTAGGAAGCAATACACCGGTGTCATCTTCTTATTCACTCTTGAAAACGTTCCTGGTAGGCACTAATTGGAATGTCCTTAAGATCGATTTCCGTATTTTGTTTAATGTCGTCAATTGTTTGAAAATTACGCCCTCTGAGTGTAGGTTTTAACTTCGGAAATAACAAAAGTTTCTCGGAGACAGGTAGGATGAGTATGGTGGTTGTGAAGTCTGATTTTTCACTAAGAACTGACGAATGAGCAATGAGCTGAAAATGGGGACGTTATTGTGATGCAACATCCAGAACCACTTTTCCATCTTTCTGGACTTTTTTTCCAAACATTTTCTCATAATATTTTCATGAATTCTAAATGAAAATGCCATAAGATATTCCGACGTTTTCTGCAACTTCTCTGAATGTTAAGCGACGATTATTTCGAGTAATTTCACGAACACCAGCAACAGTTTCATTTGTCGGACTGGTCAATGGTCCACAAGGCCGTTCGTTATCCTTAACGGATGTTCCACCTTCCTTAAACCGTTTAAACCACTCAAAACATGTTTTCCGAAATAGGACATCATCTCTAAAAGCTAGCCACAAAAGTTCAAAAGTTTCACTATCAATTTTTCCTAATTTAAAACAAAATATCACGCACACGCGTTGCTCTTCTGTTGCGAAATTCGTCACATGGCTGAAACATGTTTTCGTAGAAATTCCATAAAATATAAATAAATATTGTTATTGATTTCAAACCAAAACTCAAATCTTCGTTAGAAGTTATTTTATCGAATGACATTATCGGGGTCTCGTTGTCTTAATTGCTATAAATGTTATTAACACAGTCCGGGTCTTTTTTGATCAAACCTCGTATAAGTGAAAGATGCGACCGATGCGCTAACATTAATAACATAAATAATTAAATTATTGCTGTCAATGTAAAACCATGTCGTTGAACTAGATCAATTGTGTCAAGAGAATATATTTATTTTCATATTTTTTTCTTTGTGTTTCAATGTTATACACTTCGTTTGGCGACTGGCGTTTACAGTGCTGGCACTGTGTTTTGGGAAAACCTGGGCAAATTATGTTGAATGGGGCTCTAATGGACGTCGAAAAAAGAGATTTAGTGGTTAAACCTCCTTGAAACAATTCTAAAAACCATTTTACAATTATTTCTCCAAAGTGACACTAATTACTCTTATAAATAGACCTTTATACATACAGCACTAGCTGATTTACTCGTCGCTATCGAGTTGAAATATAATACAATTAATTAAAGTATTAAGTACATTCGATATTATTTTCAAATTAAAGTTCAACATCACCCGTTCAATTATACAATAATGGTTTGAATTGCTCGCAGTCAATTAGAGCATGTATTAAAATGTGTTTATGAACAATAAATGTTAAGTTAATAAATGTAACATGAAAGGGAAAATTATTTTGGGCTTAATTAATCGTTATCGATTTAAAAATCACAGAATTATTTTTCATTGATATTGTGCACTCCAAATTCGTCATTTTAGAGTTAAGCTTTATTATACTTTTTTTTCATATTTCAATAATAATTAAGTATGTAATATTACATTTTTTAAACGTTTTACTATGATGGAATGTTTGCTTGTACTTTAGGCGAATTACATTAAAAATTATTTAACGATTTCAACTTTTTGAAGTCAATAATAATTGTATAAATACTTGTAAGTTGTAATGGAGTAATGTAATAAAACAAATCATGTAATTATTATTGTGCAGCATGAAAATGTACAAAAGTAATATACATTTGTATCACCATAGAATACGTGTGTGACATCGCGGTGATAAAGATTCAATAATTTTCCATGGATATTCTGTCATACATCCATATTTTTACAACATCTGTGTGTTAATATCTATTTATTTCATAGTCAGCGTCTATGTCTGTAGAATAGTAAGGTAGTGGGTAAAGTTAATGATTTTCCACTTCTGTGGGGGTCATGTCCAATCACGGCGGTTAGTTACCTAAACGCTGCCGCTTCCTTTTCGGGACAGTCGTGATCGAAAATCGAGAAAACATTTTATAAAACCAAAAAAAAAAAAATTAAAATTAAAAAAAAAAATTTTAAATAAAAAAAAAAAATCGATATTTAGTTTGTTTTAATTGGATGTTCCAAATAATTTTGAAATGTGTTTTATTCATTTTTATATTTTTGTGTATTGATTTTTTGGAGCACAAAAACTGATTGAAAAAATTACAAATATATTAAGGTCGTTTTCCGAAATTTATTTGAATTTTCAAAAAGTCGTTAAGCAGCACTTGGCGGTAATTTTCTATATTGAGTATAAGGTTATGGTGATATATTTTTTAACGGTTATCGAAATCATATTATTATCTTTAAGAAGGTTTTTACTCAAATAAGGAAACTTTTACACTCAAAAGTTTCCGTCAGAGTACCTAACCATCAAATTATTTTCCAAGGAATGTTTCGACAAAATAAAAATGTACTCGTTGCATTTTTTTAGCTTTTTATCCATATTTCACAACTTTCTGTAATTAAATATTAAAGAATGGCCAAGTCATTATAATTAAACCAAACTAATATTTTAAACTTTTCAAACTAAAATATATATTCATTTTGAAATCGCATTGTGTCAAACATTAAATCGACGAGAAAAATGTTAGACAACTTTGTAGAAAAAAAAATTTAATACTCTTATAACAAAAAAAAAAAAAAAAAAAATTCGATTTCATGGAAATTTAATATTGAATACAAAAGAGTTAAACAAAATGTATTAACTAAGAAATAATCCATGAGCCATTGTTCGACCATAATTCTATTAATGTAAATTATAAGAACAATAATTTGTGACATTATTTCAAACAACGATTTTCACGAATACACTAAAATTTATATATTTTATCGATCGAATAGCTCCGTAGTTCACGCACTTAGATCTATATTAACATTTTCTTCTACCGATTTTTCATTTAGGAACATAAGTATGATATGAAATACAACCGTAAGCAAAAACAAACGTGTATCAGTGTTGACAGACGTAACAGATAAACATCACAGTATCATTTATCTAATGCCGTGTTATCCATAAATCCTTATTTATTCTGCTGATAATAAATATAACCGCGACCTTGATAATTGACCAGCATAGTATCGACACTACTCCCATTTCAACCGGTCCGGATCCAAAAGACCATCCTTTGTTTGCTATCATGATTAAAGCTTTGACCGGCGCGTTCAAAGGAAACAGAGGACCGATTAGCTTCATCACGTTACTCGCACTTTCTAGTGGCCAAACCAAACCTGTTTTACGAGAGAAAAAAAAATACACGTGTAATAACAGTATAACATTCGTTCACGAAGTATTCAACGGACGTGATGATTTAAACGTAGGGTTGTAAAATTTCATGAAATTTATTTTCTTGAAATATTTCACGAAAAATTTATGAAATATTTCATTTCCATGAAAAATATTTATTTTTATTTCCAAGTGAACATTATTAAAAGTTAGTTTATTGTATGAAATAAAGAAAATATGTAACATAGTTACATACTACATACATAATAATACACAAACATAGACATATAAAAATCTAGATAACCGACTATAAGACAATATTGAAGTCAGCCATATGCCAACAGGGAAAAATTGCATGATTGATAATATCAAATACGTATATTGTATATATTTGTAATATATATTTTATTATTAAGTCATATAAAAATATAATTATTAATTTATAATTTATAACCATTGACCATTAACAGTATTTAGGTAGGGTTTTTAATTCGTATGTTAATATTAATAATTAATTTTAATACCTAACTGATAAGTTAGGTATTCATAATCAATGTTTTCTGTGTTTTATCAATATATTATTTCTAATCATCTATAAACAAGTTTAAAAGAAAAAAAAAATATTTTTCATAATTTCATTGAAATATTTCAAGAAGAGTGAAATTTTCAATTTCGAAATATTTCAAGTGAAATATTTCAAATTTACAACCCTATTTAAACGCATCGACGTTTGTGGCGTGAATATTTCATTTAGAGTATTTTTATTCGTCTCGCCATAAATATGCGTATTTTATTTCGAACTAAACGTCACTATCTCGTATTTACAGTGTTCATTAATCGACGAACTTACCGCAAGTGAGAGCGAATGCTATGTTGAGACCTGCTCCGAAGAACGCAGCGACCATGAAACTCTTACACGATGCACCGAGTAAGAAACCTGTTCAAACCAATAGCACTTGTTGTCACAAACGAATTATTACTCAAACAATGTGTACGTTTATTAAAAAAAAAATAAATAATAATAATAACAATAAAAAAACGATTTAGTTCGAGATAAAACATAATTATTCGAATTATAATCGATAAGGGTTTTTAGTTTCTAAGCTCACCCAATATCATTCCTTCCATTCCGAGGAGTATGAGAATCGTAACCGCCGACACGTGATCTCCTAAATAAGGATTGTCAAAGTGTACGTACGTGACGTACGTAGATATAGCAGTCTGTACAATGTGTATGGCCAGTTGAATTATGACCGTTGACAATAATATTTCCCTGAATTTAATACCTGCAACAAAATGAGACGATTATACACCGTCGGGGTGGACGTGTGTTGGCGTGTTCTCGAGCTCAAACAATAATGGCCTGTCAATCAGACAGACATATTTTCCGTTAAAACTATGTCTGCAAAGTAGGCGCAGTCAATAATAATTTTACCGTTCCAATGGCTTATTATAGATATTGGTTAAACCGTCGAGTCGGTTGTATAAATCATTAAGTCGAAAAATTACAGTTTAAAACATTGTTGAGTCGAATCGGTTATTACGCGTCTCTAAAATAGAATGCTAACAGCAGAAAACACATTAAAACATTTTGATTTTTTTTTTAATGATATAACTCAACCAGGTTAAAACGTTTAGTTTAATTAAATTCATACAAACTAAATATACTCTTCTTGTAACTTTTGTTAATAATTATCACTAGGGATGAGAAGTTATAGGATTTGTATATTTTTTACTGTATCTTCTATTTATAGCTAGGTGAGCTAAAAATCTGTTCTATAACCTAACGAATTGAAATTTGGTATTTAAATTTTGCATATTTTTGCATATATTGGTAGTTTTCTTAAAAGTTGTATATTCATGTTTTTTTTGTGCATGAAATGCATATTTAGTAAAATTATGTGGATTTTAATACAATTGACTTGAACAATTTATTACTTTATGGAATTTGATATGTTTGTAGTCAATAAGCAATAAAATAAACATGCAGATACCAAATTTGACAATTGTAAAATTGTCAATGTAAATATAATGTGTAAAATAATTATTAAATATATTACAAAACTTATAAAATTGTCAATTTATCACTCAGTTAAAAATTATTTATATTGATTTATTGTAAACAAATTTTTTATTTATAAAAAAAATTGCATATTATAATATATTTTTTGCATATTTTCAAATTTTTGATGCAAATATCATAATTTTTCCTTGCATATTTGCATGCATATTTTGTCTATTTTAGCTCCTATAACTTCTCATCCCTGATTATCACCATGTTCGCTATAATATAATCTACATCAGTTCAATTCTGATTATTTTTTATCTATTCACTTGTTCTGTACTGAGCCCAAAAGAGCGTATATATTATCAATAAATAAATAAATTCAAAAACAAATAAATAAAAACGGTTCGAATCTTGAGCCATATCGCGTTCCGTCAGTGAACCACTTTGAACGTCTCAAAGCCGTTGCCGACGATAATCCGTGCGAGAAAATCGACGACACGAGATTATGCAAACGATATATAATTGGATCGCCGTGGCGAAAAAATATGTACTCACCGGAGATCAACATCCTGTCCATCATGCCTTCTTGTTTCTCCGACATGATCAGACTCAACGTGAACAGGCCCGGCAAAAAGTAACTCAGCCTGTTGAAACAAGTCGTTTTAGCGAGTCGTCGGCCAGGGGCGCGATTCTAAGAGTTCTAAGAGGGGCGCAAATTTCAATACTACTTATGTAATATTTTTCATGTAATATTTGAAAAATATTTATTTATTTTAATGACTTACTATAGGAGAGCCTCGATCTATTTTTATTATATGAAAAATGTTTATGTTAAGGCGCGTGTTTCGACCGGTTTTCGTCCGCCGCCCGATGCGTTCTTAGGCTAGACAGAGTATTATATTTTATACGTATGATTATATATCGATATGCGAATCATATTCTCATAAAATAGATTGGGTATGTATGTATTTATAGCAAAACTATTAACTGCGTATTATTGTACGGTCTTTACGTACCCAAAATGTACGTTTCCTGTTATTCAGATATTGGACAAAATGTTATTTGAACTTCTATTAAACGGTGAACTACGTTTTTTAAGTAAAATAAATACATTATTATAAATTATTATAGATTATTAGTTATTACTTGATATATTATATATATTTTTACATGTTTAAACACAATAAATCGTTAAATAATAAATCGCTCTTGCAAACGGATTTGACGAGAGCATACGATCATGGAAGACGACGACACGACGATTCTATTTCTATACTGAATACGTGCGTGTATCCGTTTTTCTCGGGGTGAATGTTCGGAATTCAAGAAGAACAGTATACGTACGTATAATATTGCTACGAAAATTCTGTTACGTTATTATTTCGCCAAGTTTAAATCACGACGTCAAATGCCATACGTTAATATGACACAAAACCATAATACTGTATCATAGATACGTTTCGGATCATTTTTGATCTCAGTTTAATTTTTTTTTTTTTTTGAGGATCTATGAATTAGTTTCGCGAACTATCTAGACTTTGTCTAAATCGAACTCGAACCGTATTGTTTCCATCAATAAATCGCATCAACATTTACACACCCAAAAAACCACCTGATTCTAATTTAAATAATGTCCGTCGATTATAATGAATCGTCGAAAATCCAAATCCACATTATTTGGATTCATTGTAAGTTCATAACCAGGGTTACAAAATACACAGTTTAAAAAAAAGACCGTTTTAAACATATAAAACTATGTTTTTTTTTTAACTTTTTTTTTTTAATGTGTTATTTTAACTTTGCAAAGTTATTTTACGAAAAATTAATATTCTTATCAATTCATACAGTTCAAACATGCTGTTTAAAACGCTTAGCGGCCCTGTTTATGACAAACATATTATTACACTTCATCGTGTGTATCTCCTCAATCAGCTCTCGTAAATACGCCACGGACGTTTCGCGAACGCTAGACCCTCGTTTTAATCTTATTGTTGTTTTCGCGTCTCTCCTGCTCGCCTCCCGTCGGATTTCCATTGGGTCAAATACGGAATTTGCGGTATCGGAACGGAACCAGGGGGTGATAAACCGTAAGTCACTAGGTATATCATCGCCGTAACCGAACGGATCGGAAACGTGTGGTTTCGTTTTCTCGAGATTTATCGTTTCGAGTTAAATGATAATCGAGTCGGGCGGATCACTTTGAAGTGAGTGATGCGAAATTTGAATTATTTCGCCTCACAATGCGTAAAAACGATGATGGTGGCGTGGAGTTACAATTTTTTTCTCGTTTGGTGTTTAGTTTGTAGGGTCACACCAAAACGTATGAGTCGACAGTGTGAAATATTTTATAAGACTAACCCACGAACAACTGTTGTTACAAATCATTTCAGGAATCAAAATATAATTATTTTCAGTTAACAGAGCAGAGAAGGACGTTTTAAAGCGTCGTTATCATAATTGAAAAATAACTTTAATTTCAACTCATACTTTATACTCGTCGTCTGATTTGATTAGGAATATAAAATAAATGTATAAAATAAGTAAATCGACAGTAATAAATTAACTAGATATCTCTATAGGATCTCTGCGCTGCGCTACACGAAAAGTATGACAACCGTCATTTCGCGAGTACGTTTTCACGCAAGTAAATTATTGATAAACTCTAATATGATTCTTTGGCGTTTTAACTGTTCAATAGCATTCACGAATATGTGATTGTCAGACACCAAGCTATCAGAAGCGTATACCGTGAAGTTCAACTAAGGAAACAATTGTAAATTAGTATGACTGGAAATGGAATAAACACTCTTTGATTCGTAATATTCAAAAACAAGATAACATTGTACGAAAATTAAATATTTGGTTAGGTTAGGTTAGGTTAGGTTATATGTTATAACGATTGACAATTTTCAGAACTGTCTTGCAGATTTTGGATTTTTCCTCGTGTTTCGAGTACCAGTTGAAAAAACAAAATATTAACATTCAATTAAGGACTGACGTGAAAAACAATAATATTTCATCTTTAGAACATATCTTTAACACGAGAGTTCAATTATACAAATCCACAAATTAACATTATTATCGAATTCACTTCTATTCTACTTTTAACACGTTCAACTCGTATATGCCTAAACATAAACTGCGTGAACTCGTATGATACTTACAGGCATAATATGGCAGCTGATGAATAATGGATAAACGCTATATCCACTGAGCCATAAATAGGGGTTTTGAACTAAACATAAAAATTTTAATTAACTTTCTTTTGTCAATAAAATCAAACATTGTATTTTTAATAAATTATAGAAGTTACCAAAAGTGGATTGGTTCCAATTTTATAACTGGTATTGCATTTAGACAGTGCCTCACCCAAATATTCTTGTATACCATTAAGTATTTTGATTTTCAACAAACTCCCAATGTATTTATCTGTTGTGAACATAAATCATTATTGCATTGTACTTTGTAGGTATTTAATGATTTTAATAGAAGGAAAATAACTTTCGCAAGTCGGTTATACTTCACTTCAACAGTGAGCATATTAAATACTGAATAATATTGACATACGTGCGTAATATTCTTAGTTTTAGGACAGTTGATAGTGAAACGGCCTAATCGATAATCGATCAGTTACTTTTAAACAGGTTCTCGGACCAGGAAATACGAACTCTGACGAAAGCTGCCACGATGATAAACTTACAATCACCACTGCGTTTATTTATTTTATGAATGTTATAAACGTGAAGAACAAAATAATATAAATTTCTAAATGTGCGATTTTCATAAAGTATATTTTCCTATAAATGTTTTTATATTTGATCAAATTACTAAAAAAATGAAAATTCCTACCCAAGGTTATTCAGCTCCCGTTTTATGATGGACTCTCAGGATTTATAAATCGTAGCAGTATTATTGTAACAACTGCGCCAAAAATTTGAATTAATTAATTTTTTTATCATATTCTTAAATGGAAGTGTATTGTGAACAGTGATGAAGAAATGTATGCAAATAATGATTTATTCAAAATTTTAAATTTAAATCATACAAACAAGTAATAAATTTTTACTCAGCATTATTCCAATGTATTTTGTATTATTGTTTACGTTTGAAACATTGAATTTTATCATTTAACAAACCACATTCATACTACGTAAATGGTCCATTTTATGACAGTTGATTGTGGCATGTCCACCTAGCCGATGGTTATATAGTTAAGAAAATTTTAAACCGATTCTCGGACACAGAAATACGAACTCCGATGAAAGCTATCAAGATGATATACTTACGATAGCAAGTGTATTTATATATTTTATAAATTTCAAAATCATGAAAAAAAAATGGAACGTGTAAATGTCCGTAGAAAGGTCGTAGCTCCTAAGTTTAAAGTTGAATACCAAGGATTTATAAATCGAAGAAGAACCACTGTATTAACCACAGCTACAATTCGTTTTCGCATATCATATCCTCAAACGAAATTTTATCACAAACAACATACAAATTTATACGAATAACGATCTATATGTTCCCAAATTTTAAATTTCAATCATAAAAATAAGTAATAAAGCTTTGCTCAGTATTATTCCAATTTATTTGAAAAAATCGTATACGGTTGACACATTGATTTTTGTCATTTGACAAACTATGATCATACTGAATGTCCAACACTTACTTGCCGGGTCTACCCAAGCCTGCACTGTACTGCGTTCCAAGTGTTCGTCCGGAGTCTTTGAAACTTTTATGTAACGATTAGCCAGTGACACGGTGTAGTTATCAGGGAAATGTAATAGGCCCCAAACACGATTTTTTCTTACCGCAGTTAAAGCGACATCGAACTCGTCGTAATACAACTATAAAATATAAAAACGAACAATTCGTACATATCAAATTCCGTACGATAAAATTACACCGTTTAAGCGTGCATTGTGATGTATGACTTGAATGTCATCTGATTAAATAATTAAGTATAGGTACACCGATGAAAAAACCCCGGATGATATCGGCTGTGGACGTATATAGCAATGTAACGATATTGATTGTTTTTTTGGTATCGTCTGGCATACGATTATGTTGTATTTTACTATTTTAAATTTGAAATCAATCGTTAATTATTGCGTTCGGAAAACGAGTCTGATCGACTGGAGCTCAATGGATATTTGTATTACTAGCTACTAGGATTTTTAATAGTGTGCAAAAGTCTATGATGAATTTTTTACAATATTTTCAAGTCTTAAAAAATATTCGTATTCGAGTAATAACAGAATAACGTCTATTCAATTACCCGGGAAGAAATGATTAATTTTGCAATATTTTGACGTTGTAATTTTAGGCTAACATGGGTCTTTAATAAATGAGTGACTTTGTAATTATTTATGGACGATGAAGTAACAACATTTTAAAATATTTTGAAAGTCGTTTACATAAAATTATAACTAAAATATAAACTTAAGTATATTTTACCCGTTTAAATCAAATTGTTCTGTTGTGTTTTTTTTTTATGCTTGGGAAAAGAATAGAGAATTTTGATAGTTGACTTATTTCAAAAATATACCGAATATACATCAGAGTTCTGATTTAAGAGGCTTACCGAAATTCTTGAACGACATTCATTTTGGTGCTATCTATTAAATTTATTTCAAATTTATTCAAAATTCATTTATCAATAATTCAAATAAGATGAAACATCCGTATAGTAAAACGGCTATACTAACAAGTTCCTGAAAAAAACATAATACTCGTGTCTCGTGCAAACTTGAAAAACACGTTGAATAAATCTATGCTTACTGCCCACCTGTACCGTGTCAATGTCGATTATATAAAAAAAAAAAAAAAAACAGATAACATTTTTCGAATGTCTTCAAACCGTTTTAGACGTGAAACGTGATATAAAAACCAACACTTACAATTTTCATCGACTTTGATTGCATATAGTTGATGTATGCACAGCTCAAAAGTGTATTTTGAGGACTATTTAGAAAACATTCTTGATAATAATCAGGCTTACACACTTGGAGATTTCTCTGTTGTAGTTCTTTATTTACAACCGCAATTTTCAACCCTTCGGGGTCGTGTCCAATTGCAATATTGAAAAAAATTGATGTCACAAGAGGCAATAGAATGAGAAAGACTGAAAATCTGAAAGTTAAAATTACAATTTTTCGAATCGAATAATAACATGCGAATGGCCAAGGCGTTTATACTGGATAGTGCTCGTCAAATAAGATTACGAGTTATGGGAAGTTATAGATATCACAATATTATTTGTTACGGAATAATATAAACGTTAGTGGTACATCTCAAATACGGTTCGCGTGCAAAAGAAAATACAGGACTGCCTTTACCATTTGATTTCTACACATATTAATCGATTGATCTTTGTGATCAATTCATACTCACGACTTTTGTTGTGCAAGCAAGTATAAGTTTTTGTATAAAAGAGACATCAATCGATTCTTTCGGAAAACCCCATCGTTCAAACGAAGTTTTGTGTTTGATTTTTTGGAAAGCGAAATTTGAGAAATCGCATTGATCTAAACGGAAACGAAATCTATCAACATTGTTTGTTTTATTTATTACGCCTGCAGACCGCATCGCACCTGAACATTATGCAACGACTGTTGTTTGTCACTGATCGCCAAAAAAACTTCTTCCAACGTCACGGCGTGCCAACGCTTCATCAACACTTCTGGAGATTCTTCGGCCACGAGGACTCCGTCTCTCATCATTCCAACCTGACGTCAATATGAGTTCGTAAAAAATAAACCGTACGCACGAAAATTCATCAATTCGTTATTTATCAAGCGTATACTCACGGTGTGTGCTCGCTTCGCTTCTTCGATGTAATGCGTTGTGATGATAATCGTTTTACCCTGTTCGGCAAAATATACCAAATTGTTCCAAATACTGAGAAAGCAAAACACATCACGTTTACGTACGATTAGAAACAACCGGTTCAATAATTACTGTACAACGAACATTTTGACATACCTATGGCTCAAAATTGGATCCAAACCGACGGTAGGTTCGTCAAGAATCAAAATGCTCGGATCGTGCAAAAGAGCGACGGCAAATGATACTCTCCTTTGCTGTCCACCACTACAACAAATTATGATAAACACCAGCAACCATATTTTTTCATAATTTTTTATTGATATTTAAGACTTTTATTAAAATTATCGTTTGATTTACGATTTTTTTTTTTTTTTTTTGATATAACTACTCGTGCGTCGTTATTTTATTTATAGGCCATATGAAAGTGGAATAAATATAAATATCTAACTAAACATATTTTTTCAACCAATACACTCGTCACATAATTCCTATCTATGGTTCAAGTTTCATAGAGATTAACTTAATTTATTACTTATTACACGCGTTTAAAGAATTCCGAATTTATATATATATACATTTTTTTTTTTAGATTCTGAACGGAGTGAAGAATGTATTGATTTTACAATGATGTGTGTTTTTTTTTTTTTTTTTTTTTTTTATTTTTTTTTTTATTTTTGTGTCTGTCGACACGATTTGGGGCAGTAAAAATGCTTCGATTGCCTTATATAGCAACTTTTCTGAAAGGAAAGTGAATCTAGTTGGTACTTTGGGGGGTCAAAAGTTAAAAATTTTCAATATTTTTTTAACGCGCCGGGAAAAACCCTTAAAAAATGAGGGAAAAACGGTATATTTTACGCAAAACCAGTTTTCGACAAAATCAAATTTTTTATTTTGCTATAACTCAAAAACTAATCGATGTAAATACTTGAAATTTTCACCAAATGTTTAGATTAGCGTTCTCTATACACCGTTAAATTTTCAAAGTATTTTGACTTTTATTGAGCTAATTATAGACAATTGAAATTTTCAATTTTTTTAAGTATTTTTTTTTAAAATAACGATAAAATTTTTTCTTTTTACCAGAAAATCTTGAAAATTTAATACAAGGTTTCTTATAAGTTGTTCCATAACTGATAAAAAAAAATCCAAAATCGTAAGTCACAATTTTTTTTTATAAGTGCTCAAAGTTCCAATTTATACGAAATATGTAAAAATTGCGAAAATTTGAAGTTATTTTGCAGTTGAAAATTTATAAAATTTTAAGTATTCAAAACTAAGAATTGTAAATTCGGTACAAAGTTTGACATACGTTTTCCTTCAATTATCTGTAAAAAAATTTGCACTGGAATAAAATCAAAAATTTTTATGAGTGTTTGAAATTACAATTTTTTCACATAATCGCGTAAAATAACAATTTAGGCATCATTGATTTTTGATATTTGTTCTTATTCAAAAAGTATAGGTGGTAGAAACTTAAAACTTTTACGAAATGTTTAAATAGGCATTTTCTTTACATAGTTGTATTTTCAAAATATTTCGTTTATTTTTTAGCTATTTATAGGCATTTGAATAATTCGATTTTTCTTAGATTTTTTTTTATAAAAGTCGATAACAATTTTTTGGCCCTACCAAATCGCTTGAAAATTTAATAGAAGGTTTTGAATAAGTTGATCTAAGAGTGATTCAAAAATTATTCAAATACATAGGCACAATTTTTTTTTATAAGCAGTTGAAGTTCAAAAATCGACAAAATTTGTCAAAATCACGAATATTTGCAAATTATTTTGTAGTTGAAAATGTATAAAAAATTTTGTATTCAAAGATAAGAAATGAAAATATTATGTAATATCACAGCTGATAAAGATAATTAAATAGATTAAGTTTATTATAATATAATCAGTAGCTGACAGCTGTTCTATACAAAATATTGGTAGATTGTAAACACAAGGTGTATAACGTACCTTTACATGGTTGAATAGAACGTTACTAACTTCCAATTTCCAGTTATTTTAATGTGTGTATCAGTTCCATAAACATGCGGATTTTATATATTATTATTAATTATTAATATTTAAATAGACGTAGCCACGGAGCATTCAGCATATATGGACGGCGGGGTCGGGTGGTGCCGTCACGATAGTGCATTTAGGCAAATAATATGGTATTTACCTACGCCCTATCTATGCACATCCTGGTTTGTCCAATGCTCACGAGCAGAAGTCACATGAATAGACAAATGTAAATTTAACCCAATCTAGGATATTAAAATAAAATATATATTACAATTTAAGGCTGACATCTTCATCTTCGTTCAGAATCGTTTTTTTTTTTATAATATAAAATAATTCCAAAATCTATCCAATAATGCCTAATCTAGCAATGCATCTCGTGTATCCCACCCAACTACTGTATCCTGTACTTAACTTACAATGATTTATCATTGCATTCAAATGTAAAGTACCATACAACTAAACTATCGTAAACCAGGTGATCCCATGATAGAAAGTGCTATACACTCCTCACCATTATCTTGTCCGAGGAGCGAAGCGACGAAGGACGAACTTCCACCACCATTATCTTATCGGCTTTTTTTTTTTTAATGTGTGTTATCATGCTTTAAGTGTGTATAAAAATTGTTCAAAAGTTTCAACGAGTATATCTTAAGATCAGAAATGTCATCTAAATTGTATTTAAATGAGTCATTTTTCTCTATTATTGATAGTTCTTTCAAACACTACCTGAGAATTGAGTAAAAATGGTAAAATTTATTGTAAACGAAGTTTTCATAAAATATATAGTTATTCGATATTAAACCATCAATTCGAAAATAATGGTGCTAAACTTTTGAAATGTTCACTAAATATCATTATGACTCTAATGTATATTAGAAAAAAAATTCAAAATCATTTTTTCATTTGTAGGGTTAGAACTTTTATTGAAAATATTTCGGTATTTAGAAATTTTTATCTCAATTTTAAATGTTTGGTAAAATAACCTGAAAATTTAATATCGTTATATTCGTATGCTTAACAAAGAGTACTGAAAAAATGTCAAAAATCCTTTGTCAGAATTTTTTTATACGTGTTTGAAATTCAAACTATGATGAACATCATTCATTTTGCGTAAATTAGCAATATTTTTCAAGAATAACATTATTAAATTTAGAACTGTCAACTTTTCTTTGACCAATAAACTCTTCACATATATTCCTGTTTATGGTTCAAGTTTCGTAAAGATAAACTTAATAAATAATTTTTATACGCATTTAGATTGATGACATGATGAAGACATAAATAATTCTTTTTACGTTAAACATCCGATTTTTTTTTTTTTTTTAATAATATTTATGTTATAACATTTGTAATTTTTGGTTAAACGATTTTAAAATGTTTTTCAAGCTTCTTCATAAGTAGGCTTGGCTATATATATACATACATTTTTTTTTATAATTATTGGACGCCTTCATTTTACTTTAACTATCAAACTAGAAATGCCTGAATACTATGAAATAGAACGTTATATATAAATATTTTCATAGTCATGTTTTGACTAGACAAAGTTGTAATATTTTAAATTTATAAAAATCAGAAAAAGTACATGTCATCAAGGAATTAAAATTTAAAAAGAAAGTTATTCCAATTACTATAAATTATTACAACGTCATTATGATATATTATGAATTCAAGACAATATCACCGTCTTCGCGATTTTAATTTCACAGAAATTTGATATTTCTTAATATTATCAATGTTAAAAGAGATGAAATTTAGGTATTATCTGTGTTCACCTGAGTTCTTCAATCGTACTATGGTAGGATGGGAGTTCCAACATTATTGCAAGTTCTGTGGCCCTGTCTAGAATGGTGTTCATGTCCATGTTGAGCATACGGCCGTAGAACTTATAAGTTTGCAATATCGTTAAATTCTTGTGCAAATCTAAATTCTGAATAAAAATGAATTGTAAAATATAACCGGTGCTAATAACTCTGAGAATCGACGGTTTGGTAATCTAACTTGAGGCATGTATCCGATGTCTTCTCGTTTAGACGCTTTGACCGTTATTTCGCCATAGTTTAATTCACTTCTGCCGACTATGATGTTCAAAAGGGTCGTTTTACCGCATCCACTTGGTCCTAATAATCCGTAGCTGAAAACAACGCATCGAAACAAAACCTATAAACACTTTTCAACGAAATACGATTCGATTAAAACGGACTCTTACAGGTGTATGATTCGAACGTTGTTTTTGAGTAAAAATATTATGAAAACAAAAAGAAAATTGCGACGATTTAACAGAGTTATAAACCGTATGGAGAAACTGTTCAATACGACAGCGTTTTAACCTATTGTTTCTCGACAGTGTGCAAAGAAGAAAATAAAATGTCTTGATCATTAATCGAAAAAAAAAATGTATATTTTAATATATATATATATATATATATTTATATATATTAGTACGAAATTTAAATAATAATTATAATTATAATCCATAGTCGACCGTTTCTTATAATTTTATAATATAAAACCGATAAATAATTTTAATTCTGAACGGTGAAATAATTTATGAAATACCCGGTCTTATGATATTGATTGTAGTTCAAATGTTGCTAAGTCACACGAAGTTAAAATCAAGCGCGACTTCCATTTAAGGGTCTGGTGTCTGGTGTTCTGTCGAGGGCAGTCATCCGCCAGCATAGTTCGCAGTGTATTTTGTAAAAATTACAACGACAAACGAACCACTTGTCACGATTCACAGTAATCCCGGATTACACAGATAACTACGGAACTGACTGCGGTTAGGTTAGACCCCGATCGTATGAATTTTTTTTTGTATGTGGGGGGGGGGTTATTTTTGCGAATATTTGTCAAATATCAATAAAACTCCTAAATACGTTACTATTGTCTACTGAATAGTCTCCGACCTTATCAAATATCTATTTATTTAAATAACGTCTTTTGTTTTTAATTATTTTAATTCATTATTTTATTGCTGAAATGGGTTTTATAAGATACAAAACAGGTTTTTCGGTTCAAGTTTATTTATTTAAATTTCTTTGTATAGTCGTTGGAATGTTTTATTGTAAAACATAATTTCGAATATGAACAAGGCTTAACCTAACCTTCGCATATTAACAGCGGCAAGTTCATGAATATTTTCAAATCGTTAAGTTAATACAAAAAAAAAAAAAAAACGTGAGTTTAATTTAAAATTAAAAATTGATTTTCCTTATTTGTTTTAAACACATTTTTAAGTTACAAGTTTAAAAGAAATAATTAACTTCACTTGGTTAAAAATTAATTAATTTTTCTTTTACTGAATATTAAGAATCTTCAACAAATTATAAAAAAAAAGTTTTATAAAAGTGTAGTATACTTAGGTACACAAAAAAAAAAAAACAAATGTATGGTAAAAATAATTCATATTCGATTAATTAGCAGTAGGTAGAACTTAAATAATGCTATTTCCGATTTTAGCTTTACGTAAAAACGATAACTGATTAGTAAAAAAAAAAAAAAAAAACAATTATATTTTAATTTTCCAACCTATGCGATTTAAATTAGGGAAAAATTCAAGTTAACTTTAAAGTGATCATAAATCGTTTTAACAGATTAATAACTAGATATAATATGATTAAAATGAATAAAACTCGACAATCTAACTTGTAAACGTCACTTCAAAACAGGGAACTTCTATGTAACTTAGTTAAAAGCAACTTAACTTTACATTTTAAACTCGTTAATTCTCAGCCAAGTGAATTGCAATCGCGTTTATCGAACAGTTATGCCGCTACAATGTGATGCATAATCGAGACGCTAATAATGCAACTAATATATTATAATTAATGATAATGCGACTAATATATTTACTGTACGAGGACGGCTAATAGGTTAGATAAATTCACCGGCCTCGCCCGGCTGTTTTTCCTAATCATGATTTATAATAATTTTGTATTATTATTATTATTATTATTTTTTTTTTTTGTAAACGGATTTCCTATGAGATCAAACACATTTTCTTGATCATTTTGATTTAGATTTTCATTAATGTCATTGACGTCGCATTAATCGACTGGCGATCACTATACAAGATCGGGAATTCGTACATTATTTGAAGCCTTCGGAGGCGCATTCAGACATTGTGCGGCCTGGGACAAAATATTTCATCCCCCCCCCTCCCTCCCGAAAAATAATTTGCTAATTAGGGTTTATAGTTAATTATTATTTTAATTTTCTTACAGCGTTAATAAATGTATGTAATTTAAATGAGAAGCCAGAAGAGGTACCTAAGAGGTAGGTATCAACATAATTTCATTTAAGTTTTGTTATAAGGAATTGTGAGCGTGATAAAAATTTGATTTTCTGCCATAAAAAATATCGGTAGAACCGTTGTAAAAAATCGACGAGATAAGTCTTGTCGCCCCCAAAAATCGGTGCATTGGGAATTCGCCCTAGTCACCCCCTAAACGCGCCACTGGAAGCCATTGCAGTCGTGCAAAAATCAAAATAACTATAACTACACTGATTATACGTAGTTTGCGACGGTGTCGATAACAATACCGCCCCATATGGAATCGTATCATCATATACATTCTACCTCCACGAGAACATAAAACGAACACTTACATATTACCCCTGTGCACCGTCATGTCGATTCCCTTGAGCACCAAGTGTTTTCCGTCGTACGTCTTCACGGCGTCTTTTACCGCGACGGTAACGTCTCCGGTCGGTCCGGCGGGCCGCTGTCGCCCGGCCGTCGATGTCGCGGAGGAGACATCAACGCGCTGCTGCTTGGCGTCCCCGGCGGCGGCGGAGCCCTCCGTGGCGGTAGTGTTCATCGTTCGCGCGCGGCCGATCGCTCGGGAAAGCGCTCGATACCAGCTGCGATCGCGAAGAGCGAATGATCCACGTGCGGATGATCCAGACGATTCGCGCGGGTCGAGAGCGGGTACAGAGCGGTCCGATCCGGCGGCCGGAGTCTAGGAACGTCGTCCGCGGTCGACCGTTCGGTCGTGTGTGCGCGCCGGTAGACGCGGTAGTAGTCGTTCGCGCGCGGTAAAAAGTTTGGTCGACTGTGGTTATGGCTAACTACGAAGGTCATTGAAAAATAAATCGCGCAGCTCGAAAACTTATAAATATTTATTTTTTTTCTCTCGGAGCCGACGCTAAATCGTCGCGTTTTATTATTCATTTATTTTCTCGATTCGGGTGGTTTAGCGGTCGAGGTTACAGGTACACTACTAAGGATCGTAATTTGTAATAATTCGTAATAATCTATTCATTAAGCACGATAATTATCATCTATTATTTATTATTATTCAACATAAATGCCGTATGAATAATTATCGAGTCAATTATTATGGAACTCACAAGTCCCGGGCTTTTAAACGCTATGTTTATAACGATATATACTCGGGAGAAAAAAAAACCGATTGATATCTGTAAACGCAATAATTATAACGTAAACGATTAGCGAAAATGTAACAATATCATTAAATAAAACAAAATGCAAAACGATTTAAAATTTGTAATTGTTTATTTTATTCACACGATTTTGTAAAAATTTGCAATATAAACACTGAGGAATTCAGGTAGCTTAAATTACAATACAACTTAGTTACATGTTACAGTGAATTCTTATCTAAAATTTTATATTTTTATGTACAATGATACTAGTAAACATTGGCCATATTTTTGTTATGACTTTATATTTCAAAATAAAATTCCATTCAATTATTTAATTAATATGTGTAAAGCATTATATTTTACAAATCTAATACGAGTATAGAACACATTTCGTGAACTGAATTTAATTTTAATCGGCGACCTCGACCGTTTTTATTTTAAATACTTCTGAACGATTTAGGAGACCAAAAATAATATCCCTCCAAAAAAAGTTTTTTTTTTTTAATTTGGATACAGTCTATGAGACAGAGTAATTTAATAGTAAAAAATATGGAGTCAAAAAAATATTATCGAGGTATAATGGGCGGAAAACGAAAAAAATTAAATAATGTTAAAATTTAACCCGACGAAAAACAGAATTTTTTTTCAAAAATATGAGCCCTGCTTTTACAAATTAAAAAAATATATTTGTGGTGAATCTATTAGTAAAGCTAGTTTTTAACTGTACATTAAATATAAAAAGTCATCAGATAAAACGGATGAAAACATAAAAACTGAGATATTTCAAACAGTTCTACATTTCGATTAATATCCAAAGAAAACTTTATTTTGATAATATGATATTCTGTTTCATGCAACTTTAGTCGATAACCGGTGAACATATTTTCAAGTCGCCATTATTTTCGGAGTCACAATATATCATCGACTAATATTGATGACATAAAAATCTAATTTTATTTAACTTTAATTAATCACCATCACACCCCGCAGTGTAATATTTTTAGTAATATATTTCGTGCGTCTAACTCGTGTTTCAACCACAACGTCGTCGGCGACCAAAGACTTACACACTTATTCTAAACGACTCGAGTGTAAGGACTAAGGAAGCATTTACTACTTCGCACAGCCTTATACATATGACATTGTTGCACTAACCCAGTGTTTGCCAACCTTTGTTTACTCAACGCCCCTTTTAGATTTTAAAAATCTCACACCACCCCCCGATCGATTAAAAAAAAAAAATAATAATAATAACGTTTTATTTTTTAATAAGCTATTTAATTTAAAAAAAAAAAAAATGTAATTTAACGCTACAATTTAGTTGATTTTAAATTTGAATACCTACTAAAAATCCGAATTACATAATTTGATTTCGAATTCGCTAATATAAAATATAACAACACAAAACATATTGATATGGCTAATTACTGCTCTGAATTTGACGGTTTGTAACTAACCCAACCGATTGGTAATACTATTACGTTGGAACGTTTTTTTTTTTTTTGGAACGTAACAAATGGGAAATGATAAAATTGTTAATACTACTGAGATTTTAGTTTCAAATCAGGATTACCTTCAACCGACCGCCAACGTTTTTTTTTTTTTTTTTTTATGTAAAATGATTCGTAATGAGTACAAAAAAAACACTGCAAAAAAATGCAGTGTTGTAGTGTTGATATTGAACTTGTCGACTGCAATGTCGCTGTCGACGCCCGTCCATTAGCCCGTCCACTAGCCCGTCCATTTCACATAAAAAAAAAAACGATAATTTACGTAGTGTACAATAAAAATGTCGTCACGGTAGAAATTATCAGCAGATCACTGCACTCTTAAGAATAGCAAAAAACAAATATCTTAATACGTAGAACCTATGCCAAGCCAATCGTTTGGTCGAATGAATTTTTAATTAATCATACAATTTGAATTCAAAATATTCAGTTGAATAATAATAATAGATCACTTCACATCAACACTTGACGGCAATACCGTAAAACTACGTTCTGGACTATTTTTCAGAAAAAAACAGAATGATGTAACACATACAGATTAGTTAGGTATGTAGTATCACTATAGGTATATCATTTTGGAGGGAAAATACTTGTACAACAAAAAAAAGATCATGATTAATAAAATGATCATAAACAGATAAACATATACATAATAAATTGCGAATAAAATGTAAATAAAAAATGTAATTACAGAAAACAAGGTATTTTCAAAATTATATTTTAAGCCTAAAATATATCTATATTTTGTGAATCGTTCGTCAAGTATGTACCGCTATGCTATAAATGTTACCTGTTTGTGTATAAATATTACTGTTTGATCAAAGAAGACGACTTAAATCATTTCAATTTACTTCTGTTTCAATTCATATATCCATTGCTATTTATTCTACTTATTTACTCTGGTCTCTTTACAGCAAGTACACTATTTTCGATAAGTTGTCATTATTAATTTTTTTTTTTTTTTTTATTCCTACTGCACGATGTATAAAAGTTTGAATAAACGGAAAATAAGGCATTTGAAACTACCTTTTAATTTAAAAAGCTGTGACAGTGTGGACCACAATAACATTTTATCAAAATTATAAGTAGTTTTAAAACAAAATATCTTATGCAAATTTTGGTACTATAGTTAATTTCGTGGACGGAATAAGAAAAACTCTCAGATGAGCCAGACGGGTGTATTTCAGGAGCTAAATATCCGGTTGACCTTGATGAATAACAATTCAGTTGATTACCTTGGTTTTTAATGCATCTTAATATTATGATTTTCTTTCGTGCATTTCGTGACTTAATGGTAAAAAATTCGGTATATCGAAATCATAATTCAGTAAAATTCATTTTAACAAGATTTAAAAAAAAATTTAAAGTAGTACATTATTAGATTATAAAATTACATACATAAATATTAAATATGAATTATTTGTTTTATTAAAAATCGCTTCTTTCTGTTTCAAAATTGTAGAAAGTGATAAAGAAGGGATTTGAAAACTATGCGCCCGCTACATCTTTTTTCTTTTTGCCACTTTCGACTGCTTCAGTCATTATTTTCCTGTCAGACATTGTCAAACACTTGCGTTTTAAACTCATACTTAGAAACGCGACGAGTGGAATTCCATGCGTACGATCGCTTTTGACACAGCAATCAAACTAAATTAAAACGATACCGTAGAGGTTGCAATAACGCTGTAGTCATTTATATTATCGCGTGATCTAATCGCCGAAACAAACACTGTAATAGCAAGCTAGTAGTAACTAATAATAGTATCTTATACAATAACGACGACGTGCATTTTATCGTATGATAATAATTGCACATAGCCGAAACTCGAAAAAAATTCGTAATATCAAGCTCCAAAATTGTGAAAATTCGTCACTTAGCGAGAGCATAGGTCAAAAAACTTCCTTGTACCGAGAGGACTAAAATACATGTCATTTTTCATTATATTACGAGATTTTCAAGGGTACGACAGTTTTATTCGTTGTATCCAGATTTTCGTTTTACTTTCAGTAAAAGTTATGATAGTCAATGAATTTCGACAACGAAACCGGATTTGTGTTATTTTGAATTCGGAATAAAGATTATACTCGTAAATCGTAGTATACTATTAGTTTTGGATTAGTGTGTTTTTTCGTCTGTGCTCTCGTACCTGGATCGCAGCATATTTTTTTTATTTTAGTTTCAAGTGTTAGTCAGTGGAAGTTTCGAATTAGTTTAACGACGTTCGAGTAAAACGTAGAATTTTGAAAACATTTATTTTTACCGTATCTCAATTTTGATTCATTAGTACTAAGACGAGGAAATCAGGCACAACCCTATACTCATAATATAAAGATACTGTAAAAATATTAAAAATTAATGATCGGCGTTTTCTTTCTCTATATTAAACGCCAGTTATAATTTTGACAAAACTTATTTTTACACATTGAATTCCTACATCAACTGTATAGAATAGTCGAGTGATAATACTGAATGCCCTCACAACCTGTCATTTTCCGCTATTTAAATTTGTGTACAAAGTAAAAAAAAACTAGCATATACCGGTAAAAATATACCGTTTAAGTATTTTATTATTTTTAATGTAACTTTTGGTGGGTTCTTCTTTTATCAAACCGGTTTAAAGTGTTCTCTTTTGACAAAGGTGAAATTTTCTCTGTGTTCAAAGGTTCGTTAAGATTAGATAGTTCCATTATTTTTTATTCTCATTTTAAAGTGGGAACTTGATATAAAAACAATATAGTCCGTAAGAATATTATATAAGACATATAAGTAATATTTTACTTAAACGCTTATCAAAAAAAATCCTGACTAATCATTTGTACAGTTTTTCATCATCATTAGTTACTAAAGTGTATGAGACTGATTATATTACATATTTTCCATCAAATATTTAAACTTTTATTAGACATGAACTTCAATAAAAATAAGGTGTTTTCAAAGTACTTACTATTTTTAGCCAAATTTTTCTTCAAGTTGTATCAACATATTAATATATGGTGAAAATTTTAAACTTCCAGCAATATCGCTTTCCGAGTAATTACTAATAATAGTTATCTAATTAATATAATTAATATAATTAATTCAGTTTAGTTGAAGTGTTATTTTCGCCAAATGTTACTGTTTTTACTCGGCTTTTTGGCAGTCTTTCTTCACACCTAGAAACACTATAGAGATTAGAGAACAATAATACGATTAAAGTACTATCTACGCGCAATTTTCGATCCATAAAGTTGCGAGATTACTATCCGAAAGAGTATTTACAGAAAAAAAAACATCCTTGTAAAACCACAAGATCCTTTGCCTCACTCAGAATTTCAAAAACACATATTTTACATTATTGTATTGTATTGCGTTGTATTTTTAACATTCACCTGTTTTTAATAAAATAAAATCATAATTTCATAAAAAAAAAAAGTTTTTTGACAGTGCTACATAATATGCATACATAATATGCATAATATGCATAATGACTATCTGCTTTTAACTTATTATTTAATTAATAGTTCAAAATAATGTGTTAATTATCTAGAATACCTAACTAGCGCATGAAAAATATAAAATATAAAATATCGCCTAAGAGTGATAAATTGAAATAAATGAGAATAATAAGTTCACGTCAGTTTATAATTTTGTATATTTTTATGTAAATTGATAAAATCCATTTCCTTCCACCCGCCTTTACAATTAATTTTTAATATAATGCACAATATGTAAAATTTACAAACATATAATTATATAATTTTTGTATTACATTACAACGCGATTTTATACATTAAATGTAAATTTATTCACTTCCGCATGCTTGACAAAGAACTTAAAATACATTTTGACTTCTGGTTGACTAAAACGTAGGTTTACATCTGGTGTGTTACTTGGTTGAAACTTATATGCTACACAAACATGTTTGTATAAAAAAGTCATCTCAATCGTACTCGAAGTAATAAAATATTTTATAATCGTACTATACTCATTTCTTCGAGATCCATAAATCTCTGTTTAATCTACTAATGATGAATATTCCAAAGACCTTAATACACGACCAGCAGAACATCGAAATCAAACCCGTGTATACCGGTGCGGAGCCAAAGGACCATCCTTTGACAGTTATCGCGACAAAAGCCCTGATCGGCGCGTTCATCGGCAAGAAAGGACCAATCGTCCTTATCAGATAATGTGCACCTTCCAGTGGCCAAACCAATTCTGTACAATATCAAGAACACAAAAAGATTAACGTTTATTAGCGTGATGATTTTTTGTATTTTACATCATTAACTTGTTATTTTACGTATAATCGTACCTCATCTTATACATAATCATCTAATGCAAAGTAAACTAAATAAATACTTCGATATTTAAAAGAAAATATTTTCATAATATAACACATGTTCTGGTGATCAAATTAAGTTAGGTGAATTTTAAAATATACCCACTAATGTATTTTAGATTTCATTATACTTTTTAAATATTATTCATTTTTATAATACAATTAGCTGTCCCAGTAATGCTTTTAATTTAGGGTTTGAAAAAAAAATCAAAATAGGCATTTTGTAAACATGATTTTTAGAAAAATTTTGGTGTTTGAAATTCTTATAAAGGTTGATCCGTTAATTGTCTATGATTTTTTAAAGTTTACGAAAAATCGAATTAAAATTCTTAATAGTTCAATTACGATTATATTATGATATTATCTGATGGCTGATAAACCATACTTATTATTACATTTTTCGTAAACTTTAAAAAATCATAGAAAATTAACGGATCAGCCTTTATAAGAATTTCAAACACCAAAGTTTTTCTAAAAATCATGTTTAAAAAATGGCTATTTTGATTTTTTTTTTCAAACTCTAAAATAAAATTTTAAATTTTGAAATTTGAGTTAAAAAAAAAAAAATGTAATGTAATTTTATTGTAGCGCTAGGCTATAGTATTCATTTTAAAAAAAAAAGGTTAAAAATATTGAATAGAACAAAAGTTATTCATCATGTCAGATCTTCGTGAAACACCCTGTATAGATGGAAGTGTTAAATTGGTACAATTAAAAATTCAAAGTTATTTGGAATTTAGATCAAAATTTGGAAAAATTATTTTTTAACGTGCCCTTACATCATGGAACAAAGGTGCCGTAAAAATGTCAAGTCTCTATCTATTATAATTTAGGCTTTACGTCAGTTTATACAGTTTGTCAGGACAAAGTAAGAAGATATAATACGTTTAAACAATAATGCATGCATTTATATTGCATTTAGTAACGGCTAAACCTTGAAAATGAAAACACGTTTGTACAATCAGTGTTTAGATACGTAGTTTAATACACTAACCAGACGTAATACAGAATGCCATGTTCAGACCAGCTACAATGTATAGTGCCATCGTGAAATTATCACACGACGCGGCCATCAGGAACCCTGTGAAAATCGACAAAAATGATTAAAAACTAATATTTTCACTTTGAATGTTATATAAATCCGTTGCTCTGATTTTCACTCATTAAAAGACACACGCACACACAGGTTGTTTTATATTTTCTTAAGTGTTTGAGCTCATCACGGCCGATCACGGCACTTGCTACATGCCGTACAAATCGGGTTTTACGGGTCCATTTTAGTTCTTAAGACTCACCCAGAATCATTCCTTCTATTCCGAGAAGTAAGATGATCGTCATCGTGGGAACATGGTCGCCGACGTAAGGGTTGTCAAAGTACACGTACATCATGTACATCGCTATTGCGGCCTGTACTACGTACACAACCAGTTGAGTGACGACCGTAGCCACTACTATCTCTGAAAATCTAATACCTGCAAAAGAACATAGTTCGGTGTTATTTTTTTACTATTATTATTTTTTTTTTTGTTAATTTTCCATGTCCGAAACGTGACCGAGGTGTTTTATTAAATTTTGTTTAGATTCCATTTAGTTGCAACAACTGTGATATTGGAAATCCGCCGATGTCGACGCGCCGTTAAAAACAATACGCTTTTCCCACGGAAAAACAAAAAAAAAACCGAACGGGTTAACCACTGGGGGTTGGGGTGAATTCGACTCGAACCGCTCTAACGTATTCGACGATAACAGTATAATATTATACGCGCACTCGACTCACCAGAAATCATCATCCTCTCCATCATTCCTTCTTCTTTCTCCGTCAAAACCAAGCCCACCGTGAACAGGACCGGCAAAAAGTAACACAGCCTGTAGAAACAAGTCAAGAAGTGATCAAGAAGTCAAAACCATGTGAATACCATTCGATGTTTAGAATCAAACACGTGTTTGACCAGAGCGCGACAAACATTTTATTATTGTTTTCGAAAATGTCTGTCTTCTGTAGTTGTGTAAAATTATTATGGAGGCACAGTACATTGATGACTGTCTATAAATATGTACCTCCGAAAACGCTGCATTAAAGTTTACACCATCTTTCACACCCGACATCGAATGCCCGTATTATATAATATGATATTAATCCATTTCGGTATTGTCCTGCAGCCTGCAGGTCTCAGCTATTTTAAGGATCTACTTTAGTGGTGGCTGTCGTCTAGCCGGTCGATGTTCGTGTTTTTTCTCGTTATATTGCTTTTTTCTATATCCCTACATTTGCAACTGATCACGAGTCCTAATGATCCGCTCCCTCGACTGACGATTCTTCGGGCGGGACCATTTTCCTCCAAAAACGAGATACCGTTTTCCTCCACTGTCCATTTTCCGCCAAAAACAAAAAAGGTTGGTTTCCATTTTCCTCCACATTATTTTTGACTAAAATAATGTCTATTTTCCTCCAAATTTTAGTCAGTGTTGTAGTGTTGCGTTTTGTATTATAAAAATGGAGTATGGCTAGGATCACATTTTGCGCGTATCTGTTGATTAAATTCTGGTCGCATTCTTATCGGCTAAGGAAAAATGCTATTCCAAGTGTCCGACAGCACACGCAGTTTATAACAGTCGATTGTAACTTTAATTAAGCCTAATAAAGATACGTACATATACAACATACGGTCATATATGTATATACATTTTACTTTTGCCTATAGTGGGCCTATAGTGTGTTTTAAAGTTTAGCAAATTTTAATTTTTAACATGTCTGAAAAAGCGACGTTTATTGAAAGTTCTTGAGGAAAACCTTTGATAATTCGTGATATTTATACATATTTCTTAGCATATAAGTCAACATCTGAATTATTTTACATATTATATTATTAACTAATTTATTGTTATTCTTCTGTTATTATTTATTCTGATAACGAATGACGATTTTATTATTTTATTTATTGGAGGAAAATGGTAAAAATTATTATTTTTTTTTTTTGGAGGAAAATGGACAGTGGAGGAAAACGGTATCTCGTTTTTGGAGGAAAATGGCTACGGCCGATTCTTCCCCATAAGGAACCCACCTCTCTATCCATTGTGTTATTTTTTTTTTAAACGTAAGCCTATTCTAATCCTCGATAGTAGTTTATTGTTTTAAATGATTTATTATCATCGATAATAATGCATTTGATAATGTATGTTTGTACTTAAATGTAACTATTAGTTAATAAATGGCATTTGTATTCAATTCCTTTATGCACCTGTAGATTTTTGTTATTTCATTTTAATAGGCAACTCATTCACTACTGCGTTACTCTTTAACCTGCGAAAAAACATTTCTTAAAATGTTTTTATTCGTAATATATATTTGATTAATTCGGTTTATTTTTCCTAGATTTCAGTTTTCTTAAACAATGGTCTCTATTTATAACACAATATTATAAAAGTAAATAATATTTTTTTTTTTTTAGAAATATTGATATTTTAACTAGCGTTATATTGAACCAACAGTTTAAGAGATACAAGTGTTATAAGAATAAATCATCGAAGTAATGGTGGTATGTTTACACAGGACACTTCTACTTTTCTATTTCGCCACTTTAAACTTAAAACGATTTTATATCTTTAACTAATGGTTCAATGATAAAAATGTGTAAGTATCGTAGACCATAATTTACCGTGCATCACATGTAAACGTGTTTTAAGAAACATATTTTCATCACTATTTTTTTAATGGAGTAGTGTCGAAACTTTAAAAAGTCTTTGAGAAAACATAATTTAATTTCAAAACACACATTTACGTGATTATAAAATTTATATTCATTCATAATTTAAGAATAATTTTGTTGAATTATCAATTTAATATCCATGGTTATTATTATTAATCACATTTAATTATAAGTTTTAAATAAAATAATAACAAAGTTTAAATAACAAATTTAATACCCAGTTCTACAAAGGTTTGAAATGTTACAGTGAAAAAAGTAAACACGTTTTTTTTTTTACCGATTCACTTATGATATCTGTTGGTTTAATTTTAAAGGTACCAACCTAAAATGCATAATCAATTTGTCAACTTATTAAATCACGGTAAACCATACATTAAATCACCGTATCGTTCAATAAAAATTTTTCAAAAAGTTCATAATTCTTTTCTAAATGATAGTCATTGAAATGCATGTTACGTTAAAATTTGAATGCATATTTGAGGCTCCACACGAGCCTCTTTTCTCAGAAAAAATCAATAGTATTTTAATTTTAATGTCTATTAAACATTTCCAAATCTCAATTTCAATTTTACAATACACAATATTTTTATTTAAGCTGATGCATTGGCACCTCGTACTTAGGTACGCTGGCGTAAACGCACCGCAATACATCATACATCATTTTATTATACTCAAAATATCACTAATAAATAGCTTTATAACTGGTTGTCTTTAATATATTCATTTCGTTTAGAATATCTTTGCAATATTATGAAACATTTTATAGTATATATATGGTATGATATATAATAATGAAAACATTGTATTCATGATATGACATCATGGACATCATAATATTTTGTGAAAACGATAAACTGCAGCTCCGAAAAGTATTTAGTTATGCAATATACATACACCAAACTAGACCGACTACGATATTTCCACTTATGTGCTTTGTGCGTCGTCTGGTTTAAACATATAAAGCCACTACAGGCTCGATGATAATATTTTTCGATGTTTCCGTCTGTTACTTCACGTTTTTTACTTATTATCGAGATATTAACTAATCATATAGAAATTATTGCAAATAAATGTTATTATTTGTCTCTTATAGTTGCCAATTGCAGCGCAAAAAGGCCATTTTAAAATTGGGATAAAACGAATAATTAAGTTAGGTCTATTTCCGAAATATATTGAACGCTTTAAAATGTATAATTGTTGAAAGATCTCTGTTAAAAAAAGGAAAAAACGCCAGATTCAATAACTGTAACATCAAAAAAAAAAAAAAAAGAAAATCGATATGAAGGATAAAATATATGTTATAATATACAAGGTGTAATTTATATATATATATATTTTGTTACATTTAAACTATCATTTTGTACGTCGTGAAACTCGATTGTCATAACAGAATCTAAAAAATAATTTGAAATATTTAAAGAGATCAATGTGAACAATCTATTGATTTGTATCGTTGTTCTTTGAGGTATAAAATTTAGCAATGGGTTATAAATAGTATAAGGGCTCTTTGAACTACCAGTCAGTAAACACTCGATCCGGTCCAGACACATGCACATAACACCTGCATAGATAAGAGAACACTCTAATGTGTGTTCTATAATTTATAATGATATGTTATTACGATTAAACTATCCGGAGTGTGTAATAACGACTTACTAATCGCAATCGCAAATGGCACGTGATATTTATGTCATTGACTTTCCAGAAACTCGTTAGCTAAAACGTTCATTTTGAATCACAACTAAACACACGACTGGATGCGTTATGCTATAAAACCTACAGAATTGTCAGTGTTATAATCATTCAATTAAAAAAAAAAAAAAAAAAAAAAATCGTTGTTAGAATCCCCTTTATATCATCTGACGCATTTTCAGAAACCAAACCATAATACATTACAATATTGACCATCGCCGTGAATCGTCACTAACGGTTTTTCAACGAATGAATTAACGTAATACGCGTACTACTAGTGTATATTAGACACTAACTGAATTACCCGACTTCGCCCGTGTGTATTTTTGTTTTTTTTCATATTAAAAATATTATTTTAGAATATTATGGGTAATATTGTTAAGTGCAATATATTTTTTATGCTTAGTAAATCGTTTTTGGTTTTTTTTTTTATAATTATCCGGCTTCATCAGTTTGTATTTTTTTTTTCATATTTACAATATTATTTTAGAATATATTATGGGTAACATATGTCACGCGTGTCCGAACTGCTGGTAGTACGGTGAGTAAATGAAATTAATATTTGTTCGCGTGCACATATAAGAATGTATATTGTATATACACCGTGGCAAGGCAATAATTGAGAGATAACTCATAAATAGAATTTGTATGTGTAATGGTTTATGTTATCGGTGTGCAGAACAAAAAATATTGTATACAAGGAAGTATTATAAAAAATGCAAAACGGCTTTGCATAAAAAGGTTATTTTGCACACAACAATGTTACCCATAATATGTTCTAAAATAATATTGTAAATATGAAAAAAATACACACGGGCGAATCCGGGTGATTCATCTAGTACAGAGGTTCTCAACCTGGGGTACGCGTACCCCTAAGGGTACGTGACATGATATCAAGGGGTACGCGAAAAAAAATCGAGTAATGGCGAAAAAAGTGAAATTTAATGTGACTGAAATAGTTTGCTATTAATGAAATACAATTTAATAATTTCATAATTGTATACTTATTAGTTATTACAGTACGAATAGTCTGCAATATTATATGTTATTAATGGGATATGGTTTTATCGTTATAATAATACAAACACTATAAAATGTAGATAATTCAATAGTAGATACATTTTTGTATATTATTTTTAGACAATTTATCGTCTATGAAACTAACATGATCCTATCACAAGACATCAAAAAACAAGTTATTCAACATTTGAATGGTCTCATCGCAGCTTTTGAAAAATACTTTCCTAAGTGTGAAAATGAAGACCACTGGATCGCATTCCCTTTTAGTGAAAACTATTTCTAGTCTGCAGTTTTATCAGAACAAAAAAAAAAAGAAAAACTTATAGAACTAAAAACGGATTATTCACTTGAGGCAGCATTTGAAGAGAAATCTATTATCGCCTTTTGGGCTGATGTGAAAGAAGAATATCCTGAGTTATCATGCAAAGCATTCAATGTTCTGCTACCATTCACAAGCACTGTGTTGGTAGAAAGGGCCTTATTTATACGTACACGTTCATAAAAAATAAGTATCGTAATAAACTGTCTGCAAGTTCAGACTTACGGGTTTATTTGTAGCGTGTGGAACCAGATTTCAAAAAATTAAGTTCAAGCAAACAAGCTCAAGGTTCACATTAAAATTAAACTGTTAAGTTGATATAATTATTTTTTATGTAAATTGTATATGACGCAAGCTTGAACACCTACCCCCCCCTTGTGCACACGCTTAGATAGATTAATATATAGATACATTCGAAAACTCGTGCTTTGTTTTAGATAACATACGGATTTTGGCGCTCTATAGTCGTATTAAATGTTCGTATCCGTTTTCTCACGACGCATCGGAAATATGTAATAATTTTATTTTAATCTCCGACGAGACTGAATAATGCACATACAAATAGACGAACGTGAATTTCCATCATACTCACAAACATAGTATAGCGACTGCGGAATAATGTACGTAATTCGTTTCCATCGTGCCGAATACAGGTTCTTCGAACTGTGAATAAAAATGGAATGTATAATTATTATTGATGATATCGGTCGTGGACGATTTGAAAAACATTCACCGAAATCGGAGGTGTTCCCACTTTGGCACTGATATTACACCGTGTAAACGATTCGGCCAAGTATTCGAGCATGCCGTAAAACATCTTAGATTTGATGATGTTTCCGATAAATTGATCTAAGACAAATACAAAATAATCGTAATAATCGTAACGATATGTTTAATGTCCCACGTGTTTCGATCCGTTTAATCGGTTTTCGATAAATCTTATGAAATATAGGTAATAGTCAATACTCTATATTTTATCCGAGTATGGATATCGATCGTACATTTACTAGGTATACATAACGTTCGAATACTTTTTAAGATTTCTATAAAACATGGATAATATTATAAGAACGTCTGTTTTATTTTTGAATTTAGTAGAATCGTTTATTTTAAATTCATTAGTACAACGATTGAAGTTATTCCATAGAGTAATAAGAATATAGAGATGGCAATTGTATATCAGCCCATATGCTGTATTGATACTACTTTCACCGCCATGTGTGTCTATTACCGAATACATACAAAGCTAGATAGCGCTGCGTTCTACCTATTCATTATTTTAGACAAAAATAGTCTGATACCAAATAAATAAATATTCAATAATATTTATTAGGTATATTATAATATTAGTACCTATTATAAAATATTACCCTACGGCGTACAGTAAACAATTATAAGTAGGTACTTAAGTATTATACTATATTATTTAAGTATACACTATAGACTATAATAGTACATTATTACTATTAAAAAGAAGACTAAGATAACTTGAAGATATCATATTACTAGAAAATTAAATGCTATTGAACATGAAATTAAAAATCAAAGT
This sequence comes from Therioaphis trifolii, assembly GCA_027580255.1. NCBI lineage: Eukaryota > Metazoa > Arthropoda > Insecta > Hemiptera > Aphididae > Therioaphis > Therioaphis trifolii. The sequence continues at coordinate 41,591,651 of CM050406.1, read as the reverse complement.
TAATATATAAATAACATGGAATACTAAGAATATTATTCATTTATTTATTAAATAAAATAGTTTTTTAATCTGTTTATACTTGGTTATTATTTGTATCACCTAAATAATCATATAATACACCCTATGTATTTACAAGGTATATAACTGTTTATATTCTTAAATATTAGTGTGCTTATGGTTTTACAGTGTGTATTGGAGTGGTTATAGTAATTATGAAATTTAAGTATGGTAGGTGTCTGGTGGTTGGGTAGTACTTCCTTACATGTCTGTATCCCCCTGCATAATTTTAGCACCCCCAGTGTTTGGCCACTACTTGCGCCTATGCATATCAATGAACAGTATATAGTTTTCAATGAAGACGATAGATTGATCTCCTTAGATACACACATTACGAACCCAAGCGTTTTTAAGCTTTTAGTTTTTACAACATATAGTAAGTATAATTCATAGTGGAGCAGTGCCTTAAAAATAATATGAAATTACATTTTTTACATTAAACTGTAAATTGTAACCCAAATGTCCAATACGTCTATTAAAGCACGAAAGACGAGACAAAATTGATAAGATTATTCTGGAGTCAGATAGTTATTAAACTATTTTTTATTACATTATGTAAGTTTACTAAGTTTCACTGTTACTACTTATACATGTTACAAATGAATTTATTGTATGAATTTATTAAAGCTTAAATTAATAAAATAATATAGAATTATTCCATAATTATTTTTATCTTTAATGGCCACACTGCATCTTGTCCGTTTGAGCCTCATAATAATTTCACATTGCCACCTCTATATTCTTATTACTCTATGAGTTGTTCATACTATTTTAATTCTTCGTCGACAATTACACTAAACCTTGAGTGTTTTAGCTGTTTATCGTTAAATTTCAAAGATTAAGCATTTTATTATTGCACTTATACTTTTATTATAAAAACTTTAAATAACTTACTTGACAAGTCTAACGAAGCCTGTATTATACTAGAATCGACGTGCTCTTTTGAACTTTTAGCGAGATTCGTAAAACGTAGAGCCATGGATCTAGTGTAATTCTCAGGAAAATATAACACTCCCCACACGCGATTTTTATAGATAGCCATCGAAGCAGAATCGACATCATCGTAATTCATCTGTTGATAAATCAATGATATAATCAGTCAACGTTAAATTATAACACTATTATCTTGAGAAATAGTTATAAAATAAGAAAAAAAACACTCAATAAACAAATGCCTAAGTTCTAAACATATTAGCTGCATATAATAACCGACAAGTATTACATCAATGTAATATAATACTTCAATGGTAGTTATTTTAACTCCACACTAACTCAGTACAATTAAAACATAATTTATATAAAATTATATAAATAAGTCAATAATTATTGTAAGCTAATAACCGTGTAGTTGATGCTATAACAATGCGTAAATAAATAAATATAAAAATTAAAACATAAAACATTTTTAGGTACAATTAATTTATAAAACTATTGGATTCAAAACTAAATTTGTGCGCCGTACTTATGTTTTACTTTTATCAGATGCAATACGAACATATTTTAAACTTAATGTTTCTTTTTTTTTGAACATGTTGATAAGTTAATTAAAGTGTAAAGAAGCAACAAAATTACCCCTTAAAAACGTCAAAATGAAAGAGAATAATAGTTTTCTCCGAAGTTCAAAGTGCTGGTTTTATATAATTGAAAAACATTACATATAAAAATGTCATAAATATAATATGATATAAAATGAAGTATTTTTATTCTTGTACTAAGTTGAACATGGATAAAGTTTAATCTTTTAATAGGTCTTAAAAAATCACCCATTTCGCATTGGTACATAATAATAATAATTGTACTTTGAATTGAAACAAAGTGAAAACGAGACTAAAGCGTGCTTAGAGAACAATATAAGACGTAAAACACTCACAATATTCAGGGACTTAGATCGCATTCGTTCGATGTACGCACAGCTCATAATTACATCTTGCGATGTATCAAGAAAACATCCGTTGTAATAATAGGGTTCACATTTCTCACTATTATGTCTTTGTTGCAGTTCATTATTAACAACTGCGATATTAAGTCCTTTAGGGTCACGACCAATGGCCTGATTAAAACAATATGTCGTGATCAAAGGTAGAAACATTAGCAAAATCGTAAATCTGAAAATTATTTTTGGAGTTAAACAAATATATTTATTGTATATCGTATATAGGTGTAAATTTAATAGTCTAAAATAGAAAAGTATCGAAACATTTGTTTGAAAATGTTTTAATATCAAGGAAATACTTTTCTATTTTGATAGTCTATCATAGATTATAATTTTTCATTTTCAGATTAAAACCATTATACACTAGGTATAAATCATGCAAATATATTTTATTTATTCCACCAAATATATCTGTATGTTGTACTATGTTTTATTTACACGATAATCGAAATTTCAGTAAAAAAAACATTTACATTTTTGTGAACAGTATATACACAAATTTCATCTACATTGTTCTAAAATTTCATTTTATCGATTTAAAAGCCAGAAAATGTTAGAGTACTTAAAAAAAAAAAAATAATAGAAATATATACCTAATTCAAAATTAAGGTATCAAATTAATAATTTATTAGTTTTATCTATATACGAATGATTATATTTTGAATTACTATATACTGAACTACATTTGAAACTGAACTAGATACTTAGGTATGGTTTGATTTAATTTGTACACTTCATTAATAATCAATACTTACGAACTTCGTAAAGATAAATGAAAATTTTTGTATAAAAGACATTCAACACGATTTTTTTGGAAAACGCTTTTGTTCAAATGCAATTTGGTATTTGATTTTTGAAGTGATCCATCGAACTAACAACATTTACACGTGATACTGTTCATTATTTATTTTTAAAATTTTTTCGAAACAGTTATTTTATCAAAATTAAGTCACTTGGTTATCAGATAGTGTTTCTTGCTTTTGACTTAGCATCAAAAAGGTATCTTCTAGAGTAGTGGTATTACAACGTGCCATTAGTGTTTCTGGAGAATCTTCAGCCACCAAAATGCCATCCCTCATCATTCCAATCTAAAAACAACGATTTATTGAATTATAGCTGACACAAACAAAAACTCTTACCTTACGAACTCACCGTATGTGCTTGACTCGCTTCTTCGATGTAATGCGTTGTGATGATAATCGCCTTTCCTTCTACGGCCAATTTTTCCAAATAGTTCCAAATACTGAAAATGACGCGTTTCGTTAAGACTATTGCATATAAATACATTGTTGTCTAATAATCAACAAGTGTATTATAGACTTGACAATAGTATATTACCTGTGGCTTAAAAGCGGATCCAAACCGACTGTGGGTTCGTCTAGTATTAAAATTGTTGGATTATGCAAGAGTGTGATACCTAATGACACTCTCCTTTGCTGTCCACCACTAGAAAACCATTATCGATGAAACATTATGGGATTATGTATCATTTTATATTGTCGTTTTAAAATTGAAAGTCAGTTTTTGAGATTTTATTCTCATTTGGAAACTTTCGCGTGATTAAATCAATAATTTTTTTTCTACATATTTTATTAAACTTTTATATTCGCGATAATTGTTATTACCAGGGTCGCCCGGAGGGAGGGGCCAGTGGAGGCCATTGCCCTTCCTGAGAGTTTTCACGTCAGTTACAAAATCGGAGGTTTTTTTACATGAAATCGATCTCACACGACTATGGCACACAGTGACTCTCCGACAATCATTGTACCATTAATTACGAGTATAATATTATTATGTACCTACTCGTAAAATTTATAGTTCTACTTCACGAGATACAAATTTTTTTTTCGCCCCTTGAGTGACATATCTGTGGGCATCCCTGGTTATTTAGATTTTTATTTTTAATTTACTGACTGGTACAATATCGATTTTCAATATTTGGGAAAAGACATTTAGTAGTTTTCAACAGATTTGTGAAAAAAAAATTATAAAATTATACAAATGCCTGATTGCAAACGCTGTAACGTTGAAATACGATACATACATCCTTTAACCTTAAATGAAAAAAAAACAATGAAACTGTAATACTCGAAAAGATATTTGAAACAAAAGAAAATAATCGTGAAATGGTGTAAATGTTTCGTTTGATAAGTGGAAAAACGGAACGAAAATGTGCACTTTACTCTCATCTCATCTTTTGTAGATCAAAAATTTAAAAAAATTATGCATTGTGGAGACATTTGAACGGTATTTCAAATAAAAATCTAAAGGAAAACAGAAAAGAAAAATCAAAAACAAGTACAATAATATAACCTTCAAAAGGTAGCAAAAAAAAAATGCATTTTTTTTTTTGTATATTGTATTTTAAGTATCGCGTATTATATGCAAATTATTATTATGGAATAATAATAATCTTGTCCTGCAAAAATATTTTAATAAAATATAAATAAATCATACATCGATTGTTGCGAAGTTCTAGTTTGAACTACAGTTTGTTCCGAAAGAGAATAGGCTGCTTCTACGCATAATATTAACGAACGTGAACTGTTAATCCGACTACGGTCCCGCCGTTTCCGCCCGGTCTTACCACGGCAGTGACTGTGTTTTCCGTTCGTCGTTGGTTGTCACCGATTACATGAGTAGCACCGCCCAACGTCGATGGCCTGACAGAAATATGGTATCACTGCAATGGTCGTCTTCGGGAAACGGGTGTGCATAGGTGGGACAAGGTTGCGACGCGGTGGGAAATGGGTGGGAATCGATGGATAAGGTCGTGGATGCACTTCGGTATTTCAGTAACCAATTTTGGCCGGACCGTGGCCTGTTCTCTCTTGGAACAGATTATTTCGTTTTAACTTTTGAAAATAGTTTGGTAAATTTTAATTTGACTTGGAGATAAATGTTACGAAAATTAAAACGTTTGTGCTACGAGTGCACGTATAGAAAGAGAAACTTCTTTCGCTGAAAAAAAAGTGCTTTTATTTAATGTAATTATATTATGGGTTAAACTTATTAATTAACCAAACTATACATTTGTATGACAATAATCGACAAACATTTACTTTGTTTTAAATTTAAATGATTTAGATACTCCAATTTCACCAATAAGAATTAAGAGGTAGGTACTACCTCAGTGGTGAATTGGGCCAAACAACACTATATTTATTAATATTTATTGATACGTATTCTTATTATTATTATTATTATTTTTTTTTTTTTTATATCAATAATTCTACTTATATTGTATAAATGTTAACAAATTAATTTTTCTAATATTCTTGTTTTCCCGTTCAATACATCTTATCATATCTATCTTATCTTAGTTGTATGTTTTGCGGAATAGTTTTTTTTTTCAATGGTATGTGCGCGTTTAATGTGCGTTATAAGCCAGTGTGGCTATAGTATAACTTAAAGTAGATAACTTGATTTCATAAACGAAAGATCATTCAAACCCGATAGACGTGTTCATATCAATAATATTAAATGATAATATTATCCAGCAATTATTTTTATTTGAATTAATAATTTTTTCCGCAGTCCTCTCATTTGCAACCTATTGGAACAGTATTAAGTTGATAAAGATAAATAAACATAAATAACTGCAATATCTATTACTAGATTTTATTTTTATATATTATGTATAAATTAAAAATGGTCTGAGTTTTCAAAATTATAGACAACCAAACTCAAAATTGGCTCTGGTAGCTTCGATTAAAACTTAAAAATATTAATGATGGACATTACATAAAATAAAAATGGAATATTAGACAAAACATAAAACAGTCAACTTTTAGAAATGTTTGGATAAAATAAATTACACATTTTATTCGTTGCTATAGAAACAAACTTCGTAACGAACGTATGTCACTTAATTTTTTTATAATTTACTGTTTACTATAAATCATAGATAAATGATTATTCAATTTAATTCCATCAAACGATTACTTAAATAAAAAATCAATAAAGATAAATGATATAGTTAATTAATTTTTGAAAGCATACATTTTTAACATTAGTAACTATAATCCCAAAAAATTATGCAACTACCTATATAATAGGTACCGAAAATGTGATAGGTAACGAAAATCACAACTACTGCAATAAAATATAATATTATAAGAATAAAAAATAAGAATTGTTTTTAATGACAAAATTATTCATTTCTCACATTCATATTGTTCCATAATAAACGAATGATTTTACCTCAGTGAATCAATCAAACAGTTGTTAGTTGGAATTTCTAACAGGGTTGATAGTTCTTTGAATCTTTCTAAAATCTTGTCAGCCCGCATGTTGAACATTCGTCCGTAGAATATGAAAGTTTGCAGTACAGTTAAATTCGTGTGTAATTTTAAATGCTGAAAAAAAAAATCCCGCGGGTAGCATTTAAAGTGTTTATTAATTTGTATTGTGCGATAAACGTATAGCCTTATAAATTGACGTTCAGTTTTTTTTTATGTTTTTTTTTTTTTTTTAGAAACATTATTGCAATGCAATTGCATATTATTATTTTACATTTTGTTTTTTATCAAGATAATTTAAAAAGCCAGAAGAGTTTATGAAGTTGATGATGGATAAAATTATGGGTGTGGAACGGAAGTTAAGGAGAAGTTTGGAGTCGGGAGTGATGTAGCCTAGAGTTGAAAGGAATGAAAAAAGGGACAGTCTACTAGATAACGTTCAGTTATGATATAATTATTACTTGTGGCATATATCCGATATCTTTACTTTTCGTAGCGTCCACAAATACTTCTCCAGATTCCAATTGAATTCTACCGACAATGACACTTAAAAGTGTTGTTTTACCACAGCCACTCGGACCCAAAAGTCCATATCTGAAAAGAATATTAATTTTTGGTTTTAAATTCGTTAATTTTGTTGTCATATAATTATTGGATACTGATAATTATGACATCCAATAAATATTTGAATTCAACATAATGATCTTAAAAAAAAAATGTATTTAATACAAATGAAGAGAAAAGAAAATTTAATTTTGCATAACTGTTATATATACGAAATAGTCATTAGTTTAATCATATTTAATTAAATTTTTATTATTATTTTTTTAAACTTTCAGTAAAACTATTATATTTCAACAATTACCATATTAATATAAATACCGTGATACAATAAGTAATAATTGGTAATTAATAATAATGAGCATAATGAATTTAATTCAATTATATTATATCAATTGGCAAATGATTAATCGACTTTATGATTCAGTGGTTTGCATTATATGACTCTCTGATGGTACGCAGAGGTATGCGAAAGGTCGTGTGGTGAGATTACGGACAGTTAGTTAATTAATTGAGATTTTCACTAAAGATTATAACGAATTTAATTTAATTTTATGTTTTGTATAGACATAACATAATTCAAAATATAAACTTTTGTATTGGAATTATAAGAAATTTAATTATTTTTTTTCGTGCTGTAGGTAGGTACCAAATAATAATCCAAAAGTTACGTCCAGCCTAGTGATCATACCTATCATCTTGTTGGTACTTAAAAGAAGTCATTTTTCTCTAAACTCGATAATAGGTATTTCTAAGTATATGGAAAAACTGCCGAAGAATCGAGTAAAAGTAGTAAAATTTGTTGTGAATGAGATTTTCATTAAATCTATTTTTGATATTTAGCCGTAAGTCCAAAAATAACGTCGCAAGATACTTTAAATACACCAAATATCAACAATACTCTTAAAAAGATTTGAAAAAAAGTTTCAAACGAATTTTACCAATTTCGAATACATACAACTTTGCAATTATTTGAAATATCTCATTCTGGACATTTTTTCATACAATTGTTAATCAAGAAAAAAAAACTTGGAAATCTAATATCATCGTACTCACAAGTTTAAATAACAGTATCGAAAACATTTCAAAACCATTATTAGTTTATTTTAACTTTTCATATAAACGTGGTACAAGAAAAAAGTTATAAAAAACTTTAAAGTACATTTAGTGCTTGAAGTATGAAATATTTCATTTTGAAATATTTCACATAAACATGAAACATTGAAATTTTTTCTAATATAAAACTGTTAATGATAGTTATTTTATCAAGTATTAATATTATATAATCTAAAAGATCTAAGTTTATAGCGAAACTTGGTTTTTTCCCCAGGAAACGTCGACGACGTTGACAAACAATGTATCATGTATGATAGTACTATTATTGTAATTGAATTAAGCATAATATTTATTAGACTGTTATTGACAGACAATTATGTTTTATCGTAATCCTAACCTACACGTCATAACTTATAAACAATATTCCAATTAAAAACTTGGCTACATGGCAAACCACATTTAAATTTATATATTTTATATATTTTAATATATAAATGATAAATTGATAAGTATATTATGCTTTATTAATAAACAGTACTGTCAGTACTACAGGGGGTCTATTCTTGAAATCATTCGGATCGGATCCGTATACGAAAACCGTAGTTTCCACACGGATTTCCACATGATCCAAAAAATACGTATTCTTGAAATTTTTCCGTGTACGGATGGATTCGGTTATGTGGAAAAGTTCCGATCGATTCATCCGAATGGGGGTATGGCACTCGGAAACGTATTTCCGTATACAAATAACACATTATCATGTTACTATCCTATTGTCGCTAATTAAACCACATTAATTAATATATGATTACTATAACTGCGTATTAACTATAAAAATAATTGATTATTTTTTTTCATTAATTATGTACAGCAAATTAAAATAAAGGAAAGTAACAAAATAATTGATAAAACAAATCAATAACCGTGGTTTTTGACAATATTTTAGCTGATGTTAATAAATAATACATTTTTTATCCGAATAATATTGTACATACTTGTCTTACTATCTACCTTGCTTACTTATCTTGTAATGTTTATAAAGTTTAAAGTTTCAACAATAAACATTGAGACAGATATTTAATATTTTAACACAAGTTAAATCGGATAATTAATTGTATCATAGTTAAAAATATTGTTGCTAAACCAAAAATTACCAAGGGAAAGTACGTAGGTAATAAAAGACTTGCGATAAATATACCGTCATTAATTAAAATCACCGAACTCTACACAGAGAGTTGTCGAGTGTAGAGTTAAAAATAAAATATATACTAAGACTAAATCAATGAGATTGTATATTTTAGTAGTGTTACCAACCTAATTCATACGATATAATAAACCATTCGGACAAATTTCCGTGTATGTGGAAAGTTTTTCGTATACGGATAGTTTTATTTCAAGAATACTATTTTTCGTCCGTACACTGAAATCTATCGTGTGGATTGTTCGTATACGGATTCGATCCGAATGATTTCAAGAATAGACCCCCAGTGCACTAATGTGAGAAACCAGTATAAATGTATAATATTGAATCTTTCAAACATTTTTGTATGTTTGTTCGTCAACAAAAAAAAAAAAAAATGTTGAATACCAATTTAAATGTATAACATCAAAGAAAACCATGAACCATCGCTAATGAGTAGTTGGTGAATTTTTTCCCTAATATTGTAAAATTTTAAAGGTAAGTAATGACAATTATACGGAAAAATGAAACTAATAAAAAAAAAAATATATATATATATATATTACTATTATACTGAAGTATTTCAAAATTTTAAATTTCTTGAAATTTTCAAACACTTTCAACATGAAGTGTCGTCATGATAACTGCTTCGTTTGTTTCACTATTAAAACTCGTATTGTCATCGTTGTCGTCACCGTTTTACTAGGAAGTGTTTTCCGATTATATCACATTATGTTTGTTTCACGAACTTACAGACTTCATATGGAAAAATACAATATTACGACCCTGCATTTATCGGAGAAAACAACGATCATTATTCATACCATGATTTTGAAATACGTATTGTCATAGTTATTTCCTAATAAATCGTATTGATTGTCCACGTGGTACATCTACTGCAGTGATCGCAGTTGTTGTTATGCCCAATGCACACTATCCTATATATTAATCCGATGTATATATGTTTTCTACAAACGAACAATCATTTTCGGTTTTGTGTGTTGCCGCGAGCAATCCGTGACTGTCTACGACCATGGTAACTGCCCGTGGAGATTAACACGAGTCATTGGCATCGCTCAAATCGTACATCGATTTATAAACTCGAATCAAGCCGCTCGATATATTCGTCGAAGTTTGATGTCCAAAATAAATTCGTTACCATTGCGACCGGGCGTTCAATACTCTGCGTTGTTATTTATACACCGACGGTTGTCATCGTAACCTGTTCTTGTGTTCCGTGAAGTTTTTGTTCTTATATCCACGACGGTCGTCGTCGTGATCTATTGCGGCCAAAAAATCATCTGTTTGGCGAAACCGAGATTAATTTTCAATTTCAAAATCCTTTAAACTATTGTTCCAAATACTCTGGTAAACATCTCGTTTTTTTTTTTTTTGTTTTCGATTGTCCAACCCCAGACAACCATAGCTACATATATTGTTGGTCTTTTTGCAGACTGTCTGTATTTATACTCATGGTATAATATACAATTAAAATAATAATTATGTTTTATAATTTTCATGTTGCTAGAAACACAATAAAATGAAAAATAACTTTCTAGCCTTTGTATCAACATCTAAAATTTGAGTTCAGTATATTAGCCACCTGTTGTCAAGTGCTTGAGCGAATCGAAATATGTATTTAATATCCGATGCATTTAAAATCAATTTTTCATGTCGAAAAAGTGATTCATTAAGTCCATCGGAGTGTTAATTGTATGAATATTAGATTGATTTATCAGACAAGTGCGAAAAACAATAATGCAATTATAAATACAAAATATTCGCAAGTAATTAAGTGTGAGTAAAAAACGTAATTAATTTAAACGTAAAAACAATGACAGCTAACGTAGATTGATGTTACTTTGATACATTGTAGGAATGACAAACTAATACGTAGGTGTTAAATAAAACGATTCAAGGTAATGTATGGCGCTATTTTGAATCAAATTCAAATTGCTATACGGCATCGATAATTATAAATCAAATTATGTCATAAATAATTATTCAAATATTTCTGCAGAGACACGTATACTTTTCGTAACATTTTATGTTAGAATTAACTTAAGATCAACATATTTTTCTCATAACTTATAATAATATAACTTATTTTCACACAAACAAAATCTGTTGGTAAGTATATCCGATACACTACAGTACATAGGAAAGATACGTAAATGGTCTTCGTTGAAGCAGACGACCTTGATCAATTCAAAAAATCTTCAATGTTCGATTTTGAGTGTTATTATAGTACATTATAAGTAACATATATTTATTTTTATTTTTATTTTTTTGTATTAGCTACGTGATATATATAGTTGAACAGCTCAATAATTATTGATATTAAAATTTAATAATACTTATGAATCTGTAAAAAACATTTCACAAATTTAATATGGCCTTACTCACACATCCAGAGAACGATATTGAAAATTCTTTAAAAATTATTATACTGATTTTTTATTATTATTATTATTTTGAAGAAATCTGCTGCCGAGGCGCATCGGTTGCTTCAGGAAGCTTATGGAGAAGGTTATGTCGATGATTCAAGTGTTCGCGGATGGTTTCGACGCTTCAAAAGTGGCGATTTCGACGTGGAAGACAAGGAGCGTTCCGGGCGGCCGCAAATCTTTGAAGATCAAGAATTGGCGACTTTGCTTGATGAAGATTCGTGTCAAACGCAAGAAGAACTTGCTGAAGCATTGGGAGTTGACCGAACAACCATTTCCAAGCATTTGAAAGCCATGGGAATGATCCAAAAGCAAGGAAATTGGGTGCCGTACGAACTGAAGCTGAGAGACGTCGAACGGCGTTTTTGACAATGCTCGCCCACATGTTGCACAGCCGGTGAAAACATACTTAGAAACGCTCAAATGGGAAGTCCTACCCCACCCGCCGTATAGTCCAGACATTGCTCCGTCTGATTACCATCTCTTCAGATCGATGACGCATGGCCTGGCTGACCAGCACTTCCATCTATTTTTTTTTTTTTTTTTTTGCAAGTCTAGAACTAAATTTTTGTCCAACTATTACAGAATTAACAGCTTAATATGAATTGCAAACGTTAAATGTTTATAAAAACTAATTGGTTCACGCAAACATCGTGAGAAAATGATTTTATGATATAAAATCTTCTGAAAATTAAACTAAAAATAATAAAATATTATATAAACGGTATATTTTTATTAGAACGAAAAATGAATTTGGTAACTAAACGATAATACAAATAATAATGTATTTTTTTCTTATGTATGTTCACTTTTCGGGTAAAAATAACAGGTCAGAAGTTTCATCGGGCATTTTAATAGATTAAGACGTTTTATCTAGTTGGTACATCAAGCAAATTATTTTTCTCCATTCTCGACACTTTTTCAAGATGTAAGGAAAAATTATTTAAAAATTAAGTGAAAACGATACAATTTTCTGTACCTAGACGAGTTTTTCATATAATAAATTTTTTGTATTTTACCATACATCTAAATATAAGTTACCTACTAGACATTTTTACTGAATCTTAACCATATTCTTTGATCAACAAAACATGAAAAAAATGGACCACTACCAAGTTGTGTAAAAGAACTTCTAAATTATTGGAAACGTTTTGTTTTTTTTGAAGTTTTTATATAATACAATTGTAAGTATTTGATATTAACACCTGCAAATTTAATACCATCTTAATCATATGCTTAACTAACAGTATTGAACAAATTTCCTATTTCTCCAAACAGATTTTTTTTTTATACATGTTCAAAGTTATAATGTTGACGAAAATCATAACTTACACATTTAAACAATATTGGCTATGTCTTTCAATAAAACCTTATAAAATTTGGATTGCCAATCCAGTAAAACGATTTCTTTCCCCGACACATAGGTACTTATACCTTACTATATTTTTATAAACGGTTCAATTTTCATAAAGATTAATTCAATAAATTATTTTCACCCTCGTTTAGGTTTGGAATTATGGCTCAAATTAACTTTTTTACGCAAAAAGTTAAATTTCTAAAATTTTTAGTTATAAGAACTGACATTTTATATAAGGCTCTATACAAGTAGCTTTAGCAACAATTTATATTTTCCCAGTAACCGGTTGCATTTTTTTTTTACGAAGCTTGAAGTTTCAAAATTAGGCGAAATAAAGTACTTTTACATACATTCTTAATTCTGCAATGATTTTTCTTGTTATTATTTCAAAACTTTTTGTACTTGAAATTTTTAAACATTGCGTCAAGTGTCAATCATCTTTTTATAAACGATAATAACCATAATATTCTGTAAAGTTAAAAAAAAATTGAAATTATAGTTGGTATAACTTTTACAAAACCGATTTAAATTGAAAAATAATTTTGAAGACTTAAATATTTTAATACGTCGATACATTAATTTTATAAGGTAAATAAGGCTCGGTACACACTATGGTTTTAAAGCGGTTATTAGACTTTTACTGATCAATTAAATTTGCATTTATGAAACACGGGCTTGGTTGAAATTCATATAGCGGGGTCGGATCGAGTACAGCCGATGGTGAGAAATATCAAGGAACATCGACGGATGACCAGCCGATCCCGCGGGCGCGTCCCTGATACGTGTGAATAGACCTTAACACGGACTCACATTTTCCTCTTCGGCACGGTCATGTCCAGACCTTTGAGCACGGCGTGTCCCGGATCGTACGTCTTCACCGCGCCTCTGATCGAGACGGCCACGTGGTCGTCGTCGTGATCGTCGGCGCTCGGCTGCTGCGGTCGGACGGCCCGCAAACCGTGGTCCTCCGCGGAGGCGGTCGTGGGGGTAGTCGTGGGGGTCATCGTACGGGGTTACGTGGTGCGGGGTCCGTGTTCGCGAAGGGTGGCGGCAAACGTGTCACGCGTCGGCCGTGCGCGCGAAAAACTCGGTTGAACTTTGGGGGCTGACAACGAAATAACGCGCGGGTTGCACGATGTCTGCGGCGGCGGCGAGTCGTCCGAACGCGTTTGTCGGCGGTGGCTCTGTGCCCGGGCCCGGGCGCAAGGAAACTGGTCGCGGGTGTGGCTTGGCCGTGGCCGACAACAAAACACCCGATCCTGTCGAGTTCACGGACAAAACTTTGTACCCGACCGTCGTCGTGCCGACGCCACACGGCAGGCGGGCATAATGTTCATTAGCGCCTGGCCAAAATCATCCGTAAGTCGATTTTTGAAATTTTACTGCCAGTCGTCATGACACTACGTTGTCGACAGTGGTGGTTATAAGAGTAGGGGATAGGTGGATCGCCCCCCCCTGGTCCGTTTTTTTTTTTTATTTATTCATGATTAATTATGTATTTAATTAATTTAGAATAAGTACACCTATTAATCATGGTAGGTACGGATATAATCTTAATCAAAAAGGAAAAACATGTACCTATTGGCTTTTTTTAATTTTTACATAATCAGCAATTCGTAGTTGTCTGTACGATTATATTATTTTGGTTCTTAAGCGCGATTCACACTGATACAACACGACACGACAAAATACTATATCCGTATAATTGAATACGGTAATTCACACCGATCCGGCAAGCTCCGTAACGACACGACAAGACATTCGAGCAAAGAATGTTTTGTCGGTCTGTCGGTCCCTGTCGGAATCAATTTAGTTGAAATATACGTATTTTTATGTATTCATAAAATCAAATTATTATTATATGATTATTATTTTATAACTCATATAATATTATTTATCAATAATTGAGTAGGTATGTAGGTAATAATTTGTTGAGAAGTTTCAGAGTGCATTGCGCACAAACTCGTCGAACGCTTGATTTATATACATAAAGATTATATTATTATATTATACAATTATAATATTATAATTATAGACGTAGTACATAGATACAGTCTTTATATTAGATTCGACTACCGTGCGGTCAATATTTTCCTCTTCGTCGGCGTCGAGCAATAACGCCATCACAGCCAAATCTTCAAAGTTTAAATTTTGAAACATGTTGGGAACAATTTCCGATCGTTCGACACGAAAATTAGAATCAACTGAGTGGCGAGTGCGTGTCTGTCGTTTTTTGTCGGTCGTGTGTGAATTGAACATGATTTTTGTCCGTCGTATCGTGTCGTGCTGTGTCGTGTCGTGTCGTACCAGTGTGAATCGTGCTTTATACCGTGTGTATTTACGGGTATTATTCGGGATGTCGTTATTTATGGCTATTATCCGTTGTCGCATGGGTTTCCTATTGCGAAAGCGAGATAATCTGAAAATATTATAAATTCCGAATATTGTATCGTGAGTGTAATGTATTTTTGCCAGTCTGCCGCCGGTCACCTTAAGTCATATGTACACTGCGCGTTAATACGGCCTATAAACACGTACGTTATTTTTTATTTTTATTTTTGATATTTTTTTTGTGATTTTCGCCCGCCCTCCTTTTTTAATTAATTTGCTTTTATTGGAAACATAACAGCAATGCAATTACAAATTATTATTATTTTACATTTTGTTTTTTATCAAGTTAAATTCTGAACCCAGAAGAATTTATAAAGTTGGCCTAGGTAGGTCGAGGTCTTTGTACCAAGGGTTGGTTGGAATTGTGGAAATGATCCGACGAAGACAGGTGGCAAAATTTGGTGGGAGGGCGCCCCATTTGGATTGCCAGGCGCTACGCAGTAGTTTACAGTGGATGGGTAAAATTTCGGATGAAGGTAACTTAAAGGAAGAACAATTAATGTGGAATTTGGTAGAACCCCCTCCCTTAAAAGTCAATTAAAACCGCCACTGGTTGTTGATTGAGATTATCGTGTTATTTATCGTTTATTACAGCTTGGATGTAGCAAACGCTACTCGATGTTTTCTTCGCTGCACGGAAAAAACGTGTGTGATTCAATTTGTTTCAAACCGGTATAATCCTATACATTTTTGAATGTATTAATAATATCACATTACCATCGTATTATATGAATTCGTTTTTTACAGAAAATGATCTCAAATATAATGTTTTTGTCCTTTTAAGCAACCTTTTTTTTATTTAACCTTTCAAATAAAATTTTAAAAAAAATACGTTTTCCGTTTTTACTCTTTTTTCTCATTTTAACTATTTGGGGATTGAATTTTAGAAAATTAAGTAATAGATATTTCATTATTCGTATTAAAGAGTAAAATAAACTACTTAAAAAAAAAAAATTACGCTTCGGTAATGAGTGGTAGCTTCACTGGGGTTCAAAAAAGAATTTCTGATATAATTCCAAATGCATCATATTATGTGCATTGTGCTGCACATAATTTGAATCTCGTTTTGTCAGATGTTGCCAAAAGTTCATCAAAATGTTATTTTTTTTTTTATATTCTTCAAGAAATATTTTTATTTTTTAGTAAAAGTGCTCCTAGATGGACTTCTTTGGCGCTAGGTGATGATGTAGCAAAAATAGTCTTAAAAAAAGTATGTACAACTAGGTGGGAATCTCGACATAACGCAATTTTTGCTTTAAAGTATCGTTACAAAGATGTTTTAAAATCCTTAACAAATATAAAGCTAACAAGTGACAAGAAAGAAGAAATGAATAGAGGTAAAGGTCTAAAAAAGAAGTTAGAATCTTTTGAGTTTGTGCTAATACTTACTATATGGGAACAAATTTTAAGACCATTTTATGTGGTATCTAAAAAATTACAATCAGTTGATTCTAACCTTCATAATGCTTGTGAATGTTTACAATCGGCTATTACAATAATTCAAAATTTGAGGGAGAAATATGAAGAACTGGTTACCTCAGCAACACATTTGTGTAATAGTTGGGGAATATCTGTGAACAATAATCAACGGCGTCAAGTATATTCAAAACATTTTTTTGGTGATTTAGATGGAGACAGAAGACAAGATGTTACTGAAGAAAACCTCAGAGTAAAAGTATTTTTGCCGTTGATTGATACAGCTTTGGTTCAGCTAAATAATCGCTTTATAGGTTTACAGAAAGTAGTTGATAAATAAAACTTTTTACAACCTCAAGTAATTCTACAATCTAGTGAAGATGACCTTCTCAAGGCTACTTATGATTTTATTTTGTACTATGAGAAAGATATAAGTTCAGATTTTTCAAGACAGATGTTATCTTTAAAGGAAGTTATAATTGATTCACTGTTAACAATGAAAACTATAAAAGATTTAGCAAATCATATTTTAGAAAATGATATGGCTTCTCTTTTTAAAGATATATTAACTGTTTGTATCATTTTCATATCATTACCGGTCACTGTTGCGTCAGCTGAACGTTCATTTTCCAAGTTAAAAATAATAAAAAACTACCTAAGAAATTTTCATTGTAATTATATTCAAATACAAAAAAAAAAAAAGTAATTTTGTCTACAAATTTCAAGTATATCATTGATATATTTAAGATAATATAAGAAAAAGTTATTTTGTAGAACATATTTTAAATTTTATCTACATAAGTATTTAGATATGTATATTGGCTTTAAGATTCTTTGTATATTACTTCATTTACTCTTATTCTGTTATTCATATTTATAATTTTAGGTATTATTGTTATCATTATAATATAATTATGTTTGTATTTAATTTTTAAATTACTTGACGATGTATAATAAATGAGAACTATTTGAATAATGTAAATAAACTAATCTGAAATATATATTGTATTCAAATTACAAGGAAACAAAAACAAGTTCTGTTATAAAAGCTGATTCCTCTGGGCCACATAGATACAGCTTACAATAGTGTAAACAAAATTTTTATTTATATAGTACATTGTACTGTTACAGGGGCCCCATAATATTGTTTAGCACCAGGGCCCCACGAAACCTAGTTGCGGCACTATATATATATATATATATATATATATATATATATATATATATAATTATATTATTTTATCAAAATTTGTATTAATATTACAACCTTGAAGGAATGTTAAAATTTGAACATTAGACTATTATTTTACACATAAAAAATGTTAAATGTTTTAAATTTAACATAATACAAATATTTAAATAATAACTTTTTCGTAATGTTGCCATAATAATGTTTTTAAATAAAAAATAAATGTTTTTCAATTAAAATATTAATCATTTCAATATTTCAAGGACATTTCATAAATATTATAGACATAATATTTCAATCAGAATGTTCATATGATATCATTATCACATTTAATTTATAATATTTTGTATTTGTTATGATGTTAATATTTATAGAACGTCAATGTTACGAATATGCTGTCTGGGCCAAGACTGTACCGATTAAAAAAAAAAAAATAAGAATAATACCGAGCTGGACCGATTGAAAAAAAAAACCATCTCGTTAAAGTAATTTAATATCTTTCTATCATATAAATAAATTTAGAATACCCGTCCCTTCCACAACGCCACTACGTTTCTGGAAAAATTACAATTATAGACGAATAATTGAACGTGTTAATCATATAAATCTACATAAGTTGTATTACGTGTTAAAATAAACCAGACGATACCGCGAATCTAGCATCCAAACTTATGTCAAACTAAAATTGAATCTTGCCGGTCCGGACCGGACCAACCATTTTAGATTATAATACACAAAGATCGAAAAAGGCTGGACCGTGGTTAGGTCTTGTACACAGAGACTGAAAAGACTGGACTGTGGTCCGGTCCGGCCGATCTGGACCGGTATAGACCAGACCGTGCAAAGCACTAGTTTACAGTTTACAACTTAACAGTTTACAAATAAATATGAAAATAACAATTCAAATAATTTATGTTTTTATTTGATTTTATATATATAAAAAAAAAAAAAAACGAAGTTATTATAATTTATAAAAGTACTTAAAAATATGAACATAAAATACAAATAAATTAAAACGTATAAATATTATTTTTATCGATACAACATGAGTTCTTATTTACACAAAAGGCCAACCCCATATTACTAAATTGATTTTTTTTGACACTATTAAAGTGTTTAAAATGTGTCACACAGATAAATCTTATTTAGACAAATCATATAGTGACATTAAGAAGTAACATGGCCCGTTCTGCTCAACGTTACATAATATGCATACATATAAAAAACAAATCCACTACATTTCTTTGTTGATTCATGCTTCACATGCTTTGAAATACAAAGTCGCATACATTTTGACTTCCGATTGACTATAATATAGGAATACAGCAGGTATGGTACTTAGTCATTACATGAGTTGAACCTATATGTTTAATTAAGTTATTACAGTGCTACACGGAGTCCTAAGCAATATTATCGTAAAATCATCTTATTTCTTCGAGACCCATAAATCTTTATTGAGTCTGCTAATGATGAATATCCCCAAGATCTTTATACACGACCAGCAGAAAATCGAAATCAAACCGATGTATACCGGTGCGGAGTCAAAGGACCATCCTTTAGCAGTTATTGAGACGAAAGCTTTGATCGGCGTATTCAGTGGCAAGTAAGGACCAATCATTCTTATCAGGTAATGTGAACCTTCCAGTGGCCAAACCAATCCTGTGTATCAAAAGCACAAAAATATCAATGTTTTTAATCATAATAGGTCTTTTATTTTTTTTTTTTTTTTTATTATAAATGTACTATCTATTCTTAACTAGAACAATATAAGCAAATGTGCACAGAGTATTTACGTCATATGAATTGTTTGAAGGAAGGAGCCACCCATTAGTGACACTACCTATTTCGAGTTCTTAAGTTTTAGGTTAAGCTAATTTTAAATTTGAGATAGAAGGCCCCGACACCTTCTTCGCTTAAGCCGTCTAGGTGGATTACCTTGAATGGATAAGGTAGATAGTTTTTTTATAAGAGGATGAGAATGAAGAGATAGTTTGGCAATATTTTGTAGTAGCATTTTGCTTCAACAAGTACTAACACCATCTACTCTAATTATTTTTGAACCGCGTATAAAACACTTAACACCACAATTCTAATGATCTAAGGCAGCGTTTCTTAACCTTTGTATTACGGTAATCCACTAATAATATAGTTCGCATTTAATTTTAATACGTAATGTATACGTTTTAAATACTATCCGTAAATATATACTCTTAAATACTTGAGATCTAAACAGAATAACATTTGTACATTTTTTCCGCGTTTAAACTAAGTATTATCCAATGAGAAATTTAAAACTGATGTTGTTTACATTCAATATTCATACATGGTGAAATATCGGAGATATATCATTTAATACACTTTATAACACATTTGAATTTATCAACTCATACCACGACACAGTTGTTGGGAAACACAGATCTAAGGCACAGCGAACTAAACAAAAATGTTGATCCTTTTTATAGTATTATCCAAGTATTTAGTAATAAAAAACGAAAACCTAGGAATCGTGTATTCATATTAAATTTGGCGGAACGTGAAATATTATATTTTTCAAATTTTTTTATACATTTTTCAGTATTATTCATTTATTTATGACAATCTGACAACGAAAAGTAATGTCTATGAATTTCGAATACATTTTATTCCAAAGAAACATAACTTTATTAATACTATCCGTGCTCAAATGTCTATAATACTCTGTGATTTTATCAAAGTACAACCATAAGGACACTCTGAAATCTTTCTATACCGAATCGCCTATAGTACGGAATCCAGAAACATCGGTCAGTGTCCGGTATTCTGTTCCGGAGTGGTTTTACCGTAGATAAAAGTGAATAGTGCATTTCATTCGCCACTATTAAACACAAATAATTAAATCACAACAGTCGTTATAAGTCATGTTGATTAACTAGATCAATCGTGTTATGAGTATACGCTGTTTTCACAGTTTTTTCCGTTTCACACATCGTTTGGACGACTGACAGTTATCTTAATTTGCGACGACATTTTTAAGTGGTATATTTACATATTTACTGGAAACGTGAATTTTTTATCAAAATATGAATACCAGCATTTCAAAGAATGTTCAGCGATAAGGTTTGTTTGAATACACCTAATTTTATAAAATTTTTGACGTGTTTTTTCATCTTTTCAATAGTGCGTCTAGTCGTTTCATTGAATAATAATAATAATAATATAAAAAAGACCTGCGCAAAAAGACCCTCCTCATAAAATAATTAACATGAAAACGAGTTCGTATAATCGATGTGTACGCTAATCGAAAATACGCCATTCGTAGTCTTATACACTAACCAGATGTAATGCAGTATGCCATGTTGAGACCGGCTAATATATATATTGCAATCATGAAATTATCACACATCGCAGCTACCAGGAACCCTGTAAACATCGACGAAAATTAAATTTTTTAATTCTCGCTTTGACTTTTATAAAAGAAAAAATAATTCTAATGTTTGTTAAATATTAGAAACACGGAAGTGATTTTTTTTGTATTTTGTATACGTATTACGTGTATACTCGTCACGACTGTTGACGGTATTCGCAACAAACCATTATAATAGACTTTTACCGGTAAGTTTCCAAGGTTTTGGACTGTTGTGACTCACCCAGTATCATTCCTTCCATTCCAATGAGCAGAAGTACCGTCATCGTGGGCAGGTGATGGCCGACGTAGGGATTGTCAAAGTACACGTACATGACGTACATCGATATGCCGGTTTGTATAACGTGAACGACAAATTGAATAATGATCGTAGACACTATTACTTCGGAAAATCGAATACCTGCAAAACAAATAGGTGTCACGATCAAATTTAACGTTTTATTTTTCTAAAAAATTTAACGTATCAATGTGATTTTTTCAATAGAATTTTAATATTTATGCATCAAAGTCGACCGTGACATTTTGTTGACTTTGACTTGACACGGTCGAGTTCGGGGACTCACAGTTTCTCGTGGTACTCTCATACGTGGATTTAAATTACCTATTGGAAATTCACTGGTTTTTACGCATAAGCATTACCCGTTTGCACCAAAAAAAAAAAAAAAAAAAAAATATATATATATATATATATATATATATATATATATATATATATATATTAAACCAGGTATAGACCATTCGTGCCAAAAAAAAAAGATTAATTTTAACCCATAACCCATTTTCCCAAATTTACCTGCGTCAAAATTTTTCAATCTCACAAAAAAATTATCAACCATTCATTATTATATGATTTTATTGTACTTTATTACAAAATTGGCATGTTTATATTAAAATTCGTCCTACCATTTTTCACATGATCACGAGAAAATGTCGTACAATAAGATAATAATTGTAATCGGTATTATTTTGCCGCAATCAATTCATACATCAAGCTCTAAGCAGTATATAAAATTGTTATAAATAGGTATTTTGTGAAATAAAGTAAAAGAAATTTATTTTTGAATAATAATTTATTTGTGAGATTGAAAAACGTTTATGCAAGTAAATTTAGCGCAAAAGAGCTATGGGTATATATGGAACTTTTTTTCTTTGCCGCAAACGGGCGGTTTCCCGACGCAGACGTTCGTTCGAGGTTTTTCCTTGGGGAAACAAAAAAATCTGACGGGATATTCACCACGGTCGAATGTGACTCGAACCGACGTGATATCATAAGCGATATGTTTCATAATATTAATATTAAACGCATAAAACTCACCGGAAATCATCATCCTTTCCATCATTCCTTCTTCTTTCTCCGTCAAAACCAAACCCAACGTGCACAAGGCCGGCAAAAAGTAACACATCCTGTTGAAAAAATAACAAGCCGTGTGATCAAGTCGCCAAACGATATAAATTATGAAAATTATGAATAGAATCAATCGTTTTTGCAAAAACGCTCTACGTGAGCGCTACGGCTACATTGGACAGACGCGACGTCTACGACGACCGGGACGCCGCGGCATTACTTTATTGCTACGCTCGTCTGTCCGTTCTAGTCTTTTAACAACTTGACTGCCATGTAGGTTTTTGTAAACTTGCCAATTTTGCCACGAGACCCAATTGTGGGTCTCACCGTACTTTCTTAGATTGCCATGAGACCCATTTCTGTATCTCAGATAAAATTTTTTTTTTTGTTTGATATATAATAGAATATATCATCATTATCATCAAAATAAACATCAAAATCGGATTTTACAGTATCGCCACTTTCTATAGATATCATTAGCACTCGAGAAATATTTTTTTTCACTGATTTATAAGCATAGACCTTATACCTTAGTACCTGGTCTATGGTTATTACATTTATTATCTGAATACGTTTATTCCAACATTAATTTGACCCAAACGTTAATATTACTAATAGAAAACCAAAGATGTTCTAAATGCGTGTATGTGTAAACTATTCATTTGGTTACTACAACTAAAGTAACGGTCAGACTAGACCCGGCATCGGCCGAATATTTTTCGGACAGCTTCTGCCGAATTATTCGGAGAAAAAATTCGGCCGACGAAAATGGTCAGACTTCATCCGGATTTCGGTTGATAATGTTAAATAACACTAATTTATTGTCTTGCAGTTCGACACGCAGCATGGACGTCGCCGATGAAATTTTCTTGTTAGAAACCAATCCACTAATAAAATATTTATTATTAACTCAAAAAAAGAAAAACAATTTTGGGTTAATGATATTTTTGTAGAGGAAGAAAAATTTGGAGAATTCCACACACTTTTCCCAAAACTTTTAGTTCAACCAGTTAAATTTTTTGAGTACATGCGAATGTCCCCTGATACATTTTATTACCATAAAATACATATATTTTACATAAAATCCAACCATTTTTGGAAAAACAATCGAATTTTAGAAAATGCATTACACCTGCGGAAAGGTTAACTGTTACATTTAGGTAAGTACTACACACTAAATAATTTTTTATAATATCAAATACAATAAATAATTTAGATTCTTTTAAAAAATATTTAAACGTATAGTATTTTTTTATTTTGAAAAATAAATCAAAACTAAAAACTCGGGTATTACTTTTTGTATTTTATAAAATCTTTTTAAAAATATTCCATTGGTCATTAAACTTAATTTTTATTATTTAACTAATTACAAGTCACTATATCGTGGCAATTTAGAGAATTATACCGAGACCCATATTTGGGTCTCATGGCAGTCAAGTTGTTAATTAGATTTTATGACTTTGTTCGGCGTTTAATACGAACGTTTAAATATGAAAATATAGTTTATTTTAATTTTTTTTTACATTAACATAATTATTTTCCATCTTCACGTGGATCGCTGCCGACAACGTCATCTCTATATAACTTTGATCTCTTCGTCCTCTACATGGACGATCGCATCTCGGCATATCTAGGCAGGCACCGCCTCCACGCACCCTCTTCTGGACATGACGTTCTTTTGGACGTCACACCATGCCGAATACGTTCACTGATTACTCATTTATTATTTACTACTTATTATTACTTATTATTTGAGCTTAAAACACGTTCCGTCAGACATAACTTCGTCTACGTCGTTTGTTGTCACCGTATCCGTCAACGACGCAACGCCGACTCAACGGACCACCATCGTCACGCGTGACAGATCGCAGGAACCACGGTTTAATATCGCCGAGTGCTCGGTAGCCGTGCGTTGCGTACGAGACCATACGATTGATCGGTTTATCGCAAAAAGCCGAACTCGAATAGAAAAATTACAGCTAATATTCCTCTTGTGCCGATAAACATTTTTAAACTTAAATAACAATATAATCTGAAACGGTCCGTCTGGTTGGACGACCCGTATCGTAAATAAAATAACAATTGTGTGCTCTGTAATTAAGTTATTCTATTGCTATGTTGAATTATAATTTTATATGTACAATATTGGGGGCGAGTAAAGCGTCGATTTGTGCCGACCAGACTTAAATAAGTGAGTCGGCACAATCGGAGGCGCTTGGGTATTATGGCCGGACACTTGTCGGACCCTATATTTACAACGGTTTTTTATAATAGTTTATATAAATTCACAATACGATCGGCTAAGGAGCCGGCCGTCGTCGGTGCAGACTTAAGTAAGCGGCACCCCGACGACGAACCAGACTCGGGTCGGACAACTTAGTTAAGTGCCGAGGTTGGGGTTGTGGTGACCCTAAAAAGGGCCATTTACTGTTGTCACGCCGGGAGTTGTCGGTCTATCCGGTGATCTCGTAGACCGGGCTAGAGGAATGGCGATTGGTTGGCGGCGTCACGGCGTTGTTGATCGGCCGATGCTTGCGTCCGTGGGTAGATGACCGACGGGTCGTTAATCGGCAGTTGAATGGTGTGTCCGGCCGTGGAGCGGCGTCGTCGTCGATATGCGTACGTGCGATGACGTACGCAACCGGGAACGGCAAGGTCGTCAGTGGTCCGCGGACGGATGATGGTTGCAGCCGTGGAACGGCTCTGTCGTCGGTATTCAGCGGTCGAGTAGTGCTTGCTACCGTGAAACGGCGCGGTCGTCGGTGATCGGCGGTCGAACGGCGCTTATAGCCGTGGAAGGGCGTTGTCGTCGGTCCTCGGCGCTTGGTCGATGCTTGCAG
This sequence comes from Therioaphis trifolii, assembly GCA_027580255.1. Lineage (NCBI taxonomy): Eukaryota > Metazoa > Arthropoda > Insecta > Hemiptera > Aphididae > Therioaphis > Therioaphis trifolii. The sequence continues at coordinate 41,566,235 of CM050406.1, read as the reverse complement.
CCGTGGAGCAACGCGGTCGTCGGTGGTCGGCGGTCGCAGGGCGTTTGTAGCCGTGGAGCGGCGTTGTCGTCGGTCTTCGGCTGTCGGTTTCTGGTCCTGGTCTTCTTACTATCGGAATGTTTCTTGTAGATGTTGATAGTTTGAAGGCTTGAAGTGGAGTGACTAAGTTATCGAAATCGTCCGGTATATATACCCTTTCTGATAACTTAGTCAGTTGCTGATTGGTCCGTCGTTTGGTTGTGACAGATGAACACCACACCGTTGCATTGCCGTTTGCCTTTACTCGGTGCTGTTTTCATCTGTCACTTGTTCACCCTTTTAATTCGTTTTACTCCGTAACAACTCCCCCCCCAGATTTGTGCCGGGGTGGGAACCATCTAGCACAAATTTTACTTACTTTCAAAATGTTCGGAATAAACGTGCGCGTGTTTGAGCTGCTTTGTATATGGCCGTTCGTAGTTGATTGTTACTCATGTGCCATATCAGCATTGGTTCCTTTTTTACCTTGCGTATCTTCCTTGGCCGCTCATGTTGTGCCAGTTGATCTTTTACGTAATCTACTGCTTGGTTTATGTTGACGTTCTGTTTTTCAAATGGGGTATATTGGTGTAATGTCGTGGCTGTTACCATTCTCCAATCTATTGGTTGGTTCCAGTCTGTAGTTTGTTTCTTCCTCGCGGCATTTACTTCTGTGACCCATTGAATAATGTATAAGTGTTTGTCTTTGTTTGTTTGTGCTTCTTCTGGTGTGTTCTGTATTGCCAGTTGAAGCGACGTTTCCTGTATTTTAGTTGCTTGGATTGATATTAATCCTAGCAAGTTTTCTTTTTCTATTGGTTTTCTCCTCGCTTTTGCTGCCAGCTCTCGTTCTTTTTGTCTAGCTTCCGAAATGGGTGCCATTGTGACTGTTTTAATTTTATTTAGAATTTTTTTTTCTCTTATATAGTTTTTTTCGACCCATTCTCTGTTCGGTGATTGGTTCATCGTTCTAATGATGTGATTGGGTCTTATTATGTGTTTTTTTTTTTTTTTTTTTTTTTTTTTCTAATTTTGTTCGTCCATATAGTAGTATGGACGTACTTCCGCTACGTTGATCAGAAGTTCCTTTTTCGAAGTAGGGTGTGTAATTGCTAATGTATTTTCACTGATGACTTTTTTAACGATGTATGGTCCTTCAAAGATGTTGACTAATTTTTTTATTTCGTTATTCTCTGCGTTTGACAAGTGGTGGTTTTTTATTAATATCATTTGCCCTTGTTTGAATGTGACGTGTTTTCTCTGTTTTGTTTTGGCTATTTTTCTTTCTGCCTTGTTTAAAACTCTCTCAGCTGCCCAATTTACCAATTCCTGGTGTTTCTTTTTTGTGTGATTCTCTGGAAATGTGTTGGCCTGCGTTTGTTCGATTGGTTCCGTAATTGGTTGTGTGCATATTGCTCGTAGGTGCACTGGTTGCTTAACATTCCTTTTAGAAAATGGTATGTCGTAAATATTGTTGTCTATCCTTATTGTTAGTATTCTTTTTTCATAATCAATTGTTGATTTATTCGTTTCCAAAAAATCATTGCCTATTATCCCTTTTTCATTCAAATTGTTTATTACAATAAATGGTGTGTGTATTCGTTCTTTTCCTATTTCTATGGGTAATAGGATTTGTTTGGTTACTTTTGTTGGTTTGTTGCCCGTCGCATTGTGTATGCTGAATCCCGTTAACGGTATAATTGGTATCCTTGGGTCATTTTGGTTTATGTCATTGTAATATTCTTCCGATATTGCGCATATTTCGGCTCCTGAGTCTATTAACATCTCATATTCTTTATTGTTTATAAATGTTTTTATATATGGGCATCCCAGTTGTTGTGTTTTGTTAAATGCAACGTCGAAGTCTTCATCTTTCGTCAAATCCGCAGCTTTTAATAAATTTATGGATTTGTCTGGTGGGTGTTTTTTAGTACTTGTCTTTTTTTTTATATGTTTCAGATCTAGGGTGTTTATGACTGGTGTTGACCTAATTCTACCGTCCCCTGTTCCCAGTTTTTTGTCTCATCATCGTTTTCACTCAACTCTTCTCTGTCGCTGGTTATGGTGTCGTTGTTGAGTTCTAGCTGCTCCGTGGTTAGCTGTCTGATGATGGGTTTATAGTTGCCTCCCTGGTGCTGTGCTGGTTTCTGTGTGTATGGTCTGTGTAACTCTGAGGTATTTTTATGATTTTGATTGTTTGTAGTATATGGCATTCTGTTGTATGTATTGTTCTGTCTTGGATATGTTTGTTTTGGTGGGTTTTCGCTGTGTCTGATTGGTTCTTCTTCCTGTTTTACGTTATTTTCTAGTTCACCCAGTTTTTTCCAAATGGGTAAAAATTTTCTTTCTTTGGTCGTTTGTATATATGCTTGAATAGATATTGGAAAATGTTTTGTAATTAAATTAATTGCTTGTTCCTCGTTCATTTTCGGCGAGTCAAGATGTTTCAGTTCCGCCATCCAATGGTGAAAATGCTCCTGGAAGTCCTTTTTAATTGGTTTCTTTCCCGCTTCAGTACATTTAATGAATATGTCCCATTGGTGATTTTCGGAGAAAAAGTGTTTTAGGAAAAGTTCATTGAACGTTGTTTCGTCTAGTGCTGCATCTTTGATCATAGCGTACCATTTTGCTGCTTTTCCACGGAGATTATTTTCTATGACCAACATCTTTTCTCTATTTGTCGTAATCTGTCTGTGTTTTAAGTAATTATGTATTTCTTTTAGAAATTGTTTTGGGTGTTCCTCTTTGTCGTCACCACTGAATGTTGGAGCCGTAATATCTACTGCAGTTTTGTTGATAGTGTTTACCGTGTTGCCATCGTTTTTTGTATTTAAGATTGTAGTTATGTTCGTTTGTAATGTCTGAATATCTTTATCTTGTTGTGTTGTTTTTATTAACGTTTTCGTATCTGTGTCATTGATAAGTTGTCGTAAAGTTTCATATTGCTTTTCTAATCTTGTGAATTTTTCCTGCATTTGTTGTGCAGTGTTTTCCAATGTTTCTACTTTTTCCTCCAATTGTCGAGTTTTCTCCAATAACTGCACTTCTTCTTCTAGTACAAGTTGGTTTTGATTTCGTTTATTTTTTTTCTTATTAATCATTATGCCGGTTCTTTGGTCTGTTGCTCGTCTTGGATTATATCGTCAGGTACTTGTATTTGCCGTACCGACTAGTAAAATTTTGCTTGTCGGTGATCGTTTTTTCGAGTCACGGGTTGGGCGCCAGTTGAAACGGTCCGTCTGGTTGGACGACCCGTATCGTAAATAAAATAACAATTGTGTGCTCTGTAATTAAGTTATTCTATTGCTATGTTGAATTATAATTTTATATGTACAATATTGGGGGCGAGTAAAGCGTCGATTTGTGCCGACCAGACTTAAATAAGTGAGTCGGCACAATCGGAGGCGCTTGGGTATTATGGCCGGACACTTGTCGGACCCTATATTTACAACGGTTTTTTATAATAGTTTATATAAATTCACAATACGATCGGCTAAGGAGCCGGCCGTCGTCGGTGCAGACTTAAGTAAGCGGCACCCCGACGACGAACCAGACTCGGGTCGGACAACTTAGTTAAGTGCCGAGGTTGGGGTTGTGGTGACCCTAAAAAGGGCCATTTACTGTTGTCACGCCGGGAGTTGTCGGTCTATCCGGTGATCTCGTAGACCGGGCTAGAGGAATGGCGATTGGTTGGCGGCGTCACGGCGTTGTTGATCGGCCGATGCTTGCGTCCGTGGGTAGATGACCGACGGGTCGTTAATCGGCAGTTGAATGGTGTGTCCGGCCGTGGAGCGGCGTCGTCGTCGATATGCGTACGTGCGATGACGTACGCAACCGGGAACGGCAAGGTCGTCAGTGGTCCGCGGACGGATGATGGTTGCAGCCGTGGAACGGCTCTGTCGTCGGTATTCAGCGGTCGAGTAGTGCTTGCTACCGTGAAACGGCGCGGTCGTCGGTGATCGGCGGTCGAACGGCGCTTATAGCCGTGGAAGGGCGTTGTCGTCGGTCCTCGGCGCTTGGTCGATGCTTGCAGCCGTGGAGCAACGCGGTCGTCGGTGGTCGGCGGTCGCAGGGCGTTTGTAGCCGTGGAGCGGCGTTGTCGTCGGTCTTCGGCTGTCGGTTTCTGGTCCTGGTCTTCTTACTATCGGAATGTTTCTTGTAGATGTTGATAGTTTGAAGGCTTGAAGTGGAGTGACTAAGTTATCGAAATCGTCCGGTATATATACCCTTTCTGATAACTTAGTCAGTTGCTGATTGGTCCGTCGTTTGGTTGTGACAGATGAACACCACACCGTTGCATTGCCGTTTGCCTTTACTCGGTGCTGTTTTCATCTGTCACTTGTTCACCCTTTTAATTCGTTTTACTCCGTAACAAATCTAACACCGATCAACGTCGTGAGTCGTAATCGGTGTTTTTTTTCTACAGTAAATAAACGCATTGCACATAATAATATTTTCGAACGCATAATATAATAGAATTAATAGGTACGTTGATTGTTTGAAAAATACATAGATTTTCGTGCTCCGAATGTGTTCACATCGTATCCAATTTTGTATGGTACATTACGCTTTTTAATAATTATTATTGTTTGTCATTAATTCTAAATGCGCATAAAAAAATAGCACTTGAATTTCTTATTATACTCACAGACTTAATATTGACGCCGAGGAATAAAATACGAAATTCTTTGGTGACGAGCCAAATACTGGTTCTCTAAACTAAATGCGGAAATAAAATAAATAGTAGAATTATGCAATTGTTTTCGAACAATTTTTGAAAAATACACTCACCGATATCGGAGGTGTGCCCGCCTTAGCGCTGATATTGCATCGTGTCAACGATTCGCTCAAGTACTCGAGCATACCGAAAAACATCTTGGATTTGATGATGTTTCCAATGAATTGATCTACAAAAAATATAAAACAATTATGACGATATGTATAATGTTTTGCTCGTTTCAATTTTTATTTTAATCGATTTTGGACTTATTTCATGAAATACCATAGTTTATACTTTACTATCCGTGTATAACATCGGTTTTACATATATAATTTATAACTTTAAACGTTCATCTACTCTTTAAAATGTCTATTAAACATAAATATCATAATGATAACTGTTTTGTTTTTAAGTTTGGTAAGAGTATTCGTTTGAAATTCATTAATATAACGGTTGAAGTTGTTTATACTTATTTGGGAAAATATAAGTTGGGTCCCGGGATATTTAATCACTTCAAAAAACCACGAGTTGGATCCGCGATCATGATAAGATATACTCGAGTTGGGTCTGGGGTGTTATACGATAATACACGAATTGGGTGGCTGCATACGAACTGAGTCCCAGTATAACCTTTTATGACGAATTGAGTCCCGGGTTGTTTTAGGGTATATATCAATTGAGTCCAGTGAAATTTTAGGTATAATACTAATTGAGTCCATGTTTTAATACTAACTGAGTCCCATAAAATTAAAAAAAAAAAAAATTCCTTCCCGTTTTTACAGACTTAGGACTGTCTGTAAAAAATAAATTACAAGTATGGTTAAAAATGTTTTTTTTTTTTAAATATTTTATAATATAAATATATAATAATGTAGGGGTATAATATAATATGAATAATTTATGTATAATTAAATAAATGTAGATAATGATAAAATAACATTTGTATATTGGTAAAAATTTATGGGATAAGCTTTGTACATATTCAAATCTACTTATTGTATTTGATTGCAACAACTGCATTTGATGGCTGATTTCTTTTTCTTTTTCTTTTATACAATTTCTTGAATTAATTATATGAACACTTCTAATTTTTATATACGTTTCGCATTGTATATTCAACAAAATGTTTATAAATTGGTAAATGTTTGGATGGGCTGAATAAAACATTGCATTAATTTTCGAATGAAATGATTCACAACTATTGGTAGTCCTCGCCAATGAATAAGTAAATGAAGCCCACATTTCCGGAGGATATTGAGAGCTTTCACATATATACTTTTCTAATATATAGTCAGTAAAACGTTCCACTCGATAGTCTTGAGGTAAAATAGAAATTAAGTCATCGGTGAAGCAATCATTGACATCTGGCGGGTTTAAAAACGAAAGCCCGAAACTTACTATATTATCTGACAAGTCATACAAATTATAACGCGCGGCACGGCGGTGCGACATAATTTCCGCCGTGTCTAGACGGTTATTTTATATTTTACTCAAAATAATCCTCGGACTCAATTCGTATACAATTATTTCCCTAACCCAGGACTCAATTAGTATATTACTTTTTTCCCGTTCAGGTATAGGGACTCAATTAGTATACAGTGGAATTGGGTCCCCTATATAATTTTATCTTAATGTCGTTGATAGGCCGCCGTTATCGTGTGACTTGCTGTTCGACGTTGGAGTAGACTGGCGCCCGTGTCCATCTAATATTTCTAATATTTATAATTTTATTTGAAGTTTCCGTTTAATCTCGTACAATAACTGTGACTTGCTGTTAGATATCGACGTTAGAGTAGACTGGCACGTGTGTAGCAGTATAGTGTCCGTCTAATATTTTTGATATTGTACATGTGTTTTGTAGTGTTCAAGTAAAGTTTTGTAGTGTTAAATATAATATCAAATAAAATAATTTAAATATGGAATATATGACAAGCGAAAAAGGAAAAAAAATTATTATCGAGCAAGGCATTAAATTTCTCTTCCAAAAAATTTTGCTAATAGACTACAGTACCTAACCCAACTTGAGTTTTCTTAAAACTAATTTCCCGGGACCCAACTCATGTTATCGATAAAATACGTCGGGACCTAACTCATGTACTCGATAAAATAGGTCGGGACTCAGAACCCAATTCGTGTAATTTTGTGCATTTGGGACCCAACTCGGGATTATCCACTTATTTTAACGCTTCGTCGTAAATAATCACGTAATTAGTGCTTTTGTACCCGTTGATGGTTAAGTTCGCTAGTTTTCTAATTTTACTTGTATTCTTATACTTTTTTTCAAATCACTTACTAGACAAATCTAACGAAGCCTGTATTATACTTGACTCCACGTGATCTTTTGAAGTTTTAGCAAGATTCGTATAACGTATAGCCATGGACCTGGTATAATTCTCCGGGAAATATAACACACCCCACACGTCATTTTGGCTTACAGCCATCATAGCAGAATCGATATCATTGTAATGTAACTGTGGATAAATTACAACTGATACAATTTCTAATTCAATTTTCATCAAAACTGATTTTAATTTTTTTTTTTCATACGCATTATATAAAATAAATATGTTTTTGCTTTTCTCAGATGCAAAATAAACCTATTTTAAACTATATGTTCCGATTTTTACTATTTTAACAAGTTGATCACTTAATTAAAGTGATTCGCAGCAGCAAAGTTACCACTCAAAAATTTAAAAATGTTTAAAAAAAAAAATTGTTGTTTTGAAATTATAAAGTTCAAAATAACAACTTACGTTTGAAAATCATAGCGCTTGAAAATTGGGTAAACGTAACGTAGTACATATAGATTAAAGTAGTTTTATTTACGTATTAAATAAAACATGGATAGGGTTGAAACTTAAGAATCACCCATTTTGTATTAGTACATAACAATAATTGTGCATCGAATTTAAACAATATGAAAGCGAGACTAAAGCGTGCATAGAAAACCATAGAACAAGTGAATCACTTACGATATTCAGTGACTTAGATCGCATTTGTTCGATATACGCACAGCTCATAATCATATCATGTGATCTATCGAGAAAACATCCGTTGTAATAATCGGGTTCACATCTCTCGCTATTTCTTTGTTGCAACTCATTGTTCACAACTGCAATATTAAGTCCTTTAGGGTCACGACCAATGGCTAGATTAAAACAGTATGAAGTAATCAAAGGTAGAAGAATCAGTAAAGCCGTAAATCTGAAAATTATAATCACAATTAAATAAACGTATATGGATTTATTTATTGTGTATCGTAGAAATGTAAATAGTATTGAATCAATGAAAATTCAAAAGTTGCATTTGTTCGAAAAATTATCGATATTCTACGTGCGATAAGATTACTTTACTGAACATAAACTTAAACAGAAACGATTAGATTTTCCCCCGTTTTGGAAATACTTTTACAGCTTTTACACTCAATGAAACATTATCAATATTACTACACTTCATTTTCAGATTTAAACCAATAAATAAATGTACATAAATCATACATATATATTACAATACTCAATACATCAGATCAATTTTAATATTATATTAAACTTTAATTGAAATTTCTGTAAAAAAAAAAAATAATAATAATAATATTGATTTATGCGAGTAGTATCCCAGTATGTACAAATTTTATCGAACTTAGTTCTAGAATTTGAAATTTGCCGCTAACGAACTAGAAATAGGTCGAGTACTTTCATAAAAATGCAGAAATATCAAATCAGAAGTAGGATAACACATGTATATGATTTGTTAGTACTATTGATAATTGGTGAGTATTTTAAATTACTTCACACACATATTTTATAGTTCGAGTTCATTTTTATACGTTATCAATCGTCAATACTTACGGCTTTTGTTGTTTAAATAAACACAAATTTTTGTATAAAAGACATTCGATTCGGCTTTTTTGTAGGAAACCTTCTTTAAAATTTAATATGGTTTTTGATTTTTCATAGCGTATTGTTTGAAGTGATTCATCGAACTAACAACATTTACATATGAAACCGTTAGTATATTTCAGTTGGTTTATTTTTTTCTTACAGTTATTTTATCAAACTTCATGCACCTGGTTGTTGAGCAACGTTTCTTGTTTTTTACTCAACATCAAAAATGCATCTTCTAGAGAAGTGGTATTACAATGTGACATTAAAGTTTCTGGTGATTCTTGAGCTACCAAAACGCCATCTCTCATCATTCCAATCTAAAAACAACGATATATTGAAATATAAAAAAAATAAATAACAGTTTCTATCTCACGAACGCACCGTATGTGCTTGTCTTGCTTCTTCGATGTAATGCGTTGTGATGATAATCGTCTTTCCTTCATCGGCTAATTTTCCCAAATAGTTCCAAATACTGAAAATAACGTGTTACGTTGAGATCTTGAGATATTAGTTGTCGAATAATCAACGAGTATATTATAGTTGCAACACTATACTTATGGCTTAAAATCGGGTCCAAACCGACTGTGGGTTCGTCTAGAATTAAAATGTTTGGATTGTGCAAGAGGGCTATACCAAATGATACTCTCCTTTGTTGTCCACCACTGGAAAATATTAAAAATAAAATATTATGTTTTATAATATATATATATTATAGAATTATAATTTTTATCGATATCCCAGATATATTTTCAATTTCAAAATAAATTGTATCACTCGTGGATTTTCGGTAAAATAAATGTGCTCCGAAATAGTTATGTAAATTACTTGAATCGACTTAATTAAGTTTTATAATTAAAACATGTCGCAGTCTTTGTTGAAAAGTAAATCATACAATTATTGACATTAAATTACATAGATTGGGATTGACATTTTTTCTAAAAACTATATTTAATAAAAGTAATTCAAAACTTCTGAGAATTTATTTTGTAAAAGCGCCATCATGAGCTATTCGGTTCGTTTAAATTACATCGTATTATATCGTACAATCATATTATACGTACAATCTTCTTATTGTAATTTTCACACGCTTATAAAAGTTTTAAATTAAATTGCATTTTTATTTCTTTAGAGATGTGATTTGAACTAATCAATAGTATTTCATTTCGACCATTATAAATAATTTAATTTTTTTTTTAATTTTACTTCGAAGATAAAAGTAAGAAATTATAAGATAATTTTGTACGTTCAATTTAGAATTTGATTGAACTGTGAAACTCGCTTGACATTTATCACCAATATTTATTTATGTATGTAAAATACATTAATGATACGAGTTTAATAATTTAACAATCGTAATTGAATACCAAAAATAAAAATATTTGTTAATTTCCATTTAGTGTTCCTTTTTTTATAATTAATTTTTTATTATAATCATAGGAAAATGTTTACTGAGTAAATAAAATGGAGTAAAACCTATTGGTTATTATTGTGTGAAAAACACATGTTTAATTCGTAACTAAATATAAAAAAAAATATTTAGGATACCGATAATTAGTTATATACATATATTTAATAAAATGACCTGTAATTAAATAGTTATGAAATATTAAATAATTTTTAATAATTAATCGTTTCTAATATTTATTACGTATTCGCGTTATGACCGATTTTACCTTAATGAACCAATCAATGAGCTATACGATGGTAGTTCCAACAGTAGTGACAGTTCTTTGACCCTCGCTGAAACCTCTACATCGTTTATTTTAAACATTCGTCCATAGAATTTGAACGTTTGTATCATAGTTAAATTCTTATGTAAATTTAATTGCTGGAAAAAATATGCCACGAGTGCCATACAAAGTATACAATATCAATATTTATAGTGCTATGATCATATTGTAAATTTTTAAAACAGCGTTCAGTCATAATTATTCTTACTTGCGGCATGTATCCGATATCTTCTCTTTTCGACGCGTTAACTATTATGTCTCCAGAGTCTAATTTAGTTTTGCCGACAATAACGCTTAAAAGTGTTGTTTTGCCACAGCCACTAGGACCCAAAAGTCCATATCTGAAAAGAACATTTGAATGGTAAATTAATTTTTGATTTTAAATTCGTTCATAATTGTCACGTATTTTAAAAGATATTGATGATTATAATATTCGGTAAATATTTGAAATTGATTTCGACGTAATGATCTTAAAAAGACAATTTTAAATCCATATGACTTTGCTATAAACATGAAAATATAAAGCAAATTGAATAACAAAAAAAAAAAAAAAAAAAAAAAACTAAAAAAAAATACATATAACGCTTTTTGCTATACAGAGTGATAACAGGATGAGTCAAATCTATTTGATAACAGCAATAACTTTTTTTCTATTCATTATTTTAAAAATTGTTTTTTAATATAATTATCATAGTGCTACGCTTCGATAAAATAGTATTAAAATATTTTTTTGATTCTTGTAATTCAAATTTTTAAATTATGATTATTATTTGACCATTTAAAAAAAAAAAAAAAAAAAAAAAAAAAGAAAAAAACATGAAATAGCCACATTTTAAACTGGATTTTTCTAAAAATGATGGTATTGATATATTATCTTATGAAAGTTTGATCATTTGTTTATGATGATTTTTTGAATTTTTTGGTTTTTATTAAATAGCCGTTAGTTGTACACGAGAGCCCAGTACATTTAATTTGTTATACAAAGTTTATTGAAAAAGTATTCACGTGCTGTTTAGTTGGTCTTCGAATGTGGTTCTGTATTAAATAATTGTGAGACATGCGCGGGTTGTGGTCTCGTTGAGCAGAAAGGAATATTTGTCGAATATTTTGAAAATTGCTTGTTTAAAATACTCATTGAACGTTCACCAATCGTCAAACGATAAATCAACTAAAATTCAGCGGTTTTCATTGTATGGTCCTCTGATTATTCACGGAAGGTCACGTGGCGGTAAAAAAGGTTAAAAAACTCCAGACCATATAATGTATAGTCATGGTAACTGTTTCGTGTGTTATAACTTATAACTCAGTTAAACACGAAAGTTTGTATTATCATCGTCGTCGTCAGCATCGCCGTTTCAATGGTACGTGTTATTCAGTCATATATATCATGTTATGTATCACTTTATACGACGAAAAACCATATTTCATCGATGTATCTCTGGAAAATATAATTACCGTCATCCCGAAGTATAAATAATTAATTATTATTGCTTATTATATCGTGTCCACGGGTTATGCAATCCACGTGTCCATAATTTGTACTGTTGTTGACTGTTGTGCCCGTACCTGTGTACGATCCGATGTACTTTTTCTATTATCGGACCTTATACATTTTGGTTGGCTGATTTTGTGTGTGTGTGTGTGTGTGTGTGTGTGTGTGTGTGTGTGTGTGTGTGTGTGTGTTTTATCATCCTGAGACGTGAGTTACATTATCGCACTTCCGACCGTGGCTTATGGCTATAAGTGAGCCGGAGTCCTTGGCAGTATTAAAATCGCGCACCGACTCATCAGCGTGAATTTAGTTGCCTATATCCATCGGAATTTGGTGATCAAACTAAGTGGGTTTTTATCGAGTTCGGACGTTCAGGTTCAACTCTCCACGTCATTCTAGGTCTCTAGGAACTAGTTATCGTCCCCATGATCTTTCTTCGGTCTAGTAAATTTTTTCGTCTTTTTGTCTTTTACATACAAAAATTTACACTATACAATATTTTTGTCAGTAAATCGTTAATTAGATGAGAATAAAAATCGAATTTGATTTATTTTAAGTTTTGTAAATCGTTTTTAGAAATATCTGGAAAAAAATCTCATAATCAAATCTTATATTTTTCATTTCATAAAAAATGTTATCTATTCATTCATAAACTTTAATTTATAATTTTAATAAAAATAATGAATTATAATTCAATTGAATTGTATAACAAAATAATAATAAACGAATTGTATATTAACGTCTTTAACATTTGTCATTAAGTTCACATAATTAAATTATAGACATAAAATAGTTCATATGAATAACGTACCAAAGAATACATAATTTAAATAAGAAAAACTCTTAAGAGGAACCTAACGTTCTATCATTTAGTGGAAGTAGAAAAATAAAATGGTTCAGACATGTATGGAAGGCCAATGCAAAAACTATAAAAAAAAAAAAATTGAACTAAAATGACTGGCAAAAAACCCCTCGGAATGCTCAGAACCAATAAAAATGTGGCAAAAAAATACAATGAACATTATACCAGTGTATTTTATACGAAGAAGCCAAATGAATGGTAAGTAGTGGTAACGGTAAGATTTCAAGGCTCACTAACCCGCTGAAAAAAAAGGAAGAGAAATAGATTTGAAATTCAAAATTATATTTCATTATGCTTCCACTCTATTGTTGAAAGCTAGAGATAATTTTAGAAAGGAGCGGGTATACACAAAGCCCAATATATAGCCGTAATATGATGATTACTGGCAAAAGACAGCATAAATGAAGCTCTAACGAATTCTCAAGATTTGCTTTGTAGAAATCATTTCTAGAGAAAAAAAATATCGTTTATTAATATACAATTAATGAATCTTAAAAATAACTTAAATTTTATATCATCAATCAAATCGTAAGATATGGAAGCAAAAAAGTATTGTATGTTCTCGCTAATGTATTATTAATTAATCAAAATTCAGTCACTACAATGTACCGCAAGGTCAGACCGACGACCGTTTACCATTTTCATTTTAGCTAAAGCTTAAAACTTGATTTGACATTATCCGTTTTGATCTACCTAAATTTTTAAAATCTTTATTGATTTTGTTTTACGAAACTGTAATGCTTAAAATCTTATAGATTTCATAGTTTGGTCAATTTATTAGAAAAACAAATGAACTTGTTTACCTACCTATTACAACATGCGATTAAAGATTTTATCGTGCGGATAATTACAGTTATGTGGAAGTCAGTACTTTATATTTATTATGTTTCTCTAATACTTAAATATGTGATTTCTCAAAGAAACTATTGATTATCCATGCTTTAAAATTAAAATTTTCTTGGCACACTGCGCTGTATTTTAACAAGTCTTTTTTGTGGAATCTCGACCGGGTGGGTTACTTGACTATCATAACATACATATCATATTACTTACCTGTATGTAATGATTCCTTACACTCACCATAATTATCATTTAAATAACCTACAAATCTTAGCGATCATTACATGCGTTGTGCTGAATTCGATTACGTGATCAAATTGAGTTGAAGAAATGTGATATAAACATAAACAATAATTATGTTATCATGTGTATGAATTACTGTATATTATATTTCAATAAGAGTATAATTATTGGGATACGTGTGCATTTGAGCCCTATAAGCACTTAAAAAAAAGTAATATCGTATCTTTTACACACGTTCAGTTTAACTTTAGGCAGTTACAAGAAAAAAAAAATGTTTATAAAGACGACAATCATGTTAAACACGACAATTTCGTGATTGTAACGTTGAAATCACCGTCTTACGGTGCGCAATCCATTCTGTTAATACTTTATACTTTATACGTTTCGTGGAACATGGTTCGGAACTATTTACACTACCTCGCAGAAATAGATTAGATCTTATTTGAGGACTTCGTATTTGTACGAGCACACTATTTGTAAGCACTTTTGATTTCCTATACACCACACCGTTTGTAAACCTATGGTTTTTACCAGTGTTATTTTTGTTTATCACTATAGAACGTTAAAAGTGGTTGGAATTTAAAGTGTTAGTCTATTACGTAGAATTTTAATAAATATATTTCGATTAACCAACCGTCTGCACATTTCAGATGTGTTTCCGATATTGAAAATAATTGTTGAAAGATATTATTAAACAACAGTTACGAAGGAAATTGTATGCGCTTCAAACTTCCACTGTAAATATAATAATATTTTAAACTACGATACACCAGAAACTTATTCTGAAGCTTTCTAGTGTATGCAGTAAATCCAAAATAATCACAGGTCAAACATTTTTCAATTTTCAATTTTAATAAATATCTATTTACTATTCAGTTGTCAAAAAACGTGAAAATCATCTTTTATTTGCACATTAATCAAATGTTTGGATGAAAAATGGCCGCAATGGTTTGAATAGTTATCATAATTCAAAGCTTTTTCATGAAATAAGTCGTTCTTATATTGAATCTTTAAATACTTTAAAACGTTTGGGTGTTATAACAATAAAAACATAATATGTAACTACAAACTGTTCAAAGCAGAAGTGGAAAGAAAAAAAAATGGAAAAATAACGAAGGATTAATAAAATTAAAAGTCTATTGAGATATAATGATGGTGGAAGTTCGTCCTTTGTCTCTTCGCTCTGTGGACATGATTATGGGGTACGTTACAAGGAAACTTGAATGAATCGTTTTTTTTTCAATTAGTAAACGATACTCGTAGTACGATTTAATTTAAAATTTTAAATCAATGATAAATAATTGTCTTCCGAAAACCATTCTGAATGCAACTCAAGTAATAATTTTAGTATCAACTAGTTAAGTTTTTGAAAAATGAAAAACCTTATGAAAAACTAGTACACAATTTTGACAGCATAATTTTTTGGATTCATGGTTAAGTATAAAAAATGAATTAAATAAAATTCTTATCTACGCCAAACTTGACCATTTTTACTTAATTTTCAGGCAATACGGTTTGAAGTACAATCGTGAATAGAGAAAAATGACCTCTGTAAAGCACCAACTAGATAAAATATCTAATCTATAGAAAAGCTGAACGAAATTGTTGAACCACTATCCCGAAAACGTAGTAATACGTTCATAAAAAAAAAAAAAAATTAAAACATATGATTGTAAAACCAACAAATCCTTAGTTTCACTCAGAATCTAAATAATTTGTAAAAACCAATGAAAGATTTTGAAAAATTACTAAATTACCTTTCAATTTTTTTTTTTGAACACAATTAATTACCCATTAAAGGAATATTTTGATTTTGTTCTATCACGCAATGAATTGAAAATTGTATATTACACTATTAATGTTAATATTAATCGAAGAACTCCATCATTCAAGCACTCATAGACTTTCAGAAAATTTTAAATCCACGGTTGAGTATATCAGATAGTTTATCACAAACCGAAAAATATGCATCTTGGTTTTCACCGTTCGAGCAACGAGTGCAGATGCAGTTGCATGTTCTTTGTACAGTGTACACTTTAAAAAAAGTACAGAAACCAGACTGTTAGAAACAGACTTTTGGCACTCTAACGTTTATTGATTGAAATCAAAAAAAAATAATAATAATAATAAAAATATAGTCTTCTAGTGTTTGAAAACAAAACAAAAAAGGCGTAAGTACCTGATTCAAGATAAACGCATTTTGACGTCGGCGACGCGTAGTGTGTGCATTAATGACGTAATAAGCGATAAAACGATCATATCATTAATTATATTATAAAATTGTAATCGACACCCATGTGATGTGGCCGAGGGATGTTCGCGACGAATACCCGACGAAACGGCGGATATCATCAGGACGATATCAAAATAATTATTACGCTTTTATTTCGACGGGGTGGACGGAGAAACGCACTCGCCGAACCGGTTTTCGGCTCGCCGCGGAACCGCCCGCCGTCTGCGGCTTACGGCGATGCGAAATGGCCCATGTGAGATTGTGCGACGGGGTTTCGGTCACCGAGGAAACGGCCGTGACAACGGTCGTTATGATAATAGTGGTCGGACGGCGGACTCGAAACCGATCGGCCGGACGGTCATGCGAGTACACGCGCAATTATCGCATGGCCACGACGCGTATTTAAACGGAGGAAAAAAAGGTTTTGATTTAACGAGATTTCCTCTCGTGATAAATACACGTATGTGTAACGCCGGCGGTCGTACAACATCGCAATCGACGCGACGGGTTCGTTCCGATCACACACACACACACACACACACACACACACACACACACACACACACACACACACACACACACACACACACACACACACACACACACACACACACACACGCACTGGCCGACCAGTAGAGCGTAGAAATATTGTCATAATGACCGCAGATAATCATACGTCTTTAAAGGTCGACGCATCGCGGGTTTCGCCGCGTGGATCGGCGGACGTCGTGCGATGGCGTCGCGGCCGCGGCGGTCGGTCGGACGACACACACTTGGTCGATGAGGTCACACACGCTACCTGCGGTCGCACACGCGATTTTTTAATTGTTTGTTTTTTTTTCGCTATCATAAGCGTCGTCCAATGATTCCATCAAACGACTCTGTAATTATGTAAACAATAATTTAATTTCTACAATATTGAATTCGGATACGTTCGACGGACAATCGTCAGTCATCGCGGAACGAGCGATAACTACGAACACCGGAGATGCAATCGTTCACCGACGTGTCAACGTTTTTCTTTTCATTTTTTTTTTTTTTTTTTTTATTTTTTTTTTTTGTACGTACGTGCGTACGTGTGTTGATCTATAAAAAGTTATTTTTTGATGAAAAATTGTATTTTTCAAAACAATTATCGTTTGATATCCTCTAAATAAATGTGGGATATTAATAGAATACATTACCGGTGATCCGAAAAACTCCACGAATCGAACTAAACGCTTAGTCCACGACCAAAACCTCTATAACTCATATAAAAGTAATGCGATTTACACATAAAAAAAATTGGTACATCCAATCATAATGAAACTTTGGTTACAGATGGAACAACACGTTTTGAGCCTTTTGATTAAAAAAATGTCTGCTCTGTCAAACAAGAAAACTTAAAACAACTTTGAAAATAAAACTTACCGACAACTCGTCTAAAAATGGTAAAATATATAAATGATATATTTTTACACTAAAATAATCGTTTGACCATAGAAGTGATTTATTGTTTCATTAAAATTCAATACACTTATCACCGTTGTTGTTTCCGAGGATCGAAAAATATCCCATAGTGAAAAGTATGACCGGCTTTTTGAAATAGTTAATTTTTAAACATTTTATAAATCAAATTAAACTTGGTCGATAAAAAAGCACACGGTAAACATATTTATCTAACGTCGTAAACGGTATTAATTCTAAAATAGCGATTTTCCTATTTGACGTGTTTTGCATAAATGGGTATGATATTGTCGTAGAAGGGTTTTTTAGAAAATCAACTGACTGCATACTCCAGAACACACAAACTAGACCAATTAACACTTGGATTTAAACTATTATACATTATGTAAAAGAAACATTTTTATCTATTCCGATTGAATGAACCCGCGAGTCTTAAGTCTCTAACATTGAGAAGTAAACTGCTTTATTTAGGTACACGTAAAAAAAAAAAGTCATATTGACGTCCACCACTCATAGTCTACTCATAGTCCACATAGTCCACTACCCTTAACGCAGTGGAGTAAATGGGGTTAGATTTTAGAGAGAGTTTTAGAATCTGATTACATTAAAGTTTCTTGTTTTATAAATTCGGAACATTATATCAATATATCACAAAAATATATCCCGGGAGGGATTGAACCCCCTAAAAATACGCAACTCCCCTAACATCATATACGCGTAACGGCACGGTAAAAATACTACTTACATTTTTCCCTTGGGCACGGTCATGTTCAGCCCCTTGAGCACGGCATGCCTCCGGTCGAACGTTTTCACCGCACCCTTAATCGAGACGGTCACGTCGTTCCCCGACTGCCGCGATCGGATAGCGGCCGGAAAACCGCGGTCCTCCGTGTCCTCTGTGGAGGTAACCATTAGAGTAGCAGTCATCGTCGTCATTCACGTCGGATCGCGGGAAAATCGTCGCACGTCAACCGCGGCAAGGTGTACGGGCGGTCGGGACCTCTGAGGGTGACGGAGCGATCCGCACGGGTGTGACGTCGGTGGTGAATTGTCCCGAACGTGCGTACGGTCCAAATCTGGCTACGATCGGCCGAGGACGGAGGGAAACTGGTCGCGCGGCCACGGCTAGGTCGTCTTGATTAATAATCACCCGTCTCTGTGGAGGTCACGTATTTTTTTTTTTTTTTTTTTTTATTTTTACCTAGGGCCCGACCTGTTAATCCTATTTTGGGTCGGCCGCGGCTGAGAACGAACATTGCGAATTTTAAATAGCGTTTGTTTCATTGGCGTTTACGATTTTCGGGTCGAGTGTCGGATTGTCGTGAATACACTATTTCTCCGATCACGCGTTGATATCACGCGAACTCCGGAACCAATTACGTCGTTTGAACACGGTCCAATTACACCGTGTGACGCGGAAAGAAGTTTTAGTCGATGAAAATCTTCACTTCGTTCGGACGGTTCTGTTCATCCAGTTGTTCATAATTATGTTGAAAATTTGAACCTACATATCATTACTGCATATATTATAAACTGATATTAAAAGTGATGATAACTAATAAGAAGAAATAATGATTATGATAAATAGTAAGTTGTTAGTTTCTGATTTGTCTATAATATGCAACTTTAATTATAAAAACGATTTACCTCTGTATTGTAAACGTAAAAATTAAATTTTATAATTTAACAGAAAAATGTTAGTAGCCTTTTTGAGAATTTGACTTTTAGAAAAATCTCAGTGCTTAAAATTCCAATAAAGGTTCATCCGTCAATTTTTAAATGTTAGTATAATAGAATAATCAATATAATATACAGTTATAATCAGTATAAATAAATAAATCGTTTCAGTATTAATCTTGCATATATCATATAAAGCATAATAAACAGTATTAATTTGAAAAAATACGTAAAAAAGTAAGATTTTTTTTAAACCCAAAATAAATGATGCGTTAAAAAAAATTACATACTTCACCACATTGGATACCCAGCACACCTCAGACGAGTTAATGGGATATATTGAATTTTAAAGAAATAAGAGGTCGTTTTTTTTTTTTTTTTATTTATTTTGCATTTGTCAAAGAGGTCGTTTATTTAGTTTAACAATTCTGAGCAAAACTTCAGAACTAAAATATACCATTTGTATGGAACATTTATAGTTGAAAATTTACATAAAAATAGTTTATTACATAAAAATTGTAAAATAATTTACTTAAGAGCTTAAAAAAAAAATCCTGTGTCATGATTTTCTACATTTTTTCAGTTTCCTTAGAAAGGTGTATGAGTGAAGTAATTTTAAATTTTCAAAAATGTTTGTCAAATATTTAAAATTTTACTAAGAATACGCTTTTGAAAAACATGGTGTTTTCACAATCATATTTTTTTCTAGAGTAATAATACGTCAATAATATATAATGAAATCTCACGTTTATAGCAACATTACTTTTAGAGTTATGACGAAATTACCCAAGTCGATTTTATGAAAGTGCCGTTTATTAAAAATGTCACATTCAAATTTCACAATTTTTACTCCATTTAAGCTTTTCCTCTTACCTAGAAAAACTATTGGTATGAGAGCTTAATAAACCATCAAAGTACCATATACTTAAAATATCCGATCTATAGAGGTACGTGAAGTTGGCACTACAAAGTCTTCAAAACTTTCCAAAAACACTCCAACAATCCCTACTCCGACTTGTTGGACACTGTTGGACATTTGTTGGAATTTGTTGGAAAAGTTTAAAAAAGTTATTAGACTTTCAAGTTCATGGTGCCAAGTACATGGCCAGCACTACAATCTTCTTGAAAGTTTCAAAATCATAACCAACAATTTGAATAAACCATTGTTGGACATTGTTGGAAGATTGTTGGAAAATGTTGGTCAAAATTTAAAGCTCTATAAGAAAAATAAAATGTAGTGCTGGAAGTTGGCACCACGAAACAGTATTTTGGATAAAATTAATTTTTTATCTACAGAAAACTTCCAAAAACTATTAAAAACGGTCCAACAAACTTATTTGAACCCTCTAGAATGAAAAACAAGTTTCCAACAACCTTTATCCATTAATAAATGAGCATTTTCATCTAGCACT
This sequence comes from Therioaphis trifolii, assembly GCA_027580255.1. Lineage (NCBI taxonomy): Eukaryota > Metazoa > Arthropoda > Insecta > Hemiptera > Aphididae > Therioaphis > Therioaphis trifolii. Next base: position 41,545,678 of record CM050406.1, on the reverse strand, counting down.
ACAACTCATATAATCATGATATACGTATGCGTAATTGGAAAAAAAATTAAAAAATTAATTTCTCAATTCACAATTCCAACAACTTTTAAAAACGGTCCAACAAACTTATTTGAACCTTTTAGATTGAAAAACAAAGGCCCAACAACCTTTGTCCATTTATAAATGAGCATTTTCATCTAGCACTACAACTCATGATATACGTATGTGAAATGAAAAAAAAAATGTTAAAAATTAATTTCTCAATTCACAATTCCAACAACTTTTAAAAACGGTCCAACAAACTTATTTGAACCTTTTAGATTGAAAAACAAAGGCCCAACAACCTTTATCCATTTATAAATGAGCATTTTCATCTAGCACTACAACTCATGATATACGTATGTGAAATGAAAAAAAAAAAATGTTAAAAATTAATTTCTCAATTCACAATTCCAACAACTTTTAAAAACGGTCCAACAAACTTATTTAAACCCTTTAGAATGAAAAACAAGTGTCCAACAACCTTTATCCATTTATAAATGAGCATTTTCATCTAGCACTACAACTCATGATATACGTATGTGAAATGAAATAAAAAAAATGTTAAAAATTAATTTCTCAATTCACAATTCCAACAACTTTTAAAAACGGTCCAACAAACTTATTTAAACCCTTTAGAATGAAAAACAAGTGTCCAACAACCTTTATCCATTTATAAATGAGCATTTTCATCTAGCACTACAACTCATGATATACGTATGTGAAATGAAATAAAAAAAATGTTAAAAATTAATTTCTCAATTCACAATTCCAACAACTTTTAAAAACGGTCCAACAAACTTATTTAAACCCTTTAGAATGAAAAACAAGTGTCCAACAACCTTTATCCATTTATAAATGAGCATTTTCATCTAGCACTACAACTTATGATATACGTATGTGAAATGAAAAAAAAAAAATGTTAAAAATTAAATTCTCAATTCACGATTCCAACAACTTTTAAAAACGGTCCAACAAACTTATTTGAACCCTTTAGATTGAAAAACAAAGGCCCAACAACCTTTGTCCATTTATAAATGAGCATTTTCATCTAGCACTACAACTCATGATATACGTATGTGAAATGAAAAAAAAAAATGTTAAAAATTAAATTCTCAATTCACAATTCCAACAACTTTTAAAAACGATCCAACAAACTTATGTGAACCCTTTAGATTGAAAAACAAAGGCCCAACAACCTTTGTCCATTTATAAATCAGCATTTTCATCTAGCACTACAACTCATGATATACGTATGTGAAATGAATAAAAAAATGTTAAAAATTAATTTCTCAATTCACAATTCCAACAACTTTTAAAAACGGTCCAACAAACTTATTTGAACCCTTTAGATTGAAAAACAAAGGCCCAACAACCTTTGTCCATTTATAAATGAGCATTTTCATCTAGCACTACAACTCATGATATACGTATGTGAAATGAAATAAAAAAAATGTTAAAAATTAATTTCTCAATTCACAATTCCAACAACTTTTAAAAACGGTCCAACAAACTTATTTAAACCCTTTAGAATGAAAAACAAGTGTCCAACAACCTTTATCCATTTATAAATGAGCATTTTCATCTAGCACTACAACTCATGATATACGTATGTGAAATGAAATAAAAAAAATGTTAAAAATTAATTTCTCAATTCACAATTCCAACAACTTTTAAAAACGGTCCAACAAACTTATTTAAACCCTTTAGAATGAAAAACAAGTGTCCAACAACCTTTATCCATTTATAAATGAGCATTTTCATCTAGCACTACAACTTATGATATACGTATGTGAAATGAAAAAAAAAAAATGTTAAAAATTAAATTCTCAATTCACGATTCCAACAACTTTTAAAAACGGTCCAACAAACTTATTTGAACCCTTTAGATTGAAAAACAAAGGCCCAACAACCTTTGTCCATTTATAAATGAGCATTTTCATCTAGCACTACAACTCATGATATACGTATGTGAAATGAAAAAAAAAATGTTAAAAATTAATTTCTCAATTCACAATTCCAACAACTTTTAAAAACGGTCCAACAAACTTATTTAAACCCTTTAGAATGAAAAACAAGTGTCCAACAACCTTTATCCATTTATAAATGAGCATTTTCATCTAGCACTACAACTCATGATATACGTATGTGAAATGAAAAAAAAAAATGTTAAAAATTAAATTCTCAATTCACAATTCCAACAACTTTTAAAAACGGTCCAACAAACTTATGTGAACCCTTTAGATTGAAAAACAAAGGCCCAACAACCTTTGTCCATTTATAAATCAGCATTTTCATCTAGCACTACAACTCATGATATACGTATGTGAAATGAAAAAAAAAATGTTAAAAATTAATTTCTCAATTCACAATTCCAACAACTTTTAAAAACGGTCCAACAAACTTATTTGAACCTTTTAGATTGAAAAACAAAGGCCCAACAACCTTTATCCATTTATAAATGAGCATTTTCATCTAGCACTACAACTCATGATATACGTATGTGAAATGAAAAAAAAAAAATGTTAAAAATTAATTTCTCAATTCACAATTCCAACAACTTTTAAAAACGGTCCAACAAACTTATTTAAACCCTTTAGAATGAAAAACAAGTGTCCAACAACCTTTATCCATTTATAAATGTGCATTTTCATCTAGCACTACAACTCATGATATACGTATGTGAAATGAAAAAAAAAAATGTTAAAAATTAAATTCTCAATTCACGATTCCAACAACTTTTAAAAACGGTCCAACAAACTTATTTGAACCCTTTAGATTGAAAAACAAAGGCCCAACAACCTTTGTCCATTTATAAATGAGCATTTTCATCTAGCACTACAACTCATGATATACGTATGTGAAATGAAAAAAAAAATGTTAAAAATTAATTTCTCAATTCACAATTCCAACAACTTTTAAAAACGGTCCAACAAACTTATTTAAACCCTTTAGAATGAAAAACAAGTGTCCAACAACCTTTATCCATTTATAAATGAGCATTTTCATCTAGTACTACAACTCATATAATCATGATATACGTATGCGTAATTGGAAAAAAAATTATAAAATTAATGTCTCAATTTACACTTCCAACAACTTTTGGAAACGGTCCAAAAGCTTATGTGAACCCTTTAGAATGAAAAAAAAGTGTCCATTAACCTTTTTCTACAAAAATACTAAACCAAAATAACATTGTTTACTATTTTCATGGTTCTCCTCATACGATATTGTTCGTCTTGTTATATTTTTATATTATATGTTTAGACATTTAGTACATTTTTTTTTTCATTTCACAAGTCTTTGTATTATTTTAAGTCAAGTTTATTTTTACCATTCCTATTTATACTTATTCCTATTATTCCTTTTATCTTCATATAATATTATAATGATATTTCCTTTTGAATGATGTTATATAATTTTTGTATGATGAAAAGACTATGGTAAATTCATGTGTTCTAATTATAACTTCGTGTTTCCCGTTATTTCCGTTAAGCCGTCTATCATCTAAAAAATAATGCAAAATTTAATTTTCAATATTTATTATAGTTCATTTTGATTTCTCACATCTTCTTGAAATCATGTCGGTTAAAAGTCGTCGGGAAGAAATTTTAAATTTATTAATTAAATACAACTTTATGAGTGCTAACGAATATATGCCACCATGGTCCTCTTTAGTGTACAAAAATATATGTGATGAGTTAAATAAGTAAGTTTTTTATCATAACTTTTGAATTATTAATTCAGATGGTATTTTTTTTAGAAATTCAATTTGTACTAAAATCAGTACAGATTATTTGTACACAATAGTTAAAAATGATAGATATGGGATTTTGACAAGTTTACGTAAACACGTATTGGGTAGTGATTTTGTTGTTGACGAAATAATACCGTCAAAGAAAAATAAATTTGATGTTGAGAATTATACACTGGTCCCTGTATTACCTCGTAAGTAATTTTTTTTTGTTTTGATTTGATTTGTTGACATGTTTTGGTTTTATTTCATAATATATTATTATTGTTATAATATGTAATATACATTACATTTACACGTGAGTTACAAGTTACAAACAAAATTATTATGTTAATTTTAGATATTTTATCATAACGTTATTGTTTGTACCTATCTACATTTTGAGCTGACCCGTATATTATATGATTTTCTAATTTTTTTAGACATATTTTCTAACTTATGTAGGTGTAACTACTGTGGTGTAAATTGATGTTAAATTGTTAAGGTCAAATTTAAATATCCTCAAAATATGAGTCATAAAATTAATGAAATCATATTATATAATAATATATAATGAACTAAATATATGGCCAAATTTTTTATATTCGTGAAAAAAAATTTGATTTTGACGTGTAACATTTGAGATGAGATCATAAGTTTTTCTTATCTGCTATATAATTATAACATAATGTGTGGTTTCTGAATGCAATTTTTTTTTGTAAAAAACCTATTTCGCACTTCTTAATCATATTAAATTTATATTTTTATGTAGGTATTGATTATAAAATAACGTATTCATAACAATTCAGATATTAAGTAGGTATTGTCAAATTGTATTTATTATAAAACATATTTTATAATTTATTATATTTTTATATTTTATAATTAAAAATCAATATTAAATAAACATTATAAAAATAATTCTATGTGGATAATTATAACTATAAAACATTTTTTGTATAGTTTTATAGAATTATTTGTACCCGTAAATCAGTAAATTTGAAACAAAAAAATTGCTTTTAGAAATTGTTGTGGTGTATAATACTAATGTATTATATGTAATTAAAGTTTTTCAATATTATTTAATTTAACACGGTTACATTTGTTTAATATGTTTGAGGTGAACTATAGTACGCGAGGCGAAAAGTGAGCCGCGATCGTCGCGCGCCAAGCGGCGGTTTTTCGTCAGGGTTACTCCGCTTATTCCTACTTTTTTCCCGCCTATTAAGTAATTTCGTGTAAACTCGTATCTCGAAAGTCGAATGACTAACCAAACGTCATTGCACACAAACGTAGAACCCCTGAAACCAGAAAAAAATGACCGCTTGGCGCGCGACGATCACGGCTCACTTTTCGCCTCGCGTACTATAATTAAAAAGTTTGAAAAAATAACTATGCATATGCTAATTTTGATAATATGCGTATTAAGTATAAACACCGTTGTATATATGATGTCCGTTTAAAATATGTCTCGACTCCACTAAATATAATATTGAGGTGATTCGACCGAGAAAATATATTATTTATACATGTTTAAAATATAATATAGACGAATAATAACTCATTAATTAATACATTTATATTAATAAATGATATTACAAAATAATGGAGATTATTTATTTCAAAATTTAAACTATTCGATATTTTTGGGTAGACAATGTCTCAATTTCTTTCTCGACCACCCCTCTGGAGTTGATATTGAATATGAGTGCTCCATTTTTGTTAGTATTGATAAATATTTATAATTTTGCTATTTATTATCTGACATAAGGAATTTTAGATTCTGATCAACGTAAAGAATGTTTTGATTTTACTATGATGTGTGTTTTTGTGTTTTTGTGTGACAAGTTAAAATTCCCAAAAGTTTTCAAATGCGGTAGGAAAAAAAAAAGCTGGTAAGATAATGGTGGTGGAAGTTGGTCCTTCGTCCCTTCGGTCCTCGGACAAGATATTGGTGATGAATGTATTAAGTTTTAAAGAAATGATGACTCATTTCTTTAGTATAAAACGATTCTGAGCAAAGCTTCAGTGTAATATAATATATTATTATTTAAATACTGTTTACGTATTTTACGGTTATTTGTATAATTTTTGGTGAATTATAATAATTTATTAAAGTGTGTATAAAAAAAAAATCCTGACTCACGATTTTTGAATTTTTGTAAGGACAATTAGGTAGGTATATGAGTAAGGTCATATTAAATTTTCAGAACTTTTTGTCAAATATTTAAAATTATATTACGTAAAAACTTTCAAACAATTTGGTAAATTAAAAGTTCTATATTTAAGTCAAAAGTGCTATAATTGTTCTGAAAATGTTGTCCAATATAAAAAAGTATGTATTTGATATTGGATAAAATTTTCAAGTTTCTAGCTTCAATACTTTTCGATTTATGACTAAATACCTAAAATCTGAACAGTGAAAATCTCGTTTACGGCGGATTTTTACCGATTTTACCGTTTTTACTCAGTTTTTCGATCGTTATTCTTGATTACTGGAAAAACTATGGAGATTTTGGAAAAATGACCTCTCTAAAGTACCATCTCAGTTCAATTTCAAATCTAAAAAGTTGCTGGACGAAACTTTTGGACAAGGATTTCTATACGAAAAAGTGTTTACAGAAAAAAAAAATAAAAAAAAAAAAATAAAAAATAAAAAAAATAAACATCATTGTAAAACCGTAAGATCCTTCGCTTCACTCAGAATCTAAAATTATGAACAGTATTGTACTAAATTTTCATTTCTTAACTTTAAATACAAAGCTTTTATACATTTTCAATTACAAAATAATTTGCAAATATTCGTGATTCTATGCATTTGAATAATTTTTGAATAACTCTTAGATAAACTTATCACCTTCTATTACATTTTCAAGTGTTTCGGCTGAGTCAAATAAATTTTACCAACTTTTATAAAAAAAATCTTATATTTCAAATGCCTATAAAAAGCTTAAAAATTAACGATGTGTTTTGAAAAGAGAATCATGCAAATAAAATGCGAATTTAAACGTTTGGTAAGAGTTTAAAGTTTCTACGACTTAAACTTTTTGAATAGAAAAAAATATCAAAAATCGACGATGCTTAAATTGTTATTTTACTTGATTAAGTGGAAAAATTATTATTTCAAACACTCATAAAAAAATTTTGGTATTATTCCAGTGAACATTTTTTACAAATAATTGAAGGAAAACGTATGGAAAACTTTGTACCAAATTTACAATTCTTAGTTTTGAATACTTAAAATTTTATGAATTTTCAACTGCAAAATAACTTCAAATTTTCGAGATTTTTTACACATTTCGTAAAAATATTAACTTTCTATGCTTGTAAAAAAAAGATATACATTACGCTTTGGATTTTTTTTTATACCGATAAGTTCAACTTATGAGGAGCCTTGTATTAAATTTTCAAGATTTTTCGGCCCAATCCGTTGAAAATGTTTATTGTCCATAATACACTCTTATGTTTATTCTTCTTTAATCATTATTTTCCAGCTTTATTTAAAATTATTAAATATTTTGAATTTCTGTAAAGTAATTAATTTTAATAATTTTAGGAACAAATATTTCCAAACGATTGTGTGATAAACCATCAACAAAATTGTACAAGGTTTATATAGACTTTCACTCATATGCTAAATTTCAACCGATTAAAAAATTATATCACACTAGACAGGGAAGTCGTGAATATTGGAGGCTACAATTGGGATGGACCGATTTGTTTTTAGATGCATTTTGGGAGCAACACAAACTACCGTGCACGTTTTCTATTTTAAAACACCATGTTTCGTATTCAGGTAAAGGATCATTTATTACATTTAGCGGAAGATGTACAGACTCTGCTTGCAGATCTATTTTTTACGCCGATATTGAGGATGAACCTCAGTCTGATAAAGACGTGGAGATTAATATTTACTCAGCTGATACGAGTAGAATAAATCACCAAGAATCGAAAAAACGTTACTTACGATTTCCTAAACGTAAAGATATAGGTGAAGATGTCCAAAGATTAGGTGCAAGTCAATGGAGAAAACAATATGCAGATCAAAATATGGAATACGGTGACAGTGAACCTCCAATATTATATCATACAGAAGTATTACGAAAGGCAAAACAAGATACTGTTGATTGTAATCTGGGGACTTATGGATCAGATCCTATTAAATCATTATTAGAAATTAAATATGGTGTAGAACATAGTGGAAGTATACATACTATTTGTTATGACAAGTTCTTTGTGCATTATTGGTCTCCATTACAATGTCATGTATATAAGGCTATTCGTAGGCGAAATTGGGTTTCTATGTCAGCAGATGCTACAGGATCATTGATTTTACCAATTGAAAGGACATCAAATAAAATTTCTTCTGGACATATTTTTTTATATCAAATGGTTGTTAATTTTTCTGGTCATTCTGTACCAATAGCACAACAACTTTCTGAAAAGCACGATACGTTAAGTATATATTATTGGATGGCTAACTGGATAACATCAGGTATGAAACCACCCGATGAATGTGTTTTAGATTATTCGAAAGCACTTTTAGGAGCAACAACCCGAGCATTTTGTAATAGAATGTCATTAGAGGAATACTCAGAATCGTGTTTTTTGTGCATGACGGATAACAAATCTAAAGTTCCACCATGTTTTATACGTATTGATGTGGCTCACATTATACATATGATATGTAAATGGAAATGTTTACAAGGAAGAAAACAAGTCAAAGATTTCTATGTCCGTTCAGTTGGATTGTTAATTAAATCTGAAAGTATCGATTATTTTGATTGTATATTAAGAAATATTTTAATTATAGCAACAGCTGAAACTTATGGGACGGACACGTATGAAGAAAAAACACCCGCCGAAAAAGCGAGAATGTTCTTAGAAGATCTGATTTCTGGAATTGATAATTTTAAGTTTGACGACAAAAATTATAAAGCCATACCATCAACCAACGGTTTCCATTGTGATCCTGAAAAAGAGCCAGATGATCAAGAAATCAATTCTAAACTAAAACAATGGATTACTCGTATAAATGAAGACGTTATCGAAGAAGCAGCAGTGGAAGGAAATCGACTAAATCCTTATTATTGTATAGATTTTGTCAAACTTTTAAATAAAATATGCAAAGAATTTCCGTTATGGTCTGCTGTTATGGTAAATATATTTAAAAGTCCTAATAAAATCGGTTCATCTGCAAGGATTGAGGGTTACTTTGCAGATTTAAAATCAACAATTATTGACAAAAGAAAGCCTAGATTAAGAATTGACAAATTTATAGTCATCCATTTGAGATCTATTAGAGGTTCTATGAAACTAACTGGAAGTAAAATGAAAACATTAACGAATCATAAAAATGAAAAAAAAGATTACCAAGGAAATGATGTGACTGAAGGAGAAAATAAAGACCAAGAAGAAGATGAAATCGGAGAAGAAATTGAGTACCAAAAAGAAGATGAGACAAAGGATGAAAACGAAGACCAAGAATATGAAACCGGAGGAGAAAATGAGGACCAAGAAAAAGATGATACAGAAAGAGAAAATGAAGACCTAGGGAAAAATGAAATCGAAGAAGAAAATGAGTACCAAGAAGAAGATGATATAGAAAGAGAAAATGAAGACCTAGAGAAAAATGAATTCGAAGAAGAAAATGAGTACCAAGAAGAAGATGACACAGAAAAAGAAAATGAGTATCAAGAAGAAGATCTGATCGAAGGAGAAAATGAAGACCAAGGAGAAGATGAAATCGAGGAAGAAAATGAGTACCAAGAAGAAGATGACACAGATGGAAAAAATGAGGATCAAGAAGAAGATGACATTGAAGACATGTATAATACATCTGAAGACGAGTTGGTATCAATATCTAAGGAGACAGCTGAATTGAAAGAAAAAGAAAATTGGAGAAATAAATCCAAAAATCCAAAAAAAAAGAAATCTTTATATCTAGTTAATCATCCAGAAATAAAAGAAAAAATAAAATCGAAGAGCTGCCATTCCATTGATAACATACGAAACGGAAATTGTTTGAACCCAACACCAATTAAACTTGGGAAAAAAACCGTATCATACAAAGTTATTAATACGTGTCCATTCGACACAATCCTTCAAAGTTTAGCTACTGGTTATATCGATTCCGTAACGTACGCAAATTTTGTGGACAATACCAAAAATGAAATGATGCAACTATGTAGACATTTGATATACAATGGTGCGAATGCCGAATTATACAAAAAAAGAGCTACATTATTAGAATCTTTAGGACGAAAAAGAAAATTGATATATGGACTGACTGAATTGGATTGTCAATTTAACGTTACGAATCTAATTGAAATCTTATTTAAAAATGAACCAAGTATGTGGGAATATCACACATGCAATATTGATGCAACACAGTCTATAGTTCCAAGAATATTTATGCCGATAAACCTACAGGAAATAGTAAAAGGTACATATAAAAAGTAATACAGATAATAATTTTTGTTAATTATAAAAATATTGATATAACCTTGTCGATAAGATTATTTTTTTGCATTAGTGATACGTATGGTTTGATAGAAGTCGGAATAAAACATTTGACTTCATAGCAAAGTATAGATTTTGATAACATAGACTATAATTTTATTTACGAGTATAAAAAAAATTACAAAAACCCACGTGGTTAGTTATGCTAGTTGGTAGCGCAATACTAAAATCTTTCAATAGAAATATTAAAACAAATACATTACTCGTAATTTGATAGATCTCTGAATAAAATATCAAATCGTATTTTATTACGTTCTTTATCACACAATACAGTATTAAACTATGATCCAATATAAATAACAATAAAAAAATAAAATAAAAAATAAAATGTATAAACTGCAATACTATTTAGTTAACTATTAAATTCAATCATTACCATTGAAAAAACAACGTTCTCTGTCCAATAATTAAAATTTCTAAATTAATAAACATATTTGGTGCAATAAAATATAGTTGTGATATAATCATAATTTAGTAAAGAAATGGGAAAAATAGATTTGTATCAGGATATCAGGAATCGATTCAACAAATTACAAAACATTCCAATGTTAAACTAAGTGCAAACAAGTACATTGTTTTTTTCCAAAAATAGGGCCGCAAAGCATAAAAAATTAAAATATCAGGACCTATCAAATTAAAAACAAAACATTTTTTTTAAACTTTTCGAAATTCAAAAAACAAAACAAACGATTAGTTGACGATATACGCAATTAACATTAAGGACATACAAATATAAATAAGAAATAATAAATATTTTGAAATTTATAAATATTATACATTCATACTATGGAAATTAGAAATAATATGATTCAATATTAGGTGAATTCAAAATATTGAAAACTCAATCCAAAAAATGAAACCCTACCCACTAGAATCATACGAAAGAAAATGTTACCGCAGTGGATGTAGCGGAACAATAACGGTAACGAAGTCGATAAATAATCATGTATGGATTGATACAATAATAAATAAATCAGAAAATGATTTGGAATGCAAACTAGAAGATATACCAAATAACATTCAAATAAATGGACATAAGTAAGATAATACAAATATTTTTAACGTAAATTCATAAGAATAATTAATATCAAAGTAATGTTGATTACCTATACATAAAACTGTAAATAAAATGTATATGTTTATTGGTAACTATATTGCATTTTAAATGTTATTAAATAGGTACAGATTTGTAGCAGTTGTGGCATTTATTGAAGGTTTTGAAGGAAGTTTAGCACATTATATAGCATACTGCAAAAGAATCAATGGTTATTGGGAACAGCATGACGACCTTGCAATAAAAATAACAAAATGCAAAGGATCAAAAAAGATCAAACCTCACGCAATATTATTAACTAAAGCATAGCAAAGTGTTGTAAAAATATTAAGTTTATAAAATGAATGTTTATAAAAAGAATATAATTAAAAGTTACTGAAAGTGTAAAAAATAACACAATTTTAAACTTCTCTTTTAATTCTTTTAAATAAAACCTAATTACAAAATAAGTTGTAGTGATAGATGAAAATGCTCATTTATAAATGGACAAAGGTTGTTGGGCCTTTGTTTTTCAATCTAAAGGGTTCAAATAAGTTTGTTCGACCGTTTTTAAAAGTTGTTGGAATCGTGAATTGAGAAATTAATTTTTAACATTTTTTTTTTTTCATTTCACATACGTATGTCATGAGTTGTAGTGCTAGATGAAAATGCTCATTTATAAATGGATAAAGGTTGTTGGGCCTTTGTTTTTGAATCTAAAAGGTTCAAATAAGTTTGTTGGACCGTTTTTAAAAGTTGTTGGAATTGTGAATTGAGAAATTAATTTTTAACATTTTTTTTTTCATTTCACATACGTATATCATGAGTTGTAGTGCTAGATGAAAATGCTCATTTATAAATGGACAAAGGTTGTTGGACACTTGTTTTTCATTCTAAAGGGTTTAAATAAGTTTGTTGGACCGTTTTTAAAAGTTGTTGGAATTGTGAATTGAGAAATTAATTTTTAACATTTTTTTTTTCATTTCACATACGTATATCATGAGTTGTAGTGCTAGATGAAAATGCTGATTTATAAATGGACAAAGGTTGTTGGGCCTTTGTTTTTCAATCTAAAGGGTTCAAATAAGTTTGTTGGACCGTTTTTAAAAGTTGTTGGAATCGTGAATTGAGAATTTAATTTTTAACATTTTTTTTTTTTCATTTCACATACGTATATCATAAGTTGTAGTGCTAGATGAAAATGCTCATTTATAAATGGATAAAGGTTGTTGGACACTTGTTTTTCATTCTAAAGGGTTTAAATAAGTTTGTTGGACCGTTTTTAAAAGTTGTTGGAATTGTGAATTGAGAAATTAATTTTTAACATTTTTTTTATTTCATTTCACATACGTATATCATGAGTTGTAGTGCTAGATGAAAATGCTCATTTATAAATGGATAAAGGTTGTTGGACACTTGTTTTTCATTCTAAAGGGTTTAAATAAGTTTGTTGGACCGTTTTTAAAAGTTGTTGGAATTGTGAATTGAGAAATTAATTTTTAACATTTTTTTTTTCATTTCACATACGTATATCATGAGTTGTAGTGCTAGATGAAAATGCTCATTTATAAATGGACAAAGGTTGTTGGGCCTTTGTTTTTCAATCTAAAGGGTTCAAATAAGTTTGTTGGACCGTTTTTAAAAGTTGTTGGAATCGTGAATTGAGAATTTAATTTTTAACATTTTTTTTTTTTCATTTCACATACGTATATCATAAGTTGTAGTGCTAGATGAAAATGCTCATTTATAAATGGATAAAGGTTGTTGGACACTTGTTTTTTATTCTAAAGGGTTTAAATAAGTTTGTTGGACCGTTTTTAAAAGTTGTTGGAATTGTGAATTGAGAAATTAATTTTTAACATTTTTTTTTTTTCATTTCACATACGTATATCATGAGTTGTAGTGCTAGATGAAAATGCTCATTTATAAATGGATAAAGGTTGTTGGGCCTTTGTTTTTCAATCTAAAAGGTTCAAATAAGTTTGTTGGACCGTTTTTAAAAGTTGTTGGAATTGTGAATTGAGAAATTAATTTTTAACATTTTTTTTTTCATTTCACATACGTATATCATGAGTTGTAGTGCTAGATGAAAATGCTGATTTATAAATGGACAAAGGTTGTTGGGCCTTTGTTTTTCAATCTAAAGGGTTCACATAAGTTTGTTGGACCGTTTTTAAAAGTTGTTGGAATCGTGAATTGAGAATTTAATTTTTAACATTTTTTTTTTTCATTTCACATACGTATATCATGAGTTGTAGTGCTAGATGAAAATGCTCATTTATAAATGGATAAAGGTTGTTGGACACTTGTTTTTCATTCTAAAGGGTTTAAATAAGTTTGTTGGACCGTTTTTAAAAGTTGTTGGAATTGTGAATTGAGAAATTAATTTTTAACATTTTTTTTATTTCATTTCACATACGTATATCATGAGTTGTAGTGCTAGATGAAAATGCTCATTTATAAATGGATAAAGGTTGTTGGACACTTGTTTTTCATTCTAAAGGGTTTAAATAAGTTTGTTGGACCGATTTTAAAAGTTGTTGGAATTGTGAATTGAGAAATTAATTTTTAACATTTTTTTTATTTCATTTCACATACGTATATCATGAGTTGTAGTGCTAGATGAAAATGCTCATTTATAAATGGATAAAGGTTGTTGGACACTTGTTTTTCATTCTAAAGGGTTTAAATAAGTTTGTTGGACCGTTTTTAAAAGTTGTTGGAATTGTGAATTGAGAAATTAATTTTTAACATTTTTTTTTTCATTTCACATACGTATATCATAAGTTGTAGTGCTAGATGAAAATGCTCATTTATAAATGGATAAAGGTTGTTGGACACTTGTTTTTCATTCTAAAGGGTTTAAATAAGTTTGTTGGACCGTTTTTAAAAGTTGTTGGAATTGTGAATTGAGAAATTAATTTTTAACATTTTTTTTATTTCATTTCACATACGTATATCATGAGTTGTAGTGCTAGATGAAAATGCTCATTTATAAATGGATAAAGGTTGTTGGACACTTGTTTTTCATTCTAAAGGGTTTAAATAAGTTTGTTGGACCGTTTTTAAAAGTTGTTGGAATTGTGAATTGAGAAATTAATTTTTAACATTTTTTTTATTTCATTTCACATACGTATATCATGAGTTGTAGTGCTAGATGAAAATGCTCATTTATAAATGGATAAAGGTTGTTGGACACTTGTTTTTCATTCTAAAGGGTTTAAATAAGTTTGTTGGACCGTTTTTAAAAGTTGTTGGAATTGTGAATTGAGAAATTAATTTTTAACATTTTTTTTTTTTCATTTCACATACGTATATCATGAGTTGTAGTTCTAGATGAAAATGCTCATTTATAAATGGATAAAGGTTGTTGGGCCTTTGTTTTTCAATCTAAAAGGTTCAAATAAGTTTGTTGGACCGTTTTTAAAAGTTGTTGGAATTGTGAATTGAGAAATTAATTTTTAACATTTTTTTTTTCATTTCACATACTTATATCATGAGTTGTAGTGCTAGATGAAAATGCTCATTTATAAATGGACAAAGGTTGTTGGGCCTTTGTTTTTCAATCTAAAAGGTTCAAATAAGTTTGTTGGACCGTTTTTAAAAGTTGTTGGAATTGTGAATTGAGAAATTAATTTTTTAATTTTTTTTCCAATTACGCATACGTATATCATGATTATATGAGTTGTAGTGCTAGATGAAAATGCTCATTTATTAATGGATAAAGGTTGTTGGAAACTTGTTTTTCATTCTAGAGGGTTCAAATAAGTTTGTTGGACCGTTTTTAATAGTTTTTGGAAGTTTTCTGTAGATAAAAAATTAATTTTATCCAAAATACTGTTTCGTGGTGCCAACTTCCAGCACTACATTTTATTTTTCTTATAGAGCTTTAAATTTTGACCAACATTTTCCAACAATCTTCCAACAATGTCCAACAATGGTTTATTCAAATTGTTGGTTATGATTTTGAAACTTTCAAGAAGATTGTAGTGCTGGCCATGTACTTGGCACCATGAACTTGAAAGTCTAATAACTTTTTTAAACTTTTCCAACAAATTCCAACAAATGTCCAACAATGTCCAACAAGTCGGAGTAGGGATTGTTGGAGTGTTTTTGGAAAGTTTTGAAGACTTTGTAGTGCCAACTTCACGTACCTGATCTATAGAGTTGCTGTATGAAACCTTAAGATAAAGTTAAGTTGAGCAAAAAATGTATCCAGATAAAAAAAAAAAAATTAAAAAATAAACCTAATTGTAAAACCATAAGATCCTTCACTTCACTCAGAATCTAATATATTGAATAAGAACAAAAGTTGTTGCATTTTTCGAATCATCCCGGGACCTCCTACGTACAAAATTGCTGATTAAATTTGGTTATATATCTAATAGAAAAACTAAGGTTCACGACCATGTGGCACAATATCGTGATCCTAATTAAAAATTTCGGTCTTTGAATAGTGAATTGAAAAATTGTTTATAGAACAACACCCATACGAGTACATTATTGGGAGTTTTTTTCACGTAAAAAGATAAAACTGGTGCAACCGTGAAAAAAAAATTTCACTTAATTGGCAAATAGTATATTGTATATTATAATCATATTTCAAGATAAAACAATAATTATTATTGACATACATTTTCGTAAAAATTTAGCACAATGAAATTAGACTAACATGAATAAGATTGACTTTATCGCTTTATGAATCCATAATGCAATGCAATGATAATGCTACGTGTGCTCACAACTTTTTTTCTTTTAGCAAAAACTGGAGAAAAGAGCTTTCTAACTATTTTCAACAAATTTCTGAAAATATTCATAAACTTCACTGGAAAACCGTAATGATGAAATACAGTCATGCATGTCCTCGCCACCCCTTTTCAGGTCAAAAATGAAAAAAGAATCACACGATAACACTCAAGGAGGTATTTGAAACTACTGTGCGGTCAAAATCGAGAATTTGCTCATACAATTCGCCAGAAAATGAAAAAATACGACTAACCTCTTTTTTTTTCCATACCGTAAAATGGAGTGACTTCGGACATGTGGGGTGACTCCGGACAAAATCATATTTTTGTAATTTTATTATCATTTTGGATTACAAGTTTGATAAAAGTTGAAAATTTATACTCCATGTTAATATCTATTATATCCTCCATAGAAAATAATACTTATTGATAGCATGATATTATTATAACAAATTTTATAGAGGTTAATATAAGATTATATGAATTTTAAAATTATCGAACTGATAACAACTGTAGCACAACAACAAATAAACATATTTGATCGTGGTTTTCAGCAATCGGCTCGAAAATGTATCAGTTTTATTTTTTATGTGTTGAAATAGTTAATTTATTTATTCATACATTGTAGTGCTACATTTTTTGAATTATTTTAAAACGTGGGGTGACTTCGGACAAGAAAAGAACGATACCCAAATCATACAAAAAACGGTAGGTGGCCGTTCGTATCAAAATTACGATCATAATATAATTAAAAATGCAGTTGATGCCGTTCGTTATAACAAAATGTCAATTCGATGTGCTTCTGAAACATTCGTATCTAAAATGGGCTCCATGGAGATATTTTAGGGGGTATTCGGAATAACTTAGCGTAAAAAACCGAAAAAGACAATAAAGTGTTCATGTTTATATGAAAAAATTTATATTTTTCATAAGAATTATTTGGAAATCTCTTATATAAACGATCCTATACATGTCAATAATATTAAATTTAAATATTAATCAACACTTTTTGAATAATACAATTTTTAAGCTCATTAAAATTTTGAGGATAACTGAAAACCATTATCCCCTAGTCACTCTAGACAATGTCATACCCCTGACTAGTGACTGGGGATCAATCGTGTTAATTTTGAACCACAATCAATAAAGAAATGTAAAACAATAAATTGCAAAGGAAAGAGAAAAAACTAATAATATCTTTAATATTATATTTGAAATTTAATCAGTATTCACGAATAATAATATATTTTCTCGCGCAAAAATCAATTTAGAAATACGTCATGTTTGTTGTTAAAGAAAACTTAGCTAAAGAGTTAGAGATTAAAATCTGTGTAAAAAAAAAAAAAAAAAAAAAAAAAAAAAAAAAATGAAAAATAAATAAAATCATTACTGATTATTAGCCTTGGTATGAACTCTCAGAGTAATAATTGCAACGTGCCGTATATACAGCGGGAATCGATATAAATATAAACAATAATTATTGTCACTTTTTTATTATGATTTATATTTACATACATGTACGATCATTTTACTTACTACGAAATAGAAACGTTATCTAGATCCGCGATCATATATGATTATAAATATTTATACGTTTTGTTGGTTTGTTTTACAAATAACTATTTTCAATAATCACTTTCAAATACGAATTAATAGCGAATCAAGGTGCATTCATTTAAATACGATGCATCAATTATTTCGCTGTATAATTATCAGATCACCTTGTTGTACATTACACTTTATCGTAACGAGTATATTATTGTACGTGTACATAGAAATTCACATCATTTGTGTGTGCCCAGATTTTTCAAGTGTGATTTTTTTAATTGATATTAAAAAAAAATTAATCGTAAAAAAATTCAAAGACGGAAAAGATCGATGAACACAAATCGTTACAAACACGTATTCATTTGTAGCCATCTGAATAATTACCCGGCTTCGTCCGGGCGAAATAAAATCGTAAAAAATCCAACCGTGTCTTCAGAATAGGCAATTATTGGAGAGATTTTGACGCAAAGCCTCCAATAATCTCAAAAGCCCCCCCCTTTTCGCATCACTGTACGTACAAACAGTTATTATTATTCAGTTATGCACGCACGACGACGAGATGATCTTTCCTTATCCGTTTTTTCGTCCGTCTTTCCCGCAGTTGTGCAAACTTTTGAAATTTATAAATAGTACCCGTAATTTATTGATATTGTCATTGTTTTTTAACTCACAATCGCGAAATAATTACCTATGCGGCCCACGCCCAATTCATTATTTTATTCATCTTTTATCTCGTAAACATTCAGCTTTTATCTTTGTTGTCGCCGTTCATTGAGCACGAGAATAGGTTTTTTCGTAAAATCGTACTTTTTCCTCGTTGTCCGTTTTCCTCGACGTTCGCCGTGTGCAAACGGTAGGTACATCCGACGCTTAACGTCTTTAATTAGAAAAATTTGAAAAATCCAACCAAAAAAAAAACTTTTTTTCATTTTTACTCCATTTATCTATTCAGTGGTTTAATTTAAAAAAAAAGTAAGGTAATAAATATTTCATTTTTTGTGTAACAGAGCAAGTATACTAAAAAACCCGACTAAGAAATAACGTTATCAATTTTTATCCCTTTTCTGTTCTTAACGGCCATCTTCTTCTTATAAGCTACCTGCATAATTTCAGATTCATAGGCCAAAAAGTTTTTGAGATTTCATGGTTAATCAGTAACAATAATACCATTAGTAATTATTATAAACTGTTACAAATTTTCGACTTATCTGGTACAAGTTTTTTATGAGTAACCTAAGCAATATATTAATTTTCATATTGATCGATTCTGACACTTTCTCTTATAAAAAGCTAAAAGATTATAAAAATAAATGTGCTCCAAACTTTTATGAATGCTATTAAACTGAAATAGACTATTCTTGTTATCATTCTAGATCGTTTATTACTTGAAACTTGAAAATGCGTACATTTTTCACTATGAAGTTTTTCATTTTTTGAAAACTTAACTAGTCGACACTAAAATTATTACCAACGTTTCACTCAGAATCATTATCCATAGCAATTATTTATCATTGAATTCAAATTTAAAATAATATCATACTAGACGTATCGTTTCATCAAATTGTAAAAGTATCTCGTCTAAGATTCTGAATGCTATTACCTTGTCTGAGAACAAGAGGAACGAAAGACGAAATTCCACTTCTATGGACCATACCGGCATTTTTTCTTAATAACTTTTGGTTATTATAAGCCATTGATTATCTATCAGATTTACAAACAAACATAAAAATAATAGCATAAATAATTTTGTTTTTATTTAATTTCATCGTATTCAATAAAATCGTTAAAAACGTATAAAAGTACTTAAAATTATAAATATAAATTACTTAAAACTTGTATAAATTATTTATTACAGTTATTTATATTTATACTACATGGGTTCTTGTTTATACAAAAGACTAATCAGTTACACTAAATTTGATATGCTTGATACAATAGTGCATTAAAATGTACAAATAAATCACGATTAAACCCACAACTGCATTGGGAAGTAACATAGTCCGTTCTGCACAATAATGCATAATATCCATGTGTATAAAAATTATAGTTCTTTTTTAATCCAGTATTTGTAACACATGAAAATAATAGTTCAGGTGGATGTGTATATTGTTTAATATTAAAGCATTTATTTCCACGTGCTTTGACATGAAATTTCCGAACATATTTTGACTTCCGGCTGACCATAATAAAGGAATAAATCATGCATGTTACTTAGTCTTAACGTTTGTATTACTATTTATTTAATTAAGTCATTACAGTGCTCCTCGGAGTAATGAATGGTATTATCGTATAGTCTTCTTATTTCTTCGAGATCCATAAATCTTTATTAAATCTGCTAATAATGTATATTCCAAAGATCTTGATACATGACCAGCAGAAAAGCGATATCAACCCTAGATATACTGGTGCAGAGTCGAATGACCATCCTTTGACAGTTATTGCGACAAAAGCTCTGATCGGCGCATTCATCGGCAAGAAAGGACCAATCGTTCTTAACAGGTAATGTGAACCTTCCATAGGCCAAACCAATCCTGTTTATCAAAAATATAAAAAGATAAATATTTGAGAACATAATAGGTAAGAAAGTATTTATACCACCATCTAATTTTATTATGTCAGTGTTTTTTTTTTTTTTTTTACATATTATTATTAATTAATTTAAGACAATATGACAATGAAAAGTAATTTTTTCGTTGAGTTTTTAAAATGTATTATTCCGAAGAAACTATTTTTATACCATATGTACTTAAAAATTTTATACTCCATGATTTCAACAAAGCATAACCATAACCACACTTTAAAAGCTCTCTAAAATAGATCTCCTAAAATACGGAATCGGGTAAAATCGACGATCCGTCCCAGAGCGGTTTTACTCTAATAAACACATTAAACAAAATTATTATAGTCGATATAAAGTCATGTGGTTTCACTAGAACAATTGTGGCACGAGTATAGATTGTTTTCACACTCCTTTCTACTTGAATGTTACACACATCGTTTGAACGACTGGCGGTTATTCTTAATGTTTCTCAAAATGTTTGATTATCGTTTTTGCGTGTTTTCTGGATACACAAAAATACACGTTCATCAAACCGTTTATCAAATGAATATCAGCATTAATGAGAATATATTGAGTGTTAAGGCTTTGCTACGTACAGAAGATACACCAATTTTTTTTTTTTTTAGTAGTTAACATGTTTGACAATTTTCTCGGAAACACATTTTATCATTTTCATGTAAAGTAAAAAAAAAAAAAAAAAAAAACTAAAACTAAAGGCCTGCTCACTAAGCCATAAGACTTTCCCAGTAACGTAATAAACACGAAAACACATTTGTACAATCACTGTGTAAGTACGTCATACGCAGATGTATAGACTTACCGGCTGTAATACAGAACGCCATGTTAATACCCCCTCCTATGTAAATGGCATTCATGAAATTTTCACATAAAGCAGCAACCAGGAACGCTGTGAAAATAAAAAGAAGTAAATTTAAGTGATTCTCACAATGGGTATCACAAAAAAAAAAAAAAGATAGTTCTCTAATTCACACTAAATACTGGAAACAAGTAGTGTATTTCGTACATCTCACCGTGTTTATATATTCGTCAACGCTGATTACGGTATTTGCGACAATGCCCACCCACTATTACGATAGACGTTTACCGGTAAGTTTCCGAGATTGTCGGATCTTACGAGACTCACCCAGCAACATTCCTTCTATTCCGATGAAGAGAAGTATCGTCATCACGGGCAAGTGTTGGCCGACGTAAGGATTGTCAAAGTACACGTACATCACGTACATCGATATCGCGGTCTGGACGACGTGTATAACCAATTGAATAATGACCGTAGACACTATTACTTCGGAAAATCGAATACCTGTAAAACAGTGTAGTGTAAAAATCGAGTTTAACGTTTTTCACCCGTTAATTTAACGTGTGAATATGATTTTTTTCAATAGAATAATAATATCCGTGCATCGTTTGTCCGAATCATGACGACCGAAGTGTTTAGTCAACTTTTACTCGAGCACGGACGTAACGAGTTTCGGCGATTTCGTTCGCATTCATCAACCGAAGTTGATCGTGGTGATTATTGTTTGGTGATTTTTCATTATTTTACATCAGGTGACGTCGATGCGTCGTTACGCAGATACGCGTACATGGTTTTCGAGCGGGGAAACAAAATAATCTGACGGCTCGTTCACCGCGGTCGTATGTGACTCGAACCGTCGTCGTGATGTCGTGAGGAAAATTTAACATAATATTATTATAGAACGCATAAAACTCACCGGAAACCATCATCCTCTCCATCATTCCTTCTTCTTTCTCCGTCAAAACCAGACCCAACGTGCACAAGGCCGGCAAAAAGTAACACATCCTGTTGAAAACATAACAAGCCGTGTGATCATGTCGTCAAACGATATAAATTTTGAAAATTGTGAATAGAATCAATCGTTTTTGCAAACACGCTCTACGTGAGCGCTACGGCTACATTAGACCGGCGTCTATGACGGCCGAGACGCCGCCGTTATTTTATTGCTAAACTCGTTTGTCCGTACTAGTCTTTTAATTAGATTTTATGACTTTGTTTGGCGTTTAATACGAACATTTAAATATTAAAATATAGTTTATTTTATTTTATTTGTCACAATATCGTAATTCTTTTCCGCCTTCACGTGGATCACTGCCGATAACGTAATTTCAATATCTCTCTCTTTGATCTCTTTGATCTCTTTGATCTCTACGATCTTCCACACGTACAATCGTATCTCGGCAGTTCTAAGCAGGCACCACCTCCACGCACCCTCTTTTCGCCATCGTCGTCATACCACGCAGAATACGTTCATCGATTGATCTCAATTATTGTCATCAATCCGCCGACTTCGCACACAACCGCGCCATCGTTGCGCGTGGCGAATCGACGTAACCACGGTTTCATATTGTCGATTGTTCGCGAGCTTCGAATCACGCACGAGACATTACGATCTAGTGGAGGGTATAATCGGTTAATCGCAAAAGGCCGAATTCGAACAGAAAATTAAAAACGGTTAATTATAATATAGATTAAAACGGTTTTTAGTCATTGGAATATGAGTGGACCCGTGTGACCGCACCACGTGATAATATAGTGACGATGACTGAGAAGAAAATAAGAGAATTGGATCGAAACAGATGCATATGGCGATGCTTTGGGATAGCAAAACGAAAACTAAAATTTCATTTCCATTCGTATGTTTTCGTATATTTAGCCTTGTATCTGTGAAAGATGTTTGTTTTTATTTTTATTTTTAAATTTAAGAAATAATATACTTTAAAATGAATATTAAATGCCATGAAAAAACCCTATGATATTAAACATTTTTCTTGGAATAATTCTGTAAAATCAATTAATCTGTATCATTAAAAAAATTAATAAATTAGTTTAGTAGTGATATGTAGTGTAAAGGATTTTTGACCTACTACACTCGTGGCCCGGTAAAATTTATTTAGATCTTGACACATAAAAATTATTATAATTATTATTTTATTCATACAGCGTAGCAATAAGTTACCATTTACACTATTCACTAATTGCAATCATTTAATAGATTTTATCATTAACTTCATATTTATGTCATTAAATTTTTAAATTCCTTTAAGTTATAACGATATGTTTGATTCACTATTAAAAATTGAGCGATTTGTTTATAATATTTATTATGATATAAGTCGCTATGAGGATTTTTTGTCCATACAATTAATAAACGCATTGCACATGATTATTGTAGAACGCATAATATATTATTATAGTTAATAGGTTTTTTGATCGTTTTGAATGAATTTTCGTACTCCATATATTTTAGTATCACATTCACTTTTTAAGTGTACGTTACGTTTTTTTAATAAAAGTTTACCATTAATACTAAACGTACGTAAAAATAGTTGTGCGTGAATATCTTATCATACTCACAGACATAATATAGACGATGAAGAATAGAATACGAAACGCGTTGGTGGCGATCCATATACAGGTTCTTGAAACTAAACGGGAAAAAAATCATAGTATAATTATTGTGTTAGGTATTGATTTCGAATTATTTGAAAAATACTCACCGATATCGGAGGCGTGCCCACTTTAGCGCTGATATTACATTGTGCCAACGATTCGGACAAGTATTCGAGCATACCGAAAAACATTTTGGATTTGATGATGTTTCCAATGAATTGATCTACAAGAAATATGAAACAATTATGACCACAAGTAAAATATTTCGCTCCTTTCAATTTCTTTCAATTGATTTCAGATTTATTTCATGAAATACCATAGTTTATACCCCACTAACCGTGTATAACATCGGTTTTACATGTATTATTTATAACTTTAAACGTTCATCTACTCTTTAAAATGTCTTTTAAACGTAAATATCATAAAACTGTTTCATTTTTCGGTTTGATAGTAGTATTCGTTTTAAATTCATTAATACATTGTTTTAATTCGTATTATATTATAACTCTTCGTCGTCAGTAATAACTTAATAAGTGCTTTCGACCCGTTCATTATTAAGGTCTGTAGCTTACAAATTGTATTTGTGTTCTTATACTTTCTTTAAAATCACTTACTAGACAAATCTAACGAAGCCTGTATTATACTTGACTCCACGTGCTCTTTTGAAGTTTTAGCAAGATTCGTATAACGTATAGCCATGGATCTGGTATAATTCTCCGGGAAATATAACACACCCCACACGTCGTTTTGACTAACAGCCTTCATTGCAGAATCGATATCATCGTAAGGTAGCTGTGGATAAATTGATAAACTTCATCAGTAATACAATCCGTATAATATTATAAACGTAACTTCGGTAAACTAATACCAACTCGACCCCTTTATTCTATTACACATATTTTTAACGTCAATCTATTCATTTTTGTTTTTTAACATGAGAATAATTATAACAAAAACAAACTATAATATATATTTTTATTCATTAAATACATATTATGTCTATCATTGGAAAAAAGTAGATATTTTTAAAATAGAAAAATGATTTTTCATTTCTTTAAAATTCAATAAACCCGTCTCCGTAACCGTGACCAATGAGCAAGAATATCCACGGCACGAAGACGAGGTTTTTAGTTAAGGAACATTTGGATAAGTAAATTTGTAGAGTGAAGTAGCTGCAAGGCAACTTTTCTAAAATGTTCTATCCTATGCGAATAAATATTTTATAGACAGTTCAATGTCATGAACAATTAAACTTTGTAATTCATAATTTTTTAGAAAAAAAATGTTTTGCTTATGTTATTTTCTGAATTACTCAAATCATATATTATTGGTATAGCTACATAGCATGGATGCAATAATGTGTATTTTTTCTTTTTCGGGGAGGAATATTGATGCTAAAGTATTTTTAGAAGTTTTTTCTCATTTTTAAAACCGGCAACATATACCGAGGAAAGGGTGCCGCGTCAAATGAATACTTCGAAAATCACCTGGTTTGTATAGGGACGTTAAACACGTTTGTATATTAAATCAAAGAAACGATAAAATGAAACACAAGCGTTTATCAAAAACAACAGAAGAAATAAATCACTTACAATATTCAGAGACTTAGATCGCATTCGTTCGATATACGCACAGCTCATAATCATATCCTGTGGTCTATCAAGAAAACATCCGCTGTAATAATCTAGTGCGCAATTTTCGATGTGTTTTTGTTGCAGTTCATTATTCACAACTGCAATGTAAAGTCCTTTAGGGTCACGACCGATGGCTAGATTAAAACAATATGAGACAATCAAAGGAAGAAGAATCAGTATAGCCGTAAATCTGAAAATTTTTACGAAAATTAAATCACTGTCTATGAATGTATTTATTGTGTATCATACAAGCCTGACTTGTATTAGAAAAATATCCATAAATTACATTAATTTGAAAAGTTATTGATATTCTATAAATGTGATAAGATAACTTCACTGAACATAGGTGTTCTTAACAATGAGATTTTTCAAATGTTAGAAATATGTACTTTAACAGCTTTTACACTTTATAAAGTATTTATTGTTATATTGTATTTGTAGATTAAAAGCAACAAATGAATGTATATATTTATATTTTATTCAATGTATTACATATGTTTTTATACATGAAACATTAGAATTTCTAGAAAGGAAATTTTGATTTATATGAGTAGTATCCCGCTATTTTCGAGTCAATAAAATAACATGTATTTATAAAAATGTACGATTTATTTGTTCAAATTGATAAATGATAAGTATTTTGCATTACCTTGTACAAATGTATTTTTCGCATTCATTATTATACGTTATCAATTATAAGTACTTACGATTTTTGTTGTTTGAATAAACACAAATTTTTGTATAAAAGACATTCGATTCTGTTTTTTTGTAGGAAACCTTCTTTAAAATTTAATTTGGTTTTTGATTTTTCGTAGTGTATTGTTTGAAGTGCTTCATCGAACTAACAACATTTACATATGAAACCGTTAGTATATTTCAGTTGGTTTATTTTTTCCTAATAGTTATTTTATCAAATTTCATGCACCTGGTTGTCGAGCAATGTTTCTTGTTTTTTACTCAACATCAAAAATGCATCTTCTAGAGAAGTGGTATTACAATGTGACATCAGAGTTTCTGGTGATTCTTGAGCTACCAAAACGCCATCTCTCATCATTCCAATCTAAAAACAACGATATATTGAAATATAAAACAAGCAAATAACAGTTTCTATGTCACGAACGCACCGTATGTGCTTGTCTTGCTTCTTCGATGTAATGCGTTGTAATGATAATCGTCTTTCCTTTATCGGCTAATTTTCCTAAATAGTTCCAAATACTGAAAATAACGTGTCACGTTGAGATCTTAGTAATCATAATAGTTGTCGAATATTCAACAAGTATATTAAAGTGGCAATAGTATACTTATGGCTTAAAATCGGATCCAAACCGACTGTGGGTTCGTCTAGGATTAAAATGTTTGGATTGTGCAAGAGGGAAATACCCAATGAGACCCTCCTCTGCTGTCCACCACTGGAAAATATAAAAATAAAATATCATTTAAAAATAATTGTCATCGATATCCAGTGTCGATTTCACATTGCCAAACGATTTGTATTACTAATGGGTTCCCGAGTAATTATTGTGCCACAAAATATTGAAAAAAATAACTTGAAGGAAGACACGTGAGAATTTTCGTTAAAAATATTAATCATAAAATGATTGATATTTAATCATATTTAATGGTATTGACATTTTATTCGAAAATTGAAACCAATAATACAAATTTAAGAATTTTAAGACTTTATTTTATAACATTTCATCATAAACTTTGAATGAGAACTAACTATTCCGTCCATTAATATTACATCTTGGGTAATTCCACATACCTATTATTTCGTTATATTTATTTTATTATGTTTTTAATTAGTTTTTTGGGGTCTAGGTAAATTGAGTCCGAAATACCGTTTTTGTGGTAAACTGAGTCCCGGGTCTGAATAGGGTATAGGTAAACTGAGTCCCGAATTTGAAAAGGTATAAGGTGAATTGAGTCCCTGGTTATAATAACTTTCTAAAAAAGTACATTTTCCTTCTCACTTTTACAGGCTTAGGACTGTCTGTTATGTTAACATAACTGGCGTGGTTAAAAATTTACTTTTTTTGTTTTTAATAGGCACCTATCTAATATAATTCTCATAAAAATCACAATTAATTATATACATATAATATACAAATAATTCAAGTCATTTTTTTTTTTTTTTTTTTGGTATTATGTACACGGTAAAAATTTATTTTGCTTTTGACAAATTCAAATCTTGAAATACTATGATTTTCGTATTTTAACATTTCTTGGCTTAAAAAAATATCTTTTTCAATTGTTATTTTTCTCTTTTTAATTACTTCTTTACTACGTATTTTTATGTATGTGTCAATTTGAATGTCTTTAAGTATATCAATGAAATTATAAATGATTGGATGAGAACAATTAAACATTCCATTTAGTCTTGAATGAAATGATTTGCAAACATTTGTTGTTGCCTTAAACTCAGCCCAAACATTGGGAGGAAATAAACCAGAAGGATCAATATATGTTTCAAAAACTTAATCTAAAAATTATTTTTCCGGACTCAATTTACCTAGCACGTTAAAATATTTCGGACTCAATTTACCTAGCCCCAATATCCACCCAATTATTTGGGACTCAGTTTACCACTTGCGGTTTTTTTGTACGTTTCACGGGTCCAGAAAATATTATGAACCAATTACAAATTTATAGAAATGTCATTTGAACAAATGAATAATTTTTCAAAGTATTAAAATAATTTGTTTTAACCAATACAACGTATAATTTAATCATTACAATTTTTTTTTTTTTTTTTTTTAGAAATGATATAAAAGGTATGTTATTTTGTAAGTTTGATTTCAAATGTATTGGAGCTCTGAAACTCGTTTGAAATTTGTCAAAAATATTATGGAAAAAAAAATAAATTATGGATGAGACAAATTAAATCATTAAATATTTTCAATTAAATACCGAAATTATACAATTATTATTTACCGTTCGGTTACCCGTTTAATATAATTTATTTTTGACTGTACCATGGGTAAATGAATATCAATTTTTTTTTCAATCAAGCAATTAAAATATATACACATTTCATAAAAAATTGAAGGAAGTAAAATATCTTAACTACTAGTGTGTGAAAAAATCACATTTTCAACTCATAACTAATAATAAAAAAACATTTATAATACTGGAAATAAGTATGTTTATTACTATAATGACCTGGTGATAAGTTCGAATCACAATTAATTTTTCATAATTATTCGTTTCGCATATTTATTTTATATCCGTATCGATGAATAAATTTACCTTAGTGAACCAATTAATCGATCACTATACGGTAGTTCCAACAGTACTGATAGTTCTTCGACCCTTTTTAAAATCTTTTCAACGTCAATGTTAAACATTCGTCCATAGAATTTGAACGTTTGCATCATCGTTAAGTTTGTATGTAAATTCAAATGCTGAAAAATCATGCCGTGAATAAAATGTCATTATGTTACTACCTATGTATTGTAGGTGTATATATTTACAGTGTGATAAACATAAAACTTTATAAAATAACGTTTCAGATATAATATTATTCTTACTTGTGGCATATATCCGATGTCTTTTCTTTTCGACGCTTTAACTACCATGTCTCCAGAGTCTAATTTAGTTTTGCCGACAATGACACTTAAAAGTGTTGTTTTACCACAGCCGCTAGGGCCCAAAAGCCCATATCTGAAAACAAAATTTGAACAGTAAATTAATTTTTTTGTTTTAAATTAGCGATTTTTTTTTTTTTTTTACTCGAAAGTGGAAAACCGTATCGATTGTGTATCATAAGATTTTTCATTATTTTTTTTTTTAACTTAGGTATAGTTGCTACTAGTTGAGTTTCGCTCAGAATCGTTTCGTGGAAACAATGATTTAGCATCGTTTCAAAATTTTTAAAATTGTACCGTACTACACGTAACGTTGGCCGACCTTTTAAAAGCGACTCGTCTACGGTTCACTACGCCCAACGCCGTTATGCTGTCTGGGCACCGAAGAGTAGTCTATGTCGGGCGAAGTGCGTCCGGATTTTTTTTCCCGTCGAATCTCTTTCGACAAAATATTGACACGCGTCCACGGTTTTCTCGTTACTCTCGCGTTACGTACCTCAAGATCCCGCCGCGTAAATCGCGTGAAATCCGGACCGCCGAAAGACGCACACCTGTCGTCGTATACGCGTATCAGCACGCAAAAATCACTTACATTTTTCCCTTGGGCACGGTCATGTTCAGACCCTTGAGAACGGCGTGCCTTCGGTCGTACGCCTTCACCGCGCCCCTTATCGAGACGGTCACGTCGTCGCCCGCCTTCTGCGATCGAGTGGCGGCCGTCAAACCGCGATCCTCCATGTCCTCTGTGGAGGTAACCGTGGAGGTGTTCGTCGTCCAAGTAGCGCGAGTCGGGTCGTGGCGAAATCGACACTCGTCGTACGGGGGAGCACTCGGGTGAGCGCGAACTCTGTGGGTGACGGAGCGATCCGCGCGGGCACAACGTCGGTGGCGTATTGTCCCGGGCTCGTGTGTGCAGTTCGCGGGCGTCTAACACTAACGGCTAAGGACGGAGGAGGAAATTGTTGCGTGACCACTACTCGGTAGTCGTGATCCAATGCCCGTCACAGTGGAGGTCGAATTTGTGTTTTTTACCAACCTACGCCGCTTCCTGTTAATCATATATTTTCTTGGCGACCGTGGTCGGAGAAATCGCCGATTTTCACAAATTTCACAAAAGCAACAGAAAAAAAAACACTTCAAACAATGTGATTTTTCGATTCCACATCGACATCAGTGTATATTTATGTCAACGGAACATTTTAAAAATGATTGATTTCATTAATTTCAATGTTTTCACGTGTTTATTTTTTAGAACGCAAAACCGATTTGAAAACTACAAACACGTATTTGTACGCCTGGTAGTTTTAGACGTTCCTTGCAAACGTTTAAGCCATTGTCGAACAACAGTGTAATTTTACACAGTATTTGATCAGTATCACGTTTAATATAATACATAAAAGGTTGAGAATAATTAATGTTATGCAGTTATTCACATAGTATGAATTAATTTTAATAGGAACACAATAATAACATTGATTAAATTGTATACTTTGTCGATTGTTAATTGAAATACGGTAAAAATAATACAAAAATTATCGGTAGAATTATTATCAAGGAATAAAAACAATGTAACACCAAGTGGTTAATAGTTAATAGTTATGATAGGATTTGTAAATACTCCAGTCTATTTATTCGATAACTATTTATTATGTTCTTTCGAAATTATAATATTATTATCTTAATCGATTAAAAATTCTAAACTTCGGTACAAAACGCATCATTTAAACATGATCTAACAACACCGTGTGATATGGATAGAACTCTCAGTCAGTACAAATCAATTATTCTTCGTTTCGATCGTCGGTTGTTCGTGATTATTTTGAGAAATTGAAACTACATATTATTATTGCATGCAACAAAAACTAATATCCAATGTAATAATAACAAATTATATAAAATAAAAATTCTAAGTTTGCAGTTCATTAATAATTAAACATTTTTTTTTCAAAATTAAAAACTAAAATGTAATACAGACATCAGATGTATTCGATAGTATTTGATGATTATTAATAGCTTTTAATATTCGTTTATTCTTTGCATCGAATATGATCAAAATGTAAACACGTTGGTCTGAGTGATTTAAAAGTGGGGCTATAAACCCGAATAATTCATAGGTTTTGAGAGTTTTGTGACTTTGAATGTTAGAAACTACTTGACAATAAAAATAGTTTTAAGTGTTCAAAATTCTTTTAATTTAAACTTTCTATTTAGATTAATTGGTTTTTTAAAAAACATCATTGTAATATACAATACGAGTATAATATTTAATATATGGTGCCCCACGGACACAGAGTGATATCTCCCATCTTAATAGATAAAGTCCTATTCCGTTTTTTTTATTAAATATATATATTTATTTATTTATTTATTTATTTATTTATTTATTTATTTATTTATTTATTTATTTATTTATATAAGAGTTTCAGTAATTTTAAATTTAAATAAATTATTTTCATTTTAATCTTCATGAGTATGGTGCATTTGAATGTTGTGTTATATCAGAGTTTTTGACTCAAAATGGATTTTAAATGTTTTAAGAAATTTTGGATTTGGGTTAATATTTGTGCAATGAATATTCAAACTCTTCTACTATAGACAAAGGCGTTCGAGATATTTTGTGGAGAAGTTGAGGTTTCTAAATTTGATTTTCCTTTATATTCACTAACTTATAAAACACTTATTCTTGAATATGATAGTACCTACTTAGTTGACGTATAATACGTGTATCAACCAGAAATAATATTTTAAAATATTTTTTTATTTTTTTTTTTATTACATATTTTTGTAAAAACTTAGCACAATTAGATTCTAAATAAATAAGATTATGTTTATCGCTTTACGAATCGATGGTAATCAATTTTATCCAGTACTTTAGCCAAATTACTACGCTCGTGTGTTAAGTAATTAATTAAATACTATAATTGTATACTCCTATAACGAAAAATAAGGTGTCGGCTAGTTGAATGAAGTCAACATGACGATAATATTTAGAAGGCCTATAACAATTCAATGAAAAAATGAATCATGGAATCATTCATATTATGACTTGTTGAATAACAATGCGATGTGTGCTCACACCATTTTTTTATTTTTGTCAAAATAGGCGAAAAGAGCGAATGTCTCCTAGGTATTTTCGATAACTTTATGAAATATTCAAAAGCTTCACTGAAAAATCGTATTGATGACAGCAATTGATTGAAAAATTGGAGTTAATTGAAAATCTATGCACGTCCTGGGATGAGGATCAATCGTTTTAATTGTAAACCACGATAATAAAAAAAAGAATATTAAATAGATTACGAAAAAAGAAAAACATAAATATATTTTATATTACACTTTTAAAACCAATCGGTTATTACTATGAACAATATAATTTCTTAAACACAAAATAAAATTCAAAATACGTCACATTTTTTGTGCACAACTGAAGAGTTAGAACTTAAAATCTGTTCTTAAAATTAAAACATTAAAATTTATCAACCTTGGTAAGCACTTTCGGAATAATTACATTGTGATATATATACAAAGGACATCGATAGAAGTATACATAATTGCAACATTAATATTATGATGTACGTGTAAATTCATTGAACTAACTACGAAATGTGACGTTATCTAAATTCATGTTTATTTAAATACGAATGTAAACAAACTTTCTTGAATAATTACACGAATAACTGTTTCAAATAATCACTTACAAGTACGTAATAAGCGAATCTAAGTATATTTATTTTAATGCGTTTTTCAAATTATTTACCAGCATAATCCCCAGATTGCCTTGTCGGGTTTACATTTTATTAAAATGTGTATATTATTGTACCGTAATGTGCACATCATTTGTATGTTTCTATGTTATTTAAGTGTGATTTTTTAAATTTATATCATCATAGAAAAAAATGCAACTCTAAAATAATTCGATGACGAAAAATATCGATGAAGAAAAATCATTCAAACTGTTTATTTATATTAGTATAAGTAGAAATCTATAAAATAAATGTATAATTAATCGCTCGCAGCTTCCAGTTGGACATAATATCTTTAAAAGATGTAAATGGGTTACTCATATAACTAATAATTATTTTCAATCAATTTAAATCGTGTTCACTTTTAAATATTTATAAATTTAAAATTTTAGATTTGCACTGAACAGTTCAGAATATGGAGATACAGAATATAAAAAATAAAACGTTGATATTAGCTGTTATGTACTTCAAAATTCATTTTTGACATTGATCAATAAATTACAGTGTAGTATACACCACAATTGGTCATCACACTTTGAGAGTTCATTATTTTTTCTACTCAATAGTTTTTTCAGGCATAAGGAAGAATTACCAAAAAACCGAGAAAAAACCGATACAATTTGCCCTAAATGAGACTTTAGCTAAATATATTTTAAATATTTAGACAAAGCTCCAAAAATGATTTCGCTAGAAACTTGAAATGTTTACCTTATATAAATTACATATTGTAACCTACTATACTAAAGTATCAAAAAAAATTCACGACTTTTGGACTATATGTATATAGAACTTTCAAAATACCTTGTTTTTGAAGTTTATTTCTATTAACATTTTTAATATTTGATAAAAAGATTTAAAAATTGAATAAATCCTTACTTAGTGAATTAATTAGCGATACTGATAATTTTTCATAAACAATTTTAAATTGAAAATTAATGTAAAAATATTCAATTTCATTAAAATCGCAAAATAATTTATATAAACACTTTTAAAATAAAACCTTTAGCGACGATTTTTGAATTTTTTTCAATGTCGTAATTTAAGTATATGAGTAAGGTCATAATACATTTTTAGTACTTTTTGTCAAATATTTAACATATCATTAAAGGTAAACTTTAAAAAAACAAGGTATATTCAAAGTTCTATTTTTTTTCAACTATGTATAAATGTTCCGTTAATATATGTTAAAAAATATCCTGTGTCTAGTAACAATAATTTCTTAGTTATGACTAAATACCTAAAGTTGATTTCGTAAAAATATCGTATACGGAAAATGTTATAAATTTAACTAAAATTTTGAGAAGTTTTCCCTCATTTCTGGAAATATTATTGAAAAAAATGCCCTCTTTTAAGTACAGTCCACGTGCTATTTCCAATCTATGGTGAAGTTGGATGAATTTGTGACAATTTTATCTATCCAAAAAAGTGTCAACAGAAAAAAATATAAAACGAAATTTACATCATTGTAAAACCAGTTTGATCGTGCTTCACTCAGAATCTAAAACGTATGGGAAATATGTACTTCATGAAAGAAATCATCAAGTTAACCTATAAGTTAATTTCATATAAGTAGTAAATTACTTTTAGAATGTTGTGAGTTACAAGATCAAATTTAATTTAACAGTTGTTTAAAATATGAATTACTATGTGTCATTTAAAAACAATGTCAGTCGTATTTAATTGATGTTATTTTTAATTTTTATTTGGACCTTGTTTTCACGAACTTCGTACATTTCTTATAAATATTTTGATTATATACCTCCAAGTAATATTGCAACCGGGAATTAATATACACAGTTTTAGAGTTTCAATAATTGCACCATATTATTATCGTGTTTTAAGGTAACCTTGAGTAATCTGATCACTTGAAAAAACTGACTTAAACACATCTGTCCAAATTGGACGATAATAAGAAATAACGTATGCACCAAAAGTTTAAGTTAATGAAGAAAAACCACGAAGGACAAACGTTCACTCTTCGAGTACTACGTCAACGTTATTTATATTACTCGATTCATTTACGCAGTACATATTACCATGCATATATAATGAGAAATTCGTAAAATGACCATAAGTCCAGACTATAGCCTATAATCAATGCTGAAATTATACCGATTTTTAGTGTGGATCCTGAGCTTCATTACGAAGTTATTTCTCGCCGAAAATGACATATTTTGTTTTCTACAGTATCTCTCTTCTCTCCCTCAACGATATTATTCTTTATAGTTCTAACTTATAAATTATCTAAAAATGTTAATTATTAATGAATGAACATCTTGATGTCTTCCACCGAATCTAATTTCTCACGCCGATTTCGTAAATTTTTAATGGTATTGTGAATACGTATAAAGTGCGTGCATAAATAATTAGAAAGAACAGCAACATTATATTTTCTGAATCGAGTTATTCATTGCCAATTTTCGTTTTGAATTATTTTCTCCGGATCATTTTTGAAAACTGTTATATCACCGACGACTTATTATCGTACATTTTAAATTAATTATCATTATCAGTGAGGTAAATAATTTATTTAGGATTTTTAAAAAAATTAACGGTACTTGTACACTCGTCGTTACTAATTTATTAGTTATTACAGTTTCCAAAGTAATTTTTATTTTGTCATTTTATTTTTAAACTTAAGTAAAAAAAAAAAAAACGCAATAAACGAATATTTCACCACATTATATAGACTCGCGCTTTAACTCAAAATGAGATACAAGTATATCCATGGCCTTAGCTAAAAAAAAAAAACAACATTATTACTATGCAGTATGCACAGAACTACATCGTAAATTATTTAAGCGTCATGAAAAATCACGACTCACTGGTTAATTCAATCTTGTTTATAGTAATGTTATTATTAATTTCCTTAGTTTATATTTTAAATATTCACTACCTCATTGAAAACGTTGGCTACAACTCGTTTGCAAAAAAAAAAAAGAAAACACAGCTCGACTGCAAGCATACATATTTTTAACGACAATAAAAACTTAAATTAAAAATTAAAAACAATAAAAGTCTAAAAATATAATGAGTTTATACGCACTGATGAAACAAAGTACATATTACGTTCCCGATCATACATAGTCTATATACCGTATAGTCACGGAAAAAATTTCAAATAATGCATACATGCAAAAACATACTACACCACTACCTACTAGACTGTTCGTGCCCGCCAAATATATGAGCGTCGAGCGTCAAAATTCGAACATGTTTGATTTGTGACGCGCCGCGCCGCTGACGCTCGAAGACGACGTTCAACGCTCGTATAGTCAATGTGCGCACTCTGATTTAAATAATATTGGCTTGAAATTTTTGCGTGACGCGACGCTCGACGATCAACGCTCTCCAATGTACGAGCGACCTTATAGCCACGGAAAAAAATTTGAAATAATGTATACATGCGAAAACATAATATCCCGTGAGTGTTTTTCTTCTCGATCCAACATTCCGCGTTCCAAAAACATAAAAACTCTCGACGTCCACATTGCAGTTTTCACGCTATTTATTGGCCTGCGACTATTCAACTCTACACAGTCGCCGAACTGTACTAAAAATACATAAAATCATGTCAACACACATCGGTTTTCATAATAAGACAAACTTATATAACTGTAAAAATATATTCGATGATTTGTAGTCATGAATCTACGACTGAGATTTAATTTATCACGGGAACGTCAAAATTAAAAATATAAATTGCGTAATAAGTATTCGTTGTGTGCAAGCAAGTCGACTACGTTCGGATTAACGTCGGCTGTTTTGCGCAAACGAGTCGCCGTTTTCCTCGTAAACAATTTTGAATATGCACAATGATGAGTTACACCGGAATTCCATGAATAGATACATAATAATTGTTCTTTTGTTATTTATGACTATAAAATTTCCGAATACTGTCCGCGAATTGCATGTTGGTTGTAATTTAAAAAAAGTCGTTTCTCATTCCACTCAATAATTTTTCCAGACACGAATAATGACACATCGCTACAAACTTCACGCAAGTTTCAAAACCGTTTTACAACGTCTAGACTAAAAACAGAACTTTGAAATAACCTTGTTTTATTAATGTTTATTTCTAATAAAACAAATTCCTAAAATTTAATATGGCCTATACTCATGTACTTCACCAACGGTACTGAATTACTTTCAAAAATCGTTACTCAGGATTTTTGAAAACTTACGAAAAACGTATTTTTTTATTTATTTATTTTTATTCATAACTCATGATTTTCTTCATAAGCGTTGAAGTAAATTATTATATTATGATGTTTACGGAATTGACTGTCTAATGCCGATTTTCAACTTGAGAATATTTATTTTTAAAAATCGGTCCAATCAATCAATATGCAACTTTAAATACAGATAGGGCAACATGTTATGAATATTTTGCAAAAGAAAATTTCTCATTTACCAAGCAAAAAAACTTTATGCAGGTTGGATGCAAAAAAAAAAACTTACCCGCAATTAAACTAAATACGGTTAAATCTATAAGCTATGTATTTATTTTTATACCGAATCGTTGCTCATGATTGTTTAACTAAATAATGTTCTATTATTCCTTTAAAATCCATTACACCCATTCCCGTTGTCTTGTCCGGGGAGCAATAAATACCCCACGGTGCGAAACGCGTACTTTTTTTTTTTTTTTTAAGTTTTATAATAATTACGTTCATAATAACATAAGACGTGGCGAGGTGTTCCACAACCAGCGCGGAAATATTTAACTTGTCCTGGTTTCGTATTATGCATATTGTAATAATTATCATCTACGTCTCACGACATTGAATTCGCCTCTCTCTCGACGGAGGTTCGTATAGTTATTATTATTTGTATTATTAATTAACATCATCACATGCTCAGTACAATTATTATAGTATCATACATTTTACTTCGACATGTGTTTCACGCAAGGTGTTTGATCCGTCCGCACTTCCACAATTTTAATTGTATACTTACATATTATAGCGGTCACAATGTCTTACGCACGTTGCACTTTAACACTTGCTAAATCGATTTAATGTTTTGAATTTTTCACAAAAAACATTTGTCGTTTCAAAAGCCAATACAGTCGATCTTAAAATGAGGTCAAACAGAGCTTTCGATGGTTAAAAAACGCGGATTTCTCGTCAGTGGATACGATATCCATTCTTATTATAAAAAAAAAAAGAAAAAAAAATTAATCCCGAATCGTGTGTTCAATTTTCATAGACGTTCCGACTGATTTTGTCACGGAAACTTTTATAATACCATAACATGGATAGCCAAAGGT
Organism: Therioaphis trifolii; assembly: GCA_027580255.1. Classification (NCBI taxonomy): domain Eukaryota; kingdom Metazoa; phylum Arthropoda; class Insecta; order Hemiptera; family Aphididae; genus Therioaphis; species Therioaphis trifolii. The sequence continues at coordinate 41,507,853 of CM050406.1, read as the reverse complement.
AGTAAACTTTGTGTTAAAACTGTAATTGTTTAAATAGATTAAGACATCGATAGTATTTGGAAAAATCAAAACATATTATAAACGTTTTGGAATTTTTGATTTTACTCTGCTAAGTTCATCGAGCATATCGAGTTTCGAATATGATTATGAATTTAAAAATATATTATAGTATTTTGATGATAGGAATTTGAAGAGCACATGTTTACATTACATGATAAATAATTACGGATCGAGTGTTAGTTTTCACGGCGCAACGTATAGACAAAAATATTGTTCATAACTCGTAGGTATGATTTATTTTAACCTTGATAGCCAAAAAACGGTAATTTAATAATTAACTGGTTTAGCATAGTTATGAGTGAAAAATCACGTTTCATAACAAACTAATATTCTTACTGTTTAATTATGTCGACATATACGCGCGTATTCAAGTTGAATTTAATGGTGAAATGCATTAAACGAACACAATGTCTAAAACGTTATGTGTCATTTGGCAGTAATATATACAAAAGTGTGTTTTTTTTTTTTTATTGGTCATTTACAACTTCGGCAGCAGTGGCCATTAGTTATTTTAATTTTTTTAACATTACATTTATTTACATATTTAAATTTGATTGTAGATGTTGATTTGCTTGAGGAAGTTCATTAAATTTGTATTAAGATGTTGATTGTTTCCGTTATTCTAACCGCTAAGACCTAGCCCTCTAAATAACAAAACTCTTTTTCCTCTGTCCTACTGTACGACTTGAACTACCCCATTTCCGTGTGCCAGGCAAAGCACGTTACAGAATTCATCGTCGTCTTCGTTATCGTCTCATCGTCTAATCGTGATGCGGTCGTCTGAGGTCGTTGAGGTGTGCGCTGGGTCACGGATCACCCCTCAACACGGCGCTCACGCGTTTTGTGCTGCGGTTAGCAAAATATAAATTATCGCTCAAATACTATAGTTATAGCTTCAATAATAATGGCTCGGAAATTATGAGAAAAATCTAAAAAAAACTAAAAATAATTTGGCCCATTTTGAAAAATCCAACCAAAAAAGAAACTTTTTTCATTTTTACTCCATTTATCTATTCAGTGGTTTAATTAAAAAAAAAAGTAAGGTAATAAATATTTCATTTTTTGTATAACAGAGCAAGTATACTAAAAAACCCGACTAAGAAATAACGTTATCAATTTTTATCCCTTTTCTGTTCTTAACGGCCATCTTCTTCCTATAAGCTACCTGCCTAATTTCAGCTTCATAGGCCAAAAAGTTTTTGAGATTTCATGGTTAATCAGTAACAATAATACCATTAGTAATTATTATAAACTGTCACAAATTTTCGACTTATCTGGCTCAAGTTCTTTATCAGTAACCTAAGCTACATATTAATTTTCATATTGATCAATTCTGACAATTTCTCTAATAAAATGCTAAAAGTTTATATAAATAAATATGCTCCAAACTTTTATGAATGTTATTAAATTGAAATGGACTGTTCTTGTTTGATATGCTTGATACAATTAGTGCATTTAAAATGTTCAAATAAATCACGATTAAACTAATCACAACTGCTTCGAAAGTAACACAGTCCGTTCTGCACAATAACGCATAATATCCATGTGTATAAAAATTATAGTTCTTTTTTAATCCAGTATTTGTAACACATGAAAATAATAGTTCAGGTGAGTGTGTATATTGTTTAATATTAAAGCATTTACTTCCACGTGCTTTGACATGAAATTTCCGAACACATTTTGACTTCCGGCTGACCATAATAAAGGAAAAATCACGCATGTTACTTAATCATAACGTTTGTATTACTGTTTATTTAATTAAGTCATTACAGTGCTCGTCGGAGTAATGAATGGTATTATCGTATAGTCTTCTTATTTCTTCGAGATCCATAAATCTTTGTTAAATCTGCTAATGATGAATATTCCAAAGATCTTGATACATGACCAGCAGAAAAGCGATATCAACCCTAGATATACTGGTGCAGAGTCGAATGACCATCCTTTGACAGTTATTGCGACAAAAGCTCTGATCGGCGCATTCATCGGCAAGAAAGGACCAATCGTTCTTAACAGGTAATGTGAACCTTCCATTGGCCAAACCAATCCTGTTTGTCAAGAATACAAAAAGATAAATATTTGGTAACATAATAGGTAAGAAAGTATTTGTATCACCATCTTATTTTATTATGTCAGTGTTTTTTTTTTTTTTTTACATATTATTATTAATTTATTTAAGACAATATGACAATGAAAAGTAGTTTTTTCGTTGAGTTTTAAAAATATATTATTCCGAAGAAACTATTCTTATACCATATGTACTTAAAAATTCTATACTCCATGATTTCAACAAAGCATAACCATAACGACACTTTAAAAGCTCTCTAAAACAGATCTCCTAAAATACGGAATCAGGTAAAATCGGCGATTCCGTCCCAGAGTGGTTTTACTCTAATAAACACATTAAACAAAATTATTATAATCGATAAAAAGTCATGTAGTTTCACTAGAACAATTGTGACACGAGTATAGATTGTTTTCACTTTTCCTTTCTACTTGAATGTTACACACATCGTTTGAACGACTGACGGTTATTCTTAATGTTTCTCAAAATGTTTGATTATCGTTTTTGCGTGTTTTCTGATATACAAAAATACACGTTAATCAAACCGTTTATCAAATGAATATCAGCATTTATGAGAATATATTGAGTGTAATGGCTTCGCCACGTACAGAAAATATACCTTTTTTTTTTTTTTTTTAATAGTTAACGTGTTTAACAATTTTCGCGGAAACACATTTTATCATTTTCATGTAAAGTAAAAAAAAAAAAACTAAAATTAATGGCCTGCTCACTAAGCCGTAAGACTTTCCCAGTAACGAAATAAACACGAAAACACATTTGTACAATCATTGTGTAAGCACGCCATACGCAGATGTATAGACTTACCGGCTGTAAGACAGAACGCGACTTTAATAGCACCTCCTACGTACATCGCGTTCATGAAATTTTCACACAAAGCAGCAATCAGGAACGCTGTGAAAATAAAAATAAGTACATTTTAGTGATTCTCACATTGGGTTTCATCAAAAAATAAAAACGATAGTTCTCGAATCCACACTAAATACTAGAAACAAGTAGTGTATTTCGTACATCTCATCGTGTTTATATATTCGTCAACGCTGATAACGGTATTTGCGACAATGCCTACCCACTATTACGATAGAATTTTACCGGTAAGTTTCCGAGATCGTCGGATCTTACGAGACTCACCCAGCAACATTCCTTCCATTCCGATGAAGAGAAGTATCGTCATCGCGGGCAAGTGTTGGCCGACGTAAGGATTGTCAAAGTACACGTACATCACGTACATCGATATCGCGGTCTGGACGACGTGTATAACCAATTGAATAATGACCGTAGCCACTATTACTTCGGAAAATCGAATACCTGTAAAACGGTGTAGAGTTAAAATCAAGTTTAACGTTTTTCCCCGGTTAATATAGCGTGTCAATGTGATTTTTTCAATAGAATAATCAATGTCGTATCTAGGAAATTTGACGCCGGGGGCCCAAGAAATCACAACGCTCTGAAGTAGATGGTTCGGGGTGTGCGGGGTTAAGAATAAATATAAAACGGATTACTGTACGTCAATGACGTGTTGGCATCGACGTTCAACGTTTTAAATAACAAATGAGTGATGGAATGACTGTGTAATAATTCGTTTTTTTTTTTTTTTTTGAAAAATTTTATAATTTTTACTTACAGATTTTATGTTCATGAGCCGTGACTTTTCATTCTAACAGCGCCCGGGGAATGGGATACCCACTTTCTCCCCTCCCACTAGATCTGGCACATAGTATATCAATATCCGTGCATCATTTGTCCGAATCAAGACGACCGAGGTGTTAAGTCAACATTTTACACGAGCACGGACGTAACGAGTTTCTGCGATTTCGTTCGCGTTCATCAACAGTTGATCGTGGTGATATTGTTTAGTGATTTTCCAATTTTTTTAAATCCGGTGACGTCGACGCGTCGTCACGCAAATACGCGTTCATGGTTTTCGCGCGGGGACACATAATAATCTGACGGGTCGTTCACCGCGGTCGTATGTTACTCGAACCGACGTCGTGATGTCGTGAGGAAAATTTAACATAATATTATTATAGAACGCATAAAACTCACCGGAAACCATCATCCTCTCCATCATTCCTTCTTCTTTCTCCGTCAAAACCAGACCCAACGTGCACAAGGCCGGGAAAAAGTAACACAACCTGTTGAAAACATAACAAGCCGTGTGATCAAGTCGTTAAACGATATAAATTGTGAAAATTGTGAATAGAATCAATCGTTTTTGCAAACACGCTCTACGTGAGCGCTCCGGCTACATTGGACGGGCGTCTACGACGACCGAGACGCCGCTGTTATTTTATAACTACGCTCGTTTGTCCGTACTAGTCTTTTATTTAGATTTTATGACTTTGTTTGACGTTTAATACGAACATTTAAATATGAAAGTATAGTTTATTTTATTTTATCTGTCACAATATCGTAATTCTTATCCGCCTTCATGTGGATCGCTGGCGATTACGTCTTTTCGATATCTCTCTCTTTGATCGCTTTGATCTCTTGGATCACTTTGATCTCTTTGATGATCTCTATGATCTTCCACACGTACAATCGTATCTCGGCAGTTTTAAGCCGGCACTGCCTCCACGCACCCTCTTTTCGCCATCCTCGTCACACCACGCAAACTACGTTCACCGATCGATCTCAATTATTGTCATCAATCCGTCGACGTCAAGTCGACTTCGCTCACTACCGCGACATCGTTGCGCGTGACGAATCGACGTAACCACGGTTTCATATTGTCGATTGTTCGTGAGCTTCGCATTACGTACGAGACATTACGATCTAGCGGAGGGTGTAATCGGTTAATCGCAAAAGGCCGAATTCGAACAGAAAATTAAAAACGGATAATTATAATTACAAAATACAAACTATCATAATTATTATTTTGTTCATAAAGCGTAGCAATAAGTTACTAATTGCAATTATTTAATAGATTTTATCATTAACTTCATATTTATAACATAACATTTTTAAATTCCTGTAAGTTATAACGATATGTTTGATTCACTATTAAAAATCGAGCGAATTGTTTATAATATTTATTTACGATAACAATGTAATATAGACAAATCATGCTTAATATTCCACTTATGCCGGTAAACATTTTTAGATTGAAATTATAATAATATAATCTAATATTGTTCAATGTCATAAGTCGCTATGAGGATTTTTTGTCCATAACAATTAATAAACGCATTGCACATGATTATTGTAGAACGCATAATATATTATAATTAATAGGTTTTTTGATCGATTTGAATGAATTTTTGTACTCCATATAAATTACGTTTTTTTTTTGTAATTGTTTATCATAAATACTAAACGTACGTAAAAAGAGTTGCGCGTGAATATCTTATCAATTATCATACTCACAGACATAAAGTAGACGATGAAGAATAGAATACGAAACTCGTGGGTGGCGATCCATATACAGGTTCTTGAAACTAAACGGGAAAAAAAAATCAAAGTATAATTATTGTGTTAGGTATTGATTTCGAATAATTTGAAAAATACTCACCGATATCGGAGGCGTGCCCACTTTAGCGCTGATATTACATTGTGCCAACGATTCGGACAAGTATTCGAGCATACCGGAAAAAATTTTGGATTTGATGATGTTTCCAATGAATTGATCTACAAGAATAATGAAACAAATATGACCACAAGTAAAATATTTCGCTCCTCTTAATTTTTTTCAATTGATTGCGGATTCATTTCATGAAATACCAAAGTTTATACCCCACTAACCGTGCATAAAATCGGTTTTACATGTATTATTTATAACTTTAAACATTCATCTACTCTTTAAAATGTCTTTTAAACATAAATATCATAAAACTGTTTCATTTTTCGGTTTGATAGTAGTATTCGTTTTAAATTCATTAATACATTGTTTTATTTCGTTTTACTGAGGTATTATAACTCTTCGTCGTCAGTAATAACTTAATAAGTGCTTTCGACCCGTTCATTATTAAGGTCTGTAGTTTACAAATTGTATTTGTATTCTTTTACATTCTTTAAAATCACTTACTAGACAAATCTAACGAAGCCTGTATTATACTTGACTCCACGTGCTCTTTTGAAGTTTTAGCAAGATTCGTATAACGTATAGCCATGGATCTGGTATAATTCTCCGGGAAATATAACACACCCCACACGTCGTTTTGACTAACAGCCTTCATAGCAGAATCGATATCATCGTAAGGTAGCTGTGGATAAATTGATAAACTTCATCAGTAATACAATCCGTATAATATTATAAACGTAACTTCGGTAAACTAATACCAACTCGACCCCTTTATTCTATTACACATATTTTTAACGTCAATCTATTCATTTTTGTTTTTTAACATGAGCATAATAATAACAAAAACAAACTATAATATACATTTTTATTCATTAAATACATATTATGTCTATCATTAGAAAAAAGTAGATATTTTTAAAATAGAAAAATGATTTTTCATTTCTTTAAAATTCAATAAACCCGTCTCCGTAACCGTGACCAAAGAGCAAGAATATCCACGGCACGAAGACGAGGTTTTCAGTTAAGGAACATTTGGATGAGTAAATTTGTAGAGTGAAGTAGCTGCAAGGCAACTTTTCTAAAATGTTCTATCCTATGCGAATAAATGTTTTATAGACAGTTCAATGTCATGAACAATTAATAATTTAAATAATAATTTTGAATTAAAGTAATTCATAATTTTTTAGAAAAAAAATGTTTTGTTTATGTTATTTTCTGAATTACTCAAATCATATATTATTGGTATAGCTACATAGCATGGATGAAATAATGTGTATTTTTTCTTTTTTTGGTAGGAATATTGATGCTAAAGTATTTTTAGAAGTTTTTTCTCATTTTTAAAACCGGCAACATATACCGAGGAAAGGGTGCCGCGTCAAATGAATACTTCGAAAATCACCGGGTTTGTATAGGGACGTTAAACACGTTTGTATATTAAATCAAAGAACCGATAAAACGAAACACAAGCGTTTATAAAAAACAACGGAAGAAATAAATCACTTACAATATTCAGAGACTTCGGTAAACTAATACCAACTCGACCCTTTTATTCTATTACACATATTTTTAACGTCAATCTATTCATTTTTGTTTTTAAACATGAGAATAATAATACAAAAAAAATCATCGTCAACTTTCCATAAACATTTTGAGACCAGCTTAATTGACCGTTTAAATAAATAATTATTGAACTACAGATGTATAATAAACAAATTACAATACATTTTTATTCGTTATATACATATTATGTCTATCAATAGAAAAAAGTTGATATTTTTAAAATAGAAAAATGGTTTTTCATTTCTTTAAAATTCAATAAACCTGTCTCCGTAACCGTGACCAAGGAGCAAGAATATCCACGGCACGAAGACGAGGTTTTTAGTTAAGGAACATTTGGATGAGTAAATTTGTAGAGTGAAGTAGCTGCAAAGCAACTTTTCTAAAATGTCCTATCCTACGTGAATAAATGTTTTATAGACAGTTCAATCTCATGGACAATTAAACTTTGAAATTCATAATTATTTAGAACAAAAATGTTTTGTTTATGTTATTTTCTGAATTACTCAAATCATATATTATTGGTATAGCTTCATACCACAACACAAATACATAGCTACATAGCGTAGTTAAAATAATGTGTATTTGTTCTTTTTTGTGTAGGAATATTCATGCTCAAGTATTTTTAGAAATTTTTTTCTAAGAACATTTCAAAACCTTGTTTTAAACCAAATATGAAGATTTAATATAATCTGACTCATATATCGAACAAACAAAAATGAAATAAACGCAAAAATCTTAATTTAGTGTTTTCATATTCCAGTATTATACTCGTATACTATAAAAACTAGATTTTAGACAAACATTGTTAATAAAACATGAATTAACGATTATTTTCAATAAAACTCTTATAAAATTTATAATTATTTGTCCGGTAAATAATTTCTTTCACCGATAAATTCACCACATTTCTTCGTATTTATGGTCAATTTTCATAATGATTAACTCAATATATTATTTTTACGCAAATTTAGATTTGCAATAACGGATAAAAAATTCCATGTATGAATTATGTTATTTTTTTTCCTTTAAATTGGTGATTTTGTGTTATAATATCTAAAACTTTTATTTGAGCTACTTTATAATTAGTCTCAAATAAATTTAATTCATATTGATCGGTAACCATAGTTTTTTTTCTCGTGACGATCGAGTGGAGCATTTTCTAATATTGTTATTAAATTGACGAGGTTTAATCTTGTTATTATTCCAAAATTTTTTCACTGGTGACTTGAAAATTATACAATTTGAATATCGTGAGATTTTTAATTTTTTCTAAAACTTAGATAGTTAATACTAAAATTATCACTTGAGGTTCACTCAGAATCGTTTTCAAAAAAAAAAAAAAAAAAAAAAACGGTTTATCATCGATTTCAAATTCAGAATAATATCACACAGCAAGTTTCGTTAACCAATCATAAAAATGGCTAATCTAAGGTTCTCTTGACCGAAAACAATATTATCTTATGCAAGGACTAAAGGAGCAAAGGACAAACTTCCCCATCCTCGCCATATTGTGACTAGTTTTTTTTTTTTAAATTGAAATCAACTAAAATTAATAATTCGAAAATCACCCGGTTTGTATAGGGCCGTTAAACACATTTTTATATTACATCAAAGCAACGTTAAAACGAAACATAAGCGTTTATAAAAAACAACGGAAGAAATAAATCACTTACAATATTCAGAGACTTAGATCGCATTCGTTCGATATACGCACAGCTCATAATCATATCTTGTGGTCTATCAAGAAAACATCCGCTGTAATAATCTAGTCCACAATTTTCGATATGGTTTTGTTGCAGTTCATTATTCACAACTGCGATGTTAAGTCCTTCAGGGTCACGACCGATGGCTTTATTAAAACAATATGAGATAATCAAAGGGAGAAGAATCAGTATAGCCGAATATCTGAAAATTTTTATGAGAATTAAATCACTGCCTATGAATGTATTTATTGTGTATCATACCAGCCTAATTTTTATTAGAAAAAAATCATAAATGTCATTAATTTGAAAAGTTATTGATATTGCATAAATGTGATAAGATAACATCACTGAACATAGGTACGTAAACAATTTGATTATTCAAATGTTAGAAATACTTTAACAGCTTTTACACTATATAAAGTATTATCGATATTATTATATTGTATTTGTAGATTAAAAACAACAAATGAATGTATACATTTATATTTTATTCAATATATTACATAGGTATGTCTTTATACATGAAACGTTTTTTGGAATTTCTATAAAGGAAATTTAGATTTATATGAGCAGTATCCCGCTATGTTCGAGTCAATAAAATAACATGTTTTTATATAAATGTACGATTTATTTGTTCAAATTGATAAATGATAAGTATTTTGAATGACCTCGTACAAATTTATTGTTCGTATTCATTTTATATCATTTATTAGTACTTACGATTTTTGTTGTTTAAATAAACACAAATTTTTGTATAAAAGACATTCGATTCTGTTTTTTTGTAGAAAAACTTCTTTAAAATTTAATTTGGTTTTTGATTTTTCGTAGTGTATTGTTTGAAGTGATTCATCGAACTATCAACATGTATATAATATGATACCGTTAGTATATTTCAGTTGGTTTATTTTTTCCTAACAGTTATTTTATCAAACTTCATGCACCTGGTTGTCGAGCAGTGTTTTTTGTTTTTTACTCAACATCAAAAATGCATCTTCTAGAGTAGTGGTATTACAATGTGACATTAAAGTTTCTGGTGATTCTTGAGCTACCAAAACGCCATTTCTCATCATTCCAATCTAAAAACAACGATATATTGAAATATAAAACAAGCAAATAACAGTTTCTATCTCACGAACTCACCGTATGTGCTTGTCTTGCTTCTTCGATGTAATGCGTTGTGATGATAATCGTCTTCCCTTCATCGGCTAATTTTCCCAAATAGTTCCAAATACTGAAAATAACGTGTCACGTTGAGATCTTAGTAATCATATAAGTTGTCAAATATTCAACGAGTATATTATAGTGGCAATAGTATACTTATGGCTTAAAATCGGATCCAAACCGACTGTGGGTTCGTCTAGGATTAAAATGTTTGGATTGTGCAAGAGGGCAATACCCAATGAGACCCTCCTCTGCTGTCCACCACTGGAAAATATAAAAATAAAATATCATGTAAAAATAATTTTTATCGATATCCAGTATCGATTTCACATTGCAAAACGATTTGTATTACTAATGTGTTCCCGAGGAATTATTGTGCCACAAAATATTGAAAAAAATAACTTGAAGGAAGACACGTGAGAATTTTCGTTAAAAATATTAATCATAAAATGATTGATATTTAATCATATTTAATGGTATTGACATTTTATCCGAAAATTGAAACTAATAATACAAATTAAAGAATTGTAAGAATTTATTTTATAACATTTCGTCATAAACTTTGGATGAAAACTAACTATTCCGTACATTAATATTGCATCTTGGGTAATTCCACGTACCTATTATTTCGTTATATTTATTTTATTATATTTTTAATAAGTTTTTATGGTACGTTTCACGGGTCTAGAAAATATGTTGAACCGATTACAAATTTACAGAAATTTCATTTGAACAAATGAATAATTTTTCAATTTATCAGAATAATTTGTTTTAACCAATACAACGGATAATTTAATCATTAGGATTTTTTTTTTTTAGAGATGAAATTAACGATAAATAATTTTGTAAGTTTGATTTCTAATGTATTGGAACTCGGAAACTCGTTTGACGTTTGTCAAAAATATTATAGAAAAAAAATAAATATATGGATGAGACAAATTAAATCATTAAATATTTTCAATTAAATACCGAAATTATACAATTATTATTAATTACCGTTTGGTTACTCGTTTAATATAATTTACTTTTGACTGTACAATGGGTAAATCAATATCAATTTTATTTTCAATCAAACAATTAAAATATATACATATTTCATAAAACATTGAAGGAAGTAAAATATCTTAATTACTAGTGTGTGAAAAAAATCACATTTTCAACTCGTAACTAATTATAAAAAATCATATATAATACTGGAAATAAGTATGTTTATTACTATAATGACCTGGTGATAAGTTCGAAACACAATTAATTTTTCATAAATATTCGTTTCACATATTTATTTTATATCTGTATCGATGAATAATTTTACCTTAGGGAATCAATTAATCGTTCACTATATGGTAGTTCCAACAGTACTAACAGTTCTTCGACCCTTTTTAAAATCTTTCCAACATCAATGTTAAACATTCGTCCATAGAATTTGAACGTTTGCATCATAGTTAAGTTTTTATGTAAATTCAAACGCTGAAAAGTCATGCATAACATGAATAACATGTCATTATGTTACTACCTATGTATTGTAGGTGTAAATATTTACAGTGTGATAAACATAAAACTTTATAAAATAACGGTCAGATATAATATTATTCTTACTTGTGGCATATATCCGATGTCTTCTCTTTTTGACGCTTTAACCACCATGTCTCCAGAGTCTAATTTAGTTTTTCCGACAATAACACTTAAAAGTGTTGTTTTACCACAGCCGCTAGGGCCCAAAAGCCCATATCTGAAAACAAAATTTGAACAGTAAATTAATTTTTTTTTTTTTTTTAACTCATTCAGTGTATTGTTGTATATTTTATAGGTTGGTACTGATTATTATAATATTCATTGATTTCGACATTATGATTCTAATTCTTATAACTGCTGTCATTCTGAAAATATTGCTTCCGTGTTATATAGAAACATCCTAGTAACATTAAAAAAAGCATGAATTTTATATTTCAAAAAGCATTGCTCAGATGTTGCATACTAGTTATTATTTAACATGAATACAAATTTCTTTTAACAAAATGCAACAAATAAATATAGCTTGCCAAGATTCGATCGATTGTTTACCGACTTGACACTTCAAATAAACCCATAACCTACCTACGCGCTTACAGACCTAACTAACTAACAGATGATTATTGATAACGAATTGAAAGCTATTAAATATCAATTTTAAGTTAGTAGAGTGAATACCTATCAACCGCTGATATAGAATTATGGATTTTCGGGACAAGTTGGTACCCCAATCTCATGGACTATGGCTGCAATTTTTTAATGGATCCTGATTTAAATTGTATCGTACTGAAATCGATTAAAAATTCGCAAATATTGTATTATATTCACATGCATAACTATTTGTAGCATTAGTATTTTGTTTTCATAAAACTCCAGAACATAGGTAGCTTATCAAAAACGAAATTCAATTCATAGACCACAGAGGTCAAGTACAAACACATTATTGCATTTCCTTAGGATTTTCTTGAATAAATGTATATAATATGCAATCTAGGTTTTTAATGCATCACTGAAAAATAATGTCATAAATCAAGAATTTGGTAATTTGAAATATATTAAAAATATAAAGACATGCATTTTTTTATAAGCATTTAAAGTTCAAATTTTGACAATACAGTTATATAAAAATTGTTGATAAAAGTATACAATTTTTAAATGAACTGTATTGATTAGTTCAGTGGTCTTCAACCTTTTTGGACTCACGACTCACTTTTTTAGACCTACATTTTTCGCGACCCAAAACTTTTGTAAAAAAGCTTAAACTGCTTAATGATTTGCATTAGTGCTATTAAAACTGAGTAAATAAAAATTACATTTTAGTAGGTAGAGTATTTAATTATGATTAATGAGTGTATAGAATTCATGTGAAAATATGAAATAAATTAAAAATATTATACAAAAAATTTAATGTGAACTTTGTCCTTGATTGTTTTCACATAATATTTTCCACTTTGGCTCAATTTGACTAAGCGCGATCCATAAATCAGCTTCAGTTTGAAGCCGATTTCTTTTAGACGTTTTCAAAATTGCCATAGTAGAAAACGCCTTTTCGCATAAATAAGTGGTCGGAAATTTTAATAAAATTGAGTTTGCTTTAGTTGCTAATTCTGAGTAATTTCCCATGCATAAACGTCCCCATAAATTTTCTAATGAAGTTTCATAAAACATTTGTTTCAATTTATTATCATACGATAGCTCGATCAATTAGATTTTCAATGTCAGTAGACATATTTACTATCATTATATCTACTGCAAATGGTTGTTCAATCCACTTTTAATTTACTCGAATATCCTCAGGTAAATATTAGTTAAATAATTTTTCTAAGTTTGTTAAATGTTCGTTGACTACTTTAGAAATGTCTTCAAGCTTGATTGAATCTTACGTCGAAAACAATGTTAATTCCAAAATAGTAATTTTTGGACTTGACGCTTTTTGAATATACGGTGACGATACTATATTGTTGAGTGGTTCTTAGAAAAAAAAACTGAAAGCATACTTAAGCACACAATATGTACTAACTAGATCAATTAACACTTAAATTTTTCACTTATAAATTATGTCTTACACAAATAAAAAAATGTTACATTGCTTTAGATTCTGAGTAGAGCAAATAATGTATTGGTTTTGTAATGTCAAAAATCGTTATAAGGTTTTTTTATTAATATGCGTTTAAAGTATAGGGTTTGGCGAAAATTATTAATTTCACGCAAATTAGCGATTTTTTTTTTTTTTTTTACTCGAAACTGGAAAACCGTATCGATTGTGTATCATAAGATTTTTCATTTTTTTTTTTTTTAACTTAGCTATAGTTGCCACTAAATGAGTTTCGCTCAGAATCGTTTCGTGGAAACAATGATTTAGCATCGTTTCAAAATTTTAAAATTGTACCGTACTACACGTAACGTTGGCCGACCTTTTAAAAGCGACTCGTCTACGGTTCACTACGCCCAACGCCGTTATGCTGTCTGGGCACCGAAGAGTAGTCTACGTGGGACGAAGTGCGTCCGGATTGTTTTTCCGTCGAATCTCTTTCGACAAAATATTGACACGCGTCCACGGTTTTCTCGTTACTGTCGCGTTACGTACCTTGAGATCCCGCCGCGTAAAACACTTGAAATCCGGACCGCCGAACGACGCACACCTGTCGTCGTATACGCGTATGAGCACGCAAAAATCACTTACATTTTTCCCTTGGGCACGGTCATGTTCAGACCCTTGAGCACGGCGTGCCTCCGGTCGTACGCCTTCACCGCGCCCCTTATCGAGACGGCCACGTTGTCGCCCGACTGCCACGATCGGGTGGCGGCCGTCAAACCGCGATCCTCCATGCCCTCTGTGGAGGTAGCCGTGGAGATGTTCGTCGTCCAAGTCGCCCGAGTCGGGTCGTGGCGAAATCGTCACGCGTCGTACGGGAGGGCCCTCGGGAACGTGAGAACTCCGCGGGTGACGGAGCGATCCGGGCGGGCACAACGTCGGCGTCGTATTGTCCCGGGCTCGTGTGTGCAGTTCGCGGAGTCTGACGCTAACGGCTAAGGACGGAGGGGGAAACACGTATTTGTACGCCCGGTAGTTTTAGACGTTCCTTGCAAACGTTTAAACGATTGTCGAACAACAGTGTAATTTTGCACAGTATTTTATCAGTATTACATCAAACGTTTATTGAGAATAATTAATATTATGCAGTTATTCACATAGTATGAATTAATTTTAATAGGAACACAATAATAACATGATTAAATTGTATGATTTGTCGATTGTTAATATTGAAATACGGTAAAAATAATACAAAAATTATCGGTAGAATTATTATCAAGGAATAAAAACAATGTAACACCAAGTGGTTAATAGTTACGATTGGATTTGTAAATACTCCAGTCTATTTATTCGATAATTATTTATTATGTTCTTTCGACATTATAATATTATTATCTTAATCGATTAAAAATTCTAAACTTCGGTACAAAACGCATCATTTAAACGTGATCTAACAACACCGTGTGATATGGATAGAACTCTCAGTCAGTACAAATCAATTATTCTTCGTTTCGATCGTCGGTTGTTCGTGATTATTTTGCAAAATTGAAACTACATATTATTATTGCATGCAACAAAAACTTACATCCAATGTAATCATAACAAATTATATAAAATAATAATTCTATATAAATAATAATTGTGATGATTAATAACTTATTAGTTTATGATTATTCTGTATAAATTTAATGTAATGTAATGCAAAGTAAAATTAGACAAAAAAATGGTTTCAATATATCTTTAAGCATATATTGGTAAGTAAAATGAATATTTTACAATTTTTTCATTGCCTACAAACCCTAGCCATATATTCATGAAAAACAAAAAGTACGTAAATCGCATTATGGGGTAGGTATTCTTTGGTCCTCAGACAAGATAATGGTGAAGGACGTAATGCGTTTTAAAGAAACGATAAATCATTTATTTAGTGAAACGATTCTTAGCGAAACTTCAGAATAATTGGGTTTTTAAAAAACATCATTTTAATATACAACACGAGTATAATATGTTATACATGGTGCCCCGCAGACACAGAGTGATACCTCCCATCTTAATAGATAAAGTCCTATTCCGTTTTTATTTTATTATATATAATATATATTATATATATTTTTTTTTTTATTATTATTTTTTTTTTCATATATATTTATATAAATGTTTCAGTAATTTTAAATTTAAATGAATTATTTTTCATTTTAATCTTTTTGTGTTGACCAAAAACGATTTTTCTAGAAACTAAAAATATTCAATTCCATAAAAATCGCAAAATAATTTATATAAACACTTTAAAAATAAAATATTTAGCCACGATTTTTGAATTTTTTTCAATGACATCATTTAAGTATATGAGTAAGGTCATAATATATTTTATCAGTACTTTTTATCAAATATTTAAAATATTATTATAGGTAAACTTTAAGAAAACAAGGTATATTCAAAATTCTATTTTTAGCCCAAAAGTTGTCTATTTTTTTTTTACCTATGTATAATTGTTCCGTTAATATATGTTAAAAATATATTGTGTCTAGTAACAATAATTTCCTAGTTATGAATAAATACCTAAAGTTGATTTCATAAAAATATTGTTTACGGAATATGTAATACATTTTACTAAAATTTTCAGCAGTTTTCCCTCATTTCTGGAAATATTATTTAAAATAATTCCCTCTTTAAAATACAGCCTACGTGCTATTTCCAATCTACGGTGAAGCTGGATTAATCTGGGACCATTCTATCTATAAAAAAAGTGTTTACAGAAAAAAATATAAAACGAAATTTACATCATTGTAAAACCAGTTTGATCGATTGCTTCACTCAGAATCTTAAACGTATGGAAAATATGTACTTAATGAAAGAAATCATCAAGTATACCTATAACTTAATTTCATATAAATACGAGTAGTAAATAACTTTTAGAATGTTGTGAATTACAAGATCGAATTTAATTTAAAAGTACCATCAGAGTAAAAAAAAAAACAGTTGTTTAAAATATGAATTACTATGTGTGATTTAAAAACAATGTCAGTCGTATTTAATTGATGTTATTTTTAATTTTTATTTGGACCTTGTTTTCACGAACTTCGTACATTTCTTATAAATATTTTGATTATATACCTCCAAGTAATATTGCAACCGGGAATTAATATACACCGTTTTAGAATTTCAATAATTGTACCATATTATTATTGCGTTTTAAGATAACCTTCAGTAATCTGATCACTTGTAAAAAATGTCTTAAACACATTCATCTTTCTAAATAGGACGATAATAAGAAATAATATATGCACTAAAATTTCAAAGAGGAAAAACAACGAAGAACAAGTGTTCACTCTCCGAGTTCTATGTTAACGTTATTTATATTATTTCGATTCATATACGCAGTACGTATCATGCATATATAATGAGAAATTCGTAAAATGACTATAATATGGTCTAGACTATAGTCTATAAATTATAATCAATGCTGAAATTATACCGATTTTTAGTGTGGATACTGTGCTTCATTGTATTTTCTCGCCGAAAATGACTTGTTTTTTATTCTACAATATCTCTCTTATCTTCCTCGACCAAATTAGTTCTAACTTATATATTATCCAAAAATTTTAATTATGAATGAATGAACATCCTGACGTCTTCCACCGAATCAAATTTCTCACGTCGATTTCGTAAATTTTTAATGGTATAGTGAATACGTATAAGTGTGTGCATAAATAATTAGGAAGAAAATCAACATTATATTTTCTGAATCGAGTTATTCATTGCCAATTTTCGTTTTGAATTATTTTCTCAAGATAATTTTTGAAAATGATTATATCACTGACGATTTATTATTGTGTATTTTAAATTAATTATCTTTATAAGTGACATAAATAATTAATTTAGGATATTTTTAGAAATTAACGGTACTAATTTACACTCGCCGTTACTAATTTATTAGTTATTACAGTTGCCAAAGTAATTTTTGTTTTGTCATTTTATTTTTACACTTCAGTAAAAAAAAAAAAAAAAGCAATAAACCAATATTTCACCAATTTATAGACTCGAGCTTTAACTCAAAATGAAATATAAGTATATCCATGACCTTAACTCAAAAAACCAACATTATTATTATGCACAGAACTACATCGTAAATTATTTAAATGTGATGAAAAATCTCAACTCACTGGTTAGTGCAATCATGTTTATGGTAATTTTATTATTAATTTCCTTTGTATATTTTTTAAATAGACAAATAGCTACTATCTCAATGGAAATATCGGCTACAACTCGTTTGAAAACAAAAAAATAAAAAATACAGCTCGATCGCAAGCATACATATTTTAACGACTCGTGATTAAAACTATAAAAGTATAAAAATATAATGAGTTGGTACGCACTGGTGCAACAAAGTACATATAATGCTCCCGATCATACATAGGCTATAATATATACCTTAGGCCGCGCGTACATTGGAGAGCGTTGTGCGTTGAGCGTCGAACGTCGAAGGTGCGCACAATTCACAATACTTTCAAGTGGTGTTGTTCATTTGATATCTAGAACATGAATATTTTTATATACTCATAATTTCAGAGTGCACCATGTCGTTCATTACGGTAGATCGTCTTATGGTTCTTTTAGACAATCCTATTCTTATTGTTGGAAAACAAAAGGGTTGGAGTTCACCCCATCAATCGTCACAGGAAAATATACGGAGAGTTCCATCAGTTTGAACTTCTGAAATTAAAATTTCCCTCGTGCTGTCTTCAAAAGAACGTCTTTTCGGCATATTTTTGGCAACGGAATATTCTAATAAATAATGTATAAAATAATGTTTTACTTTAGAATATATGTATGTATATATATATATATATATATTGTATACCTATACAGTTTACCGATATTTACTTATTTTTAGTTATTTAAATCTAATTAACCGTAGACACTTACCTATCTACTACACCACTACTAGACTGTTAGGCCGCGCGTACATTGGAGAGCGTTGTGCGTTGAGCGTCAAGCGTCGAGCGCCAAGCGTTGAGCGTCGAGCGTCGAATGTGCGCACAATGCACAATATTTTCGAGCGGCGTGTTGTTCATTTGATATCTAGAACATGAACATTTTTATGTACTCATAATTTATTAAACCCGACACGGCGATACGAACTATAGAGCATGCAAGTATACGAGATCATTAGTTATCATACATTTTCCTGGAATAATTATTCTAATATGTTCGCATGATATCTACCTATACTTCCAGCTACGTATACCTATATAATTTAACTATATTTAAGTTATATAAATCTATTTAGGCCTAGAAACCTATCTACTACACCACAGACCATTATTAAACTGTTTGCGCCCGCCAAATATATGAGCGTCGAGCGTCAAAATTCGAACATGTTTGATTTGTGACGCGCCGCGCCGCTGACGCTCGAAGACGACGCTCGACGCTCGCAGTCAATGTACGCACTCTGATTTAAATTATATGGGCTTAAAATTTTTGGGCGACGCGACGCTCGACGTTCGACGCTCAACGCTCTCCAATGTACGCGCGGCCTTAGCGTCCGCCAAATATATGAGCGTCGAGCGTCAAAATTCGAACATGTTTGATTTGTGACGCGCCGCGTCGCTGACGCTCGAAAACGACGCTCGACGCTCGTAGTCAATGTGCGCACTCTGATTTAAATAATATGGGCTTGAAATTTTTGCGTGACGCGACGCTCGACGCTCAACGCTCTCCAATGTGCGCGCGGCCTTATAGCCACGGAAAAAAATTTCAAATAATGTATACATGCAAAAACATAATATCCCGTGAGTGTTTTTCTTCTCGATCCAACATTCCGCGTTCCAAAAACATAAAAACTCACGACGTCCACATTGCAGTTTTCACGCTATTTATGGGCCTGCGACTATTCAACTCTACACAGTCGCTGACGTGTGTGACTGTACTAAAAATACGTAAAATAATGTCAACACAAATCGGTTTTCATAACAAGACAAATTCATATAACTGTAAAAATATATTCGATAATTTGTAGTAATGAATCTACGACTGAGATTTAATTTATCTCGGGAACGTCAAAATTAAAAATATAAATTGCGTAATAAGTGTTCGTTGTGTGCAAGCAAGTCGACCACGTTCGGATTAACGTCGGCTGTTTTGCGCAAACGAGTCACCGTTTTCCTCGTAAACAATTTTGAATATGCACAATGATGAGTTACACCGGAATTCCGTGAATAGATGCATAATAATTGTTCTTTTGTTATTTTTTGACGATAAAATTTCCGAATACTGTCCGCGAATCGCATGTCGGTTATAATTTAAAAAAATAATTTTTCCAGACACGTAGAAAAGCTGCCGAAAAACCGAATAAAAACAGTAAACGATACTTTCACTTAACCGATTTTAGTTATCAAGTCATCATTCAGCAATCAATTATGCCAGAAACTTGAAATTTTGTCCATATTTATTAATGAATAAATGAATTAATGACACATCGCTACATACTTCACGCAAGTTTCAAAACCATTTTACAACGTCTATAGACTAAAAACAGAACTGTGAAATAACCTTGTTTTATTAATTTTTATTTCTTATAAAACAAATTCCTAAAATTTAATATGACCTTACTCATGTACTTCGCCAACGGTACTGAATTACTTTCAAAAATCGTTACTCAGGATTTTTGAAAACTTACGAAAAACGTATTTTTTTATTTATTTATTTTTATTCATAACTCATGATTTTCATCATAAGCGTTTAAGTAAATTATGATATTATGATGTTTACGGAATTGACTGTCTAATGCCGATTTTCAACTTGAAGATATTTATTTTAAAATATCGGTCCAATCAATCATTATGAAACTTTAAATACAGATAGGGCAACATGTTATGAATATTTTGCAAAAGAAAATTTCTCATTTACCAAGCAAAAAAACTTTATGCAGGTTGGATGCAAAAAAAAAACTTACCCGCAATTAAACTAAATACGGTTAAATCTATAAGCCATGTATTTATTTTTATACCGAATCGTTGCTTAGGATCGTTTAGCTAAAGAAATGTTCTATTATTCCTTTAAAATCCATTACACCCATTCCCGTTGTCTTGTGCGGGGAGTAATAAATACCCCACGGTGCGAAATGCGTACTTGTTTTTATAGTTTTATAACTATTACGTTTATAATACACGTTCATAGTAACATAAAACGTATATTTCATGTGTCTTGATCCGTGGCGAGGTGTTTCACAACCAGCACGGAAATGTTTAACTTGTCTTAGTTTCGTATTATGCATATAGTTATAATTATCATCTTACGACATTGAATGCCTCTCTCTAGACGGAGGTTCGTATAGTTATTATTATTGTTATTATTTATTAATATCATCATATGCTTAGTACAATTATTATAGTACCTATCATACATTTTACATCGACATGTGTTTTACGCAATGTGTTTGATACGTCCGCTCTTCCACAATTTTAATTGTATACTTACATATTGTAGCGATCACAATGTCTTACGCACGTTGCACTTTCACACTCGCTAAATCGATTTGACCTTTTGAATTATTCACAAAGAACATTTGTAGTTTCAAAAGCCATTACAGTCGATCTTAAAATGAGTTCAAACAAAGCTTTCGATGGTTAAAAAACGCGGATTTCTCGTCAGTGGATACGATATCCATTCTTATTATAAAAAAAAAAATTAAAAAAACATTGATCCCAAATCGAGTGTTCAATGTTCATAGACATTTCGACTGATTTTGTCACGGAAACTTTTATATTACCATGGTAACATGGATACCCATAGGTAGTAAACTTTGTGTTAAAACTGTAATTGTTTTAATAGATTAGGATATAGACAGTATTTAGAAAAATCAAAACATATAAACGTTTTGGAATTTCCGATTTAGCGCCAGGCTATAGTATTCATAAAAAAAAAAAAAAATTAAAAATATTGAATAGAACAAAAGTTATTCAACATGTCAGATCTTCGTGAAACACTCTGTATACTAACTACAATTTTGATTCATTAATTTTTGTAAATAATAAAAGGTGTTGTTAGCAACATAAACAATGATTTAACTACCATAAAAATGATGATGATCAGAGTTTTATCAAAGGTTGAAAACATGGAAAAACTTATAGTAAATAACACAAATTTGGAACCCAAAAAACTTGATGATTCATTTATTGGCCACTTTCCCATTCATAATAATGAACAATTTTCATTTATTGAAACACAATTACGAGATGATGAAGAGCTTATTTCGAAATTGGTATAAAATATTATTATTATAACTTATGTTTATTATAATAATTAAATTATTAATCTAATACATAATGTTAAATAAGGAATATTTTGTTCGAACATTTGACGGAAAAAATGGTAATGATCATGTCAGTAGAACATTAACAAGAATTTTTTCTGAGGAGTATGCAGTTCAGTGTACGTGGACTGGTCTACTAAAGTTGGAGATTCATTATTATTGAAAATACTAAATAGTAATTATATATCGGTCTCAGTAGTATTCGGCTTCTTGTAAATTTGATTTTAGAATGAAATAGTGTGTTTTTTTTATTATTATTCAGAAGTCATTAAGGAATGTTGTACAGATAAGGTGTTTACAGATAATGAGTTTGAAAAAGGTGTATCAGAATGGTTGAAAAATGCTAATACAAGACTTAAAGCATCTCTTAGCAAGAGAGAAAAACAAAAATGACCTGAAACAAGGTATATATATTTACAGACAATACCTAAACTTTAAATTTAATGAGTCAATTAGGTACTTAAAATGAAATAAAATTCTTCACTAGTAAAAATGTTTTTATTAGTCAATTGGCATTATTTTGACAGATCAATTAACAACTATTTGACGAATTATAATCATTTATTTTTATTTATTTAACCTTATAATTTATTCAAAGATGAACAAATTGTTTACTTTACAAATATTATTAACTAAATAAAATATTTGATCCTATTCTGGTGATATAAGCATGTTGTGTAACGCTTTTATTATAATTTGTACAAAAATTGTGTAAGTAGTTTTTACAATAGTGACATGTTTAAGGATGGTTTATATGACATAAAATGATTTAACTAGCTAATAATCAATGAAATAAAAAAAATACCAAAAAATATTTTTACTTTTTAACCATTGTTATGGTACTGAAAATGTTAGTATAATTAAGTGTAATTTATTATGTATCAAATAATTAATAATATATTTAGATAAAAATTAATTATGTTTCAAATTTCAGTTATTCATTCCAAAAAACAGGAAGTCTTTGGGAAAAATATCTGCCACCTATTTTAGAAGAAGAATAAAGTCAGTTACTTCAATCAAGGAGGATGATAAAGTGCCACTAAATTATTTAGAAAAAAATGTAAATATTTCGCTGCAGTTAAATAATAATAATAATAAAAAAATCAAACTCTATTACTGAACAAAGTTCTCTGAATAATATTAATACAAATAATGCTTCCATGTCTCCAAATATTCTTGTTCAGAACAATTTATCACCACTTTCTCCTAATAATGTATTTGAGTCATATGATAACTCCACAGAATTAATTTTGCCTACTCTTTTAAAAGACAATGAAGTACAAGATAGTCTTTTAAATAAACTTAGATCATGGGTTGTTCAATACAATGTTTCCCATAATAGCTGTAATGCTATATTATGTATTATGAAAACTGAAGGTCTAAAAGTTCCAAAAGATATCAGAACACTTATGAATACACCAAAAAAACAAGAAATTTCTAATATTATGAATGGTTCATATATTCATTTAGGATTAGAAAATATGTTAATTCCAATTTTAAACAAATATAATGCATCTAAATACATTCCTAGCCATGTTATAAAACTCGGAATAAATATAGATGGTCTGTCAATTTCAAAAAGTTCAAAATCTCAGCTATGGCCTATATTAATATCAATTCTAAATGTTAAAGAGTTATATAGCATCGTTATACCTATTGGTATTTTTCATGGTATGAAAAAACCTAGTTCCATTGAAGAGTTTATGAATCCATTTATAGGGGATATTTTATCAGTCATTGTTAAGGGAATTAATTTAAATGGAATTTTAATGAAATTAGAAATTAGTAATATTGTGTGTTATGCTCCAGTGAAGAGTTATCTTTTAAATGTAAAGGTCTTTAATGCTTATTTTGACTGTAATTCATGTACTGAAGAAGGAACATATCTTCAAAATAGAGTGGCTTTGGTTGGTATTAATGCTCCTTTGAGAACTGATGAATCCTTTCGAAATAGGAAAAATGATGATTATCATAAAGGGAATAGTCCTCTAGAACTTTAACCAATCAATATAGTTGATACAGTATGCTTAGACTATATGCATAACACTTGTCTAGGTGTATGTAAACGGCTAGTTGAATTTTGGGTGAAAGGTAAAAAAAAATATTAGAATAACAGAAGACAATTTAAAAAAAATTAGTGTAAAGATATTAAATCTAAGATCTTATGTACCTTCTGAAATTTGCCGTTTACCTAGACCTCTTGAAGATGTTGAGTATTGGAAAGCCACTGAGCTAAGATTCTTTTTAATGTATTCTGGTATGATAGTTCTAAAAGGTCATCTCAGCAAAGATATGTATTCTCATTTTAAACTATCAGTATATGCAATTAGAATATTGGTATCCGCTGAAACATGTCAAATATATAATGAAAAAGCTGAACTTTTATTTAAAAAGTTTGTTCTTGAATATGGCCATATTTATGGACATCATTTCATTACTTATAATGTTCATAGCCTAATACATTTACCTAAATATGTTAAAATTCATGGGTCGTTGGATAATTTTAGCAGTTTTAGATATGAAAATTATCTGCAAGAATTGAAAAAATCTTTAAAATCATTAAAATATCCTCTTCAGGAGGTATTTAATAGAATTAAAGAAAAACAAAAGTTAGAGTCCTCTCACCATTATCAGGTTCCAAGTATGTATGTCACAAAAAATGAATTAAAAAACAGTAGTCCTTCTCATTTAATAAATGTAATAGATAGACAATTTGGAAAAATTGTTCTTAACTTTTCACGATTAACAATAGACATTTTTAAAGAAAAGGATAAGTATGCTATTTTAAAAGATAATTGTCTGGTTGAGGTAAATAATATCATTCAGTTACCAAATAAAAATATAAATTTCATTGTGAAAAAATATTTACATTTCCAAAATTTCACAATAAAATCATTCACTTCAATGAATGTTGGTATTTTTTTAGTAAATATAAATGAAATATCTGATCAATTTTGTGTTTCTTTACTCGAAATTAAATGTAAATGTTTTGTTATTAAAATTTCTTGTTAACAGGCTGTTTTTATATCGTTGTGCCATGAGCTCTGGTTTATAATTAAATTATAAAATAAGTAATTTTAAGATATAATTGTAAAACGTCCAATCTATTTATTATGTCTACACATTAATTTGTATGTTTATTTTTTGTATAAATATATTATATTATATATTACATAAATAACACGTATTTTTATTCAACATATTCATCATAAATATTTTAAGTATGTATTTTGAGTTCAAATGTAACTATATAAATATAATCTGTATACATATATGTATAACACAACTTTAATAAATATCTTAAAGATTATATAGGTATATAATACCTATGACATCCATATAATCATTTATGGTATTAAATTAATGATTATATATGTTTGATTTATGACATCTATACAACATTAATTTATGGAATTATATTAATGCTTATTTGTTATGTTTTAAATATGTACAATAATAACATACAGACAACATACTATGCACGCAGGAAAATTATGAAGATTAGCAGTCAATAGGATGTTAAATTAACACCTATAAAACATACATTTTGATGTTTTATGTTTTATCAAAACATATATAAAATTTTTGTGTTACATATAAATGCACAGTGGGACTTAATAGTAAATATTGAAATGTAATTTTATATTATTATTTTAACACATTTAAAAAATATTTCTTACACTCATTTTAATCTTAACATACAAATTCTTCCTTTAATATTTTCTTAATTAATTATTCCAGATGAAATTTTGTTTGAAAGAAATAAGTTGAAAAAGTATTCAGTAAATGTGGATCTATTAACTTCTGTCAATTAAATGAAAAATTTAAGTGGCTATGGTAGTTCAGCTCTGGACACAGAAGGATTAAGCAGATTCACCAATATTGTAGACATTTAAAATGAATCTTGTAACTCTTGTTACTAACCTAATAAAATTTATTAATGGCTGGATTGCTTTTACTCTAGAAATACTTAAAAGCCACTAAAATTTTCAATACACAAGATGATTACTGTTGATAAACTGCCAGGCTAAATCAGGACTGTCTTGAGAATCTATTTTGTATAATTAGGCAACAAAACGGTAACAATACTAATCCAACTCCTTTATTATTAATATACTTTATTATTTCCAACATTCAGAAAATGCAAATTGCGTAAAAGATTTAGATGAAATTTTAACTCAAATACCAACAGATTCAGATATAGACTTAAATATTAAATTTTTTGACAATACATCTTTCTTATACAAAAAAAATTGTCCGCTTGACATAGAGTCAGTTGACTACAGGAATTTAGAAATGCCTGATCAAAATGCATTTATTTTTGTATGTGGATATATTATGAGCAAATGCCTGAGTAAACACTCATGTGAAATATGTTTAGAGTATGCAAAAACTCAAAAAAATATAGAGTTCATTTTTGTTATGTTTTTTCAAAGCGTATGAAAATTCTGACAAATCAACTTTAAGCAATTTGCAAATGCCCAATGATAATTTTTACAATTACTTGTACAATTTAGAATCAATATGTATAGAATATTTTCCAATTTTATCTGTCGAAATAGGAGTAGGCAATAAATTAAAAATGAGAATGCTTAATATTATTTATGAACATCCATGTCCCGACTTTGATAAAGATTACCTTCTTAATTTTTTTTTACATTTTAGGATTTGTAGTTCAATTAAATTCTTAAACAGAAATTTGATATCTGAAAAAAAATAAGAAATAGAAAATTAGCAAATTTTCAGCATTTGTAGAATAATTCAAAATAATAACTGTATTGTAATTTTAATTTAACTTACCTTTATTTGTTTTTTTATTATTTAAGATTGTTTCTATTGTTATAGTACTGTTCTTAATTATTGTATATTAATATTATGTATTTTTTCTAATTTGTTTATTTGAATATGTAGCACAAACTGTGCATTGTGGCTTTGGCCTTAGTTTGACAAAAAAAATGTAAAATTGTTAATATTTGTAAATATTGTAAATAATAAACATTCTATTATTGTATTTCATATATTGAGCTGTACGATAATTTATAATAATAAATGTTACTACACTGATAATATCGCGCCCAATGAAATATTCTTATTTTTTTTCCCTTTGTTTTTGGTCGAGTGAGCTATATATTTTCATATAGTCTGTGGTAACTGGTAATATGTACAAAAGCGTGTTTGTTTAAACTCCATGCAACTGATGACAATTTTTTTATTTCACTTAAATTTATTTACCTTTTATAAATATATAACAATATTATTTGTACTTTTATATCAATGACATCACATATTAATTTATATTTTAGATGGTGGAGAGTGTTAAATATTGAAATTGCTTCGAAATTTACAATTTACAATTTACCATCATACAAGAGGTAGGTATTTCATAATATTAATACTGAAAAAGAAAAATATTTTTGTATACGTCAGCTAAAAAAATGATTAAAATACGAAGGTAACAGTATTAAAATATTAGCTCTTTGATATTTATATAGAACATAGCATTTATACAAAATAAAAAAATAAAAACAACACTATTATCAAATAATAATTTTTCTGCATAATTTTGTTCAATATATAATTATTGCACATAAATACGTTTAAATTCAAAATCATAGTTTTTTGTTATATTATAATAGATACGCGAATAATCAAAATTAAATACTAATAATTGACATTCGTCATTAGTAGTTGGTTTGTAGAAAAATATATTTGTAAAGGATTTTATTTGTTTTTGCTCATATGTGGCAGGGATACCTAGTTGGTAAGAAATAAGTTCTAATAAGCAAGTGACAAACGCACAAAAATAATGTCTTGATAATTTCTTCTATTTGTTCGATACCCATAAATCCTTTTTGATCATTCCAAGAACGACTAAGGCGATTATCATGACGCTTGACCAGACGAATATGGACAAAAATCCCATGTACACATGCTCCGAACCGATAGACAGTCCTTTGGTGGTAATGGCCTGTAACGCCTTGATCGGTGCAGTGATCGGAAGCAGGGGCCCAGTGTATTTGATAAGAAAATGTGCACTTTCCAGTGGCCAAATCAACCCTTTTAACGAAGAAGAACAGATTAGGTAACTTATAGGTAACATAGGTTTTTTATATACTTAGGAGGTTCAGAATTCCAAGGGGACAAGATTGAGATAAAATTATGTTCCTTATAAAACTAGCTATATAATTATACATGCAAACAATAGATACATAACACTAGCAAAACGCTTAAATAATTTCTATAAGATCTTTGTTCTTGTTTTACGTTTCCTATGAATTAAATTAAAATTATCTGAAACCCCATTTCATAGTTATCCACAATTATTAACCTACACAGGTATATCGCGAACGACACTTTCCGATAACACATATTATAATTCATAATTTATATTACTGTTGGGTTTCGCTTTATTTCAAACTCCAGTGTTATAAGATTTCAATAACATATTATTTAAAAAACTTACCACAAGTGAAAGAAAATCCTATGTTGATACACACGCCTAAATATGCAGCAACCAAAAACGTACTACATACTGCACCAATAAGAAATCCTGTGAAAATAAATTAGTTAATATCACACAATAATATAACTTTAAATCAGTTGTGCATTAGTATAAAAATAGGCTTATGAATATTTTTCATTGTACACCTCTGGTGTAAGTATCAAATATACTATAGTTTCACAATGAAAACTTCCGAAAAATGAGAAATTTTCAAAATTAAAAATTTTTATTCATGTTACGATATAGATCATATTTGTTTTTGAAACTTTTCTCCAGTCTGTAAAAGAGTAATTTCGATATTTGGAGAAAATTACAGTGTATAGGACTATTATTTTTGGATGTACGGCTAAATATCAAAAATACATATTTATGAAAATCTTCATTGATTCACCGTGTTTACTCAATTTTTGGGTAGTTTTCCGTACACTTGGAAAAACTATTGATAATTAAGAAAAATGACCTCTTTCAAGTACCAAAAAGATCATATTTTCGATCTATAACGATGCTGGATGGAATTTTTTACTATTTGAAAAAATTAATTCACGAACAAAACATTTTTTAAACCCCATCGTAAAATCAATACATTCTACGTTTCACTCAGAATCTAAAAACGTGCGATAAAAAATCGATATACATATATATATATATATATATTTTTTTTTAATTGTCTTAAAAACTTAATTGTTACTACAGTTTAAAACTTACCTAGAATCATTCCTTCCATTCCAATGAGTAAAAGGATCGTAATCGTGGTAAAGTGATCTCCTAAATATGGATTGTCAAAGTGAATAAAATTCACATACATTGATACGGAAATTTGTATAACATGGATTATCATTTGAACCACGATTGTAGATGCCAATACTTCGGACACTTGTATACCTGCAATAAAAATAGCGATAGCGTTACTTTGTCGAATTAATATTTTCAACAGACTAGAGTGTGATGTGATTTAATATCCTATAAAATTAAAAATATCTTCATTAAAAAATTAATTATATTTTCATTTAAATGACGTATTTAGAGGAAAGCATGTTTAGGTTCAATTTAAATTATAATTTAGAACATTAAAATAACGAGATTCGTGCGCGTGCTCACCGTTCGCTTTCTGTTAGAAAAACAACAAAGGGTAAAAAAACACACTTGTTTTTTTTTTTTTAATTTTTAATAATAACTTACCAGATGCCATCATCCTTTTCATCATGCCTTCATTCTTCTCCATTAAAATCAAACCCATTGTAAATAGAACGGGCAAAAAGTAAGAACATCTGTCAAAACAAATCAATAGTATTTGCATCATAATGCGTCGAAAACCTTATCTCATGGTACATTAATGAATATCGGGCAGTTTGTATCCCTGATATTGGTGTACGCTGTGGTACTCATCGAAGAAAACATTCACGACTTGCAGATAAATATAAACAGGAAAATTTGAACTTTCATTTTAACATATCCGCGTAGCTGTCGTGATATGTGTATGAACTGTAGTATAATACGTGTATGGAAAAAATATTTCACTGAAATACTGAGTTTGTACTGTCAAATGTTTTAAAAATCATTATGATTTTAACGTTGTCAGCAGCAAATAAAAGAAAAAAAAGCATACGATAACCGGACACATATGATATACCTAGAGATCTACAAATATTTAAAGGGTATCGATCCTATTCGTGTATGAATATAACACAACTAATACGTATATCTTGTGTAATATAACTAAACCAAGTGTGTCATTGCCTATAGTTAATTTTCTAAAGTTACGTATGCTACTAAAAAAAAAAAATCTAAAATATGTTATAGTTATGAATAAACAGACAATAATATAACACTTACAGACATAATATGGCAGCTGAACTGCTATGAATAAACTTGGTATCTTCTGAGCCAAATATTGGTTCTTTAAACTAAACAGAATATATACACAATATAATAAACACGCGTATATATACTATTTATAATTTATTTTTTAAAGAAAAATGTGAAAATACTTACTGATACTGGAACGGACCCTAGTTTTTTACTAACATTACATTTAGCTAACTCATTGCCTAAGTATTCTTGCATACCCACATGGATATTGGATTTTATCATATTCGCAATAATATGATCTGTAACAAACACGAATTATTTTTAAGAATAATGTTCGCATTTATTTTAATTATATTGTCAATCGTTTAAATTTCCATAAGTTGTATTTCATTTTATTTATCATAGTTTATCGATTATTTATTTACTTTATTTATTTAATTAATTATTTGACGCCCCAAAGGCAAATAGTACAGAAAAAACAGAATTTTACTTATTAACTTAATAACTAATACAGGATATTTATAAAAACAAAATTTAATTATATATAAATATTTAATTAAAATAGTTCATTGAAAATATTTAATCTTCAAATTAACTGAGATAGTTTCATAACTTTTCTCAAATATACATATAATATTTTTATTTAGTTTGATACAAATGTTGAATTTAATAACGTGCTGTGTGCCTGTGTAACAATCAATACGCTATCCATAATATCGTTTAGGTAAAATAAAAGGATGTGTGTTTTGCACCATGAAATATTCTTCGCTCCTTCGACAAAATAATGGTCATAGCTGTTTTGAATATTAAATAAATGATAGATCATTTCTTTAGTTTTACGATTCTGAGCAAGGCTGAAAATATACTGTTTATAAATTTCATCACTTTTGGACTAATTTTTAGTACTTTTTTTTATAAAACCTGCTTTAATTTTTCTTGTTTTATACAGAAAAATTGTTTTACTGAAATATTCAAATCATGTTATTCTGTGTATATGTAAAGGTTCATAATGAGTGAATGGTCTAGTAATTTTTCATACACATTTGTAAGTTGAAAATTAATATAAAAATTAAAAACAGCTTATTTTGTAAAAATTGTATGATAAACTACTTAAAAGCTTATAAAAAAATCTGGAATTGCGATTATTTAATTATTATTACTATTTATTTCTTTTTCTTTTTTGAGTAAGCTCATATTCAGAATTCTTTATAAATTATTAAAAAGTGTATTAGAGATAAACAAAAACAAAGTATTTTCAAATTTCTATTTTTTGTCCATAAGTAGTTGATTTTTTTTTTTGGAACTTTTGTAAAGTATATAACAGTATGCTATGAATATAAAGTGCTTATTTCACGTTTCTAATAACATTACTTTCTCGGTTATGACTAAATACCGAAATCGATTTAGTGAATATTATGTCGTTTATGGCAAATTTTACCGTCTTTACTCGGTTTTTCCCCACGCCTTGAAAAACTATCGAGAATGAAGAAAAATGACCTCTCTAGCACCATTTAGATGCAATTTATAATCTACAGGGTACTTGGATAAAACTTTTAAAGCATTAATACAAACCATAAAGTATTAACAGAAAAAAAAACATCATTGTAAAACCAATAAATCCTTCGTTTCACTCACAATCGAAATGTTCTTACGCTGAAAAAACCCCAGATTTTGCGTCCATACATGCTTGTGATAAAAAAAGGAGTACGTATTTAAAGAAATCGGTGAACTTTAAAATATGTTTCAATCAGATAATTTTTACAAAACAAATTCCAAAAGCTTATAAGTCACAAAGCATATTAGAGTGAGCTCGTCTTCTAGAGTAGATTTTATGTTCATTAAAGTGAAACATTTTGGTGATGATACAATTTAAAGAAATGTTTTTATTTGGTATAAATGAGTTTAGTTTTTTATAGTGTTGATAATTATGTAAAAAAAATTTACTAAAATCGATAAAGTTTACATTTACATTTTGAAAATTTAGCGTAAGTATTGAATACATTTTAAATTGAAGGTTAAAATCAACATTTTAAGATTTAATAAAAAATGAGTTTAAGAAAAATTAACTCCAATAACTTCGTTATATTATTGATATATTTTCACGAAAAAGGCACTTTCACTTACTAGAGTAGTCGATCCAAACTTGCACTGTACTTGATTCGGCGTCAGATTCTGAAGTATCAGAACCTTGAACGAAGCGCATGCCCGACGATGAAGTGTAATTACTTGGGAAATATACGAGACCCCAAGCACGATTTTTTCTTACAGCACTCAAAGCAATATCTACTTCGTCGTAATAAAGCTATTGAAGAATCGAGAACGTCATAATTAATAATATATTTACCGCATACTACGCTACACTTACAGTAATTTAAAATATTTAATTAAAAAAATAATTCATAAAACACTAAATTATAAATTATAAGCAATTAAATTACATTTTACAAATCCATATTCATTAATGAAATTATAATTTTTATATTTTGGTAAATACAATTATGATTTTTCCCCTTTTTTTAAGTCGGTTGAAAAATACACGTGTCATTTAAAACCAACGAGTACGACCGTGTTTTTTTTTATTAATTAATCAAGAAAATTTACTAATATTCTAAACAAAACAAATTTTGAACAATGCACATTTACAATAAAAATATAATATTAGTAATACTCATAATACATTCTGCGGTATACCGTCTAAAATTTCGAAATTGAGTTGAACTATGTACGAGCATGATGAGTCTCTCAAACAGTCGCATGTTTATGAAATCAAGACAGACTCGACCACGCATTGTTGACCAATACAGTTTATAATAGAAAATACTCACAAAACAAAAATAGAGAACGGTCGTGCAGGTACGTAATAATATAATATTTTTATTTGTCAACATGAAAACGCTTCCTTCTCCAGCCTTCCCCCGTATGTATGTTTCTTCAAACTCAATGCATTTATATCCTTTATTATTGACATCGTCGTTTATGTCACGCTGTTATTTTAAAAATCAATAATTTTTCGAAAAAACGCTTACAATATTCAGTGATTTAGATTTGATTATGTTAGCACTGTTTTTCCGTATTATCGTATTATTTATTAAAAGTATAGTGAGACCACACTGCCGTTGGCAGTGTGATACCCCTCCCGTCCCGCGCCTACAACACAGATAGGACTAGTGCTTTACTGTGCGGTAGGACTGCTCGAAAAGCTCTCTCTCTCGTCTCGGAACGCTCGTCGGGTACGCTCTCGTTCGTGTGCTCGTCGGCACACGCCGCTTAATTTTATATGCTTTGTATTTGTTGGAAATAAATTTATAACATTTCAGAAGTGGGATACGCCGATTTCCGTATTAAATCGCGCGACCGATTTCCAAAACCGCGTGGTCGAACACCGTACTTGTTCACCACCATTATAGTCCCACATATTGTATACGATACGCCGATTTCCGTATTAAACCGCGCGCGACCGATTTCCAAAACCACGTGGTCGAACACCGTACTTGTTCACCACCATTATAGTCCCACATATTGTATACGATACGCCGATTTCCGTATTAAATCGCGCGCGACCGATTTCGGAAACCTCGTGGCCGAACACCGTTTTTGTTCGCCAGCATTTTAGCACGTGCGTGAGTCGCTCATCGTTTCGTCGTGTTGTGCGAGTGCGTTATTCGATCGCCGTTTGGTCTTGTAGAACACGCGCGTGAGTCGCTCATCGTTTCGTCCGAGGTTTTGTCGCATTGTGCGAGCTCGTGGGTATCGCGTCCACCGTAACTCCCCGCCTATCTACACCGACGTAAAGACATACTTTGTGGTAATACGATATAAATCCGATATGAGTGGAAAAGAAACACAACCCTCTTCGGCCCATCAAGTACCGACCGCCCCGTCGTACAACGACCTCTTCAGTCAAGTGGCGGAATTGCAGCAGAGACTCTCGTCAATGGAGCGAAGTGCCGCCTCCTCACCGTCCGGCGCTGCCACAAATATTATCACGACCGATTATAGAGTGCTTCCTGATTTAAACCAGACCGTGTTGCCTTTCACTGGACACGAAACCAGCTCTGCAGCGGAAGACTGGATAAATACTGTCGACGGATTGGCCCGCCTGAACGAATGGCCGCTGAACTATTGTTTGCAATACATGCGATCCAATCTAACCGGCGCCGCACGCAGTTGGTATATAAGTGAAACGTTTGTAAGCTGGGAAATATTGCTCAGTAAGTTTAGAGCTGCCTTTGTACGAACGATACGGATGACAGATCGATGGCAAGAACTCAATGGCCGCGTACAAAACGCAGAAGAGCACATCATGGACTACTTTTATGATAAACTCCGAATGTGTCGAGGACTTTCACTCCCGTTCGAGGAGGTTCGTGACCATATTATTCTTGGAATACGCTCCGAGGAGATGTCGTTATACGCCATGGGCCGACCTCACGTAAATCCATCAGAATTATTGGCAGACTTACAGGACTGGGAGCGTCTATACTCCCTCAGACTTTCTCGTTTTAAATCAACCCGTATGCACACGAGAGGAAGCCTTCTCCGGGAGAATCGCCCGCCTTCCACGGCCGTCGCCGGAAACAGTCGGAGCGTGGTTACCAAGACTGATAGCGCGCCCATGAACAGGGCAGGCGGTACCGCAACGACGATTCGTCCGCCGCCACGTTGCTACAACTGTGGTATTTTTGGACATCTTGCGAATGCGTGTCCGAAACCGAGAAAACCGTGTTCCATTTGCAGTTCGACAGAACACTCGCGTGGACGATGTCCGAACGATCGATCGCGTCGTGTTACCGGTGAAGCGCTCCAACTAGGAACGGTCGCTGTGGTTCGCGATAATCCGTTTTCAAAACAAGTCAGTCTCAATGGATACGTCGTCAGTGGGTTGATAGATTCTGGAGCATCTTGTGTACTAGTACGCGAATCGGCTGCCCGAAATAGTGGTGTCCTGATACATAAGAACCGTTGTCCGTTGTATACGGTTGGCGACGTCAGTCGGCCGAGTACATCCGCTATCGGCGGAGCAGTGGCAGACATAGCTATCGACGGTGTAATGGCAGCCGATCACGAGGTATTAATAGTTCCGGACCAGACAATCCCGATCGATGTGTTGGTTGGTCGAACGTGGTTGGAATTACCTCACATTAGCTATCACAAGCAAGGTACTGACTTCGTGTTAGAGTCGAACAGCTGTCTAGATCACACCGTGCTATCTGACGATCGACCCATCGATGAGGTCAAAGAACTATATTTAGCCGAGTACAACGAACAATCCAAAAGAGACCCTATAGTCTCATCTGAAGTAAACATCGACAAATCGGTAATGGTACAAGATACGGATCGACTAATGGTTCTCATCAATCAATTCCGTGACGTATTCGCTAAGTCCGTCAGTGAATTAGGACGTACCAAGGTTCTCCAGATGGAAATAACTGAGGTGCCCGGTAGCGTTCCTGTGTGCATGAAACCATACCGAACATCACCAACCGACCGACAGAAAATTGCACGAATTCTACAAGAGTGGAGAGCTGCCGGTATAATTAGCGACTCATCGTCACCTTATGCCAGCCCGGTACTGCTGATAAATAAGGCGTCGGGTGAAAAACGATTATGCGTGGACTACCGTAAGCTTAACCAGCAAACAGTTGAACAACCGTACCCCATGCCAGATATCGATGGACAACTGAGTTCGTTGGCAGGAGGTGAGCTGTTTACCACCCTCGATCTGTCTAATGGGTTTTTACAAATCCCACTCAGTTCCGAAGCAAAAGAGAAGTCGGCGTTCGTAACGGAAGACACGACTGCAAAGTTTGAACGAATGCCATTTGGACTGAAAGGCGCACCTGGAACTTTCCAGAAGTTGATGAACTTGGTATTTAAAGAATTGAAAGCCGCTGGTGTAGTTAACATATACCTAGATGATATAATAATCCCATCCAAAACCTGGGACGACATGCTCTGCGTTCTAAAGCAAGTATTTGAGGTATTGCGATCTGCCGGCCTCACGCTGAAGCCATCCAAATGTACATTCGGAGCACAACAGTTGGAATACCTAGGTTTCCAGATTTCCAAAGGCGTCATCAGACCTGGTAAAAAGGTAGAATCAATCGCACTTTTCCCGCGACCGCAAGACGCTCATGAACTACGCCGGTTCCTGGGCCTCGCTGGATATTTTCGTCGATTCATGGTCGGATATGCTAAGGTGGCTGCCCCACTTACTGCACTCACCGGAAAGAATGTGCCATTTGTTTGGGACACCAAACACCAAGAGGCGTTTGATGATCTTAAGTCACGTCTATGTAGTGAACCAATTGTGCGCATGTACGACCCTGCGGCCCCGTTTACAGAAGTGCACACTGATGCTAGCAGTATAGCGCTATCAGGAATACTGCTACAGGGACCGAGTCGTACTGATATGCATATGATATATGCCGTCAGCAAAAAAACAACGGAGACAGAGTCCCGCTACCATTCGAGCCGCCTGGAGCTGTTTGCCGTTATATGGACGTTGAACCGCCTTCGCCCGTATCTGCTGGGCTTAAAGTTCACCGTGGTAACCGACTGTCAGTCGCTGGTCTACCTGAACATCCACAAAACAACAAAGCCACAGGTCGCTCGATGGTTTGAGGTCTTACAAGAGTTCAACTTTGATATCAAATATCGACCAGGAACGCGGATGCAACACGTCGACGCTTTGAGCCGCGTAACTAGTGAGCAGACCGAAAGAGAGTCGGTAGACACTGAAATCGCTCAGCGCTTGGATGTATTTGTCGCGCTATCAGCCGCCGACAGAATTCGATTTGCACAGCAAGTAGACGAACGTTCCAAACGGATTATCGAGCTGCTGCAGATCAGTCCGAAGAAACTCACTAAACACGACGCTGAACTGATAAAGTGTTATGAAGTAAATAACGGCGTGTTGTATAAGGTAGTGAATAAAAAATCACTGCTGGTGGTCCCGAGGCACATGAGGAAGGGAATCGTGATAGCTGCCCATGATTTTGGTGGTCATTTCGCTGTGGATAGGACAGTAACACGAATCACTAATGATTACTGGTTTCCCAACATGAGAAGATATGTCCGCCAACACATCAACATGTGTCTGGAATGTCTCACACACAAGAAACCCGCAGGGAAGAAGCCAGGACTACTTCATCCAATACCACCCGGTCGAAGACCTTTTCAAATAGTCCACGTCGATCACCTAGGACCATTTGAAACCAGCACGAGCAAAAATAGGTATTTGTTGGTCGTCGCGGACAATTTGACCAAGTATATTCACTTGTATCCATGTCGTACAACCGAGGCTGCTGGAGTGGTGCGGTTGATGGCAAAGTTCTGTGGCGATAGGGGAATTCCAGACCGCATCATCAGCGATCGAGGGTCGTGTTTTACGTCCCGTTTGTTTGTCGAGTTCTGCCGGAACAAGGGTATTAAGCACACACTCAATTCGTCACGCCACCCACAAGCTAATGGGCAGGTTGAGCGAGCCAACCGAACGATTGTGCCGATACTCAGTATGTCCACTAATGACCAAAATCGGTGGGACACGAAGGTCGCGGACGTAGAACGGATGTTGAACACGGCAGTGAATAAAACAACGAGCAAGACGCCGTACGAAACTCTTCACGGCTACCAACCCCGATTTCATGGTGGAGTCCTACTTGAGCACAGTTTGACGCGGAATGATTGGGTAGAACCCACGGAACAACAGCGTCAGGCTCGTGATAATATACTCACCCAGCAACAGCAAATGAAAAAGTTATATGACCGTCGACACTACGAGGGAGTGACGTATCAAGTGGGTGAAGTGGTGGTGATGTTGAAGCCACCTACTATAGGTGAACCGTCCAAGTTACAGAGCAAATATCGCGAACGACCTCTGCAAATACTGCGGGTGTTACCTGGTGACACGTATCATGTCGCTGAGATAACTGCAGACGGACGAGAAGTTTATGCGACAACTGCACATGTGACCCAACTCAAGTCATGGAAGATCTTGAAGGAGGATGAACCTGAACCATATGGAGAAGAGGACGAGTTTGATCCAGCCAGCGAGGCGGTGACCAACGGGAAGGACGAAGGAACACCCATCAGCGGAAACAGTGGATCAAGGCCTACGCGTACCAAGCGGGCCCCCGCTCGTTACAACGACTTCGTCATGGGGGAACAATAAGTGTTGCCCTACAGTTGTTTTTCCTCCTTAAACCAACCATATTGTTCATATATATATATATCTACATTTATTATTTTGAATTTTTCTGTTTGCTAATTATTTTATTTTATATCCATGTGTCTGGAACTACAACGGACCAAATTTTTCCTCATTCGTTTTTTTTGTATAATTATGTTATGAAGGTGTAATGTTTATATATCTCACTGGTAGCATGACCAGCTAATTTGTTATATTATTATATTATATTTCATATATTTGGCTAGATCCGAGCAGAACGAGGGCGTTCTGGTGATGCAGGAGGGCCGAGTGTTAGCACTGTTTTTCCGTATTGTCGTATTATTTATTAAAAGTATAGTGAGACCACACTGCCGTTGGCAGTGTGATACCCCTCCCGTCCCGCGCCTACAACACAGATAGGACTAGTGCTTTACTGTGCGGTAGGACTGCTCGAAAAGCTCTCTCTCTCGTCTCGGAACGCTCGTCGGGTACGCTCTCGTTCGTGTGCTCGTCGGCACACGCCGCTTAATTTTATATGCTTTGTATTTGTTGGAAATAAATTTATAACAATTATATCAATGTATGCGCAGCTTAGAAGGGAATCTTGTGAATCATCAAGAAAACATTCACTGTAATATTCAGGTTCACAATGTGCCAATCGTTTTTGCTGCATTTCTTTATTCACGACCGCAATGTTCAATCCTTTGGGATTATGTCCGATCGCTTGGTTGACGAAATAGGTTTGTCCTAAAGGCAGTAGAATCAGAAAAATTGTAAATCTGAAAATCATTATCAACATGGGTTAGCATGGTAAATATATTTTTCTGGTTTATGTCAGCAAAAAATGTTTTAATGAAACACGTATCCGATGTGCAAAAATTATTTTATATATCAGGTATATAGATTGATTCAAAATTTGTGCAACAGTAGTTTTATAATAGAAATATTCAAAGTGGAATAAAAAGTACCTATGTTATAAAAGTTTCTTTATTTCGAGACATTTAAAATGATGAGTAAATCTCACATTTTTAACTTATCTTACGGGGTAGTTTGGGGGTTAACTTTTTTAAATCAAACGGGAGCCTATACATTATTGCCAGCAGGTTATGAAGATATTGTTTTTTAGTAAATTTCAGTGTTTGAATAATATTAATTGATGCAATACTCTAGGTTTGAGAGTGAGTTTAAATTTTAAGGCCGTTTTACGTGTTAAATGTATTATGACCATACGCGCAGCTGCACTAAACATGCACCTCACTGTGATCACTCAACAATATCAAAAAAACTCAAAATTAAAATTTTATAATATCTTCACATCATGGTCACAAAAAAGTTGTAAATTTACATTTGATCTTAAAAAGTTCATAAAATACATTGGTACTACTCTATTTTAAATATTTACATGCTATATGTATATATATATATATATATATATATATATAACGAGCAAGGAATTGTATGTACCTATTACCAGTCATGCCATCTCGAAAACGGCTCTAACGATTTTCCTTATATTTCATATATAAAGAGTTTTTGACCTCAGGAATCCAATGGACTTAGTCAAAATTTCAAGAAAATTTCATTTCTATGAGTTTTCATACAAAATCTTTATATAGTAAAAGTATCATTGGGTGAGGTTCGCGGTACGGCAACGGACAGCGGCTAGACGTGGCCGCCCAAACTTCCCCTTCCATATCACCGTTGCGCGACGTGATAGTTCATATCTTTATACGTTGCTAATGGAAAACCTTTCTTGGGACCGCGATGATGACAACGCGACGTTCTGGGTTCTGGTAACCTACAATTCGATTCTCCCTGCATGTAGCGTTCTCCCTGCATCGGACCCCCAGATTCTCCCTGCATCGGACCCCCAGCGTGTCCGACGGCCAGTCGTTGAGTGATAAAAAAATATAATACACATTTAACTATTTAAATGATACAAATAATACTTTTTAAAATTCAAAAAATTTTTAAATAATATTCACAAATTTAATGGTAAATATCTTTTAATTTTACATTTTATGAAACATTTAATTAAACAGTACTTCTGCAAAAAGAACAAATTCAAAACTCAAATTCAAACTTCCGTGTATATACTTATCAAGTAAATATTAATATCTTACACTATAAAACGAGCAAGGAATTGTATGTACCTATGTACCTATTTCCAGTCATGCCATCTCGAAAACGGCTCTAACGATTTTTCTTATATTTCATATATTAAGAGTTTTCGACCTCAGGAATCCAATTGACTTAAAAGAGATTTTAGTTTCGTTTAATTAGTCTAGACAATAATTGTCGATTCAAAATTGTTTAGTTTTGTTTTAAACTTAGTAGGGCCAGGTTCAACAAAATACATTCAAAGTAGCCTTAGTTTACTGTTTTTTATAATTAAAAATGTTTTCTAAAAATTGATAAAAAACTATTTAAGTGCGATCGGAGATCGGCCTTCCTGGTACTATATATATATATATATATATATATATATATGTATGTTGTATCCTTGTATCCGATTGACATATTAAATAAAAAATAAAAAACAATAATAAAGCAGTTGATTTAGTACAATATAATAAATCACAAACAGTCCATAAAAGTCAACATTTTATATTTATGAACAAGGTGTCTGGAATTTATAGTAATTAAAATTGACAATTAAGTGCCACACGATTGTTTATGGTTATAAAAGTAACATATTTATTTATTTAATACAAATATATTTTATACTTACGACTTTTGCTGCAGAAACAACCATACGTTTTTGAGTAAAAGACAGTAAAATCGACTTTTTTGGAAAGCCCCATCATCAAAAATTATTTTCGACTTTGATTTGCTGGAATGCGATTTTTTCAGAGTTTCGTTTGTCTAATTATTATAAACAAATAAAACCATTAGATGTAACCCTGAATGAAAATAAAATGTAGTTTTTTTTTAAATTCATATTCTTATATTTAAACGTACGTGTACTTGAGTATTCGATAAAGCATCTTGTTTTTCACTGAGCGTCAAAAAGGCTTCTTCTAAAGTAATGGTATTACAACGTGCCATCAATATTTCTGGAGATTCTTCAGCCACTAAAACGCCGTCTCTCATCATTCCGATCTAAAATTTAATAACAGTTCAGCGAGATACAAAATTGGTGATAAAACGATAACTCACGGTATGTGCTTGTCTCGCTTCTTCTATATAATGCGTTGTGATGATAATCGTCTTCCCTTTTTCCGCAAATGATACCAAATGATTCCATATACTGGAAAAGAACGTACCATGTCGAATCAACGATACGCATAAGCTTGATCATTCAACAAATAAACGGCATACTTTTTACTCAAAACTGGATCCAAACCCACGGTAGGTTCATCTAATATTAAAATGTTTGGATTGTGCAGAAGAGCCACTCCCAATGACACTCTCCTTTGCTGTCCCCCGCTTAAAAAACAAAATGTCTTCTATTATGCATTGTACATAATTATAATTTTTCTTACTGAAATGTTGAATCAGTTTTTCAATTATTTCATTATACATTGCAAAACTACAAAAAAGTTTTGAAAAACATTTGGGTGAAATAGTTATTTCCTAAATACCATTTATGGTCTGTAAAGTGATATTACTTTTTTTGTTTTTTTTTTTTTTACCTTTTCGCTGCCAAGCACTTTAAAATTATTTTACACTGCCAAGCCGATCATTTTTTTTTATTTTACATTTTTTAACTCATTCATTTCATTTTTTACTTTAAAACTGTTTGCAAGATAAAAACTCATAAATTTGCTAATTAACTATGAATGTTTTAGTAACGTCAGGGTTCTCAACATTTTTCAGTATCGTTAGTTGAATAAATAACTAATTACAGCAATTTAGTCCACTCTGGATAAATAAAAATATTAAAATGTATATAGAGTCTTTGTGGAAATAACCACACCATGATTTACTTTGCATAGCTGGGTTTGTTTTTGAAAATACTACAAATTAGCTGTTGTCATTTTTTTTTTTGTCTGATCATCAGATTTTTATACAAAAGAGATAACGCATATAATATGCGTCAATGGCCTGTCAATGTTATATGTCACTGACGCGCACACGTGTCAATGGCAGTGAAAGGGTTAATCTGAATCGTGGTAGCATTAACATAAAACAGATGACTTTTAAAATCACAATTGTAATTTCTATGCAAAGGATTAAATATAATTATTTAATATTCATATTATCAATATGAAAAAAAAAAACAGTACACGTTTGATCTTTATACCTACGATTAATATAAATTAAACGAAACAATGATATGAAATCTACGACATTCATTATTGACGTTAATTTTACGTTAATTCATACGACATTAATGATAATTCTAAGCAAAATTAGACACATCAAATTACTTTTGTTTTTACGTCAACCGCTATTACATGCAATTCGTTTTAAGTGAAAATTATTCTTCCAAATTTTCTAGTAGGTACCATATTATTATAATAATTCTAAACTAATTTAAATATCCGTAGATTTATCAATTGCATATCTGTGTTTATATTCAAACCAAACCCTACGTTACAAATTTAATAAAAAAAAATGAACATTGATGAAGTGAATAAAATTAAGTGAATAAAATATAACTTTTGAAAACCAAAGTTCTTGAACCACCTTTATTTATAATTAAAAGAAAAATTGTGGCAATAAATTATTTCCTTTTATTCATTTATTAGCATTTGTAGTTACTAAGTTTAACAAAAATTACGAATCTAATGATTTTACGAATTGGAAATCAAATCAATTTTTATTATTGTTAATTCAATCCATCGTTCAAATTTTCTAAGGTACTGGTCTCAAGTAAATTATTTATTTATTATTATTATAATTTTTATTTTTTTTTTTTTTGTATTTACCTAAGTTGTTCAATCATTAAATCATTGGGAGGAAGATCCAGTAGCGTTTCTAGTTCTTTGGCTCTCTCGACAATTGCGTCCTTATCCATATTAAGTAAAAGCCCGTAGAACTTATAAGTTTGCAATATTGTTAAATTCATGTGTAAATTTAAATCCTGAAAAAACGTGAAAATATGATTTTTTCTGGTTATTGAATTGTGTTACTCAACAGAATAATGTACTGAGATTTTTACCTGTGGCATATACCCTATGTCTTTTCTTTTAGATGCGTCAATCGTGATTTCGCCCGAGTCTAGTTTACTTTGACCCACCATGATGTTCAGAAGTGTTGTCTTACCACATCCACTTGGTCCCAAGAGTCCATAACTGAAAACAATAGCTGATTAGTACTGTGCGTTATTCAATTTTAATTTTTATACAATAACCGGGGTCATAGTGAATTTATACCGTGTGATTTCAAAATTAAAAATGAACTTTTAATTAAAACTAAAAACACTTAACCGGCTAACCATTAACGCAAGCAGTTATCTCAGATTCATAGTATATTTATAGTCTTAAAACGGAAATGAAACAGTTTATCAATATTTTAAAAGTTCAGTTATTAACAATAATACTTCAATAATTTTTAAAAATCGTTTGTCCACACCACTGGTTAAATGATATAAGCCTAACGACTATACGACTATACGACGAAATTTCATCAAGTATAATCCGCTTAACGCATAAATGAAGACATCTAGACAATATGTTTTGATAGAAAAAACTCATTGTCGTAATAAACTCGACCAGTATTTCAGTTTGAACTCTATACGTACAGTTTTCCAATCGCATTGAACATTTCATCCACTCGAGTATTTTTTAAATAAAATGACTTTGCTAGAGAAAAATAACGATAGATTTTATCCACAATTGTTAAAATATTTAATATCATTGCAAAACTTTCTTATTTTAATTCTTTACCATTGCATAACAGTTAATCACCATATTATATCTGCAAATATATACGAAATAAATTTTGATTAAACCTTTTAAAATGGATTTAAGCGGGTTTCAATCAGCATTTGATAAGTACAGCGTAAAAACATAGTGGATAGGTCGACTATTGCTTTCAGCTCCTTATAAAGTATCATCGTACTGATATAATTCTTTTAATTTTCCAATGATAAAAATCATTAGACCATCGTTAGATCGTTTTGTTCATTTGGACATGATTCAGTATTAATGTGTATTTAATGATCGAGTACCGCGCGACTATATAAATTTAATAACTGCAAAAAATATATTAAAATATTTTGGTATCTAATTTCAAAAC
This sequence comes from Therioaphis trifolii, assembly GCA_027580255.1. NCBI lineage: Eukaryota > Metazoa > Arthropoda > Insecta > Hemiptera > Aphididae > Therioaphis > Therioaphis trifolii. Next base: position 41,463,244 of record CM050406.1, on the reverse strand, counting down.
CATATATATGCCAACACTTAAAATACATAAAACAAACTGTTATATATTAAAAATTCTACAATAAGGAAATTAAACTCCATAACGGTATAGTTGCATTTCAAAATGGTATTTAGAAAAAAAAAACAAGAAATTATTAAAGTATGTGTTAACTATATACATTTTATCATCGATTTGTTAAATTAATTATAAAGTTAACTTAATCCAAGGTTGAAATAGAACATAATATTTAACACGATACTTGATTACCCTTACTGTTAAAATATGGTATAATACAAATTGATCTATTTTTCATTTTGATGTTCACATATTGAAGACATTTAAAAAAAAAACTGTCTATTATAGGTATCATACGTAATGTTGCAATTTAATTAATTTCACTTGCAGTGAGCTCATTAACATAATTAATCGGTAGGTTTTACTGTTAATTCATTGACGTTGTATTTGATTCTATTTAAAATTAAAATAATCCATTGTTCAAATACGTCATTGTACATTATTCTTGTAAACATATTTTTATTTAATTGGTAAATTCTCACTATATTCTTCCTTACTTAATTCGACCTTACTTAGCTTTTTCACTAAAACTTTCAAATACGTGCATTTTATAGCTCAATTTATAGTAAGGGGCTTAGTTTTTATTTATTTATTTTATTTTTTTTACTGATTTTAGAATATATAACAACAAAACTGGATAATATTATTATTAGTATATCTCATTAAATTTGAAATAAATACTTTTTGCGTCTCAAAGTTCTAATATTCAGGATTTTTTGAATAACAAATTATGTAGAATTAGAATATTAAATTGTTTAAAGTGCAAACCTATCGATTTTAAATAATGACAAATTTTAAACAAAATGTAACAGGCTCGTTAAAATCAAAGAATTGACGTTGAATCTTGAGCATTATAAAAATAAATTATAAATACAATTTAGTTAAACTAATAACAGTTTCGTCTAGTAATGTTTAACATTATAATTGAAGGACAAATTGATTTACTAGGTAGTTTAATTAAAATAGGAAAAAATGTTAACTATTTAAGGCATGTTCATAGTTGTTGTACAATTTTAGAGGTGCAGTTATGGTTTTACGCCAGATAACTAAAAGAAATATTCACACGTACCTCCGGCACCAATAATTACAAACGCGACCCTGCATTTCGAAGCTCCTTGTAAAATATTATTTTATGGCCACAAAATCGAACATAATTGCATAATGTGCATTACGTGTAAATATGTGGTATAAGACGTAAAAAACGTATGATCAATCGCGAAGAAAGTGAATTTTCAATAACATATTGATTCGACATTTATCATTGCACTATGAAGTTAACCATAAAACATAGCAATTTATTTAGTTTGCATAAATGAAAAAAAAACAAAACAAAAAAAAATGGGCATGATAAAATGTACAAAAAAAAAAAACAGATAACCTAATAATAAAATCATAAAATCACCAGTTGTCTTTTTCCATAAGTCAAATGAATAAATTGATATTATCATGACGGATATATAAGTAATATTTTTATTTTAGTAAAAAATTTTACTATAAAGTGATGTACTTTCATGAGGGATCGTTTATTGCGATAAACATAATAATTATAATTACTATACATTAACCAATATTTACGTAACTGTTTGGTTTTTATATTGTTATTTTGATGTTGAGACGCAGAACATGCATGCCCCTCCCCACAGAAAATACTAACGAATTATTTGATAGTTGAGAATATTTTTCTGTTTTAATATTTTACAAGACTACGCAAAGACAGTCGATAGCAAGATCACGCATTCCAAAGATAAATGAAATCATAATAAAACCAAAAAGACGTACTTCGCATCCTGGAGAGTTTTGATTTGCTCTTGAGACAAGACAATAGAGATGGGTGTAATGCATTTTAAGCAAACGATACACGATTTCCTAAGTTCTTAAGACTGAAATTGGATATGAATTTTTTTTTTTATCAAACATTTTCAAAGATTTATCGCTTGACAAATTAGAAAAGGTTTTTTACCAAAATATACAAAACACGTTGTTTTATCTGTATCTCAAGTTTCGTAATGATTAAGTTAATCGATTTTTTTAGTATACATTTAAAATTGAAAATTGATTTACGATTAGTCAATTTCGTAATCGTCGTACATTATCCGTGTATTTATATTTACGCGGACACCGATTTCTCAAAAACGCGTGAAACAGATACCTCCGGTCAGTTAACGAGATTTTAGTAGCCGCTGAAATTCAGATCTAGTCGCGCGCATACGTTCCCGCCCCTCCTCCCCCGTGGATTCCGATCGTAACCAACGTCTCGAACCGTCGTCGGGACGCGGCGCGGACGAGTGGCACTTACATTTGACCCTTGGGCACGGTCATGTTCAGACCCTTGAGGACCGCGTGATTCCCGTCGTACGACTTTGCGGCGCCCGTGATCGTGACTGCGGCCGCGGAGGGCTGCGGCTGCCGCTGTCGGTCCGTCGCCGTCGAGATGTCCTCCATGACGGCGTGTATGGAGGTAGTGATGGCCTTTGAACGCGGCCCGGGCTCGTCCGACGACTGCGAACACACTCGGTGCGGTACTCAGAGTCGAGTACACGGTGCGCGCCACGGCGAACATCATGTGGCTCTGTGGGCAGTGGCGCGAACGAAACCGGTTCCCGTACCACGGTAGGTATTCCGCACGCCCGACAGTCGTCGACGGTCTTCCGAAGGTCGCGCGGGCGGTTAGGTTAACACGCGGCGGCGTACTCGTAGGATTTTGCGAACGAGAGGGGATCGTGTATTTTTTTTTTTTTTTTTTGCTAAGTTTTTACCACATTACCGAAAAGTAAAACGATTTCAAAACTCATTCTCATTAGTCGTTTTCATTGACGACACGAGAGGCGTGTTTCCTTACTCACTTAATTTGACGGCGATAAGTATAAACAAACGCTACGAGACGATCAAAAACGACATTTGTTTATTAATCTCGTTTAGAAAAAAAAAAAAAACTACGAAAATTCGTTTTACGAACGAATAAAAACGTTCTCGTTGATATTGAGTTATTCAACAGAAAAATCGTATGTCCTTAATCACGTGGCTAGGTCGTCAATTAACTCAGAAATATGTTCTCTTTAAAGTATGAACTACACAGGATTTCTGGTCTAAAGAAATGCTGGTTATTACTTATGAACAATTACTTCTGCTCGACAAAGTGATGACATAATAAATAAAAATAAAAATAAATCCGACATTTTACGTAAAAGGAGTTATTCAAACGGGAATTTCAAAATTATAATCCGAGTAAAATATGATTTATTGAGTTTACCTATATGAAACTCGAACCATAGATAAGAATATATGTAGTGAATCTATTAGTAAAAAAAAAAACATTACAAGATTAACAATTTCAAATTTCATTGTGAAAATTATTTCAATGAAAAATATCCCTAATTCACGTATGATTTTTATCAAAATTCAAACTTAATAAATCATATGAAAAAAAAAATTCTGAATAATGATTTTCGACGTTTATTTAGTAGGTACTGTTAGTTAAGCATATTATGAATAATTATAATATTATAGATACCATTAAATTTTAAGGTTTTCATATAAAATGTTTAAAATTTTACTATATTAAAACTACCAACTGAACTAGATATTTTCAATAATTTAAAAATTCTACAAAATATTGCCCTAATTTGGTAAAATGTTTTCCAAACTTTTGTCATATCCTATACAAGAGCCATGTTGATATTTGGTGAATATTTCAAGAGTCTAGAACTTTTGTTTTTAGACTTATGGCAACATTTTAAAATTGGATTTTATAAAAAAAGTTACCGTTTTTGCTCAATTTTTATGTAGTTTTTCCTTATACTTGAAAAAATTTCACGGAATAGATAAAAATGACCTGTCTAAAATACCAACTAGATTATATGTCTGATGTGTTGAGTTGCTGTATGAAACTTTTGGAATACTATTACTACCCAAAAAAGTGATTGCATACAACGAAAAACACATAATTGTAAAACCAAGATATTCTTTGTTTCACTCAGAATCTCATGAGTTATTTCAAAATATTCAGTTGTTGTGAATACTTATGTACATCAGTGTAGTATATGATGAAATATATGTTTTCTTTACCAACAAACATTTTAGATTCTGAGTGAAACGAGATTATTCATAATAAATGTTGTCAAATTGGTACTTAAAACAGATAATTGTTCTCTATTCTCGAAAGTATTCCCAAGCATAAGGAAAAACTACCTGAAAATTGAGGTAAAGACGGCCAAATTTACTATATACGAGATTTTTTTTAAATCCATTGTTGATATTTAACCATAAATCCAAAAATAATGTTACTATTCATTTCAAATTTTCAGCGAATATCATTATACCCCGAATACAGTTTTGAGAAATGTTTCGAAAACATTTTACTATTTTCGGGCTCTATATAGAACATTTAAATCATTGGAAATATTTAGTTTTTTAGAAATGTATCTATAATTTTAAATATTTGATATCAAAACGTGAAATTTTAACAGCATCTTACCTATGTGATAAACTAACAGTGCTTAAAAGTTCACTAATCATTAATAAGGATGTTTTTTAATACGCGTTCAAAATCCCTTAAATAAGCGATATTTTTAAGTAAAACCTTATAAATTTTAGAATTGTGAATTCAGTGAATATTTTCTTTAACCATTAGATTTGACGCATTTATCCCTATCTAGGGTTAAAGTCACATACATATAAACCCAATACATTATTTTTTTACAATCGCTTAAAGTAGGAATTGCAACTGAAATAACTCTTTTTACGATATAATGTCCAATTTATTTTTATTTTTATATCATACAATTTATAATTTTCGGTTGTAAGATCTTAAGTACAAGCAAATACATTTATACAAGCTTCTTTATGAGAAGCCTTACCTATGTTTACATTTCTTAGCAATAATGATCCTTTCATTTTTTTTTTTTTTTTTACACAAGCTAGAAATGTCTAAATACGGTAAAATGGAGCATTTTCACGAATATTATTGAATTGACATAGATTTTTCTTGTTTTTATTCCAGCACTTTTTAACATGGAACTTGAAAATCGCATTAGTTGTTTATCACAAAGAAGTTCGTTTTTTCAAAAACTCGACTAGTTCATACTAAAATAAATTATTATTACTTTGGTTTGGTTCAGAATCATTTCTCAAAAATAACGATTTACCATTTATTTCGAATTTAAAACAAAACCAAACGTACCGTTCACTAATCGCAAAAGTAGCTCATCTAAAACGCTTTAGATCCATAACCATTATTTCGTCTGAAAATCGAAGAATACCCATGGCGTTCGGAATTTTTTAAATATTATTTACTGAATTCATGTACCAACTTAAATACTATAGTGAAAAAAAAAATCCCCAATGGCTGACGTAACCCCATAACCTCTTCCCACCTCGTAAGCACGTCACTGTCATGATCTAATCAAACGCGTCTTGTGATATTTGCATATTATAAACCGCGATAGCCGACACACGAAGTCCGAAGTTATCAAACACGCGCGCGCAGACTTAAATCCGCCACATTGTTCGCGAATACTACAGACGTCGACCTTGACGGTAGTTGAACGTAACTGTTGCTGTAGTTGTAACATCATAATATTGTTATTATTATTATAATTGTTTCATACGAGTATTGATTACCATTCGTGAATGTAAACGAGAGATGACGGGTGAAATAATATTTTACTTATCGAAAATACTCGTATTGTGGATATTTAATTCAGGGTGTCACATGAGGTGTAACATTCATTGTAGTTCAACCGTGTGTCATTATGACTCAATTCACTTTTCTTTTTTTTTAATGAGAAAAAACACCGATAATATAGAATTGGAGTTACGTTTAAAGTTTATCTTAGATAAGAGAAAAATATTGATTCAATAATTAAAATGTAAATAATCAAATTTCCAAAAAAATCATTTTCTTATATAAAAATATTTCATTAATAGAAGTTTCCATTACAAAAAAAAAAAAAAAAAAAAAAAAAAAAAATAAGAAAATTAAAAAAAAATTACATTAAAATATTATACTTGTTTTGAAGTGTCTACGTTTGAATATTTTTATTTTTATTTTTTTTTTTTCAACCCAAAGGTTGGTTTACAACTCCAATTCTCCATTCTAATCGATTCCTCGCCTTTTCTTTTAGTTCTTTGAAGGTTTTGACTTTTGCATCAATTTTAATTTGTCCTATATACGAGTTCCGCGGGCGTCCTGTAGTTTTCTTTCCTTCTATCATACCCTCCAGTATTATATTATGCAATTCTTCCGGGTGTCTCAGGGCATGTCCAACCATTTTCCAGCGTCTTCCTCTAATCGTGTCTATGAGTGTACGTGTTTCTCCCACTGTTCTAAGTACTTCTTCATTTGTTTTCCGCTCTATCCAACTTATCCTTTCCATACGCCTCCTTTAGGCAACTACGTTTGAATATATCCTAATAATAATCAAATTAATAATATATAACCCCCAAACTTCACCAGAAAAATACGAGATATATGTTTCCGTCTACAGCCGAAAAAGTTATCAATATAATCATAAAATGTACACTTTATAATTTTTTATTATTTTATGAGTGTTGACCTACACTAAAGTGCTTTTTATTTTATTTAAAACACTTTTTATAATTACCACAAAATTATAATTTTTCGGACCGGATATTTGATCAAAATCTTAAAAAGTATTAAATACCCGAAAAAATATTAAATAATTTGTACTTGAAGAACTTGTAGAATTTTATTGAAATTTAACAATAGGAACAGTGCAATCTATAATCATCACGTTACCTTAATAAAATATCATAGTACACTAAAATAAATGCTTAAGTAATTATTTATTTCTATCTACGTTACATCATCAGCTATACCCGATGAAAAGATAAGGTGTTTAATCCGTTGTTATTATGTATTTATGATGTCATAAGTAAATTAGGTTGTTCATATTTTATAACGATTAATTTAACTTCGATGGGTTAAATCAATAAATAATAATAATAATAATATTACGTTGTAATTATAATGCGTTTTATACCGGTGCAGTAGGTAGTAGGTACTCGATATTATTTTATAGTTAATTATAATTATAATTATAGTTTTACTGTCGAAAAAAATAGGCTTTATTTTATGACTTAATAATAATTAAAATTTTGTGTTAGAATTTTTAATAATTATGTTCAATATGTTTGTGAAATATAATCGTATATAAATATTCTGTCAACTGTGTGCGTGTTACGGATAGAGTCCGGCAATTGTTAAAAATATAAGGTTTTGACTGAACAATTCTAAATAGTTAAAATAACCTCAGACAATTTCTGAATATTTTGATTTTTTTTTTAAACGACTTTTATTATAAAAATTGTGTGTGTGTGTGTGTGTGTGTGTGTGTGTGTGTGTGTGTGTGTGTGTGTGTGTGTGTGTGTGTGTGTGTGTGTGTGTGTGTGTGTGTGATACGGTCAACAAAAAAATATTTGATTATATTCCAAACAACCAAAATAAACTCAATATACTCAATATTTATTAGTAGTATTGAATCGTATTTTGTGTTTTGTGTACAACTAGTATAAATTGTGTATATTATATAATCATTCAAAATTTATAAATGTACATTTTTAGTTAATTAAACTTTTAGAATACAAGCATCCAATTGATTTGAATTATCTCATTGTAATAAAAAAATAAATGAAAATTTTCCTACATTACTTATTCATTTAAAAGCATTTATGGTTACTTATACAGATAATTATTTTAAGAATGGTACTATAATATAGAGGTAGGTACTGATAAATCATATATGCGAAAATTGTCTAACGACATAAAAATAAAGGGGGTATTAAAAACATGACCTCTCGTGAATTTTAAATTTCCTCCCTTCACCAGAACTGAAACGTGACCGCCACTACAGCCATCCGTAGTATAGGGTGACCATACGTCCCGTATTATACGGGATTGTCCCGTATTTTCACTTTGTATCCCGTTGTCCCGACAAAAGTTATACGGGACGCATTTTGTCCCGTATTTTCAAGTCGGTCCCATATTAATCCCGTTTTTCTCTTCATTGTTAATTTATAAATTCTACGATATTTTTGTATCAAAATATTCATTAGAACATATTTGAAATCTATACTTATCAGCATTATTTTTAGATTCTTGTCTTGACACATTTTAAAAACTTATCTTGTAATGAGTTTTAAAATATTCTATTAAAAGAAACTAAGTTACTCGATGAAATCAGTTCAGCACAAAAGTGTACAAAAACATCAAAAGAAGAAATTTACCTGCCATCGTCTTGAATGAAAATTTTTTTTTTTTGGACTTTTGTGTACATGTTATACTTATTAATATTTTTATTTTATTTGTATTTAAAAACTATTATACAGCATACATTTAATTTGTTTTTTTTTAATATATTCAGTTAAAATTAGAATTTCCTTTTTTTTTTTTTTTTTTTTTTTTAGTAACTTAGTGTCCCGTATTTTTATTTTATTTTTATGGTCACCCTACCGTAGTATCACAATTTTAACTAAGCTGAAACTCGTGTTATTATTATTATTATTATTATTATTATTATCGTATTTTGTTCCATAATAATTATCCTATCATTATAACAGTATGTTCTATATACTAGGTACATTCTATAAACATTCTATATTTATGGATTGATATCCGTTTCCAGATTAATTAATCTGTATAACATTAACCTATGTACAACCTATCTAATGGATAGGTCCTATTCAAAAAAGTAAAATTAAGTGTGCTGTCGAAAATTGAATGAAATTTTTTTGTTTTTAAGCCCTAGTAGGCATATATAATCGATCAATATTATAAAACGCATGTAACCAAATATTTAAAATGTTTGGTAGATTTACCGAAAAATATTGATAAAATTGGGTTTACCTTATTTGTTTATAATGACATTAAAAATTAATCACAATACACGATACTCGATGATTTTGAGAACAAACACATGTTATAAGACACGTCATAGTATGCGTCTCACGGACTTTTATTATGTATATTATGTTACATTATAAATACCGTTTTTACCCACTCAATGTGCAGATTGGATTAGATGAATCTGTGGCGGGATGTCATGTATACTGACAAGTCGATGGCCTTGAATTTTATTCCGGTGACCTTTAGAAAAAAATCATTTTAACTGGCATTATGTTTTGAAAGTGTGTAGTACTAAATATGTAAATTCAAGATTATATAAGAAATTTTGTTTGCAAACAGTTTTATCGTTTTTAGACAAAATTCAGATCTAATATGCAAATCAAGCTAAAAAAAATCTTATGGCCATGTTTAATTTGAATTATAAACAGGTATTAAAAAGTAGCATTAATTATATACTCCACTATAATGGCTTCATACAAATTAATAATTTTTATGTTAATGAAATCTAGTTATCATAACTACAAACGTTTTATTTATTAAATGTTCACTTAATATTGTATCTAAAATATTTTAATGTTTTTTCATAAAAAGATTAAAATATAAATAATACCTTAAATATTTCAAGTAAAAATAGAAAAAAATAAATTTTACACTAACACGATTTTTAAATTCTGATTGGAACTAATAAAGATCTATTGGTTTTACAGTGACGTTTATATTTTTTCAGAAGACATTTTTTTAATTAGTTATCTCCATCCAAAAGTTACGTTAAGCCTTCTTATAGGTCTTGTTTAATTCTGTTGTTGGATCTAATTACTTAGCAGTTAGCACTCTAATAAAGAAAGTATATTACTACAAAAAGGTCATTTTTTTCTATTCTCAAATTTTTTTCAGCAGTAAACAAGATTTTTATTTAATCAATTTTAGTCATATTACATAGTTAATAGCTCTAAAGAATTATAACACTATAAGTTTAATAATGTTCCTAAAATCATGGTAAAATTATATTAAAACAAAAAATATTTTCGCTTAAAAAAATTACTCTTAAAAATCATATTATAGTATTAGTAATATATTGGAAAGCGTTTTTTTTATAGATGTGTCTAAATCAAAACATAAATGTTTTAATTAATTACAGCTACAAATAAAGGAGCCAAAATGAGATTTGGACTTAATTCACTCTCAATATGAAAATATATATATATAAATAATTTTAATGAGTTATGAATTTTAATATTTTATTTGAGCTATTCAAATTGTTAATGGTTAAAACATATTGTTTTTAAGTGATACTTTCGTTATACGTTGATAATATTTTCCATATTATTAAATATTTACGTTATTGTAAGATAGGTAAAAATCTGGTGTAGCGGTAGATGTTCTTTCATCCGTGCGGTTACCCTTCTCACATTATCAGATAAGAAAATGGTAATAGTCGTTATAGGTATATTGGATTTCCAAAAAAAAATTTATTCATTTTTAAAAAAAAAATAATTTTAAGCCAGAAATTAGTGTCAAGATTTTATTTTTTTTTAATTTAGTTAACATTTTGACGGAATCGAATATTTTCATTCCAAAGGCTCATTTTAAATTTACATAAAAATTACTGGTTAATCCAGTCTGATAAAACTCGGAATATTGATAAAAAAACATACTTTAAATCGACAAAAGATAATTTTTATCAGATCTAAAATTAAAAATTTTAAAAGATATTAATTTTTTAAAGGATTAATTGAAGAAAAATCCCTTCCAATAATTTAATTAGAAATAGTTACTTATGTAAGAGTATATTATCAAAAGAAAATTTAACTAAGTTTGTTCAAAATAATAAGAGGTACTAATGAAATCACTTATCATTTCTTTAAAACTTCGTAAACTTATCACCATTATTTTGTCTGAAAATTGAAGTGACAGAAGACGTGACATTACAATTATTATCTTACCGACTTTTTTTGATAATATAAGCATATTGAGTTACATTTTCCCACGACTGCTGTTCTTTTTTAATTTTCGCGATAACTTTAAAAAATATAATCATATAAATGATTAGATTTAAATGTAAAATGTTCAATCTATGAGAATTTCTTAAATGTTACTTAAATTTTAAAATACACTTGCAATTTGATTACCCAAGTATCACATTGATCGTCATACAAAAATTTTTATTTTGAACTATAATTTTAAAAAGGTATTAGGTTTCTACAAAAAAAAAAAAAAAATCATGAAACATAAAAACAGTATACTTTCGTCATATTATATGATATAATTACTTTTTCAACTATTTATCACAAAATTAGATGTATCAAAAATGTACACATTTATTTCAAACAGATAATAATATATACAAAAAATAAATTCTTATCAAAATTTATGTCGAGAATATATTTCAGTCCATTGGATTGATTCCAACATATTGGTACAAAATATTCTCTGGTTTTTTTTTTTTTTTTTTTAATGAAATGTAAAAAACTTAATTTTAGAATCACATTTATTGTAAGAATATATACTCGTGTTTGAAAATCATTTTGTCTGAACTTCATCATCAGTGATTTCCTTGAACAGTTTTCTTGGTATCTACGTCTTATTTTCTTGATATCCATAAATCCTTTTTATATATACCAAGGACAAATATGGAAATTACTAAAAGGCATGACCAGCAAAATATCGATAAAAGACCCAGGTACACAGGTTCGGAATCAAAATACAACCCTTTAGCGGTTATCGCCAGCAATGCCTTGATCGGTGCCGTGATTGGTAGTATAGGACTGATCATCTTGAGAAGGAAATGTGCACTTTCCAAAGGCCAAATCAATCCTGTTTAACAAACATATAAATATTTAATTGTTTAATTTTCTGTACACTAAGGTTGCACAAACATTTTATGCTGACGCTTAAAATTATATACGTTAAAACGATGAATTCAACCCTGGAAAATTGAAATAAGTGATTGACATTCGTATTAAATTTGCGGATTTTTTCTGTTTCAGATTCTGAACGAAACAAAGAACGAATCGGTTTTACAACCATATGTTTTTTTTATGTAAGTTTTCTTATTTTCAAGTTAAAATGATGTCCGAAAGTATTATTATCCAGCATCTCTATGGATCGGAAATGTCCACTCTTTGGTACTTAAAAAAACGCGTTTTTTCTACCCTCAAAAGAGTCTAAATTCGGTATTTTCACGAATATTATCCAATTGACATACATTATTCTTATAATTAATTATTCGCGAAATTTTTTTATTTGAAACTTTTAATTCGCATGATGAATAATTATGCTAGTTTATACTAGTTAAGGTGATTCATTTTTTCAAAAATGTTACTAGTTGATACGAAAAATATTAATTAAATTTTTCTTAGAATTATATTTCAAAAACAATGATTTATCGTCGATTTAAAATTTAAAATATTATTCATAGTACGCGTATCGCAGATCATAAAAGTCGCTCATCTAAGGTTCTCTTCGTCCAATATCATTATCTCGTTCGAGTACCGGAGATACGAAGGACGAATTTTACCACCATTATCTTACCAGTGTTTATTATTTCCGTATAAAATCGATAACGCTGTCGAAGCTAGACTTTCAATTTGTTAATGATTGACAGGTATAATATCAAGATCGACATTTTGGACACCCGTCATGTATTAATTTTGATCTCTACTGTACGATCGAAATAGCTTATTGCTAGGATCTTATTTTTTGTTTTTTTTTTTTAAACCCCCAGTGCTATGTTTACGTATAACTCGTAACTTACCGCTAGTAAAACAGTATCCTATGTTGACGCCTACAGTGAGGTAGGTTGCAAGCAAGAAAGTATCACACAGTGCACCGATTAAAAATCCTGCGAAAAATCGGTGAATGTTCGTATTACATTGTTTACTTCTTGATTACATTAAACAATATTTGATCAAACGATACTATCATATTTATTTGGAAATATGACGAAATCGTTTTTTACTTTTTCGCTTACCTAAAATCATCCCTTCCATTCCGATGAGCATGAGCATCGTGATCGTATTCAAGTGACCTCCCAAACACGGATTGTCGAAGTATATGTAATTCACAAACAGAGCAAGAGAGGCTTGTATCGCATGGATCACAATTTGAATTACGGCTGTAGATACTAATACTTCTGAAAATTGTATACCTGAAATAAAAACGGCCGTAAACATATTTTATATATTTCCTCAATTGTTTTTTTTATTGAGATGAAATTACTAGAAGCCATCAAACAGTCAATAATTATCACATTACGTTTTTTTTTTTCGTTTTTTTCTTTTATTATCAAAATAATAAATACTCACCAGAAGCCATCATCCTTTCCATCATTCCTTCATTTTTCTCTGTCAAAACCAAACCCATTGTAAATAGAACGGGGAAAAAGTAACAACACCTGTCAAAGAATTACAACTTAAATACCATTTTTTTCTATCATAACACATCGACACTTGATTCATGACTATCGTATTCGATTAACAATTAATTAACATGCATCTATGAACACAAGTAACAAACGAGTTCAATTTCAATTAGTTGTGATTATTTAAAACACAAAGTATACCGTTTTTAAATTAAGTGTTTGATGTAAAATATTTTTATATAAATACATTGTGATTTGATACGACCGGAATTAATTATTTTAATGATTACGGAATTTTCGTCTCAAGATATTTACAATAATATGTTTATTGATAAATCGATATTGATTTAAAATTTACCTCCAATAATTCAATATTTTGCTCTACTTACAGACATATGTTTGCCGTCGAGGTATAGATAACAGTCTTTGAATTTTCCAAACCATAAATCGGTTCTTTAAACTGAAAAGAAAATACATAAGTGAACTTTTTTTTCTGAAAATTGTATTTGAATACTAACTAATATTGGAATGGTACTAATTTTAGTGTTGACATTACACTTAACCAACTCATCGCGTAAGTATTCTTGCATACCAGTATATATTTGTGATTTCACCATATTTCCAATAATGAGATCTAAAAAAAAAAAACAAAAAAAAAAAAACTAAAACTAAAAAAAACATAAATTATTTTTAAAATATTCGTGAATTTAGGTGCTATGTTAAGTTTTAGATCCATTTTAATTCAAACAGTTTATTTTTATTTGAATCATATGAACATTCATGAATAAATCAATCAATCTGAAGTATTCAAACACATTTTAGACTTTAAGTTATGATACAAATTATTTAAAATTTTAAGAGCTTAATATAATTTAAAATGTAAGACCAAATAATACCATGAAACTTTAGAAATATTACCTTTTTTTTTTGTCTGAGATAAAACATAAGTTTTGTTTCAAAACAATTTGTCTATACATTTATCGACTTTAGTATTTGGTTTGCAATCAAAACTTAATAATATTTAATGTCAAAATACCTATCACGTAATATTTTTCACGAATGATAAAAATAAATATTTAGTAGTTTAAAAGTTTAATTTTATTCAATTGCATTTGCTAGACTTCCTAATCATAGATGATTCAGACAATATATTCCAAGGACCAATGAAACCACACGTAGTAATTATCTGTATTTATAGTATCAATCGGTAAACGTTTTCGAATGAGGAAACCATTTTCCATATTCCAATGTAACAGTATGAACAAAATCATAAGTAAATAAGACGTTCATTATAACCGGCTGTTAATAGGTGAATGAAAATAGATCTCTAGTAAGGTGCATTAACATAGAATTACAAGTATGTAAATATTACTTTCATATAATTTGTAGTAGAAATGAGCATAGAAAAAATACATTTTTATCAATTGAAATAATAAATCAATTTAAGTCTGCCCAATAATTAATCACGTATTATACATGTACACCGTTTTTGTTATATAACTATCTATCTGAGGTTACATAATCAATACATATAAAAAACAAAACAGGTTTCTTGTTTTTGTTAATGAATATTATCAAAAAAAAAAAAAAAAAAAAAAAACGCATAAAATTATAAAAACATCTACAGACTCTGAGCGAAGCGAAGGATCTTTTTACAATGGTATTTATTTTGTTTCTGTTCACACTTTTTTGGCTGGTAATAGTGCTCCGAAAGATTAATGCAGAATTTCTAAACATTTAAAATTGCATGTTGATTGTACTATAAACAGGTCATTTTTCTTTTCTCTCGATAGTTTTTCCAGGTACGAGGAAAAACTATCGAAAAACCGAGTAAAAACGGTAAAATTTGCCCTAAACGACACTTTTACTAAATCGGTTTTAATTGTTAAGTCACAGCTTGGAAATTAATGTCACTAGAAACTTGAAATTTTCACCGTTTATTAATGATGACTATTTACTTAACGAAATTTTCAAAGAAAATTGACAACTTTCGGGCTAAAAATAGAACTTTGAAAATAACTTTTTTTTTTAATTAATCTCTAATAATATTTTTTTATCTATTTTCAACTTCATATGTGTATTCAAAAAATTGGTCCATTCAATCATTGAAAAACTTTTTACATAAATAGAACAACATATTTTGAATCTTTTGGTAAAAAGTAATTCCTCATTAGTCATATAAGGATAATTTCTTTAAATAGATTTGATAGTAACAAACATACTGAAAATCAAACTGAAAATGGTCAAATATGTTTTTATACAGAAGCTTTGCTTTGAATTGTTTAACTAAAGAAATGATCTATCGTTTCATAAAAATCCAATTCAACCATCCAATCATCTGATTTGACGTGCAGAAAATACCCTCTGGTATGATATACGTCTTTTTTGATAATTATGTATTGAAAGAAAGTTTTTGTAAACAAATGAAAATTAATTGAGAAACAACTAATAATATCATTTGAGCAAAATAGGTAATACGCAAGTGGTAATATTCTAGAAAAATATCAATACATCCGGAATAACTTGATCCCAAAAATAACTATTTATATAATTTTAAGTACGTACCACATTACTCGTTTGACGCTTTCACCAGTTGGTTTTAATTTAATTTATAAACCTATCCTATGTTTTTAAAAATCGGGTATAAAAAATAAAAATAAAATGTTTCATAAACAATTACAAAACCGACCATTTTGTTGTATGGTTCATTCGTCAAGTCAATTTATCGTGATGTATAAAATATGACATATTTTTGAAAAATAACCCTAACAAAATAAAATTTTTTTTTAGCACTTTTGTTCGACATAAAACTTAAAATCACTTACTGGAGTTGTCGATCCAAACCGGTACAGTACTCAATTCTACGTCAATATACGAAGTGTCAGAAGCGTCATTGAATCGTGCAACCGTCGATGCAGTATAATTATTCGAAAAGTGCAATAAGCCCCAAGCGTTATTTGTCTTTATAGCATTTAAGCCAGCATTCAATTCGTCGTAATGTAACTGTTCAAAAATTAATAATGACGTAAACAATACATTTATTTCAGAGAACAGCCGTCGGCTGTAATACTAATATGACGTGTTGATCGATGATACATTTCTATCTACTAGTAAACCTATTTAACGGATTACAATCAGAATAAATTGAATATCAATCAGGCATTATTATTCACAACGATTCATTGAATGTCCATAAGTTTTTTTTTTTTTTTAATTGTAAAACTGTTGACTTGGAAAATTATTGTTGGAAAAACACTCACAATATTCAATGATTTAGACTTGAGTTTTTCTATGAATGCACAGCTCATGATTAGATCTTTAGGGAAATCGAGAAAACAGCTGTTGTAATATTCAGCTCTACATTTTTCCAAGTGTCTCTGTTGCATTTCGTCATTTACGACCACGACGTTTAACCCAGTAGGCATGTCTCCGATCGCTAGGTTGTAGAGATAAATCGTTGTTATAGGTAGTAGAATTAAAACAATTGTTAATCTGAAAAATGTTCCATACTAAATCAATCATAACAATAACTATAAGGTTTATATTAGTATTGTTAATAGGCATTCAAAAGAACAGTAAATGTTTTAGTAGGATTATGACGTAATCAGTTTACAATTTAAACAATAAAATATGGTCTACTCGTATTATCTAAGTTGGCACACACTAAATGTACTGATTTCCAGTACGTCACTTGAAATATGCATAATAAAAATGTTCAGTATACAACAATAATGAAATTGCCCATACATGTAATGCATTTGTTACATACATTTTTTCTTTTTTTTAACCATCGATTTTCTCCAATAAAAATATTCATAAATACGTTATTTTTTTAATAATAGAATGCGTAAAATGATTTAAGAAAGTTCAAACATTTCAATATAAGGAGCAAGGGAATTGATTACAGTATTAACTAATATAGTTATATATAATTTTTACATAATACAGATATACGTATTTACGTGGAAATCATCACAGAAATATATTTGTACAAAATTCGTACTTTAAATTTTTTTGTTGATTCACTGTTAAATTTGAAAAAAATCTAAATTTTTAATACGTTTATTTTTTTCAAAATTGATTTATGCTTACGATGGTTGTTGCAGAATCAATGATACGTTTTTAGATAAAAGAGAGATCATACGGTTTTTTCGAAAAGCTCCATCATTAAAATTTATTTTCGTTTTTGAATTAGTGTCCTGTGTTTTTTTTTTTGGAATTTCAATAATCTAAAAACCAACAAATAAAAATAAAACAATTTGTATTTATGGACAGAAATCGTGCGAATTAGACAGCACTTGATGTACATCAGCCTGAGCATGGGATTCTGTTTCCTGTTTTTGACTAAGTATTAAAAATGCTTCTTCTAAAGAAGTAGTGTTATAACGTCTCATCAGCAATTCTGGAGAATCTTCAATTATTATGACACCGTCTCTCATCATTCCGATCTAAAGTTAAGACAATTTGAATGGATCGGATAAAAATCATATCACAGGAATAACTCACAGTGTGTGCCTGTTTTGCTTCTTCGATATAATGTGTCGTGATGATGATTGTTTTCCCTTTTTCGGCAAACGACATTAAATGGTTCCAAATACTGAAAAAAAATACTCCATAATTGCATCGAGTTAATGATTTATTTTCTAATGTTTTTTTTTTTTTTTTTTTTTTTATAACTGATCAGTATTTCATACCTTTGACTTAAAACTGGGTCCAGACCGACGGTCGGTTCATCTAATAGCAAAATATTTGGATCGTGTAAAAGAGCAACTCCCAATGACACTCGCCTTTGCTGTCCACCACTGTGAAAAAAAATATTTTTGTGTATTTGAATACATTTTTCCATCAAAATTCAAACTCATTATCAAAACTACAATATATATGTAATACGATTATTCTTGAAAAAATTGTCTATTCTGGGTGTATATTTTTCAAAATCCAATCACTTTGAATGTATGTATAGAAAAAAAACCCTTTTGTTTATATAAAATATTCTTAGTGGTCTAAATCAAGTACTAAATGAAATATTTTTAAGGTTTTTAAGTAAGAGTTTACAAATTCAGCCTTAGAAAGAAAATTCAGAAGACTAGAGCTGATCACGTAGTACGTGAATTTCAAAACTTGGTAATATCCGAGCCTTATAATTGGAAATAAATGGACGTTGAGTCTACGACAAATAAGGAAAATACAAACAATTTAACATTGGAATTTCAGTCCGTCTGCATACTTCAAAAATTTAAATAAAATAAAAAACGCATAATAAATAAATTAAAATTTAATCATTATACAAATAGCAATTGTATTTGTAAACATAATGTAGAAAAAATTCAGTGGCATTGATATTTGATATATGTAGTAAATCTGGGTTGCTACAACGTAGTTTTCCAGTAAATTGATCATTTATTTATTAATTTTTTTAATTTGATTAAAAAGAGTTACAAAAAAAAAACTTATCTGATTATAGAAATTACTAAAAACATTACATAAAAATCTCCCAGATTTTTTAAATTTTTAGGTTTTTAATGTCACTTATCGTTTTTGTTTTCATACATTTATAGTGATTAGATAAATTTAAGATAATTTTCGAGAATGAAACTGTTTAAACATTTAATAGCGAAGCCAATTTTTATACTCATTAGACACTTGAAAAAAAGTTTTTCCCTCATAAATGTGATTTGTTTATCTATAATATTAAATGAATAAAGTCACTAACGAAACGACTTTATTCATTTAATATTTTGACATAAATTAGGATCGAACTTTGTAAAATATATTTAATTGATAAACTTGAATCAGTTACTATCATCAGTAAAGTAATCAGTCAATATATGGATAATACTAATTTTCGTAATAGTTTTGACTTTTTGATTATATTTGGAAAACTACATGAATACAAATTGATATCATTATTTTAGATTTTAAAAATAATAATATTATATGTATATACTAATTATTAAATTATAATATTATATCAGTTTATAAATAAACTAATATGTGTTCCCATCGTAATAACAATAAAAAAAAAAAAAAAAAAAACAAAAAAGAATGTCGAAGAAACCACTAAATCATTTTCAAATGTATACAGACTTAGTAGTAATATGAAGGAAAATTATTAAAATGACTTTCTTTTTTATTCGTTTAATCTTTTTTTATTAAAAAATAAGAAAAAAAGGGCAGCTTTTATTATGATTTTGATTTTTAAATAATAGTAAAACCAATTTTTTTCTTTTTTGTATTTACCTAAGCGATGAAATCAAACAATTATCTGGTGGAAGTTCTAATAGTGTTTCAAGTTCTTTGGCCTTCTCAGCAATTTTTTTCATATCCATATTGAGCATACGGCCGTAAAGTTTATATGTTTGTAATATTGTTAAACCTGTGTGTAAGCTTATATCCTGGAAAAATATACTTTAAGCAAATGTCTGTTTTTGAACAACGTAACAAAATATTACACCGGAATCCTCACCTGTGGCATATATCCTATATCTTCTCTTTTAGCTGCCTCGACTACGATAACACCCGAATCCAGTTCACATCGACCCACCATAGTGTTTATAAGTGTGGTTTTACCACATCCACTTGGCCCCAAAAGTCCATAGCTGAAAATAATAACAGAATAGAAGACGTGTTTAAAGTTCGTTAATAATTATTAATTTAATACGAAAATTGAAATCAGAGCACTACAGAATATAGCGGTTGTATTATTTTTACTGAACGTGTAGCTTTGAAAAGTAAAACGTATATTTTAATGTGATCGCGTTTTCGAGTTATTATTGATTAGATAACATAACCAAAGTTAATTGGGCTTAGATTATGAGTGAATTTTTTAAATCCAGTTTTATGAGATTTTCGATGAATAAACATATTTTTTTCGTAAACACGTTTAGGCAAAAAAAAGTCAACTTTAAAAATGGAAAAAACCGCTCATTGAATGTAAAATCATTAAAAACTTTTAAGAAAATTGTTTTTGATTCAACACTTCACTAGTTTAACTTGAAACGTGTTTTGCACGAACGTAGATGAACGTTTTTTAACGTTATAAAACGGAAAGCAAACACATTTTTAGTTCTGACGTTACGACCGGTACGACATATTACTGCTCCAAGCAATCACGTTAAATCGCACATGCGCCGGGTGCATCGGACGGTCAAGTGCAATGAGTGAAAAAAATGTTTGCTTACATTTTACCCTTGGGCACGGTCATGTTCAAACCCTTGAGGACCATGTGGTTTTTCTCGTACATTTTGAAGGCGTTTTTAATCGTGACGGCCGCTTTCTCGTCGACTTGTGACTGTTGCGGCTGCCGTTGACCGAGCCCTGCCGATTCCAACGAAATCTCTTCCATAGCGGTACGGGTACGGACGGCGGTCTCACACGGACGACGGTGGCGGCGGCGGCGACAGACACGTCAACGGTGTGGAAATAAAAAAAGAAAAAAAAATCTAACGAAATACGCGACAGCGAGAGGATCGAGATGATTCGATCGGAGTGCGATTATCGAAATAAAATTATGGTCGGTACCGTCGGAACCGTTCGCACGCTTCAGCGGACGAGAAGTCACTGACGAATTCTCGAGTTACCATGTGCGGCCTCCGATTCGCTGACGGTAAACGTGATTGAACGCTTGGTTGAAAAAAAGTCATCATTTTCCTTACGTAACTCAACTGTTTTAAAGGCCATGGTAGAAAAATGTCACCACCGTCGTTTTCTGTACGGCAGATTGGGAAACAATTGATTTACCGTTTTAACTGACACTCAAAGTCAAGGTCAAACATTTTTCATTGACGAGTAGCGGCGTACAAAAGAATTTTTATGGGGAGAGGATAATTTTAAAAACAAATTGTACTCATATAGTCTATTTAATGTCTTCTGTTTAAATATAATACATATATATATATATATATATCAAACGATTCTGATCAAAACTTTAGAATATGAATATACCATTTTTATATTTCATCATATTCAGTTTAACAATCGGCATGTTTTTTTTTTTTTTTTGTATCAAACCTGTTTAATGTTTTCCTGTTTGACCAAGAAAATATTTTTTTATTTTTTTTTTTTATTTTTTTTTTTACCACAATGTTCGAAACATGTTGTTCTATCGGTATCCATAGTTTCACAATGATAGAATGGACCATTTTTTTTTAAATAAACATTTTAAGTAAAAATACATATTTCGCTCGTTGAACGAGTTAATGGAGATGAATGTAATGAATAATAAAGAAATGATAGGACATTTATTAAGTTAGCGATTCTGAGCAATGCTTTATAATTAAATTATACCGTTTGGATGGAACAATTTCTTTGAATAAATATTAAAAGTTGAAAATTGACATAACAGTAAATTACGTAAAATATGGTAATTTACTTAAACGATCATAAAAAAAATTCGTACTTCGCCCCATGGGATATTCTTCACAACTTGGACGTGTTAATGGGGATGGGTGAATTCAATTTTAAAGAAATTACAGAGCATTTCCTTAGTTAACCAATTCTGAGCAAAGCTTCAAAACCGTTGGGATTTTTTCAAATAAATTGTTTAAGTTGAAAATATACGTAAAAACAGTTTATTACGTAATAGTCGTAAAATAATTCACTTAAATGCTTATAAAACTAAATCCTTTGTCACGATTTTTGAAATATTTCAAGTATGATTAGTTAAGTATATGAGTAAGGTCATATTAAATGTTCAGAAGTTTTCATCAAATATTAAAAATAACCGTTCATAAACTTCATCAATTTTCGAATAATTTTTTAATTTCGAATTTTTTTTTAAAGTTATATAAAGTTTTTGTGTTTGACCGAAAATACAATTTTTTTCATTGAAAAAATTCAAAAAATCATGTTCTATCTGTATTCAAAGATTCATTATGTTTGGATAGACCAATTTCATTAAATAAATTCTTAAAGTTGATAATTGACGTAAAAAAAAATTATTACGTTATGTAAAATCGTACAATAATTTACCTAAACGCTTATAAAAAAAATCCTGAATCACAATTTTTGAAATTTTTTCAGAATCGTTAAAGACGTGTATAAATAAAATTTTAATACATTTTCAAAAGTTTTGTAAAATATTTAAAACTTTATGAAGGATAAACTTTTTAAAAACAGGTATTTTCAAAGTTTAATTTGAGCTCAAAAATGTCAAAGTTTTTTGAAATTTTTTGAAAGTATCTAATAAAATTTCAATAATACATAGTCAAAATTTCAAACTTCTAGCAGCATTAGTTTTGGAGTTATGACGAAAATAAAAAATTCGATTTAATGATTATGTCGTTTATGGAAAATTTTGCCGTTTTTACTTAATTTTCGGCAGTTTTTTCTCTTGTCTGGAAAAACTATTGAAATGAGAGATTAACAAACCCTTAAAGTATCATCTACGTAAAATTTCCAATCCATACGGTTGCGGGATGAAATTATTGGACAAAGTTAAGGTGATCAAAAAGTATGGTCGGAAAAAAATGAATATAAGAGTAGAAACCATAAGATCCTTCACTTCGCAGTATCTAAAACGTCAATGTAAAATTATTGAGATTTAGGAGGACGAAGGAATCGGTTATAAAGACTTTTATTCAAACTTTCAATATTCGTTATAATATTTTATTTGAAAAAAAAAATTGTATACATACGTTTTCAAAGGACCATATTAATTGTAAATGCCCAAATACTTAAGTAATAAATAAGTTATATTGATTTAGCAGAAAACGAAATCAACTCGATCGCATATATTGTATATATATATATGAAACGGTGTTATCACCTGCTAATAAAAAGTAAACATAAAATAAGCCACAGCCAAAACAATTGTACGATTGCATTTTTCTTAGATTTTATTTAATTGTGAAAAAAACCTTGAATGATATACTTTTAATATTGCACATGAAACGTTTCATTTTGATACACTCGTTTATTTCCTGTTGTTTATCAATATGTAGATAGTCAAATGCGTGCTCTCTAGGCTACACCTTATTGTTTAATGGTTCGTTATAATTGTTTATATGTAACAATATGATAAAGTTTCTTTCCTGGTAGTTAACTGTAACTAAGCAATATGCAACGCATTCGCATAGTTATAAAATCATCTGATGCCCTAATGCACATTTTAGATTACAAGTGGAGCAGAGGTTTTATTGGTTTTACAATTATGTTGATTTCAATGATATTTTTTCTGTACACACTTCTATGGGTACCAATCATTGACCAAATATTAAGCTAAAACCTATTTAAAGATCTAGAAAAATGTCATTTTTTGACAATTCAACGGAGTAATTTTTCTTTATTTACAGTATTCTTAAAATGTTTCCAATATTTCGAATAAAAATGGTAGAATGTGAAGAAAACAAGATTTTTATCTGATAAATTTTAATTATATAGCCAAAACTAGACATTTTTTTATCCATAAATCAATACTTTTGTACAAACTTGATAAAAGTTTCAATTTTTTTTTTATCACCTTTGGGCCACATAATATAACCAAACTTTGAGTACCTTTTTTAACTTTACGAAAATTTGTATCTAATTAAAATTTGAGTTCTCGATATTAAAAAGTAAACATTTAATACAAACTTACTCGCGTACTCAAGCAGAGATGATAAAAAAAATATTTAATTTTATGAGAGTGTTAAATACCACGCGCGTAACCGATATTTTACAACACGAGCAAATTCGTGAGATCACCGATTCGTGAATCCAGTTAAACACTCTATGTAGGCGAGTCAAGGTCCCACGAGCGAGAGGTGGTCGCGCTCTGCAGTTTTAAGTGCCTCCACGTATGCGCACATCTATAAATTAGCGTATCATGTCCCATCACAAAAACTACACACTGCACAGGTACCGAAATATATCGAAAAATATCCAAAAACCAAGGTTAACAACAACAAAATTCAATCGCGTCGCCTCAGGCCACAGGGCCGGCGTTAGCTGTACGTTTAGGCCTACGTCTAAGGTGTCTGTTGAATGGGGAGGAGGGGTGTCTCGCGATATAGTATTAAAACCGAAAACAAATTATAGTCATACGATTCTAATATTGTTCGGTCCGTTTTGTGGATCATTGAGGCGTACAAATATACAATGATTTAGTCCGCAGGTGTTAAATTATTGTTGGTCGGCCGTCGTTCGTAATCGCCATTTATTCAGATTTTAGTTATCAACAGCATCAAAAAACCGATGAAGTGACAATAAGTTGTTGCTATACAATTATCATCGCTTATTTCTGAAATATAAAACATGATAATATTTTATTCGGTCGTATAGTTGTGTTATTTCTAGGATTCGGGATTCTTGCATTTGCGTGTTTTTTCGTAATGCTCGTAAAATGTTCAAAGTGAGATGGAAGTTTTTTTCGTGAAGTTAATTAATCAGACACGACGTTCTATTTGCCCGTTTTTGCTTATGTCATCAAATTTCAAAGAAAGAGCATATTTGAACGTATTATAATATATTTATGATTTTTTAATTTTATACAATCAGAATTTTGTCGGCTAATATTGTGTTTGTATAAAGCATAGTGTTCAAAAGAATTTTCTAAAACAGTTCATCTTGACGTAAAATCGTACGATTATATTTATTTACTATCCATAAAATTGATAATTATTATCCTCCCAAGACCTGTATAATGTTGTTTAACGTTTTACGCGTTTATTGTTTCATTGTTTTACTCTAACCATACTACGTTTATACGATTCGGATTTAAAAGGTACCTACGTTTAAAGTTTATTGAATATTGGCTTCATTGATACCTATCCCGAAATACTATTACTGTTAAGATTTTTAATTTCATAAAAAGTATTTTCTTGGAAATTTTCATGAAATATTTAATTTGGATGGAGTTTATAAAGTAAATGAATACCTATTTAAACATGTTTTCTTAAAATGAGATATAAAAATGTATGTTACTTTTTTGAAAAAAAAAAATAATAATAATAAATCACTGCAGGTAAGAGATGACAGGAAACTATATGGGTCGCCATTTTATGATAGATGTAACAAGAAGATTTAATAATTTAAACTATCTTACAGAACTTTAAAACTCAGAATTATAGTTAATGAGCTTAATTCAGTAACCTATTTAGAACTAAAATAAAAGGTTTAATGATTAATACTTGATTATGATTAAGAAATGAATTTATATGTTTGGAAAAAATATATATAGCTGATAAATGTTTGTATCCGTCCAATGCAATGTGATTTAGAAACGTATATATGATGAAACAATAAAATATATTTAAAAATATTTACTAATTATTACTGAAAAATTAAATTAAAAAACCATGTAATTATACCAAAATACATATGCATATATGTATAAATACGTTCCCAGATTATGATACATAACGTGTTGATATTAATAATTAAAATATTAAACATACATTTGCTTTTTTATAATATTTAATATTTCACTAAACCTAGTTTTGAGTAATAACCGCATTCACTATAATATCGCCCAACAACCTAGAAATACGCCCTTAAATTATTTCTCCGGTTGAAACTCGACCACGAAAAACATTTGGCATGTACACGAGGTTCGGTTAAATTAATTTTCAAAAGTTGATAATTCAGTAGGGAAAATGTTGTCAGAACTTGGCTACTCACTTTCCAATTCCAAACCTGTATGCTGTATAATATTACCGAGTGAGGGTTAGGGTTGTACGAAGAAATAACTCATATCAAGGGAATAAATGAAAAGTTTTACAATTTAAAGCGCATAGACCCGTATTCGTTTATTTAAAAATACACATTTATAGAAGGAAAAAAAACTGTTTCTAGAACAATGTGTATTCAACAGCTAAACGCAACAAACATCATAATCACTCGAGCAAAATCAAAATGAAACGTTTGCATTCGAAGAAGTAGAATTCGCTCCACATTATTACCGTACTAACGTGGAATGCCGCAATAGGTCTGACAATTGTACGCGACGTCGATGTGGAAAATATTTTTAGTGTACACAAAACATCAATGAAGTGGGCCCTGATGTGACCAACCTTTAAAAAGGTCGATTTAAAACACGACTGTCAAAATACTTGAAACGCGTTTGTTTTTGCTGATTCAACTGTGAATGATTTTGAAACAGAACTCTTGTAATAGTTCGATAAAGTTTTTGTTTAATATTTAAGACAATTTTGAAGACTATGGAAAACTTGGCCCGGGAATTAGCTGAGACAGCAAAACTGGCGACTGACAATTATTCAAGGCTTACAATTTTAATTTGTTTCATATTGCTGAAGCACCGACACATATATACATCCGGGTATGGGTACTTTAACAATTTATCAAAAGAATTAATTATATCTCAATGACGAAATATTTATTTTATTTAACATGTACTCGTATCAATACATATAAATATGATTAAAAAATGATTAAAAACATTAATATATGTAAAATGATATGGAATTATGTATGAAATTATGTAAGAGTGTATTGAATTAATCAAATATGTTATATAAGTACATGAATATGGATTTCAAAAAAAAAAAGCCTTGAAATTTAGTAGTCCAGAATCGTGGTTACTAGATCGCTTTCTTTATGACGAAAATCTCTCGACTTTTATGCTCGATAAGATGTACTCGAATTCGAAACACCTATAGTGGTATTGACTGTCTCACTCTTCGTGTAGGAAATATTGTTTTTTTATGTACTATATCGTAGATTTTAATGATATTTTTACTCAGTACTTGAAACCACTTTTATTGAAAATGCCGCCTAAAAATTATTTTTCAATTTGTTGTACGTTCTATCAAGATGAAGGTCAGTGATTTCGATCAATATTTCCATGGTTGATAAAGAATGATAAAAAAAAAAAAAAAAACATACTGACGGCCAAACTGTTAACGGCTGATTATTATATAAAGCCGACCGCAGAGTTAATGCCAACTTAAGTTTTCTTCATAAACTCTTAAATAACTCTATAGATGCGCCTAAATATTACTATCCGAAGTTAATTTTAAAGTTCCTAATATCCATTCTCGCACATCAGCTCCTTTCTATGTGTCCCATTCCATAGCACCGATCACGGACAAAACCAACCCATCCATCGAATGATGCACTTAGCTAATGCCTTTCAAACTTAAATATTAGTCCTGTCACATCTATGTTATTTGTCCTATCTGTATTATTTTTCTGAACAAGTATATGTAAATTTCAGTTAAATATTATTATCTGTACACCTTGGGCTTGCCTGTAACAAAATGTAAATAAATGAATAAATAAATAAAGATGTATTCATGTTTAAATTGAAGTTGGCTTAAATCGTTTAACTATAGGAATGATCTACCACTTCTATAAAATCCATTATCCCCCTTCCCATCGTCTGGTCTGAGGGGCGAAGAACACCCCGTGGTGCGATGTGCGTACTTTCACATATTTCGACTCTTTTGACCCGCGTCGAGCCGTGTCTGAACACGCGACCGCCGCCGTCTCGATCCGCTCGGCACGCCCGGGTCGTCGTCGGTCATGCGAACGACGACGTCGTCGCCGGCCGTAGGAGTCCGCAGTCAAAGCGATCGAGACGAATCCGTCCCCCGTAAACACGGCAGACGTGGGGTCACATTGTTGCGAATCATAATATTATATCATACCACAACATACGTACATTTTATAATTATATAGATCATTGTATATAATTAATTTGTGAACTTTAATACTATGTTTTTTAAATATAATATATGTTTGTTCTTCATACTTCTCTATCTTTTACTCTGTTTATAATTTTGTATTACTATACTTTGCTACTTCTTAATATCGGCTATTACTAAAATTTATTATTTTATGTATTAATTTTAAGTTAAGATAATATAAGAACCGCTCCCCCAGCACAGGCTTTGCTTATAGGGGTTGCCAGTGGTGGATTTGAGGGGGTGACTTGGAGATCGCCCACCCATAGGTATTTTTTGAGCTATTTCATAGCTTTTATCGCGGGCGTTGAGGGTGGCGACCGAATCGAGAAATTCCGTAACGAAAAAAACCTAACACGCATTTTTTTTTTATGTATAGAGACACTTTTTCTTATCGAAATACTGGTCAAAAAGTTGCATCCAGCAACTTTTTAGAACGAAAATTATGTCAAGATGGTACTTTCGAGAGCTCATTTTTCGAATTTCTCAAACCATTGTCCAAGCGTAGGTGATAACTACCGAAAAATTGACAAAATACGGGGAAAATACCATATTCTCAATTTTCGTGAAATCTACTCGTATTTTAGGTTTTTAGCCATAACTCCATCAATAATAGAGCTAAAAACTTGACAATTTTATTGACTACTAATAATAGCCACACGCATACTCAATTAAAACAAAAAGTTTTAACCACTTTTGACTTATATATAGAACTTTGAAAATATTGAAAATTTCTCATTTTTTAGAAGTTTTCGCTTCGTAACATTTTAACCTTTGGATATTAAGAGCTGAAAATTTAATACAACAATACTCATAAGTATTTCTACCGATGATGAAAAAATATCGAAAATCGTTAGTCACAATATTTTTTTACAAGCGTATAAAGTTTGCATTTTGACGAAATTTCTTATTTTTACATCAAATTACACACTAAAAAATAATTGGTGCTTCTTAAGTTGATAAAAATGCTATGCAATAGCTTTACCGCGGTAGTCCCCGAGTGTCACACGTATTTTTTTTTTATTACCTGAACTATACAACTATAGATTTATTAAATCGTAAAGCAATGATAAATCATTTTTTCAATAAAATGATTTTGAGTGGAGAATCAGTTTTATATGAAATTTGATTAAAACAGTCGATTTCGTCAAAATTCAAATCACAAAAAAAAATTCAGTTCTTTTTCAGTTAGTTCCTTGTTAATTAAGAATCCATGATACCGATTGCCCCCTCCCCCTCCCTTAAATAAGCTTCAGATCCGCCACTGGGGGTGCTGCAATTAATTAATTAATGTATATTTTATATAATGTGTCTCATGTTGTTTTGCAAAATAAATAAATATTATTATATTATATTATTATATTTTCCTCTTGTGCACGGTCATGTTCAAACTTCTGAGCACTATCCGGTACGTCACAGCATCTCGAACCGACACGGCCGGTCGGTTGTCCGTTTCACCCTCCGTGTGCGGCCGGCGTGAACGCAGATGTTATCGTAGGCATGGAGGCAGATGCCAACCCCGTCGGCACTGGGGTTGGCTCGCGGTCTGTGCGAGAAAACGCCACGAAGCGACGACGGCGATCGGCGAGCTGCGACTACTGGTTGGATCGAGACAAGTGATTCGTTGAGATTTACGGCACGGCTGGTGAGTTGTTTCCACGTGATATGTACGTATACCTATACGTATATAATATGTATATAATGGTATACGTATATAATATGTTTCGTATACCTTAATTTAAAACTAAATGCGGTTTAAATTCATTTTCCTCAAGAGACCTTTTAAACGCCAATAAAATATCCACAGTTTTGGATTTTTTTTTTTTACCTCGTCAAGTCTTCAAAGCTAAATCATTGCTGTTTTTAAAACACTAAGGTTGTAAAATTTATATTTGTTTGTTATATGTAAATTTTATTTGGATTTTTATCACTTTATTTTATTAGTTTTCACGTGTCAACAAGTATGTATAGTTTTTGTTAAAGGGTTTACGCCCGTTGATTATATATAAATAAATAAATAAATATGTGTGATTTCGACCGCAAAATACGCGAGACTCGTTTTTCGGCACGTGACTAAATCGAACGTATCACCGGATCTCGTACGCCGGTTCATCCCATTCGCACGATTTACTGCACGGAATCGAGATCGCGATGTATGTATGACCGAAAATATGAAATGTTTCGATGTCATCGTCGAAAAAAGCAGTATTTTGTTCGATCGGTTCGATGTCAAAGTACGGTTCGCATTGGCCGTAATAACACTCTGAATGAACTTTCGAGTGCCGATGAGATTAAAATATGTAAAAACGCTCCAACACGTGCAATTATTTATTGAAACATTGACTGCTCTCGAACGGATCGCGGGGGGGAATCAGCTGTCTTATCGGTAGTGATACGAAAATCAAGGGCACTCGTCCACACGCGCACGTGAACCGGTGAAATAACACAAACCTAAGCACCACGAATGGTCCCGGCTGTAGGTCCTCTCCGTATAGATTCCGTCTTGTCGTCAATTATATCTAGCAATGGCTGCCCAGCATGAATATATACCAGTACGTGTTTTAATATATATATATATATATATATATGTACTCAATTGAAAATCATATTTAAGTGGTAACGGTTTATTAAACTTCCTCTCAATACCACGTCTCTTTTAAGTATATTTCTAATAAAGTTTTTAATATTTAATGAAATGTCTGAAAATGTAATATGACTTAACTCATACACTTCTCTAAGAATACTGACAATTTTTCAAAAGTCGTGACTTGGGACTTTTTTTTATAAACGTTTAAGTAAATTATCATACCATGTTTAGTGTTTACGTAATAAACTGTTTTTACGTTAATTTTAAACTTAAAATATTTATTTGAAAAAATGGGTACATCAAATCATAATGGAAATTTTGAATACAGCTAGAACATGTTTTGCATCTCTTGGTTTAAAAAAAATGTCTTCTTTATCTGACAAAAAAAAAACCAGATAAATTTGAAAAAAAAATCTACCGACAATTAGACGAAAAATGATAAAATATATGAACAGAATGTTATGATTCAAGAGCTTTGCTAAGAATCGATTAGTTAAAGAGAAATGATCTATCATTTATTTAAAATTCAATAAACCAATCCGCATCAACTTACCCGAAAAGAGAAGCATACCCCATGTGGCAAAGTACGTACTTTTTCATTTTTACACACTATATGTATGTTCACTCACTATTATCAATACTTAGTATAATGGCTTATTTATATTTATCATGTTGAAATACCATTGAACCTTTATTTGGCTATTGTTTTTTTTTTTAAATAAAATATTTTACCTCTCCCCCTAAAATTTTAATCATGGTATCCATGGACTTAACTTTAAGCTTAATTTTATATAATAATACTGAGTTGTAACTATTTTTGTTGTTTTTTTTCCTAACTCGCATTTGCATTTATCAGTTTTCTGTGATTCCAAACCATCGGTTTTTCCTCATAACTGACCTTAAAAAATGAATTTACGCAGCTTACGTAATACAATATTAATATGTAATTATTGTAACATGCAATTACTATTGGTTGGAAATAAATGCGATTTACATATTTTGCTGCATCCAGACATCCTAAAAAAATGCTTTTGTCGATGAGCGAAAAAATGAATATATATATATATATATATTATATAATGACAGACAACATTACGTTATAGAAAGATTTTTTTTTTTTTATTCCACAACTACCGCAGTACTGCAAAATATATTGAAGATCGTCGACGGTAATTTCGTTCAACTGACAATTCAATTAAGAGTTATCTTTTCCATTATTCTACTACGTGTTTTTCTTTTAAGACTTGATTAATTATTAAAAACCACCCGGAATCGGAGCACAACACGACGTGGGTGAACAATGGATCACTTCGCCGTATATGTACATATAGGTACGTATTACACGACGAGCACTTATATTTAAAGTTAATCAATCGATTCTCATTCGGATAGGATACATAATAAAGTATTCTCAGTAGATTTTAAGTGTATACGACACTGAACAATGCATTTTATGACAAAACTAATTGAATTATAGTCAAAGTTTATACATGACATGAGTACCTAACCTTGTTTAGATTTTTGCCCGATTACAATTACTAATTTAGGAACATGAATTTATACCTTGAATATATTATTTACACTGTTTTTACAAAATAAAATATTACGCTTGTATTATACAACGAATTAGAGCGCATATATTTATTTTATTGATTAAACAAATAAACTTCCATTGGGTGTACCTTGAAAATGTTCACAAGTATCTCAACCTTGCATAATGTATGAATTTCAATTTTTTGTTCATGAATAATTAAAAATATTACCTGCCTATATACATATATTTTGTTTTATTCTGTGGTTATACAGCGCACATTGACACATGGGACGTTCCATATA
Organism: Therioaphis trifolii; assembly: GCA_027580255.1. Lineage (NCBI taxonomy): Eukaryota > Metazoa > Arthropoda > Insecta > Hemiptera > Aphididae > Therioaphis > Therioaphis trifolii. The sequence continues at coordinate 41,430,923 of CM050406.1, read as the reverse complement.
CAAAACTAGCAACTGCCACTATAGTGAACGGTGTGGTGGTGGAAATTGTTTTGAATGCGCGAATGGCCATGGTCTTAACGTGCGCCGAGAATAGACATTGCATTTTAGGTCATTCTTACGTTTTTCGGACAAAAAAAAAACCAAAAATTCGCGTGTTTTTCCATTTCAAGTTATTATAACTTTTCACAGATTTCCAATAGAAAATTCATTAGAATGTCATTCAATGCGTATAAACATTTTCTATAAAAATTACAAAACTTCAATTTACTACACATTGCATTTTAGGTCATTTTTACGTTTTTCCGACGAAAAAACCTAAAAAATGCGTGTTTTCCAATTTCAAGTAATTATAACTTTTCACAGATTTCAAATAGAAAATTAATTTATTATATATATTATTTATTTATGTGACCGACAAGTGGCGAATTTAATATATAGTATTTTTTTTTTTTTTTTGTAAAACTTGAACTCGTCGGCCAAAGATTTGTTTCGTTGTTATAAATATATTACCATTCTTCACGGTCCGATTTCTACCACCATGATGGAATAGCCGACTCACCTGCCCCACAGCGGGTCGCGATGTCGAGAGCGAGCGGCCGTCGTCGTAGATCGAACTGGAATCGTGTGCCTCATGCACACGAGGTATTATTATTACGTAAAAATTTGTTTCTAACCGTCGACAGAGTTCGTATATAACACTTATGTTTTTCTTATTCAATATGTTAGTTAAAACACCTCATATTGGTGTCGATATGTTTTTTTTATTATTATAATGTTTTGTAGATCATTTCAAAGTCTAAATTTTGTTTTAAATCCGGCATGCTCCGACTATAGTGTTTTTCGTTATCGAGAAAAACTCGTCTGGGCTGTCGGTGGCGACCCTGTTAATTGTTCCGAATTAAAAAATAAAATTAATAAGGTCGTCATGTGGCGAATGTATGCTCGCATAATAACGAAATACTATACTCAATTTTCATTTTAATCTCAGAGATTATAGCTTATAATTTTTTTATTTTCATTATTTTTAATATTTACAATGTTATTCACTTACAAAGTATTCTATTTCATTATACGTATAGTAAACTACATAGGTATTTATACATTGGTCATGACTCATTACACTATTATAGATAAATTCATATTATTATACTTTCGATTATTTATTTCGAGTTCATTTATCTAGAAATCACACGATTTTCTATCTAAATTTTAATTTTATAGAAGGTGCTAATTTTGAGGAAGTTATCGGACAAATAAATCATTTTCGATTTCTTGTGTCGGAAAAAAAATCGGTTCAAATAATTCCTATAGAATTTTACTAATTATAAGTGTCACTGTAAAACTATTGAAATTTATAATAATATATCTTTTACGTTTTGGCGGTTTTATGTGTATTATTTTTATTTTCAATGCAGTGATTAGAGCCAGATTCTCAAGGAGTTTTGATTAGGCAACTTAATCAATTTACATGAAATGCCAATTTAACGTTATTATTAGTGCAATGATTTTTCACTTGACAACATTTACTGCGTTATGAAATTCTCATTTTTTTTCTTGTTCGACAAACATTCAATTATAATTATTTTAGTATTCACTGTTGTAAAGCAAATCGTTGTTACGTGAACATTTTGATTTTACAGTTCGGATAAGTGATTCCTACCTTTCATTTTTCAATTTATAGACGTGTGCCGACATCCACAGAGCATTTTAAAAAGAAATTATAATTATAAACATAAAGTAGGTACCTAGTAAAAATTTAATAATTTTATGATTTCAATTGGACGTTTATATTATAATGTGTTTTTCACATTTACCAGATACTTATATACAGGCGCGTACACATAAAAATATTTTTGGGGAGGGTTTCAGATTATATAATTTCATATTTATATACAAATAATTTTACATAATTTCAATGGAAAAATTATTTATTTCTCATTATTGTCTTTTTTTTTATAAAAAATTTTACGATAACAATACGGCCTGTACGTATTTACCACATCAATTTTAAAATTAGAAATTTCATTAATAAGAATAAAGTTATAAACTAATAAATAGTAATTAGACCAACATATTTTTATCTAATATCTCCCTCATTAATAGAAACCACTTATATTTCGTTAAATATTGAATACTTTTTCTGAAATTTCAGGAGGGAGGGTTAAAAGCCCCAAAACCCCTAACCCCCTTGTGTACACGCCTGCTTATATAATATCTATTTAAGTTTTAACCAACGGGTAAATTAATTTTCCCAGGATTCAGACTGTTGTTGGTTCAAAATAGATACTAAAATTATGTTTTTATTACTCTTTATTATTGCGGGGCATAATTACTTCTTCAATATATGCAGACTGTATATGCAGCTGTTAGTATAGTAAAACATAAGATATATTTATAAACATAAAATGTACACATACTGATATACCTGTTACTATCAAATAAAACGTAGGTATTCTTTGAAAAACATTTCGGTTCAGAAAATATAATTTTAAACCGAAATTCCATATAAATGCATTTGTAGCATCATAGTGTCAATAACTTTGTTAAAGCATATATTTTGTTGGATTTGTGATCAAAATATCATATCGGTATGACGGTATCGTAAATCATAGTATCTACGCTAATCGTTATAGCTTATAACAATATGATATACGTGCCCCATTTATTTACGATCATTTTATTTCGATAAATGTTTCAGTGAACGTATAGTGCATGAAAGTGCATGTCGGCAACAGGCGGCCCGCGGGCCAAATCCGGTCCGTGGAGAGGAAATATCTAGACCACCGAAAATATTTTTCTTAGACGTCGGTTTTCTGCACATTTTAAAATTCCGTATACAATTTAGATATTTGATCCATTTGTTATGACGTAATTGGAGATTACGATACCGATTACATCAATTATCTTAGGGTGTGATTTAATACGAAAATACATATTACATTGATTACTTACTATCTTACTAATGTTTAAGATTTTTTCTGGCCCTCGAAAATTTGTTTTCGAATTATCTGGACCGTCATAGAATTCAATTGCCGACCCCTGGTGTAGTGTATAATGTGCACGTTTACATATTAAACTCCGAAAACAGACGAGACCCGACTGGTTTCCTTTTAATTTTCAACTTTAAAAGACTTTGGAACCCGATCGAAAATCGGACGGCGGAACGCAATTATTATAGTGCACGCCGCCGGGTCGATTCGCCTGCAATAAGCGATTCGCCGATGGAGCTGCTGGCCTTCCCGTCTAGGGTGCCGGCAGTACGCGGGTTGAATCGGATCGGGGGAGAGGGGATCGATCGCGAACCCGAGATCCCGGAGCACGACCGGAACGGGTTCGGGATCGCCGCGGATTCGGCCAACTTCTCGCCGCCGAGCGTGATCTCGCGGGAAACACGATAAATCACAGGCGATTCCTCGTCGCGCGCTTTACACGACTGTGCAATGTGGCACGCCGTACGTCCGTGTACCTACAGCTGCTCTCGTAGCCCGTACGACACCCCTACGGGGTCGGGATTGATCACGTCACCCGCCCGGTGATTTCCCGGTGCCGATACCTGATCTCCGTTTGTTTTCCACGAAAACGTATAAAACGTATTTCATTTTCACCCGATAATTGTCGGAACACATCTATAGATCTCAATAAAAAGCATAATTTCCTACATTTGTTTCTCGGGAGTATATTATTGATATTCGATTGCGTCGGAATTCTACGAGAATGATTTATTTTTCATATTTTTATTTACTTACGGTTTATCACAGCAAAAGTCATTTTGTTTTATTTACCCATTTCTTTCTTAATTTTTGTTTTGTTTTTTTTTTGTTTTTACGTTTTTCAAGTTTTCGAGAATTTCACTTACTTTGGAATTTCTTTACACTGAAATGTTGAAATGTCCAACCGTTCAAGTTTTTCTATTTTGTTCATATCTTGTTATTTACATAATATACCTCAAATTTTCATTTATTCAGTTCTAATACTGAATAAAAAGAAGTGTAAATTCGTTAAAATAAAACTTTCGATGAATTGGGATTTTTTCAGAAACCGTTTGACCATCTGTTTTTCCGTTTTTTTTTTTCACATATGATTTGGGTTTCGGTGAACTGGACGTGAACTGATTTTCTACCGACACTTAGCTTGACCGTGGCAAAGCAAGAAATTAAGACACCTATTACCCAAACCGAACGCCGCTGTAATGACAATAAACGCGCTAATAATGTCACGTGTTTGTTATAGGGGATAGTTCACGAGAACTGTACAGTGATTGCGTCGTCGTCGTCATTGCTGATACTCAGTCGATGTCATCCCAACATCACGCTGTTTAAATGCTCTGTCCACTGATAAATGGAACTTGTTCATTTGATCGTCACAAAACGTGTTGTTTGTCGCGTTGAATAATACTTGTCACGCGGGAAAATTCGAGTTTACGGATTTTCGAGACGTTAATCGACCCAGAGACCGCGATAATATGTTTGTACACCGTTTGAATTGTATACTAGTGGTGGCCAACGATATCGATATCGTGACTTATTTTCGATATCGACATCGAATTCAACGTTATCGATATAAACCGATATCGTAAATAAATATTTTGCTATTAGTGTATAACGGATTATCTATTTTATTATAGCTATTAGATGCCAGGTGGTATTATAAATATTAAACTATATATATTTTTATGTTTTATTTTTATTGAAACAACTGTACTTGGAGTCAGTTGGTAGATAATTCCTATACATTCAATTTAATTCCGATTATTCGTTCGTAAATGTAGTACGTGTTTTGTGCATTGTGCGTTTATTATTGTGCGATCATTTTATAACATCGATATATCGCGATACGATATCAAGAAAAAATAAACGATATCGGTATAGAAAATTACATCGTTGGCCATCACTATTGTATACTATTTAATATTTCTGACCGGTATAAAATAGAAATATCGAATCTTTCGTAGCCGTTCGTATACGATTGAGCACGTAGAGGTGACAGCGATCATGAATACAATCATTGAAGAGGTCAGTGGATAAAGATGATAACTAACATAAAAAAACATGCTTTTGATTTCACGGCATCGGTGTTGTTATAAGATAATATATGCAGTTGTAAAAATTTTTGAACGATTTCTAATCATTTTACGTATTATACCAATAAGTTAGTTTGTTAATTAAATACTTCAGAAGACAGAAGTAACAGTTCAATACTTTTTATTGACAAAATACAATTTACGATCTGTTCGTTATCACCTTTATCCACCGAACCCTTCAGTTATTACTTACTCGTAATCCATTTGTGTGTAATAGTAAAGCTTTGTGACATTTACATAATTGATTCTCAATCCCATGTTATTCATTTTTACTGTAACTGATTCAAAACCAACAAAATGAAAAATACAATAATTCGTGACATCTTACATCGTGACACATTGATAATTCGAATGCTATTTTTTTTTTACAAGTATCATTTTCGTGACACCAAATGTATTTCGTTTTATAAACCTAACATTTGTGTAATTTGCGAAGACGTCATTGTTCGTTCATATAAAAAAATTTAAAACACGAACAGTGAACAACAGTTTATAATATACATATCGTTTTAATAATAGAACCAATAGTTTACATTTTTATATTTTAAACAAGAAATACAAGAAATAAAGATAGTCAAATTTAAATACTACTTTACATAATATGTTTAAATATAATACAATAATTTAAAAATATATATATATATTGTTTATTTTTTATTTTTTTATAACCATAGCTTGAAGTTTTTTTTAATTATAAATAGCTAACACAAGAATTATCTTAATTTTAAACAATTAAATTATTTAAATCTACTGAGTGATATATAACAACACGTGTCATTTGACGTGTACGTGTATATATAGGAACTCAGATATCCACTGACTCGAAATAATTTATTTGTTTCAACGCCAAAATTAAAATAAAAAAAAAATATATATATTTATTTTGATTGGCTTTAAAATTTCATATCGATGTTAAATAATATACATCTGCCAGCCCATAGAACGTGGTGGCAGAATAGTTCGGTATAAATAATTATAATAATAATATGATATTTTCCTTTCATTTCCTTAAAACCCACAAATCTTTATTTATCTTACTAGTAATGAATATGGCTATGATCATAATACTTGACCAAATGAAAATCGATAACAGTCCTATGATAACAGGTTCAGAGTCGAAGGACCATCCTTTCGCGGTAATCGCGAGCAAAGCTCTAACCGGCGCAGTCATAGGAAATAGAGGGCCGCTGTATTTCAGCAACCAGTGGGCGGCTTCCAGAGGCCAAATCAATCCTGTTCGAAAAAAAGAAACGAATTAATAATCATAATATTTACTAGTATAGATTCATCTATGAAAATCAATCGTCCAATGAGTATGTTTGACTTTTTTATGGCGCAGTTGACAGTGGAGTATAATTATTGTTCTATAAAATTTCATCACACAATATCAGACGTACACAACTGATCAACAGTGTATGATATTATATTTTAAGCATGTTCACACGAACTCACCACAAGTGAAAGACATCATTAAATTACTGCCGGTTCCCAAATACGCAGCAAATATGAAGTCTTTGCAGAGCGCCCCGATCAAGAATCCTGTGAAAACCGATGAGAATCTCTTTAAACACAGTAAGTATTAACAAAACGGGATCCGAACGAATTTAAAACAGCTCGACAATAATCGAAAATTCGGTCGTAATATTATAATCCGCACCACAAACGCTTATCGTTTCGACGGACGTCAGTCGTAAGACTTACCGAAAATCATGCCTTCCATTCCGAGGAGTAGAAGTATCGTAATTGTGGGTATGTGATCTCCCAAGTACGGATTGTCAAAGTGTATGTACATCACATACATCGATATGGCAGTTTGTATCGCGTGAATTATCATTTGCATTATGACCGTGGACACTAATACTTCGGAAAATTTAATACCTGCAACGACAGCGATAAATTATACATTTTTATAGTAAGTAACTAAAAAAAAAAAATCCAAAATAAAAGAATTTATCGTAAGTACAAATAGGCAATCAGTCATGGTTCACATTTTAAAGTTATTCTACTCAATGATGACTTTTTAAATCTAAACCAAACGTGAATACAAATCAATACCCCATGCTATAGTCATACGTTTTTATTTTATGACATATTTTTTTTTACATTCATTAATTTTGAACACGTTAAATATGTTTTAATTTAAAATATTTATTTAATAATTGGATTATAATTTATTTATTTTTTGTCGAATCCTATTTGAATTTCACATGAGTATAATATTTAACAAGGATGTATTCTGAGTACTTGGAAAATGATATAAATCACATGACAAATTTTCGGAAGAAAGCTTCCGCTGACAATACTTTCACGCATCATTTTCAAGACATTAGTGTGGAGAGATATAGTGACATGTGTATAACAAAAAAATAGCCATTATTGTTTTAAACAATGTCAACGCATTATGTGTATCTTATTAATTTTTTAAAAACAATTTCATATAAAAAAAATCCATTCTGAAAGTCGTTCTGTAAAAGTCTTTAAACAATATAACCAATTGTAAAAGAGTAAAAAACTATTGTTCAATTTTCCACTGTGGACATTGTGCGAAATATATTTTTTGTTTCTTACTCGTATGTATGTAAACTAAGTGTACTTAGTTATAAAGAAATTAAAACTTTTATGTCATTGCGATTTCAGTTAAGGAGAGCGGGCATTAATTGCATAATTTATTAAATTTTGCCTTTCGATTTTTCATCCTAGTATTTAAATGTATTATTTGTTGGACATTTCCAAATATCGATGATCAATTTTATTTCTTTAATAGAAAGACAAATAGATGATGATAAAAGGATATCGCGCACAATCAATATCTAATAGATACATAAATATATTTATTGAATCTGTAATTTAAGTAATATAAATATATATTTACTTTATATATAATATATAACATATTTGGGTGTACTCACCGGAAACCATCATTCTTTCCATCATGCCTTCTTTTTTTTCTGTTAAAATCAAACCCGCTGTCAATAGGACCGGCAAATAGTAACAACACCTGTCAAAACAAATCGCAACTGAAATTGAATTATTCGCATCACGATACAGTGACATTATACGTCGATCTGTGTATAACATGAACAGCGTTATCGTTGTCAAATTTTGGTTGAACAACGCACGCGTCACTGTAATAATAAAAAGGACACAACGTAATGTGACGTCATGTGCAAAGGTTCGCGAGAAATAAATCCAGACGTTTATAATTAACCGTTAATATATTTTCCGAATATGTTTTATGAAAACAAGTGGGATACTAATTTGTTCATTCTAATCTTTGACAAATGCTTGCTTTTCATACATTTTATCTGTCCGCACGGTCTACGCGGGCTGAGGGCATAAACTTTTCTCTTTTAATCACTATATAGTTACATTGCATTGAAAATCTAAACACAAAGTGTACTAGAAATATAACTGTATATTTTATTTGGATATTAATTTTATGTCTATATTGATTATAAAAAGATTTACAAGCGATTGTAGACAACAATAAGTAAATCTTTTCAATATTTGTCTCGATTTTTCCGATGTATTTAAATTAAAACTGAATTATTATTTTGAACAAAAGTAAATCATTGAAAATACAATTGACGACAGTGTATTGAATTATTGGAATTCATAAAACTCCAGAGAAAATGAAATTACTGTACGAGTAAACATGGTTGTTATTATAAAATATAGACTATATAGTACACACAAATAAGTAATACTATCATACTTACAGACATAATATGGAAGCTGAGGCATAATGAATGAAAGATGTATTTATCGATCCATAAACTGGTTCCTTAAACTGTATTTATGCAAAAAACAAAAAATACCATAACTCAAGTGTATAAAAAAAAAAAAAAAATTTATAAACATTTATAATTTACCAACCGATATCGGAGTGGCGCCGATTTTGGTGCTGACATTACATTTAGTCAATGCTCCGCCCAAGTATTCTTGCATACCATAAATCACGTTCGCTTTTACCATATTACCAATGTATTGATCTAAACAATGAACACAAATGTATAACAAGGGGAAAATGTACACAAATGAAATTTATAGAAATTTTTTTTATAGTTGATTTAGGTCGTGTACTATGATATTTTATTCGGATAATTATTTAAAAATTATTTGTAATAGGTGTTGATTCCCTTTCAAAATGTAATTTTAAATAGCAATATTCAACGGATGTAATCAAAAAAAAGTTTTTTAATTTATATGATTTGTTTACTCCTATAGGTGGTAAATGCGTTTTAAAATAAAAACTTTTGACTTCTTACTTGATAAATCTATCCAAGCTTGTACAGTACTCAGTTCAACATCTTCGTTGGAAGTCCTAGAAGCATTTACAAAACGAACAGCCATTGAGCTTGTATAATTATTAGGGAAGTATAATAAGCCCCAAGCATCATTTTTCTTTACAGCTCTCAAAGCAGTGTCAACGTCATTGTAATGTAACTGTGAAACAATGAACGGCGTTACAAATATTACATTTTACATAGTAAATTAGTGTATTTAATTAATTATTTTAACATAAATAAATTTATTTATAGTAATAATATACACTATATAATATAATACATTTAAAAAAATTATGTCAAAAAATTTTTTTATTTTTAATTCATCAAATGAAACTTCTTATGAGTTTACATTATTACTTTGAAAACACTTACAATTTTCAATGATTTCGTTTTCATTTGGTCTACATAAGCACAACTCATGATTACGTCTTGTGGGTGATCAAGGAAGCAACCCTCATAATATTCAGGTTTGCACTCTCCCATTTTTCTTTGTTGCATTTCTTTATTTACGACCGCGATGTAAAGCCCTTTTGGGTCATGACCAATTGCTAGATTAAAAAAGTAGGTTTGCACTAAAGGCAGTAAAAATAGAAAAACCATAAATCTGAAAACGATAAATAATACAATCATATTAGTTTAATAGTTTTTGTTGGCAATACATAGTAGTAATTAAGTGTATTTTTTTTTTGTACAATTCAACATTAAAATTTAAAATTCACAACTGTGGAATGTCATACAATACTATGTAACTAAAACAAAATTAATAATCAACAAAATTAAATTTTAATAAAGTCGATAAGATACTGGTGGCGATTCTCGTTCCTAACTACGCCACTCCTTGGACCAGACATCTGTGATGAGTATTGAAATTTGGGCTTACGATAATTTTATTCATTTTTATACTTTGAAGTATTATAGAGATTAATTATTAACACGTTCGACATAAAATTTAAAGCAATGATAATTTAACAAATTATTGTATTTTAGTTATCGTTCATAAGAAAAATTGTATTTGTAGATAAATTGAAATAAATGAACGTTTAAAAATTAAGAGTTTTCAGTTTAAAACATATATGTCAAAAAAATTTACTTGCCATTTTGTAGATTTTTGACATATAATTAAAGATTTTATAAGTGAACTCGTGAAAATTATTCTAGTGGAAATGTTCAACCACAAAAATAATTGTTTATACTTACAAATTTTTAAATAAAACGTATTAGTTTAATCAGTACATATATGTATACAAACATTAATACTAATGAAAACATAAAACTAAACCTTCAATAAAAAAAAACTGTTTTAATTGTTAAAAAAAAATAACAAAAATAATGTAAAGTTTAATGAATAGTTAAAAGTAGGTAATAAAAATACATTTAAAATTGTGCAATATACATGGATTGTATATGCGTATATAATTATATATATATATATATATATATATATATATATATATATATATATATATATATATATATATATATATACGTAAAACCATAATAAATTAAAAAAAATTTGTGTTTTCTCACATTCTTTTAAAATTAATTAAGTCGAAATTTGTAACTTACGACTTTTGCTGGAATAATAAGGAAGTATTTTTGTACATGAGACAGAGCATGCGATTTTTTCGGAAAGCACCATCGTCGAATTTGGGTTTTATTTTTGAGCTATTGGAATATGATTTTTTAAACGTTTTGTTGACCTAAAAATCACAAACAAACATATTTATTTGTTTGTTCTGTTTCACTCATATTTTTGGTTTCAAGCTCTTGACACCAAATTTACCTGTGTATCAGAAGTGGTCTCTTGTTTACGACTCAGTGTCAAAAAGGCTTCTTCTAAGGTAGTGGTGTTACAACGTGCCATTAACATGTCTGGAGATTCTTCCGCCAGCAAAACGCCTTCTCTCATCATTCCGATCTAACATTAACAACACATCATTAAATTATTGAACGGGTGAAAAACTCTATTGTTCGAACTCACGATGTGTGCTTGTCTCGCTTCTTCGATATAATGCGTTGTAATGATAATAGTTTTTCCTTCCGCGGCAAAAGATACTAAATGGTTCCAAATACTGGGAGGAAAAAAACGATTACGACAATGTTTTTCGGATATAATAATACATTAAATATAATTTTGAAATAAATCATCAGTTTACCTATGACTTAAAACCGGATCCAATCCGACCGTCGGTTCATCCAATATTAAAATATTTGGGTTATGCAAAAGAGCGACTCCTAATGACACTCTCCTTTGTTGTCCGCCACTAGAAAAAAATTATTTTAATTAAAATTATGATCGAATTTCTCGTCAACTTATTTAAATATATTTTTTTTGTAAAACCACTATTTTTTTTTTTAGATTATACGTCCTGTGCTGGCATATCATACGGATTCTTCAAAATACAATGGAGAAATAACTGTACAAAACCCTGATTGAAAATTTAGTAAATTCTCAAATCAACAATTTTTATATTTAATAATCATGTTATTTGCATTTCCTAATACATTTTAGTCAAATATTATGATAAATCCATTCAAATTTATAATCTTCCGTAAAACGAATGAAGGATATTGAATTTCAGAATTAATGTTTTGCTAAAAAATGTATTTTGAGTTTTCAAATACCCATGATTGACTATGAACATAGTACATGGCTTAGTTTATATTTTTCAACGGCATTAATGTTAATTTAATTTTTTTGTTTTTTGTTTTTTTCATTGATGAACCACTTCTATAAATATTTCGTATAATAACTAATTAAATATAAAATTGTATACGTCACTGAACAAGTAAGTATTTAATATATGTAGGTAAAATATAGAATCATTTAATTTGGTCAATTTTCATTTATTTTTCTATATAATAACAAGTACAGTCAAAAATAACAAACAGTGTGTTCAGTGAAATTAATTTTTTCGTCAAATTAATGCTCATAGATACACTCACATTTTTTTGTTATTTTATTAGTTCATGAATAATTGTAACAAATATGGTTATTTTTGCATTTACAGTGACGATTTTAATTAATCACAGAATGCTTTTGACAGTTATGTAATAGTTGTTTAAAATATTGTACACATCACTTGGCATATTAAAAATTAAATAATCGCATTCGCTTTTGATATATTAAAGCAAAAACTAAGGCATCCGTGCTTTTAGTTGCGTGACAGTGTGGCACAAATGGATTTATAAAAGTACTATAAAACAATTTCAAATAAAACCTTTTTTAGTCATGTATCCTTTCCAATAAACATGATTGAAAGTTCTTGTCATGTGCAACGTAACACACAACGCACCAGGAATATTATTGTTTGTTGTAATTATCATTTTTTTTTTTTTTTTTTTATTTCAAACGATACCGATTATAATAGGTAGACGAATAACATACTAATGTACTATTTGTTATGTTACTATATTCTGTGTTATAAATTTACCTGAGTGTTTCTACCAACCGATCGTTGGATGGTAGTTCCAACAGTATCGACAGTTCTTTAGCCCTCTCTAGGATTTTTTCCGAGTCCATGTTTAACATACGACCGTAGAATTTATATGTTTGCAATATTGTTAAATGTTCGTGTAAATTTAAGTCCTGAAAATAAAAATCAATGTGTAAAAATAAATCCACCAAATGTTATCGAACATGATAATATGTCCTCGTTATTTAAAATCGGATATAACTAAGTGACATTTATCATTGAATTGTTGTTCACTATTACACGTATATGAAAGTAATCTTACATTATTATATAATTATGGAAACGTTTTGATCACATACATTATTTATCATAGTCATCTAACATTCATTTCGTTCAGTTAATCACATTAAAATATTATTATAACTATAGTAAATCAGCTAGATGAAACACAGCATCATGTTGAACAATGATCGAAGTTGTGAAACAATAGTTTGTTTTCATTAGAACTATTAATCCTAAAACATTTCGTGTTTTATGTGATTTCCTGCACTTCATACTTTAGAATAAATGTGTTTATCATATATGGGAGAATTTAGATAAATCTTTCAGAAACGATTACTTCTAATTCTAAAAATTCTAACAAATTAAAATGCTTATAAACATTGATATCAAAATATAATTGTAGGTTCAAAGCGATCAAATTTTTACATAAGGTAGATGTGTTTTGTGGAAAAAATTGTATCGTGTTTTCAAACCATGGTATATTATTATTCATTAAACATTTTACGGTCTCTCAAAAACCAAAAATATGTTCACTATTATAACTATATGTTTAAATTTTAAAATACATCGATTGCGGTTAAAATAGCACTTGAAGTTCCAGCGATAAACATAAAGCATAACCTTAAGATATTTGTGGGCGCCCAACAATACTGACTTTAACAAAAACCGTATAAAGTTGTATTCTTGTTTTTATTTATTTATTTTTTTTTTTTTTTGATTCCGTGGAATAATATATTATAACGTTACTACAAAATATTGTACTGAAACTCTTACTTGTGGCATATATCCGATGTCTTCTCTTTTCGTCGCTTTGACGAATATATCGCCAGAATCCAGATCATTTCTGCCGACTATGCAGCTCAGTAGTGTTGTTTTGCCACATCCACTGGGTCCCAATAGTCCATAACTAAAAAAAAAAAAAAACGTATTCATATAGTACAGTTGAATAAAAACGAGAAATCACGTTGGAAAACTAATGATTATATAGAACTTTGTCGGTGAACAAAAACATAAAATATCTCGCGATTGTCATTTTATATTTACTCTTAAATGTGGAGTAATCGATTATGCGCTAATTGTACCCCGACGCTCTTCTATAGTCTGATGAGAACGATACGAACATTTATTCACACATATTAGTTCTTCTTGTTTCGGTATTATAAATAAATATCGACCAGCTAGCATTTTCCACTAAATCCCAGATAAATCTTTCTTCTTTTAAGTTACCTCCCATCGAAATGGGACTCGCTCCCATCGAACTTTGCGACATGGCACCGGAAGATTGTTTCCAAAATTCCTTTCCACCCATGGTTCAAAGACTTAGACCTACCTAGGTGCTTAATCGTGAGCTTCACGCGTCTTTGTATAGGACACAGCCTACTTTCCCATCACTCCTATAAACTTAATCTAAAATTCTTCTCCCCGTTGCACTCTACACCAAGTACAAACCATTTGTGACTCTGAACACATAAAATCTAGCTGCCTGACTTTTTCCTCTAAGAGATTGATCATTTTCTCACTCTTTTCTTCTATAGGCTACATACACCCGATTCCAACCTCCTTCTCAATTCTTGTTCAATTCCTATTATCCTTCCTATTATCAAATTCATCCTCACTGCTGGATTCCTAATTTTAAAAAAATAATAATAATAATAATATAAATATCTATTTCTTTGTAAATATCTGACTAAATAACTAACTATATTCGTTATTATATTGCTGTAATATTCCTAATAAAGGCAAATTAAAATTAAAAAAATAAAATAAATAAATAAATATCAAAACCGAAACGCGTAGCGTTCAAAACGATAATAATGCCATGTAACGCCTTCGTAATTGATTATGATATCAACACGATCGATTGGATTATAGAGCGAAACTTCTTGTAGAATACGCTTGCCTCGACTGAACATTATTAGCCACTCGAATATATTATTACGAGAAACATCTTAAATATTTGTGATTCGGACGATGATACGTGTTTGAATTGTGCGAACGTAAAACGTGATTCTTCTGACGTTTTCTAATTGCCGCCTTTTCACTTTTTGTTGAAATGTGATAAAGGAATATCTGTACCTCCCGCGAAAACGGCAGTAACTTTACTAGTCCAAAGAGGTTAGAAATTATAATATTAAAATATATTTATAATCTCTCGTGGTAAAGTTTCCGGCGAAGAAAGACGTGTCTTAAGTTTCTTATATTTTTAAATCAACATTCCCCGAGATAAAGGAAGTACTTAACTTATTTTTGTATTTTGAAATACAACAATAATTTATTGTTTATTTTAATTATGGAGTCAACTACACTGACAATATTGTCTTCGATAGGAAAAAATTCATCACTGAGCTTGAAAAAGACTTTAGGATGCTTATCACCTCTCCTCTATTGCGTGGTGACCAAAAACTAAATATACTAGAACAGTATGTATTTCCAAAATTAATCTATCCAATGCAGACAACTCCTTTGGACCTCCTAGAACGCCCATTCTTAGAATCAATTGACTCTATTATGCGACAAGGAGTAAGAGAGATAATAGGACTCCCTGCCGACACCCCGATTCCGGTATACTACACCAATCGTAAGCTCCGCGGCCTCGGAATTTTACGAGTAACTTGGGAAGCTTCACTACAGCACATCAACATATGTCAAACCCTCCTTAAAATTAATGACAAACATCTACATATCACTCGTAATATGGACCTAGAAATTAAACAATGTAGGGATAAGCTGGGCGGTGTGGTTGGAACCAACGTACGCGCAATACGCGCAGAACTTCGGGCATCAGAGTTTGATAAATGGTCACAAATGCCACAGAGAGGAATAGGCATAAAATGGTTTAAATCATTTACCCCTGCGAACAGCTGGGTATCAAATAAATTAGGCATAACTAGTAGCGACTGGTGCAATGGCATTAAGATGTCAATGAATTCAATGTCAAATCGTGCGACGGGAGGTCGGAGTCAGGGAAACCGCCACTGCAGGAATCCTCCTTGCGGTGAGAAAAACACATTTGAAACGCTTTCCCATATCCGAGGCTCTTGTCCGAGATCTGAGCTGCTCAGAAATGCTGCACACCATAAAATTCGCACCCAGCTAGCTAATCTATTTCGGAAAAAAGGATTCGAAGTACATGAAGAAGTACACTGCTTGGCACTCTCCGACGATAACAACCATCATAACAGGAGAGCGGATATAGTCATCCTTGACCGGACAAAGGACAAAGGAATGATTCTGGACCCTACACTCCGATGGGAAACAAACGAGGATAATCAAGACAAATTAGTGGACGAAGAAAAGAAATCTATCTACGAGCCAACTGTCCCTTTCTTCAAAGAAAAATACCAAATAAATAATTGGGAAGTTCATGGCCTATGGTTCGGAGCCCGTGGGACTGCATCCCCTCTCCTTAAAGACTTCTTCAAAAACAAGGCATTAGATTTAAGGGAACTAAAAGAAATTTGTTTAATTTTCATGAGAGACACACTTAATATTATCCATAAGCATTTATACTCTTAATTTTATATATATTGTAAAACCCCTATTAAACTATTAATTTTATACACCGCGATAAAAGCGTAACGATTTTTTATCTATATTGTATTAACAGTTCATATTTTATTGTATGTTTTACGTTTTCTTTAAATTTATTAATCTCACTTATACACTATTTTTATCCATACCATTGTAACAGTTTTATGTTTGATTCTTACACTGTGTCATATAGGCAACCCGGTAGTCGGGCAGTTCACTTTAAATAAAGTTGTTTCTCTCATTTATAGTGTTTAATGATAGCATGCATAATGATATACATACATAAACTCAATAAACTTGACTGTTTAGTGTCAGACGTCAGTAATAATATTATTAATACAATTAATAATATTAATAATTATTATTATAGTGTTTTTTATTATCAATCATGGCCTACAAAAAAGTAAGTTATTCGATTTTATAATAGATATTAATATTTATTTGAAAATATTTTATTTTTATTACTTATCTATATTTATACCCAAGATTAAGGAAGTAACTCGAGTTACTTCTCCGAATAACTTTTTTCCCCGTGAAAAAAGAAGTAACTCGAGTTACTTCTCCGAATAACTTTTCTCCTCGTGAAAAAAGAAGTAACTTAAGTTTATTTTTCATCACACATTGTACTGTGGAAGTTAAAAAACAAAAAATTATGGTGATAATTAGAGTCCGGATTTGTATGCATTTACATATGTGTAATGAGTGTATGCAGTTCGATGACAGTAAGAAATGTGGACGATTTGTGTAAAAGGTAATGCATAGAAAAAAGTTTATTTTGCATATAAATGCATATTTCAGGGATGACGACATATTATTTAAAAATGTTTACATATTCGAGTATATTTGGTAGCTATTAAAGTATTAAATTTTATAAAATCGTGTTTTTTTTAAATTTCTTTATTTTGTATTTTTATTCAAAAATATTTACCAAAGAAATGGTATAAACGGATTTAATATGATTTTATTAATTATTTTTTACTATTCCTAATTAAAATATTTGTTTTATTTGTTGAATATATTTTTAAATATTTACTATTCCTCAGCCAATATTGTAAGTTGATGTCTGTAATCAAAAAATTTAGTTACCTAGGTATCTAATCTAGTTGAATTATTATTTATGAAAGAAATAAAAAAATTAAAAAAAACATAATTAAGTGCATAAAAAATCATACAAATAAATCCATATATTTTGGGCAAGAGTATATTTTTGCATAAAATTTTAAAAAATAAGAACATATCAAGTGCATATTTAAAAGTTTTTGGATGCATAAATGCATACTATTTTAGGCTTTTTGAGTGCATACAAATCCGGACTCTAGTGATAATATTATATTCAATCAAACAACCAAAGTTCATATAAAAATTTGATTTGAAACAGTTAAAAACCGATAGTAATTTAAGTTAAACCTTATAATATAGCTCTACTGAAAAATGATAAAATTCGAGTTACTTCCTTTTTCATTGAGGGAGTCGAGTTGTATGGTTATTACTTATTAGTTATTAATATCAGTAAACTGACGATGACTTTCGGTCGCCTACGTATTAAAGAAAATAAATTGTGTTAAATTTTACGGATTCATCTATATGCATAATGATATTAAATTAAGAATCTTAGCAGCCAATAAAGGATTTTTAGCATTAGTGAAATTATTTAAATCTAAACTCCTATTTAAAGATCAAAGATCAACCAATACTTAAGTTACCTACGCCCAGTTCTTGCGTATGGTTGCGAAACGTGGTCGGTGAAAAAAGGAGATATATACTGATCTATAATAATTATGGGTGATTTTGTAATTAAGTTTTGCTTTCTCAATATTTTTATTATGTTTTCTTTATTTTCATACTTTTAATAACTATTTAATAATAACTATTACCGACTTGTTGAATAAAATATTCGTCTTTGATCAAGTCGAAATTATTTTCGACTACGCAAATGGAAGTGTAACATGATTTTAAACTTTTAAAGAGGAAACTCGATAGTTTAGCACGCTAGAAATTCACGCGAGATTTTAATAAAATAAATTTTGTAAGTAAAACTCGTTAAAACATGAATTCCCGTATTCTAAAATAACGTAACACTAGTTGGAGCTATACGAACAAATTACAATTATCGAGCTTAGTGATAAACAGTTTTACCAATTTAAACAAAGGACACGGATAGTAGGATACGCTTATTTTAAAACAAAATAACCCATTAACGGAAACAAAATTGGTTTTTCTACGATGCGTCAATTAATGTCGAAATGTAATTATTGTAATTTTTGAAGAATCCTAAGGCGTTTCGCATTTTCAGAAATAAACTTTTCCAAACTACTCAGCTAGTAATGTAATATATCTATAAGTACACATATACATACATGCGAGCCTACACTACGACGGGTTAGCTATAACATTGACACGGAAAAATACCTAACACACCCGACAGCGATGTACAGTGCCGCGGATCGATGCGAACTCCGTTACGCCGTTCGTTAAGTAGTTCGAATACTTTGTACAGTGACGTGAATTTCACTTTCCGTCTTTTTCGGTTTTCTCGTAGTGTTTGAAAATCGAAAGACGTATTTGCAAACTCTACGCGACAGGACGATCGTGTCGAGTCAGACACGCGATGTTGCGGTACGGAATTCAATGAAGGTATACCTCCATACCTTTTATAAAATGCGATTTGCTTGTTTCTCACTGTGTTTCTAACCATTTCCGATTTTTCATTAAAATTCGCAAATAATATAACACTAAAATAGTCATATTTACACACATTTTTTTTTCTTAGATATCCCAATTACATCCATTAAATTCTGCGCCTTTTCGCGCTTACTCTAAAAAACATAAATAGTTTACATTTTTTTTTTAACTTTAGCAAAGAAAGATTTCAAAAGTAACTCGAAGTAATCTAATTTTTTCTATGCGACATTGTGCTCAATTCACATGGTTAAGTTTACAAAATTCAAAAGTTTAAGTTATACTTTTTCCTGTTTGAATCGATACCACGATATCATATATTACGTGTATATTTTTTATTACAAAACTTATACTTTACAGAAATATCTAAAACACAAAGTGAGTAAAACACCATAATCGTTTATCAAAACATAAAAATAGTGTTGTTGGGAGTACGTTTTTACAAAAGTTGTGTATCAGAACGTTCAATTTAAAAGAAATATTGTTCTCGCTAAGTTTCGTTAGGTTTCCTATGTGTCTCGGATAAAGTATATATTGGGTATTTGGGTCGCGCCGAGAAAAGAGCAACCATTGAGAGTTCTACTCACTGAGGTGATTCGGAGGTGGATGGTAAAATGAAAAACTTTGCTGTGTTTTTCCTCGAATTCAATAAACAACAATTCGTTTTTGTGCTGATCGAAAAACACGGAACTATACCACTCGTTTTTCCGTGGAAAAGACTACATTCCGAAAAAACGATTTCATCGACCGGTTTTCACATGACAAAATATATTAATATAAACTTGAATATTAATTTGCGTCATAATGACGTCAAGCCTACAATGCAACGTGTGCCAGACGATCATGGTCTTAATCACTGTGACTCGCGAGTACCGTCATTATTTTACAAAGTCGAGTAAAAAGCTTTAACGGTCCGAGATCCACAGATAAGTACTTCTGATTTTATATACTCTGCGATTCGGATCTATATGGATGATGAAACCATAGTGATGCGACTGCAATCTAGATGTCCCCGTCTATAAGTTATCATTTTTAGTTTTTAGTTTCTGTATTTACCTAATTTGTTTTTACAAGTCTTTTAATTATTTACCTATCTATTTATTTTTTATTTTTTACTTACTTTTTTTTTTTTTTTGCTATGCCGATGCCATATGGCATATGCTAATATAATATATGAAACCGTTTTCGACGTGGACGAGTACAAACGTAACGGACGACCTATTACACACACACACACACACACACACACACACACACACACACACACACACACACACACACACACACACACACACACACACACACACACACACACACACACACACACACACACACACACACACACACACACACACACACACACACACACACACACACACACACACACACACACACAGATGTAGATGTGGACCGTGCTCACGGGACGATACGCCGTGCACTATCTAGCGGTTCGGTGTATAAGACGCAAAATGTATGTAATACTCACATTTGACCCTTGGGCACGGTCATGTTCAAACCCTTCAGCACTATGTTGTTGCCGTACATCTTGACGGCGTCTCTCATCGAGACGGCCACATCTCCCCCGGCATTGTTCTGGTGCTGTTGCACGGCCGTCTGTCCCAGCGGAACGTCTTCCATCGCGTCGGCGGTCACGGCGGTCACCTGTGAAAAGAGCACACGGCCGGCGATGAGAACGTGCGGCACACAGACGGTGGTGACGAGCGGTTTTTCACTGCGGCCGCGGAACCGCACGCGATCGTTCGCGCACCCGGTTCACTCGCGCACCCGGCTCACTCGAGCACCCGGTTCGCTCGCGTACCCGGTCCGTGGACGGTCGGAGCGTGCCCGGGCGCGCGCTCGCGCGTCACAGGACGACGGTTCCAAACGAGTCCGGACGTGTTTGTCGGCCGGCCGCGAACGAGTACCGGTCGGCCGGTTGCGCGACGTGTATTTTAGAGGTCGCCGAGAGCAATAGGTAGGTAATGTGGACGACGAACAATAATAAAAATAAATCACAAATAAAAATACAAATAAATCGCACGTAAAATCCACTCGGGCGCTTCCTATTTGGAACGGGTCGACGCGCAATGCCGTGCCGTGCCGAACGTCTGCGCCCGTGTGTTGACAGATCGTACGTTATATCATATTATTATTATTGTTTCGCCGTATTGTTTTTAGTTATTGACCTCGGCGGACGACGCGTACGCGCAGGTAGGTACGGCGCGCTCGTGCGCGTGTGCGCGTGATACGACGCCGTGCGACGACCGCCAAACGGCCGTGTAAAGTCGACGAGAAAAAAACCGAACCGACTCGCCCCCCGCGCTTTGTCGCCAAACGTCGCGGTCGGATAGACGACGCGTCGTCGTGATCCACACAGCCGCAGGAGGCACCGCGGCGATCGACCGTGAGATTTCGCAAAACCGACACCGCTAGCCGGGTTGCGCCGTCTGCGAAAATAATATTATAATCAACACCGTTCAGCATTCCCCCCGGCCCCCCATCATATCTCATTCCCGATTAACGATTAAGGCGATTAATGCGATCGAACCCACGTGTCCGAAAATCGGAATGTTCCGAACACCGACCGTTTACAGATGACGGTTAAGCGATACGATCGTTTAAATTGTGATTCGACGAGTTGAGATGCGCATTAAAACAACACATGGCATACACACGAAATATACCATAAATATATGGTTTGACCGTGGAAAACGCAATATTTCTATGTTTTTTCGTGTACGCTTTAAAATCCTCATACAACTAATATGAGTGTACGAAAATTTTTAAAAATTAATTATGTTTAGTTTGATTTTTATTAAATGTATTCCAAGTAACCACTGTTAATGTAATAATATGAAACTTTGAAAAACGTTTACTTTTTTGGAAATCGTGAAGTTTAACTTTGTATTACTAAACGTTGAAAATTGAGAGAAACGGAGAGGAAAATTAAAAATAAATTGCGAAAATGCTCTGCAACCATTTCACAAATATATTAATTTATACAACACCACGTTTATTCGAATATCGTGAAAAATGTCTTTACACAAATAACCTATCACACATTAAATAAGTTTGAAAAAAATAGGACCCACCATGGAGTATTTTTCGCTCCTCGAACAAGATAATGGTGATGTATGAATTTATATTTAAAGAAACAACAGAACATATATTTATTAAAACGATTCTAAGCAAAACTTAAAGTATAAAATCTTAAGTGTATATATCGTACCATTTTTAGTCTAATTTTTAATAGGTTTTTTTTCATCTAACATATTTTTAATGTTTTCTAGTTGAACAAAAAATACTTTTTATCGACCAAAAGTTTGAAAACATATTTTTCATTCAAAGTTTTATTATGATTGGATAGACTGATGTTTTCAATAAATTAAATTAAATTAAGTATCGTGCATTCAAAATGTATTAGAGATATTAACTTTAAAAAAACGAGGTAAAATTTCGCAAAACATGTGCCAATATGTCATTAATATATGGCGAAATTTTCAAGTTTATAGCAACATTACTTTTCCAGTTATGTCTAAATAACTAAAAGTGATTAGAGAAAGTGTCGTTTACACCTAATTTTACCGTTTTGACTCAGTTTTCGGCAGTTTTTCCTCGCGTCTGGAAAACTATTTTAGAGGAGAAAATAAACCTTCAAAGTACCTATCTAAATGCGATCTCTGATCTATAAAGTACCTGGACGAAACGTTTTGATAAAGTTGAGTGTACCAACAAGTGCCTTCAGAATTTTTACTAGAAAAAAATTTATTGCCACCATTCAAAAATGTATTATTTTACAATGAAAATATTTTGTTAGGTATTTCAAACATTTTACTAGGATTAACAAATTTTTATTTAATGAAAAAAAAAGGAGAAAAAATAAGGATAGGAAAAATTATCAATCATTTTTTTTCCTTGATAATAATTTAGACAGCCAACTAAATATCGAGACAAGTTATAATTGATTGATAAATGATTCATTAATTAAGGAAAAACAATGACGACGCATAAATTTGGCTACTTTGAATGCTACAAAAAAAAAAAAAAAAAAAAAAAAACAAAAACAAAAAGCTGGTAAGTGAGATTATGGTGGTACAAGTTCGTCCTTCGTCCCTTCGGTCCTCGGACAAGATATTGGTGATGAATGTATTAAGTTTTAAAGAAATGATGACTCATTTCTTTAGTATAAAATGATTCTGAGCAAAGCTTCAGTGTAATATAATATATTATTATTTAAATACTGTTTACGTATTTTACGGTTATTTGCATAATTTTTGGTGAGTTATAATAATATATTAAAGTGTGTATAAAAAAAATCCTGACTAACGATTTTTGAACTTTTGTTAGGATAATTAGGTAGGTATATGAGTAAGGTCATATTAAATTTTCAGAACTTTTTGTCAAATATTTAAAATTATAATACATAAAAACTTTCAAACAATTTGGTAAATTAAAAGTTCTATATTTAAGTCAAAAGTGCTATAATTGTTCTGAAAATGTTGTCCAATATAAAAAAGGATGTATCTGATATTGGATAAAATTTTCAAGTTTCTAGCTTCTATACTTTTTGATTTATGACTAAATACCTAAAATCTGAACAGTGAAAATCTCGTTTACTGCGGATTTTTACCGATTTTACCATTTTTACTCAGTTTTTCGATCGTTATTCTTGATTGCTGGAAAAACTATGGAGATTTTGGAAAAATGACCTCTCTAAAGTACCATCTCAGTTCAATTTCGAATCTAAAAAGTTGCTGGACGAAACTTTTGGACAAGGATTTCTATACGAAAAAGTGTTTACAGAAAAAAAAAATAATAATAAACATCATTGTTAAACCATAAGATCCTTCGCTTCACTCAGAATCTAAAATTGTACAGTTTCGTTTCAAAGTATTTTATCATTATTATTATTATTTCAATTATATTGTGTTCAATATTCTTACGTAAATTTTATCCAAAATTATATTCGGATTGAATTTTATATAATTTTAAATAGTTAGTGATCTTTTATCAAAAAAATTCATTTATATAACTTATGAACTATATTTGTTTCAATACGCATGTGTGTTATTTATTTATTCAATATTTTAACTTGAAATATAAAAAAAAATAACCACTTATCAGCTCCATTTATTGTATTCGAAAAATGGCTAAAGACTTAAGACTAAATACAATGCAATGTTGAGTCTGTGTAAGTATTTTAGATTTTATATAAAAATAAAATTTTTGATTTAGCCTTCAATGAATTGTAATATTTTGTTGATCACAATATTGAGTATACTTGTATTTCACACGTATTATATTATAAATCATTTTCATACTCCAATGAAAAAAGTATAAATATTTTCAACGGTATTTATTTAGTTTAAAATTATCTTGGATTGGTTATGAATTAGTTATGTTTTATTTGCATATGACACATCATAGTTTCATAATTATTTATATAAAAAAAAGCCATATTTTTACTTACCTTGGTTTTAACATAGTAATTAAAACAATTGAAAATATTAAATATGTAAATGATTACCTATTACCCTCATAATTATTTTAGAATTATTATCTTATAACATTTAAACATTTTTTTTCTACGTAAATTACGTTTTTTTTATTATATTTAATATAAATACTTTTCATATGCATGTTTAAAGTTTTCGAATTTTAACAAGGAGAACTTGTAAATGATTTAATTGAATTTGACTCGTTGTGGTTTTGTTGTTACAAGGGCAACACACAACCAATACCAGTGTATAATCCATTTTCGTATCCTACATTATGCTAATTGCCAATATAATTTGAATTTATATCACAGCGTGGTACTATAACCTACGTCCGTATGCCTATTCGATACTTCCTTATTGACTTAATAGAGAAATAAAAAAACGGACTATTTATTTCCTACTTTTCTCGACGGAAAGGTTTTATGATGATGCATTTGTCAATGTTTTAATCGTTTATAGTGTTAACCGATACTAATTACAAAAATAAAAATAAGTCTATAATCAATGTACCAACATGTTTGTCTTATAAATTATTTGATTATGTGATTAAATAGGTATGCAGTTCGAAGTCACATTTCGAATGTTCCTAACATCATGTAATCACCGTTATTTATTTTTTAACTAAGCTGTTTTATTTTATGAAACAGCCAATTAGTTCTGCAACATCATATGTACGTCTGACAATAAGGATATTTAAGCAATGCATGGCTATAGTCTATAGTTATATTGTTTAATTAATATTATTAATTAATAATAAAAGGAATTATTCTTATGGCACAATATATTATAACCTTTACATTTTTACATCTGGTGGTTCAATTCAATGCATCACGTTGTTATTAATATTAGGTAATAACTGAGATACGCTCATTAAACACGCATTCTTTGTTTATCCGCGAAACCCAAATATATATATATATATTACCTACTTCACATTTTATATAATAATATTAATCATGTTTTAAAAAATGTATTGAATCGATTTCATAAGAAATACCTACGAAATTATAATACGCGTGATAAATATTAAGATTTTTGAGTCTATTTTTATGTGCTCACTGTTATTATCACTTTCTTTTAAACAAATCATATGAAATATCTGCATCTTCGAATATAAATTAAATTTTGTTTTTTAACGTTTTATCACAAAACTGTGGTAAAACATCTTAAAACTCCACTAAAGTACTAAATATTTTTTATTGATTTGTGATTATAATATCATGACACTAAACTACTAAAGTATACACAAAGTCTAACGGCAGAATCGATCGTGCCCTCTCCACCAGCGGGTAACGAGATAAACGTATCAAAAAGGACAAAAATCTTTTGGACATCTATGCGTATTCATCGGAATAGCTATTGTTTTTATAATATCATCCCATGTTTTCATCGTAATTTGTGAAAAGCCGAACGCTGTACCGGACAAGGTAAGAGAAGAGGATTCTTGGTATTCAGTTAATCGACGTGGTTGTTGTGAAATGCAGCGAGCGAAATGGCAAAGATTTATGTGCTAACATTTTAAACAGTTTTAGTGGGTGCGTAATGCCTTTGAGTGAGAAAAGAAATGGCGTGGGAAAGAAGACTAACTAAAAAAGTGTTCACTTTTTCCAACAAAAATAATAATAATAAAAAAGATAAACTAACGCAATATAAAAAAATATATTTATGAAGAACTAGAGTGTGTATACGACCGGTGTGTGTGTGTATGTGTGTATTTAATATTTTATGAATTGTTATCCAGAGATTTCAGATGGTGGATTTTGTTGTCGTAAGGTTTTACATGACACGTTAAGGATAATGTTTTCATTTTATAATCTCAATTCATATTGTTTTTAGGTACTTATTTTTAGTAAATTGAATCGGTTGTATGGTTTTTGTAAAGATATATAAATATTTTTGAACGTAAATAAAACAAACAATGAGGATAAAAATTATTAATATTTTAATGATAACAATAATACTTTTATCATCTGAAATAGTTTGCTAGATCTAACAACTTTGATATTGTTATTCCGTTGAAAAAAAAAAGTGAAAAATCAAAACTTTAATGTTCTAATAATGATCTGCAAGCATAATTTGAGTGATTTTAAATGATTAAATAATTAATATTAATTAATATAAATCAATACACAAAATACATTATTTTAATTTATACACTTTAGTAATTTTTCAATATACTGTGATATTTGATTGATACTGATCCACTTCCTATAATATTAAAAAATACTTCAAACTACAGGTTTCCAAATCACAGACATAATGATTTGAGGAGTCGTGTAAGACGTTTTAATACGGTCGAATTTTTACAGGACCTACTATTTCGATTACACTTTGCGTCAAATTTATTTAAATGTAGGAAGTTAATTTTGAAATTTATCATGACGTTTTTTTGTTGTTATGGTATGCATGATTACACAAAAAAAAAAGTGTATAATAATTTTACTTCAAAAAATAATAAGAAACGTTATTCAAGCATGAAAATTGTATCAAAAGTAAATGTTTTAGTAATTATAAAATGAAGAATAATATGCTGTAATACATTTTTTAAATTGATTTTTATAATTTAATTTTCAAATAATGCGTAAACCGTATTTTGATGACATAATAATAATAATAAATACAATGCAATTGAAACAGAAACCATTTGACTGTAGAAAACCTAACCGATTTAGTATTGCGATTCAGTGATTTAGATTTAGTTGAAAAAGAACCGTAAAAAATATTTTAATGAAATAATTTTGAATCTAGATAGCATTGTTCGAAATGAATACGGCTGGTGCGGTGGCTTTGTGGCATTGAACGATAACATTATAATTAAGAAATACAACAATAAAACCAAAACACGACGCTTGCGAAATATTTTTTCGGTGCCGTTTTACTCCGGTAAATAAAAATAATTAACAACTCAACTGGTCTAGCGATATCACTGCAACCTCGTGTTAACGAATCGAGGCAGCAGCAATGTCACTGGTACGGTTTTCGCGTAATCACTCATTCCGTTAACCGTTTTTGTTTTTTTTTTCACGAAACGAGTGTTCGCCCCAGAACACGTCAGGGATGGACGTGTATGGTCGTGACGATAATTTCTCGTGATTCGTGCCGTTTTCTTACCAACAGTGAAATATCACTATACGTGATATCGTCGGTAGACACAAGAGATCAGCACGGTCCGGGCCAGCCCGACTCTCGCCGGGCTTGGTCTGAGCAGGGCCATAATTTAAATATTACGGGTTGGTTATAGGTGGGATTGTAATATTATTCATTGGGCCGGGTGGGTCAAAAATAAAACTAATTAATTTAATTTGTAACATTATGTATATTATAATGTATTCTTTATCTATAAATAATTGTACTACTAGACTGTAAGATATTTATAAATATATCACTGGTATAAACCATTAATACTATTTCAACATGTTCATTGGACAGTGACAGCAATGTAATCAATGTATTCGAAAATTGATATTTTACAGTTTTTTTTTCTTTATTATTGTGCGATTATACTTTTCTTTGTAATATATTTATTGTCTTTATGAAATGTTTTCGTCTACTTAGTCAATACTGAA
Organism: Therioaphis trifolii; assembly: GCA_027580255.1. Lineage (NCBI taxonomy): Eukaryota > Metazoa > Arthropoda > Insecta > Hemiptera > Aphididae > Therioaphis > Therioaphis trifolii. The sequence continues at coordinate 41,402,582 of CM050406.1, read as the reverse complement.
AGAAAATAAAGTAGATGTATATTTTTATTTACAAACGGGCCTGGTCAGGCTAGACTTTAAAAAAAAAATATGGACCGAACCTGGACGACGACAGTTTATAAGTTTAAGTTTTGGGTAGGATCGGGCCGAAAAAAAACGGCCCGTGCTGATCTCTAGTGAACACGATATGACTTCAGACCTGAGTCGTTTCGGTATCGTGATAACACACGTGTGCCTAGTGGGCACAGATATTACGTAGGTAGTGATGCGCACGCCGTGCGCCAACCTTTCACGGAGTTATGTAATTATCCGAAACGCACGCGGTCCCAGACGCCGATCGGATTCCAACAGAGGAATTCGTCCTTGGAGACGCGCGAAGACGATCTTCGTTTTCTCGTCGTTGTTTATATCGATTACAATAATACAATTTTATTACGCGTTACCGCTGTCGGTATTTGTCGTATCGCGGTGCAGATATTGTCATTACCTGTAATCCGTGTAGAACGTCGTCGTGGCGGACGGGATGTTTAAAAAAAAAAAAATTGTTTTATCGTCGGCGTCTCGTCCTGGACGAGGGTCGATCGCGATGGCGCGTTCCTTCGGTCTTCGCCGGACGGTCAACAGACGGCGGTCGCGGTCGCGGCGAACACTGTCATCGTCGTCGTCGTGACACGGGGGGGAATCACGTGCAAATACTCATCGACGACGGGTTATATTTTTTACTCGTTATCACCGACTCAAATTAAATTATCGCACGGAACACTGTTGTCGTCGTCGTCGCGCGCGCGTGTGTTTTCGTCTGTGGACGCGTACGGTTCTCGGAGACGGACTGAAGCTGTCGCGGTGGCGGCGGCACCGGCAGACGGACGCGGCGGCGGCAGCGGCTCGAAGACCGTGACTTTGGCCGCTGCCGGCCATCGGCGAAAGATCGTGTGCACAGAGTTGACGTCCTCTACGCCGTGACGCGATGCAGACCTATTGCACACGAACGTACACACTGAAACTGGTTTCGTTTTTTTCCACACACAAGTGCGCGCACGTACGCATCGAATCGTATGCGTACCGGTTTGTAGCGTCGACACAAACACACACACACACACACACACACACACACACACACACACAAACAGGTGACCCGCGCCGCTCGGAATTCAGTTCCTAGTTTAGTGCGCGCGAGTCGTTTCCGTGCGATCGGGTACGTATTGGTCGAGTGATGTCGATGAGAACGTACCGGAAGCGTGGAAAAACGACCTCGCCGCGGACTCCCCCGAGTATCTGAACCGGACGAAATGTTTTTTTTTAATTTTTTCTTTTTTTTTTTGTAAACCCTTGGCAAAATCGGCCGCGTGTAATTACACAGGAAGTCGTGCTCGTTGAGTGGACGGGTCGACTAATTTACCTACGGTCGGAGTAAATGAACTAAACGAACTATATCAGGGGCGTATTTATGGGGGGGCTGAGGGGACTTCAGTTGGAGAAAATACCACAGCCCTCCCACAGAAAAAAAATCTAAATCGCCCCTGAACTATATACATCGGATATCGTTGAACTCTGACGGTTTCGACTGCAGTCCGGCGGGGACGGCGACGATTACAGGTCACGAGTGCGATTGACGACGACGAGCTTTCGAGCCGGCGGCGATTCGCAGCGCCGTTGTTGCCTTCACACGACTTAGACATGACCTTTGGGTGGTGACCTGAGAAATGTTCGGGATTTCGGGCGTTTGCCTATGCCTCTGCAGTCTTCGTTTGTCTGGATTCGCTATTTGTTTTTGAATGTTTACGGTCACGGGTTTCTGGTCGGTATTTTTAAAGCTTTTAGAAAGGAAAATTCGAAAACAGATGATTGGTCGAGAAACGTTTTTGTTGTGCTTTATGTTGCGAGACTTCTTCTCGGGTTGTGATCGTTTTCATAGAGAAGATGAAAGTTAAGTTTCGAGTTAGTTGGTGGGCTGTAGTTACGTTCGTTGGAATCATTGCGTCATTTTTGTTTATTTTCGGGTTACCGAGAAAAAAGTATTCGGTAAGGGATATTTCCAGTAGCATACTCGTATGTAGGAAGGGGTGTGATTTTTCCGGGATGTTAAATACACTTTCCTGTTTTTTTAAATATTGAAAATGTTTAAGCAACGGTTTATATTAATCTATTCCAACCTATGACTTCATACTTTCATAATAATCTTTAACTATATCCTTTGTTTATAATTTGATTATACAAACTATTTCAATTACTCAGTATGGTTTACCTAATTAAACATGTTTTGCATAATATTACAAACTAAAATACTAATAACATTCCATTATTAATCTTCGTGGGTATTTAATCCAATAAAAACGTGATGTACTTAATATTTCATAAATTATTGTTTAAAACGTTTGTTTCGAATTATCTAATACTTCAAACTTATTAATTATCCTACACAATATTAATAATAAAGGAAAATTATTAATGTACAGAAGATACTCGTGGAGAATATTAAAAAGCATCGAACAGGTATATAACGAAGAACATAAGTTGTAATCAATTTGAAAATATAGTGTCTACCGAAGGCTGCGTGTTCTAGTTTGATAACCCTTTCTCAGCTACAGACGTAATAAGAAAACGGACTTTATAACCTCTGTGATAGACATACATAGCACCATCACCACCCATTCAAAATTTTTTTTTTTTTAATATTTATTATTCGTTTAGCTAGAATTTGTAAGATAATTTTTCCATAGTTTAGAACACGTATAACGGGCGTAAAAAAATCTTATTAACCAATAACCAATGACAGTAATATAATAAAACACACATAAGTGCTTTTATGACGCATCAGACGAAGACAATATTTTACAGCTGTCATTAAGAAAAGGACCAAAAGTCATTATCGGGTGTCCACGTCACAAAACAGTAGGTCCTCCACGCTTTATATTCCTAATGACTCACTAGAGAAATATTGAAATAAGTGATGCCACCACGCGTTGACATTGAACAGGGGGGTCCTCTGTTTGTACACCAACCGTATTACAAATTTACACCGAATTCATCTATAGGCGTTATCTCTTTTCGCGCTGTACATTATTGTACGGAAACGACTTTACGCGGCTGGCGCGGTGACTTCGGGTCATCCGACCCAGGACGGATTTGGGTATGCGGAGACCCTAGGCGATATATATAGGGAGGTTGGAGGGGGGAAATAAATAAAAAAGAAAATAATATTTTTTCTCATTAATCAGATTAATTTACTATTGTACTTGGCAGTAATGCCAATCAACTATTTATTGAATTAATTAATTTAATTAATCAAATCGATTGATGATAATAAATAATAAAAATAAAACATTTTCTTCATAAAAATAAAAAAAATACTTAAACTGGACTAGTATAGGTGATTATGTAATAAGTAATAGTTAATAGTTTTAAGTAACTTAAAGAAATGCCTAAAACTTTCATTGCGAACAAAAAAAAAAGAAAAAAAAGTGACAGCTAGCTAAACCTTCTAACACTATTTTAGCAGATTTATTTTTTCTTATTCCAAATTGTATTTTTTTAGAAATTTTTTAGAGTTATTTTACATTCATTTATAGAACCATTTTAAAGCTCAAAATATGGTATAAACTTCATGTTTATGTGAATTGAAAAATATTTACAAGTACATTTCTCAACTGCGGATTATTATGAAATAAAATAGTGTTTTTAAATAAGAAATCACTACTCATATCAGATACTTCATGAGAATAAAAATGTTCATAAAATAAAATTTCGGGTAATTAAACACAGTGTTACACCAAAATACATAAAGTAGTTTGAAATAAAAAGTCACTGCTCATACCGCATACTTCATGAGAAAAAAAAATGTACATAAAATAACAATTCGAGTAATTAAACACAGTGTTACACCATAATCTACTCAACGTTCTGTACTCATTATTTATAATTCATTATTGCCCATTACAGTCATGACGTTGATGAATCAGATGTAATAATTTGATAATGGTTCTTGTTATCTAACCAAGGTTAGGACCAAAGTTGGTATAATTTTTTTTTTCGTAAAAGTGACAATATGAAATGAATTGTTGATATATCCGACATCTGTCATCATGCATCATGATTCATGACTGTTGAGTCTGAAATTAATTATTTCGTAAAGGTACATTATATTAGTAGTTATTACAAAATAAATCAAAACTCGTATTTTCCATTTTTATTTACAACGGATCTGATGCAAAACAATATTCTAATACCATTGCGCTTGTTGTTTTTGTAAACAAAGAGATTCACAGACATAATCATTGTTGCATGCATTAAATACATCAATTTATTTAATTTGCACACTGTATCGGAAAACAAAATCTAATGTATACTTATTTTATACTAACATATTATTTTACATTATAGTATCTAAGAATATATCGATTTTATTTACCGTTCATACGCCAATACATCGTTTTCTTATAATACGTTCAACAGTTGGTAGCATAGACATATTATTATAAAATATTGATTTAAACTGTTGAAGACGAAATCCAGTAGGCAAGAAAAAAGGAGTGAATTGTATGCACAACGCATATTTAATTCATGAGTTTTTTTTTTTTCAATACCCACACATATGTGGGTATTCCGATCTGCCGGTCAATTATACACGGATAGACTCGTGCATAGTTATATTATCGAACAAAACCAACACGAGACGTTGCGTGTTTGCTACTACTTGGTGCTAGAGTAATCAATAATACAAATATTGTTTACGATTTAATTGGTACCTATTTGCCATCAACACGTTACTTGATGAATGACTCGATCGAGAGGACGTTTTAATGCGGATAATACAGTCGTGTTGTAAATACATTCAAATAATTATTAACCGCCGTAAATCATGAAACAAATTTACTTCCGACAATAACGAAACTTAGGCGTGCACAGGTGATCTGATATAATATACGTTCGAGTGCAGAATACGCAATTATACGATAAAACCGGATGTGTAAAACACAATGAAATCAAAAGTATAATATGTTTCAGTTGAATGTGCTTTATGCGCCTCGTATTATATCTACTCGGTGTCAGACGTCATGATTTCTTACATATTACATTCATATAACATGTGTGTAATGTACAACTAGGTAAACACATGCCTATTACAAATATTATATTTCAAAACACGTATTTATTTAATACAGCATACGTTTCGAAATAGATTCTGTTTTTTTTTTTTCATAACTACTCAAAATGCAAAACCTTATAATCGGAATGAATTACGGAAATTACGGAATGAATTACGCATTTTACAATTTATTTGTTCGTATTCTTTTTAGAGTAAAATAAGTTCTAATAAAACCTACGGTCATGACGTATCCTCTGATGAATTTTCGATTTTTGATGGTTATAAAAAATTAATTCAAGTTCTTACCGTACGCTTAGTGTTATTTAAAAAAGGAACTGACTCACGAGAAAAATTGATTTGAAAGAATCGAATATAGGCATTAAGCAAGGTATCATCTATGGATGTACGTTGCATACACTTCACTCTGAAATTGCAGTACCTACCAAATAACTAGTTTGACGTACCTATTCAATCATTTCATTCGTTCATTTATAATTATGTGGGTATGTATTTAATATGCACCATAGAATATTTATTTATACATACATTGTGTAAGATTTTAAAAAATTTCATAATTTATGTTTATATGTTGTAAATGACGTATGCTCTTAAATCAATATCATTAAAAGTTATTTTTTCACTACTATACAAAATATATAAGTGTACATGAGACAAAATAAAATGAATTACTTAGTTTTTTGTTTAACATACATTTTTTCCTAGAATAATAATAATTATTATGGTTTTAATAACTGCAGAAACATGTTCTTTTATTCTCGATATTTCTTAAATATAAAAGCAATAAAGGTTTATTTGAGAAATAAGATTTAGAAACAATAAAATTTATATCAGATGTATTTTTATAACTTCAATTTGTTTTATTGGTATTTACCATCCTTTTGTATTTAAACGTTAACCTTGAATGACTTGCCAAGTGTACTTACCGGTCAATTTGATGTGATAGGAATACAAATTATTATTTCAAAATCCATGTGTTGACGGTTGGCTTATTATTTATTTTAAGTATTGATTTTTTTTTTTTTTTTTTTTTTTTTTTTTTTTATTGCCATTTAAATTAATTAAGAACCATAAACATTTTTTATTTCCTTAAATTTGAAAACGATGTTGTTTCAGTTGTAATTTGTTCGTGTAAAAAATTATTATTTTTATCCGACCAATCTCGAAAAATATTATTGTTTAAAATTTAAAGTTATTAAACTATAATCATCTTATTTATCATTTCAAATCGACATTTTAATATTTGACAGAGAAACTGTGGCGGGACATTTCAGAATTTTGAAAACCTTCAACAAATTATTTCATTCATCATTATTAATTACCGTAAGTATAAACTTCTAAAAATCTGTCACGTTACGTTTCAGTAATTTAAACACATATAATTTATTTATATTAAAGTTTATGATCTGATCCCTATTATACAAAATGGTTGATATACAAGTTTGAGTAATACATAAATAATAGTGGTGATACTCAAATTATAAATTTGACAATAATAAAACTAAGATTTAAAAGTATGTGTTTAGGGGTTTCAAAAAATGACAAAACGAAATACAAGTTATTGAAATATAAGATCTACATTGATGATATTGATATACATTGATTAATGTATAACCCCATGAAATAATTTTCAATAAAGTTTGTATTGAATTGAAAAATAGAAGAAAGGAAAGAATATCGTAAAGTTTTTAGATTAATTAGAGATAGGAGAATGGGAGGCGCAATAGGAGATTGACAACAATTCACTTAAGAACTTTATACCAAACATACGTCTACAATCCACTAACGAAGCTCAAACTAGCTGATTTGTGACAGGATTTTCTATTGTCTTGCAATGAACGTCAAAGATTCACGATAATTATAGCAGATATAAATCTGACTTTCGTACATTTGCATTCGTACTTGGTATTTTTAGATCCATATCGGGTTAAGCCTAACCGTCATGGTTCGTAAATTCAAATTTATCAATAGTAGTCCTAGGGCAAATGAAGCTAAATTTTTGTGAAGTAAAATAGCTTGAAACAAATTTAAAATATAAAAAATAATTCTTTGATTAAGTTCGAGTATCTCGAATGGAAACTATGAATATGAAAACCATTTTTTCCCATGGTTTAACCTTTAAATTAAAAATACCTAACAATAGTCTCAAGACCATTGAAATGCTGGATGAATAAGTTCAACATACTTACATTAATTTATAAGACAATACGGTTATGATTAATAATGAATAGGCCAAAATCACAAAAATGTAATATTTTATTTTAAATAATGATCTCGTATGTTGGTTATGCTTTTAACAATATTTTAACATAATTATAAAAATGTTGTGAAACATTCAGAAAATATATTTAAGTAAAAGTTTAAACAGTTTTTTGAATAAAATTAAGTTCATAAAGTATGTAGTTATAAGTAGGTTTATAAGTTGTACTTAACTTCTTTTAAACTTTTCCACAAGTAATATTGTTTATGAACGAAATATTTCCATTAGTCAACAGCTATTACAACGCACTTTTATTAGGGCATGAATGACGAGTGAATTAAAATATGAATAAATAAATATTCAAAACACACTCTGCGTGTATAGATTTAATAACAACGATCCAACGAATTCAACGAGTTATTACTCGATGGGAGTTCGTCCTTTTTCTTTAAGTTCTCGGACAAATAATGGTGATGAGGAAATGTAATTTTAAAGAAATGATTTAAATAATTTATAAACAAAATAATTTTAAATTAAGCTTCAGTGTAACATTTTCTGTTTCCATATTTCACCGTTTTTAGTCAAATATTATCGTTTGATTTTTTTTTGCTTTCATCGAAATATTCGTGACATATTTTCCAATCTAAATACAAAATTAATACATGTTTAATAGACAATATTTTTTTAAACATATTTAAAGTAAGAGTATTTTGTGAAAACAATCGACACAATCAAGATTCCATCTAAGTACTCGTGAGAATATTCTGAATAGAAATTTTTAAGATTATTCCAGTATTGTAAGTAAAATAAAATACGTACACGATTATTGCATTATAAGGTCTTTATAAATCGATAATCAAACATTTATGAGATAAAAAAAAAAATAATGATTTTAAAGTTCTATATTCTATATATTTACAACAAGCATGTTTGTTATAATAGTTTAAGACATGAATGTTTTAATTAAAGAAGTTACTCAGTAGTAACACTTCGATGATGAAAATAAAAACTTTGTGAAGATGATTACTACTAGTCTACTAGATGTCTAGATAAGCATTAGTCAGTTCAATCGATGGAATTTAAATACCAATTGTCAAGGTCCATTCGAATGTGGAAATGAGTTTTAAAAAATAACCACTTCCCAAGTTTTTTCTAAGGTTTTTTGGCAGGGTTGTGAAAATCGATTGGCTTATTATAAAATATGGGGAACTTCTATGTTTAAATCACTTTAATAGAAAATCTTATACATAAAATATTTTATCGCGAAAATGGGTTGACACACCACTTTAAAAATCAGTTATGCACAATGCCTCCGATTTGATAATGTTTAGAACTTTATAAAACAAATATTATTTTAATTACGTTTTTTCGTAAATGTTTTCAGTTTAAACAATTTAACCTGTATGTTTATCTGTTGTAGTTAAAAATCGTATTGTTAAATATTTTTTAATGGTAGACCGTAACACATGATTTTGTATGTATACAATTATATTATATAGCTACAAAATAAATGTACTCAAGTTTAAATTTCTTCACGCTTTTGAATTTTATATTTATTCAACGAACAAGAATGTATCGAAATTCAATGTGTTTTTTCTCTGTTATGGAATATTTCTCAGTTCCTTATAAACACAAAATCGTTGTGGGATGAAAAAGTTTGAATACTTCTGATAATTGATGTATAACATATAAATTTTAAATTTCTTTAAAGTTATGATTCATTTATTTATCAAAAATTACTAACACCGATACAATCAAAGTATATGATAATTTTCTAAAGGTATGAAATATAACAAATATATATATATAGAATCTTAAACCAAAAAAAAAAACATAGAAAATAATAACAGTTTTTAATATATTTAAGATATTCTCTTCAAAGTAGGAAGTCAATATAAAATTGGTTTACCCAATAAGTCATACACACTACACAAAAAAATACCAAAAAGTTTTGACATAAAAACGAAAAAAAAGTTTAAGTTATTTTAATCATAACTCGTAAGTAATACTTTGTGTCAAAAAAATGCAGGGCTAAGTTTTTTCACGTTTTCGTATTTTTTTTTCTCATTTAAAACGATTTAAATTTATTATTTATTACAGTATTAAAAAACGTTTAGTCTTTATCTTAGTCTTATAAAAGTCGGCTTCAGTTAAAATATTGATAGAAACGTGGCACTGAAAATAAAAACGAAAGGTTCTCTGGCAACCCGTGCTTTTTGTTTTACTGTACATACACATGTGAACGAACTTGGTAATTTTACGTTCCCGTCTTAAATAACGATGTCTGGAAAATGCTTAAAGTTGTAGTGATATTGACGGGTAATTAAAGAGCAAAATCGAAAGTGTTTGTGTACTAATATTTACGATAAATGGCTAAAAACGTAATATACCCTCGGGTCAAACACGTACATTTAACTTATGAGAAGTGGAAGGTTTACATTTATATATATTATGTGTGTGTGTGTGTGTGTGTGTGTGTGTGTGTGTGTGTGTGTGTGTGTGTGTGTGTGTGTGTTTGTGCCGTAGAACCACATAAGTATTTATCCAAGTACAACGCAACGTGCCAGACGCATCAGTATATAATATATATATATTATATATACGTGTATAAACTGTTAAAACTTTATACTACAGGATCCTAGACGAATCAACTTTTGTCTGGATCGCGTAAATTTTGCAACGAAACGGTATATATACTCACCCAAAGGCATTACTATAATCAAACGGTCTTTTCGTTCATTCGAATCGTCCGGAGGACATGGCCCGTCGACTTTTGTCATTGCAATGTAGGCAAGACGAGTGTGTAGCGCGTTATAATGATAATTACACAAATAGTAGTCGAAGCAGTATTTTAGTACTTGGTGGTTGGTGACTAGTAATAGTCACGCGAAAACAATAAAGGCTTACAACAGATGTCGATTCATAAAACACACGTGTTATTATAAAACGGGGTTGGGCTACGAGTGAATCCATTCGTCCATTCCTAACGCACGACTATACGAGCGTCCGGAATCCGGAAGTATCACAAAACTTTGCGGGTAATGAATCACTTCGACGATTATCGCACGTCACTTGCGATAATGTGAGTTTCACGAAATCCGCGTGTCCGTAATAAATTATACTCATAAGACTCAGAGGTACAATCAAGTGGGGGGCACAACAGATAAAGTGTAAACATTATGCGTGTTACCATATTTTAAGAAAACTAAAAATATTAATAATCACGTAGATAACATAAAGTTCAGTAATTACATTTTTCAATGCAAATTTAGTCCCCCAAGTGTTTTGAATTATACTAATATAAATTATATCTAAATTATACACGATCGACAATTCAATCTCACTGTTGTAATCTTGTCAATCTCCACGAGACATTTTATACAAATATTGGTATATTAATTTTTGCGATTTGTGCTTATCTATTTCATAATAATGTACATATTTATTATTTACTACATTGTAGTGTGTGTACAAGTATAATTACAAATCGCAAATGGCTAAACAAGCAGTTTTCTCGTAGGCGATGAATAAAAGAATTTACTGTGAACTGAGCAAGGCAAAAAAACCATTTTCCAACCTATCGCTGTGAAATATCGAAGAAGATTTGACACAGAAACATTATTAAATTATGAATACATTTGCCACTAGAGATGAAATCATAATTTGTTTGCTATACTTCATTCAAGGAGTTCATTGAAACATTATTGATGGTTTTACGATAAATGTAATAAATTAGGTGATTTATATCATATTGTACATTTTTTAAATGGGTTTAACAATTTCAAACTTTACCTGATCTTGAGAATCTAGAAATCAGAGTATGAGAATGTTGGGATTTCAGGTTCTCTCGGTTCTGTTTACGTTAAGCATTGTATAATTTTAGCAACATTCGAATTCGAGGCCTAGTTGTGCCTGAGCATCGTCATCGCCCCCACTGCAATGTAAATAAAAAAAATTATATTTCCAAAACATTATTGACTATTTAAGATTTAAGTCATTTTTTTTGTTATTGATTCCATTTATGTGTTTACAGTCTACATCACACATACGGTCACACGTTATGCCAGTTATTATAGACAAAAAAGTGTAATTAGCTTATCCCTTGAAGAAAAAATAAACTACCGTTTATATGTTTTGATTATACGTTTCCACAGATGCAAATCACCGGAGAGCTAAAGTGGTTTAGCTTGCGTAAATTCAAAGTAAGCCTTCGAGTTTTATTTTTAACAACACCAGCTCATTTTCAGCGAATTAACAAAGTTTATCCCACCTCATCAAACTTTATAAATAGGGGCCTATGGATCAATCATAATGTACAGTAATTTTATACTACTAAAATATAATAACAGTCATATGATTTGAAGTCGTCTCGAATTCTCGATCTGACCTTGCCTGCGGGATTTTAAGGTTTTACCATTTTAAATATGAACGTAAGTAATATAATGTTTCGGACGGAACTTGTTTTTCCATATGTAGATGTCAAGATTATTCTAAAAACTGATAAATACCTAATATCACACACAACGCTTTTGTCGAGTAAGTTTTCACGACTTCTTCAAAAACAACACTGAAATTCGGATGATAAGAATAATATATCGACTTTTTTAAATTGTATTAAAATATATTTAGAAGCCGTTATTTAAAAACAATAACTAAGAAGGCTACAACCCTTAAGGGTATATAGTTTACAGCACATGAATAAATTTGTGAGAAAATTATTCCTCAGATCAAGTTATAAGATAAATTTTGGAGTATTCAGTAGATATGATAATTTCGAGTCTGGACACATTGATGAGTTATTATGATTTAGGATATCGTCGTTTAGGATATTATGCGTAATCTATAGAAGATTTAGCTATACAATTAGATATACGTGATCTTAAACTGATAGTCTGACCTAACCTAATATAACCTCACATTGGAATTATTTTACGATAGTATTAAAAAAAACTTAAACGAATAACTGGTTTTCAAACAAAACTATAATGTCACACTCCAATATTCAACGATTTTATTAAACTACTCGTAATAAGAATCTAAATTAGTACTAACAATATTATAATTACGCATAAAAGAATTTACAAAAGGGCCGTGAAACTCAGCGATCAAACCGGTTGCCGATGAAAGCGCATTGGGACTGGCTACCAGTTCCGACCCCGCACAACACGGAAATTCACATAACATATATGCAAGTCTGAAAAACAACCTTTAGAGGGCATCATAAAAAATGCTTCCACGTTCAGTGTATGAAGCATGCAACTTTAAACTTTAATAAATGTATTGATATATGTATGTGTACTCGTATTACGTATAGGATTCAATTATGATTTATGACAATTGTAATACGTATTTTTCAAAAATTATGAAATAACATTAAAACAAACATGTATTAATCAACGAATAGTGGATTAAAACTACGAATTTTAAAATTGAGTAAACAATACAAGTACGTAGTTAATACATTTAACTAGATATTATTATGCTAAAAATATGGTTTTTTGTTTTAATTCTAATTAAAAGCTGCAAGCATAATGTCTTTATGATAAAATTGCAGATTTTTTAAAAATATTTCAGTAATAAATTTAAATATTTAAAACAAAAATCATCTCAATGAATATAGTTTTACTTTATGAAATGTATTATTTACATTGTACTTAATTATTTAATAATCACCGAAGTTAAATGATATTATTCATATAATGATAAATTTCCTTTTTACAAGGCTGTATAAACAAAATATGTTTCAGTTCATTGAAACGAGTCTGTTTGTTACATTATATTAGCAATTACTAAATATACAAGTCATAATTGATCAAGGATTAATATTTTAATGATGACGTATTTATCATTGCACACAGTTTAACTTTCAGTTTTACTTCATGTTTACACCGAATCAATAACGACTAAAAAACATGTAAATTAGTAAAAGAGTATAAATCACATGGAAATATTAAAATACGTACTTATTAATATTTTACGCATCACTTTATGCATATAATGTTCTACCAATACCAATCAAATGTGATATCGAATAAAATATATTTCCTTAGAACGTTGATACGTAAATTGAGTGTTCTAGAATCAAGATAACATATTACGCAATTATTTTCTATTCGGACATTAAATTCTGCAGACCGGAAAAATAACCTAAAATAATTCGCCACTGGATTGAAAAATGTATTATGTATAAATACCAATAATAATGACTCATCATGCAAGATAACATAATAATTATTAAAAATATATATAAATAATAAGTAAATAAATAAATAATTTAAATGAATTAAATATAAAATATAATACGCATGTATATTATCTAAAAGGACATCGCAAATTAAAATAATTTAGGTGGCTGTGATTATAAATTAGCCAAAGAAACATTATAACACACTAAATTGCTAAAATATGTGAAATTAGCCAGGGTTGAATTTATGTCTCAATTCTTTCTTAGATATTAATAATTACCTTAAACTTACTTGTGATATCACTCGGTATGATGAAACATTTTTAATTAATAAAGAATAAAAAATTACCTAATTAATTTTTGGCAATTACATAAGCCTATATTGTTACAACTGATTTATCGGTTATTACTTTTGTTTCCAAAACGTATAGTTTCAAACATTTTATTGGTTTTTCTCTATTTTAAAATTGTTTTGTTTTGACTTGGTTAATTTTTAACTATAATAACTGTAATTATTTTAATACAGTTCTTTCTGATTAGAATCACATCCGGGCGTACGATAAATTAATTTCCCACTGAATAACTATAATTATGTAGTAATATTTTCAGTAAATTACATATTTTGACATTCGAAATAAGTAACACCATTACAATCATTAAACAATCAGAACCTAATTATTTATGTAGGTAATGTCAAGTTTGGTAAAAGTATCAACAAATATTTATACAACATCAAACATTTTAAGATATTGATTTTGATATAGATATTGATATCATGGTATCACATGACTTCCAAACATCATATTATAATCCAGCGTTATGAAAGTAATATCAAGTGAAATTAAATTTAGACAACTTACTACGGTAGACAAAACCAAAAAATTAAAAATTAAAAATTAATAGTCCGAAGAAAAAATAAGTCATCAATCACCATAACACTAAAGGAATAGATCACTTATTAATAGTTCACGGTCACTTTATGTTGCTCATGACGAAAACAGCATTACGCACCTGTTGTAAAACGTGCATGAGCCTATACATTTCTTCGAAACACGATAATCTCGGGACATGACGCCATCTTCATAAGTCACAACCACAACAATAGCACATATTAAGACTAGAAAAAAGTCACGAAACAAACGTGTGAAATAAACTAATCCAATAGGCAGTTGGTGAACAATAAATCCGTTCGGCGCATTAATCGTTCTGATTTAAATAAAATGCAGTCGTTTATGTAGGTACGCTATGTTTTATACGTTATTCGATAATATTACGAAATCGATGAACCTGTGTCGTCGATTTCCATCGTACTTTGGGTCTTTATAGGATAAATATTATGGTGTGTAGCATATATTTATCTACATGATTTTAATGCTGACGTAAACAAAGTAGGAAATAAATAACATTTTAACGATGGCATAATTATTAATACACGCTGTATTTTCCAAAATTAGCCGATTAGTCGATGGAAGAAACAACGGCGATCTCACGTAAACTACGAATTATGAAAACGAACCAAAACCGAATCAATCGAATCTGATAAAACGATCTCACTTCGAGTGATACCTACTATGCGATGAAGCAGTGGCGAAAACGACCCAATACGACTTTTTGATTTTCGAATCTATGAAAGTTTTGCACCTGCTGTAATTTTAGGGAATTACGCCAATGCGATGAAGTCTCCTCTTTGTCTTTATTTCACCGGGAAAATACGTCCTATTCCGAAACGCAGAATGAAACACGCGTATTCGTGTCGCCCACAATAATAGCCGCAACTTGCTATTAGTGGGCCCCAACCAACTATATACTAATCTATGGCCCCAATGCAAGACAGAATAAAATTATGGTCCCCTTTTTCTGTACGTTTTTTCAAAAGCAATATATTAGTTACGAACAAGGCTTATCAATATTATTTCTAATATCTCCCAGTGATTTTCTATTCAATCGGAAGATATTTGATTAAAAATATTATGTCTAATGTCTACGGCATCAATTGACAATGATAGAAAAATATATCGTAACTGTTTATGGGATACTTGAATGATAGAAATTTCGAGTTTTTTTTTTTTTATATATATACGAATAAAATGTATTTATGACATTATTATTAAAATTATGATATTACTTTTAACGGGGGCCCCTATCTAAAAATAAATCTCTGTCCAGGGAATGCAACGCACACCCAGCGTCCCCTATTGTTGCGGCACTGGTCGCGTACCGTATGTGCAGTGTTCAACACGCGCCTTTTTTTTCTTTTTCAATCTGAGCGTAAAAGGTCGCAAACGCGCGCGAGAAACCCGCAAACACTGCACGCCGTCGAATACGGTGGTCGGAACGACTCCGGCCGTTGACACGCGTGTGTGCCGCTCGGTGTCCCCCGAGTGAGTCCGTTGCCGCCGCCGCCATCTCGTGTATCCGGCCGGCAAGAAGTTCGCGGGTCGCGGGTCGTGTTCCGCACGGGTTCGCGCGTATACATAATGCGACCATTAATATTAGTACGTGTTTTTTTTTTAATACCATTCGTCCGGGAATCGTGAACGAAACGACTTGCAGAGCATTTCGACTTGCCCTCATACTTGACCGCGGCACACAGTGTTCCAGAAAGGGTTTTCAGCCGGACAAAATTATTTATTTATAAAATTGTTTTACTTTTCAGATACTTAGATCATTTTAAAATTCAGTTTTTACCTCGTGCAATCAAAGTCCTTAATCTAAATTTTCGAACACGTCTAAAAGTTGACTGATACAAGGATAAAAAAAAAATAAATGGTATTTATAATAATAATACCTAAGCAGAGATACCTGCGTACTTCTTTGTGCCTACGTCACATAAAATAACATTAGTACTCTATGTTACATAGAATAACATTGGTAGGTACTCTATGTTTGGGACGCAATATTAAACTTTGTCCTAGAGAATTATTATCTTTACTCATAAAAACCTATTTTCATTCTGATTTAACTTCATTTTACTTGAAAAAAGTTGGAAACTAAATATTTTCATTAATCATTTTCATAGTTACCGTAATTTGAAATTTGAGCCAATATTAGGTATTTGGTCAACATAACATTTTTACTACATTTTTAAACTGTCCTTTTTTTCTACTTATTTATTACTCATTCAATTGAACATTCTTGGTCGAGACAGAACCACGTCTGACGAGTCAGCTAGTAATCTGGATAATGTTTGGCCAAACTCAAAAACATATAATATGATTCAATGTTTTTCCGTGTAAAGTAAAAGAATATCATTAATTGTATTCAATTTTTTTAGCTCAATGGCGTAAGCATAATTTTTAAAAATTTTAATTTAAATAAAATGTAAACGTTATTATTTTAAAACTAACGATACTTGGATCAAATAATACGTATTCATTCGTTTCCGTGTCGTCATTTTATTTGTACAGAATTTTACACGTCTCGTTTTCATCGTGTCATTATTTTTTCCGAGATTCAACTTTACCATAACCTACCGGTATAAATAAATTTGTTTTCGGAAACGTTTTATTTATCAGAAACATGACGGGTATCTTGTTTACACATCACACGAAAGACGAAAAAAGTATAATATTATTAATTGGACGTGTAAACGAATGTTTTTATGTTTTTTATTTACAAAAGAATGGTGAAAAATTGTTTGCACTATTTGAACGTGGAAAAGCCATTATCAGCACGTCACGTTATGTTTTAGAGTGAATCTCGAACACAGACGGAGTTGAACGTGTGTGGAAATAGAGTGACATAATATTAAGACATGATTTTTTTTTTTTTTTTTTTTGTAAGGGATGTACAACTGGTTCAAAACTATAGCGATATTTTGGAGAACCGGGTCCACCAAAGTTATTTCCATACCATTTGGTTGATGACCCGTTCACCAATATTGCATTCGTTGCAAACAAATCCTAGCTCTTATGATTTTCCAAAAGTGCCGATAGTGTACAAAGTCTTAATGTTATTATATTATGGGTTAAATATTTATAATAACTATTTTAATATTAAAATCGATTTGAATAAGTATTTTGTACTGTATTGTATTATTATGCTTCTTAATATTGAAAATATTAAGTTAGAAAATAAATCAATTGAATTTAAAAAAATAAGTGTTACAAGCTGGTATTTTTTATAACAATTTACATCATATCATTAATATTTAATCCAATGATAAAACATATTGGTGGAGTCATAATAATTAATTGAAGTATAATGCAATAATACAGTTGTGATTATAAATTACAGAAACTTTCATAAAACAAAATTATGGCATATTATGACATCGGTCAAATGGAATATTTATTTTGTGTTAAGTCTTAAAAAAAAATGTATATTTACTAATCATATTCCATGTCAATGTGAAGTGAAATCATTAAAATATAATACATCGATCCAATAAAATGTCACATTCACTTGGAGTAAATACATGAGTTTAAACCTATTATAAAATATAATGAGTTGTAACTAGAATCTGGATTCGTATATACATTTATATATTTGTACTGTGATTGTGCAAGATCGACGGGGTAAACAATTTCGAAGATTTTTTTAACTGAGAATTCATAGCAAAAAGTGTTTAATACTTATAAATGCGTATTTTAAAATAAGCAGCATATTTGAAAAATATAGTAAGTATATTTAAGTATATTTTATAGAAAAGTTAATAAAATAATTTTTGTTTTTACTCTTCTTTTTTTTTCGAATATAAAATACTTTAAATCTTTAAAACAAATCATGAAGTAATTAATACGTCTACATATTCCATATTTTTTTTTTTTTTTTTTTAATATATTATGTCTAAGTTAAAATATTTAAACCGTATTTAATAATGATAAAATTATTCTAGTACCTACATATTTTTACTGTAATTTCTATTTCATGAATCACATGTGAACATTTATATAAATAATTAGAAAATATATATAATATTTATGTAAATTATAAATTTACATCAACATACGTAAGTATGAACTCGTAAGTAGAAACATTGTTTCCTGACTTAGTACATTATTGATTCGAAAATAATAAATGTAAAAAAAAGTACGTACTTCACCCCAAGGGGTATTCTCTGCTCCTTGAACCAATTGATAGGGATGGGTGCATTGAGTTTTAAAGAAAATATAGATAATTTCTTTAGTTAAACGATTCTGAGCAATGCATCAGAATTCAAATATACCATGTGGATTGGCCAATTTCTTTAAATAAATATTTAAAGTTGAAAATATACGTAAAAAAATACTTCAAATTTTTTTTTAAGTCACTAATGTATAGTATTTTTAACTTTTTAATTGCTTAATAATGTTTTTTAAAATTTTAAAGGCTGCTTTACATAGGTACTGCAATACACATACTATTTGATAAATATGTTTTATGTAACTTTGAATTGTAGCACGTTCATATTTTGTGCATTTTTCATTTATACATTATCAATTCAATAAATTCAAAACGTATGTACTTTATTTATTCAATGTGTCCACTGTCCAAATTACTTTTTCTAAGCAGAACATTGACAAAATATATTTTACATACTGTAATACATACTTTATTTAATTAAATTACCGTATGCAACAAATATCAAAATTAATTTACTATAATCAAACTCTTCACTTAAATTAAATTAGGTGATAGAATGAAATGATTTACTTATTTTTTGTTTTATTAAGCATCATGATACTTTACTCAATAGCTTTGTTCATTTAAAATTATTTATTTATTGGTCTTGATAAATTAAAAAGACATTATTATAATATATTACACTGTAATTATAAATCTGTCGAACAACTTACAAAGAAAATTCATCAACGGAAATCAGGTCAAGTTTCATTTTGTTTTTTATTATGAATATGATTGTTTGATGTAAATCCTTGTCAACAATCGGATTATTATTTAAGTAAAAATTTCAGTAAATGCATTTATCTTTTTACAATAAATTATACTTTATATTTTTATATTTTAATTGGTTTTAATTATCAAGTTTAATCATATCAAACATTTGTTTTTAATCGCATCAACATGAAATATTGTCTGTCATTTTTTATATAAAAGTACATTATAAAAACTCGCTGTCTGGTATTTTTTTTTTTTTTTTTAAGGAGAAATGCATAGGCAACATATCTTATAGGTAAGCATGAAAATTGCGATGGTAAAATTAATGTTTGGATACTATTGATTTAACAGTTTGCGTGCAACGTTGTACTATTTTACCGAAATTGATGTGACATTGTACCATACATTTATTCAGAATTACGTATATTATGTCACCATGTTTTATTTACAAGACCATCAATACGATTAGATTACTCGTATATGCAATTTTTTTTCGGTTTTTTAGGAAATCGCCAGTAAACGGTTTTTTTTTTTTTTTAATAAGGCCAGTTTTAGTAATAATTTAGAAGACTGAGCATGCAGCGTGTTAGTGTATGAAAAGTAAATAGTTATTATAGAGTCGATGTTGTGAAATGTATACATAACAACACGTAACAAATTCAAAAAAAAAATGTGTTTATTATTAATATTATTTTATTTGTTCGTGTTTGATTTTATGACATAAATGTAATATATTACTTAATAATAAATTAACACATGTATTAACATATGATAAAACCACCATTTTATTGAGCGAAAATGCCTAGTTCTCTATCTGTATTTTACTTCAAAATATTTTAAGGCAATGAGTAACCTATTGTATAAGAAAAAATCATTTTCATATTGTATTACTCAAAATTATATTTTTTATTTTATATTTTAAAGGTAATTTTTTAATAATTTTATGTTTTGTATAATTTAATTACTTTTTATTTTAATCTTAATTGAATACAACAAGACATTCCTAGCCTTGGGCTATCTATATCAATGGATTACTTATCATTTAAATTTTCACAGTCATTGATTAATTGACAGATAAATCTTGTATTATAATTTGTATAATTGAAATATCGAATAGTCTAATTTATTACTCTGCCGACACTCTAAAGGGAGTTCTCTCTACAAGCTCTAAGCAATTATTTGAGTAATTTGATATAAATAATGTAATACATTATTATTGAATAAACATCTCCTTAAAATAAAATAATAGTCTTCAAACTACATTTTTATCTAGAATAATTTTATCATTTTGAGGTAAACACTAGTTTGTTCAGATACTCATATTAAACTTAGTTGTGGTCGCAATTAATTATGATTAAATTTTTAAGTACACAAAAATGTTGATTAATTTCACCTACAAATCCACAACTGTTTTTGAATGAACAACAAAATTATTATATGTTTTACTATTAAGATCACATACTAAAAAATGTAATAGGGTAATTAAGCATTAAACCTTGGCTCTTATGGAACATGAAATAAGAGGATTTACACAACTTAAAAAGTTGAAAAAATGTATTTTCATATACATTTGTTTACAATTTCATAAGTAATAAATGCATATATATAAAACAGCTTCTAAAATAAAATATGAATGTTATTTAATTTATGCAAGTTATACTTTTCAAATATAAATTACTAACAGAGTCTTTAATTTATATAACTAATATTTATCTTAATTATGATTAATAAAATTTTATTTACAATTCAAAATCTCAAATTCGCAAAAAAAAAAATTACAAAATAGTTTGATTGATACTTTCAAAAAAAATGTGTATCAATATTTTTACATGCAACATAAATTTTGGACAACTCAATATTACTACCCTGCTTGTGTAGGATTATTTAAATATATTTGTATATTTCTAGATCCTAAGTGAAGCGTATTATTGCTTTTACAATGATATTTATTTATTTTTTTTTTGTCTGTGACCGTTTTTTTGGATAGTAGACATTGTTCAAAGGTTACTTTTAGTCCCTTTATAGATTAGAAATTTCTTTTTCTATGTACTTTAAACAGATCATTTTTCTCTACTCTCAAAAGTTTTTTCCAGTGTTTGAGTAAAATTACAAAGAAAACTGTCATATATGAAAAAAAAATTCGTTTAGTTGATTTATGTTATTTTTAAATTTATACTAATTAATTTGAAAAAAAAAATTATTTTTAGGCAAAATACAGAACTTTCAACATATCTCGTTTCCTGGATGTTTTTATCTAATGAAATAAATATTCTTGATATTAAGACAATAATATAACAAAATCTTTATTTTATTTCCTACTTTATTTACTTAAGATAATAAAAAAAAACTCAACAATTGTTTGTTAACATTGTTTTCTAAAAGCATTTATTAATAGAACTTCAATGTCTATATATCACACTAAAACTTTGCTCAGAATCGTTTTACTAAATAGATAATTTATCATAAGCATTTTATATAAAATTAATTATTCACATCACCAATATTTTGTTTGGGGAATGAAGATCGTGGTATGAAAAATGTTCGATTTTTTATATGCACCAAATTTACACGTTCAAATATCGTATTTGTTCAATATTTAAACACGTCGAAATAATCAGCCAGCTTGTACAGATCTCGATTTTCATTCAGATTAGACAGATCAGTTAGTTTTTTTACAGACATTTAATAAGAATTTGGCAAACAAATATTTTAATTAAATGCATCCTAACTAAACGATTTTTGGAATTTTTTTAGTAAAATTTTTTCTTAGTAAAATGAATAAGTAGGACAGAGGAATAATTGTAGCGTTTGCATATTTGTTTTGCATGGTTACAAAAATGGCAGAATACGAAACAAATACGTTTCATGCTTTTACAAAGCTATTTTTGAAATTTTATTTTGCGTATAAATACATATTTTGAGTAATTTTTATTTTCATGGCATATTTTACATTTTTACACGCTATTTAATACTTTTTGAGACATATTCAAACTTAATTCAATTTTTTTCACATCGACGTTTTTATTTCAAACAACACAGTCAAAATGTATGGGTAAAAATATTTTTACTTTTAAGTTTTGTTCCAACGTCGTACATCATATTACATCAGCATCACAGTGAACGGTGTGCCTACATCGTTAACATGGATATTTTTGTTAAGTACCAGAAAAAAAAACATAAAATTAAAAGAACGTCAATCAACAGAAATAAAAGTTACGGCTTAATTTGGAAAATTAAGAGAAATGTGTATTTTATTTATTTGGCGACGGTGTAAAATATATTAAAATTAAGTAATCGTTTTAACTTATTGTAAAGCCTATTTATTTTACTAATACTCTTAAATTAAATCGCAAAAAAAAATTTTAGGTGCATATTTTAAGTGCATACGTGCTTGCATATTTAGTGATTTTTTAGAGCTACAAGTCCTCTACCCTATATATAAGTAAATCATATTGTATTTTCAGGTCTCATTAAAGGAAACTATTATTCTATTTGATAAAAATGTTCGAACACGAAATTTATACAAAGTTCTATAATACATCAAGCAAAAAATCATGTTTGTAAATGTGCTCTGTTGATATACGGTGAATACTTAAAGTTTCTAGTGATATTAATATTGAGTTATGACCAAATAACTAAAATTAATTTAATGAAAATATATTTTACGGCACCTTTTGCCATTTTCGCTCAAATTTTTGGCCATTTTTTCTTTCATTTTGAAAAAAAAAAATAAGATTGAGAATAGAGAAAATAACCCTTCGAAGAATAATCTATACTCAATTTCTGATTTATAGAGTAGCCGAAGTTACCTTCAGACAAAGTTTATTGTCCGATTAACTGCTTTAAGAAAAAGAAAGAGAAAAGAAATAAACATTATTGTAAAACCAATAGATTCTTCTTTCCGTCTAAAATCTAAATTAATGTATAAAACATTTTATAGAAAATATATTTTTTAGATTATGCGTGTTTTGTCTTGTAAAAAGAATACTATTAGAAAACTCGACTTTATCTTATAAATTAGAAACATAGTATTTACTCATTTGTTCAACACCCACGTGTTTTTTTTCCATTTTCCTAAGCCGTATAAAACAAGCACTAATAATAAGGTGTACGAAAATGTTACAGTGGTATCCATCAACACTGATGGATTATTCCATTCCCAACCTTTCAATGCTATATTATTCATAGCCTTACTCGCGACACGCAAAGGGAGTAACTCGGACACTGATCTTAATATCGATGGCTGACCTTCTATTGGCCACAATCCGCCTTGGAGAATAAACAATAATATAACACATAATTATTTCACAGAGTCACGTTCAACGAGAACACGGACAAACCGCGGTTTTACCTGATAGTATAAACTGGAAGAAAGCCCATCCAGTCATCATGTAAGCACCGCCTGTTTTGGTTGGTGATATTCCAGCTGTGAATAATCCTAAAACCGATACAAAATAATAATACGCACGAGCTAATTAATATTTAACATTGTATGACATTCGAATAGACATATTTGTTGTTTTTATTTTTTTTTATACTATTTACGTGGATAAGCTATCATTAGTAACACAAGACTAAAGGGACAAATGCCAAATATATGAGTATATGGAAAATAAAGCCATATCATCGTATCCAGTCTATTAAACATGGCGAATATGCGTAATGAATAATGTTGGCCAAAAATAAAAAATATGATTTTTATGATTTTATTCTTTAAGAATTTCAATCCAATCTTTTTTACAATCTAATTCTGATATTTCAAAAAACGGACATAACAAAATAGTTGTAAGAAATTCGTTCTTCATCTCTTCAATCCTTAGACAATATGAGGGTAATAAGTGTATTAAACTTAAAAGAAGTGATTGATGATGCCTTTGTTTAAATATTATGAGAATAGTTTACGTGTTATTTATGTATTACGGTTAACATAATTTACCACTTTTAGACAAACTATCGAAAGGTTTTTTTTCAATCATAATCCCCCCGAAAAAAATTGAATCAGACAAAAATGTATTTTGTCAAAATATTTTAAACATATTCTGCTATATATATATATATATATATATATATATATATATATATACACACATATATATCTCTCGAATTTTGTAAAAATTGAACAGATCATTATTTCAATATTATAATCAATTATTTTTTGTTTACTCCAAAAAACGGAAAGTATGTAAAAATACATTATTCAGTAACAATTTAAATAAACGAAGTAACTATTTCGAGACTTAAGTGGTATGATAAGTTAAGTGTGTATAGGAATAAGGTTAAATTTAATATTTTTTTAAAGTTTATTTGATAATACTACTTAAAAAAAAAAGAAGTATTCTCAACATTTTTGTTCTAAGATTATTTAAATAAAAAATAATTAAATTTTATTCTAAATTGAATGATCAAATGAGAATGATGTTAATATATTGTGTAATTCCAAGTTTTTAGCAACCTTACTTTGGAGTATTTATTGAATAATTAAAAATAAATTTAATAGAACATTTGTTTACCATTTTAGCTCGTTTTATTCAATTTTCGGTTATTTTTCGTACACTTAGAAAAACTTTTGAGAATAGAGAAAAATTACCTTCTTAAAGGACTTAACAAAGAGATAAAATATTTACTAAGGATTGCATAAAAGGCTAAATGTAACTTTTGGAATATCTTTCCAAAAAGTATCTAAAAAGAAAACCCATGTAAACCAACAGATTTTTTGGTTTACTAAGAATTACAAATAGTTTTTTATCATCATTTTTTTCATAAATCTATTTTTTATATAAGATACATTTTTATCAATTTATACATAAGATATATTTTTTCATAAGTCTAGTCATAGTTCTATTTGTATTTAATAGTGTCCATTAAAGGTGGACTTGCATTCATTTTTTAATCTTTTACCATTTGTCATAATGTCATAATAGCAGTTATAGTAGAATGTAATGAATTACTTAAAAATATTTTTATTTCTGAAATTGTTATCGAACATTAAACTTAAAATCATTTAGCTATTATTTATAGTGGTCGACAACTGTATGTAACTAACGCTCGTATACCTAGAGTAAATCATTTCCTCGCTTTAATAATAGTAAACTGATGGACCACATGATGACCACATATTATGATCTAACTTAAATCGAATATTCCACTCAAAACTCTCTCACGAATGAATGTACAATACATTTATTATGCAATTTTCGCTTCCTAATAAAATCTACTATTGTACTTTTATCCCGAGTTAAAATAAAATCTTATAACGGACAATAATTATTACTGCATTTTACCTTATTCGGTTTATATTGTTCGTACCACAATAATTGTCATATTTTGACTTTGTTTTGCTTTTATTTCGCACCGTTTACCAAAGAACACAATGCAATTTTCCAACAAATTTCACATTTCTGCTATAATACGTACCGAAAAGAAAACCTAACCATCCCAAAAGCGTCATAATCAATGCATACATCAACACACCGTTCGTTTTTTCTATAGGATTTGAGAAAAATACATATGCAATTATGCAAGAGAATGATGATTGGACTACGATCGACGCAGTAGCAATACAAAACATGGAAATATGTAATTCTATTATTGTGACACCTGAAACAAACATGAAATTTGTGAACAAAATTATAGTTAAACATGCCGAGTATTAAGCTGTTACCTGCAAACTTAGACCGATTTAAGAATCCATCCATTTTTTCTGAAAGCATTGTTGTGACCGAATATATACTCGCAAAATAAAATGTTCCCCTGAATAATGAAAATAAACTTAAATAAAATGGGTAATCGTGCGTGGTGAGGTGATATTATAATTTTGTTGTTTCAATCAAAGTAAAAATACAGATTATATGTGTATAATAATAATTACATTCCAAGAAACACAGCGACTATACTATTGACATACATTTTCACCTCCTTTCCGGTTACTGTAATAAATTCCTAAAAAAAAGGACATAATAATTATTGTAAGATAAATAAATATGTAGATGGGCGTGTGATATATTAATATTAAAATAAAAAAATATTATAATATTATAATATTTAAAATCAAAAGGACACAAATTGTGAAAAATTAATTGAATTTCAAAATGTTAACTACTTTTTCAAAAATAACAACTTTCTACACTGATACCTATATTAACATCACATTAAATCTATATTATTTATGATGCAGAATCAATTTTACCTTAAGTTTTTTGACTATTTATTTTGTTGTTTTGAAAAACTACCGATGTTGGTTTCAATAAGAATAGATTGGCAGTATATTTTGTTTACTTTTTACACCTGTAACGAACTCTGTTCGTATTCTTAATTAAATGAGAAAAACCAAATTTCACTGCAAACCGTGTATAAAAAATATTCTGACAACATATTCGAAATAGTGATAAAAAATATTTTATGAATTATAAATCGAAGGTGAAATTTTTATGAAACATCAAAATCTACCTGCAAAAAATTATAGGCAACTAAAAATCCAGAACTGACTCGATCACTCATCCAAACGACTTAGCAAGGTGAAAGTTCAAAACGGTGTCAACTGTTAGGAAAAGTGAAACGATTCTGGATTAACAATGGTATACGAACAACAGGTGTAAATGTATGTAGTTTGAGAACACATATGTGTAAGACACACTACGAGCTACATATTATGAATTATAATTGGACCAAATACTCTACGAAAATTCATCTCTTTTTTTTTTACATTATTTTAGTAATATACATTTATAACAGTAATTGCTACTTGATAAACAACCGAATACAACGTAAAATCTCTCAAACATTTATTTTCAGTGACCTTAGAAAAGTGGCCGACGATAATAATTGTTGATTTTCTATTATAGATCAGTTTTTGTGCCTAACTCCTCGGCGTTATTGAAAAAAACGCTATTTATAATCATTAAAAGTTTAGTAAAAAGTACACCGAACATTTTGGTCGTAGTAAAACGAACAGTTTACGTGAATAGAAGGATAACGAATAAATCTTAATAAAATATAAATCTCTTGAGTTCAGGCACCAGTGCCAAGCACAAAATATAACGTAAATAACTATCGTTTCACTAAAATTATTACTATAACATTATTAAATTTTTATGATTTTCGTAAGATTATTTTTTATTTATAGTTATAGCTATTTTGTATTGAAAATTACTTCTCTTTCTCTTTTGCTATTTATTCCTTGTCTGTAATATAAAATCTACATTGTCATATTAAGAAAATAAATTTATACATTCAATTAACATTTATTAAATTAGTATATAATCAGTAATTACCATAGGTATAGTAGATGCTTTTGGATTATTGGAACAACCTTTCAATGTTTTTTCTAATAGATACCGCATGGCATTTGTCACGTCGTTAACAATTTTATTTCTAAATAATACATCTGAAATTATAAAAGAAACTCAATCATTAACACACCATTAAACAATATCTACACAAATACTAATTTACTTTACTTACTATTATTGATATTATAATGTACAAACGCGTTTGATTGGATATCATAGTCATCTGACCGGTCAATGAATTTTGTCAAATCTTTGGTATAATTTTTCGGAAAATATATAAATGCCACCGACTTGGTATTATTCATTATCGTTTCTCCGTCACTACAGTCATTCACTTCAATCTATAAAACATTTTATTCATTTTTCGAAACAACTCTTTAGAGTACAGCTAATGGTTTTCCACTTCCAAAATACACAATGAAACTCTTTTGTCAACGACCTAGGGATCTATTCTTGAAATCATTCGGATCGGATCCGTATACGAACAATCCACACGATAGATTTCCGTGTACGGACGAAAAATAGTATTCTTGAAATCAATGCTCGAATTGAGGGGGTACGCAGGCGGACGGAGCTCCCCTTCTTATCTTTATTTTTTTAAGCGTACCCCTTCTTCAATTTTTAATTTGCATTGATTTCAATTATTGAGTGGGACGCTAATTTTTTTTAAAGTTTCTTAGTACCCCTTCTTTTATATTTCCAATTCGAGCACTGCTTGAAATAAAATAAAACTATCCGTATACGAAAAACTTTCCACATAGACGGAAATTTGTCCGAATGGTTTATTATATCGTATGAATTAGGTTGGTAACACTACTAAAATATACAATCTCATTGTTTATTTTAACGCAACAAACCAAAACGCGGGCAACAACTGATTTTTTATTATTTAACATAAAGTTGTTGTATTGTAATAATTTTCCATCATAATTAATAAATAACTATTAAGTATATTAAATATTAACTTATTTTAGAGCGATATGACAACAATAAAAAAAACTAAAAGTCAGTCAGTGACCTGTGAACAAAAAAAAGTAATGGTAGATTTCCTAAATAGTCACAAGGATCTAATGAGAGGAAAATTTAAACAAAATTTTACTCATTCTGTAGCAGCCAAACAATGGGCTGAACTTGGGGAGTTATTAAACGTGATGATAGGCCCCACTAAAGATTGGAAAGCATGGCGCAGGGTAATGTTAATTAATATACTAGTCCTACTAAAATTAAATAGGCTGTTGATTCATACGTTAACTACTATATGTAGTGATTGAATAACCTAGCAACTATTTATTTTACATCTATTTTAAACGATTGATCAAACAATATCATATGAGCTTACAAAAATATTTTATTTTTTGGAAACTACATACAGAATGTTTATTAGTTCAAAATATAAAAATTAAAGTAAAATTATCATTTAAGTTGTCATAAGTTATCATATTAAAAACCACCTTGAAATTCTTATAAGGAAATACAGGCATATAGGTACAATTTAACTATTAACCTCAAAGATAACTTCATTATAAATAATACATTTTAGCTAGTAATTGGAAATCTTTAAAAATTAAATAGTTTTAAAAAAACTATCCATGTTTACTAACGTGTTATTTATTTATTACACACAAATTACAGACTAATTTTAAATTTTAATAAATTCAATTTAAACAGGTTTAATTAACGACAACAATATGGTAGTAACATGATAATGTGTTTATTTGTATACGGAAATACGTTTCCGAATGCCATACCCCATTCGGATGAATCGATCGGAACTTTTCCACATAATCGAACCCATCCGTACACGGAAAAATTTCAAGAATACGTATTTTTTGGATCATGTGGAAATCCGTGTGGAAACTACGGTTTTCTTATACGGATCCGATCCGAATGATTTCAAGAATAGACCCCCTATAATCGTATCAAACGCTTACTGTTTAGTACTAATTATTTATCGACGATTTGTCCAACAAATACCAGCCGAACTAATTAAACGTCATTCTAGTGGCATATCAAGGAGAAACATTTGAATAGAGAAGTTTTATAACAACGCTAGGGCAATAAAATCCATAGCATAAAAATTATAGGGAAATATTTGAGGTCTTCAATCTACCCACCATTTTATATCCAAGCGTTTCTAGATAATTCGTAACGATACAACTCTGTGGCTGATTGTTGTTTTCATCGAATATGCATCCGTCGACGCTGGAATATTTACAGTCAACAAAATTAATCTCGTCGCTTTTAATTACTATTTTTAGGCCTTTAAAGTTGACTCCAACACTTGAACAGAGATTGAACGCTTGAATCACGGGCAGTATCAATACAGTAAACAATAACCTATTCATTATAATAATCAGTATGCATCACGAAATGATTTCAAACAGAAAATAACACTATGAGTTACACTTACAAGTAATCACGAATATATACTCGGCCGTTTTTTTTTAAAAGCGCTTTAAGTCTGTGTAAATTAATTTTCTCATCTAATTTGGTGGTCGATTTTTTTGATCGGGTTACATCACTAAATTCATCTGGTTCGTGAACTTCTTTACAGCGAACCATCTAAACGATGTGATCATTTTAATAAATAAGAAAATAATACAGATCGTTGAATGTGTTTACGTTATTTAAACACACTATCAAATTTATGATTTACATTTTTATGTAGGTACGTGATTTGTAGAGCTATGAATATCAAAATGGCAAATCAGATTGTAAAAATTGTATCAGCGTTCAGTATTTTATTAAATGTGGAACCAGCAGAATATCAAATATGGTTTAATGAAAAATAAATAGGAGATTCATTGAGAACGTTGATTATATTTTCCCCTAAATATTAGATTTAATGGTTAAAGTAATTATTTAATGGTTTAAGTAAAAAACATCTGTTTTCACTAAGTTATTGGATCTATGTTAAACATTTTTTTTTTCATCCAAAAATATGTTGAATAAATTAGCGTACTATATAAACTCGCGTAAAATCAATCTACAATATAAATACTAATATGGCAAAATATTACATAATTTATACAAAAAAATCACCTATTCGTATAAGGTGAAAACCTACATATTATTTTTACTTAAATAGCAACGCTCTTTCCTAATATATGTTAGGAACTAGAAAGACAGATTTAAACAACACAAAATTGAATAAAAAGAAATAATATACTAATTAATATTTTAAAGATCCCCAGGGGGATACTTTATTAGTATTACGGGTTTGGCGAACCCGGGGCCCCGAGCTCCTACCTTCTAGGTAAGAAGGTTGATCGTTGGGCTGACAACCCAACATCATAAAAAAAAACTTTGTCAAGAAACTTCCCAATAAGAAGCCTCGGACACCTATCGATAACTCGGAAAACAGACAAGGAAAACGGACTGGCAAACCTGGATTTTTAAGATTCGGAACATGGAACATAAGAACGTTATACAAACCTGGAGCACTACAAAACTTGATTCAGGCAACTAACAGCTATAGACCTGATATAATAGCCCTCCAAGAGATGAGATGGCCAGGAACTGGCAACGTCAAGTCAGACAATGTAACCTTATTTTATAGTGGACCAAATAATGGGAAGCATGAAAATGGTGTAGGTTTTATGATAAAAAATTCACGACTAAATCTAGTGAAAAAATTTGAATCAATCAATGATAGACTTTGTTATCTTACTATAATTGGTAGAATTTTCGATATTGTACTGATAAACTGCTATGCTCCAACGGAAACAG
Source organism: Therioaphis trifolii (assembly GCA_027580255.1). Classification (NCBI taxonomy): domain Eukaryota; kingdom Metazoa; phylum Arthropoda; class Insecta; order Hemiptera; family Aphididae; genus Therioaphis; species Therioaphis trifolii. The sequence goes on along the minus strand of CM050406.1, from coordinate 41,371,281 downwards.
CGGATGAAGATCTAAAAGATGCTTTTTATGAAACACTAGAGAGAACTTTCAATTGCATACCCGCAAATTCTATAAAAATCGTACTAGGAGACATGAACGCGCAAGTTGGCCGAGAAAGAATTTTTAAAAAAACGGCGGGTAAAGAAAGTTTTCATCTGCATAGTAATAATAATGGATTAAGACTAGTCAGTTTTGCAACATCTAAAGATCTGACTATTAGCAGTACAATGTTCCAACGAAAAGAAATCCATAAACACACATGGACATCTCCGGATGGAAAAACTAAGAGCCAAATTGACCATATCCTCATTGATAAAAGATATAAATCATGCATAAGTCAAGTTAGAACATTTAGAGGAGCCGATGGAGATACGGATCATTATTTAGTAATGGCCAACCTCAAAACAAAATTATCACGAAGATGGATCAGAGACAAAACCAAAACTAAAACTAGACCAAGACTAGATACAAACAAATTTAAAGATCCAGAAATAATAAAAACATACCAGAACACAATATCTAATTTTTTATATAACAATTCAAGTGGGTCAAACCAAAACCCACAAGATGAATGGAAAGAAGTAAAAGAAGCTGTCAATAAAGCTGCTGAAATATTTCAGAATAGCTCACAAAACAATAAAAACCCGTGGTTTAACGAACAATGCAAAGAAGAATTAAAAAAACGAGATGAAGCTAGGAAAAAAATGTTGCAGAACCCGACACCAGTAAACCGTGAAGAATACATTTTACAGAGAAACAGAACGAATAAGACAATAAGAAAAGAAAAAAGAGAAGCAGAAAAAGAATTTATCAAAAGTATAGAAGAATATAGTTTCAATCCGAGAACTTTCTTTAAGAAGTGTAAATCAATTAAAAACGGTTTCAAAACTCAAATTACGATGATAAAAGACGACAAGGGCCACTTATTAACTGATGAAACAAGTATTGTGAATAGATTTAAAACACATTTTTACTCTCTCCTGAACGTAAAAAAAGAGCTTAATGAGGATAATGTAAACTACCCAATATACTATACGGTACAACCAGAAATACTGGCACCCAACTTTGAAGAAATAAAAAATATCATAAAAATGCTGAAGAATAACAAGGCACCGGGAGAAGATAATATAAACGCTGAACTGATCAAAATATCGACCCCAGAAATATTGTCGAGAATACACGGAATTATTAAAAATTGCTGGGAAAATGAAATTATCCCTAAAGAATGGAAAATTTCTATTATTTGTCCGATCTACAAAAAAGGAGATCCAATGGATACTAAAAACTACAGGGGGATTGCGCTCCTTAACACGTGCTATAAAATTTTTTCAATTTCTGTACTACATAGGTTAGAGAAATATACAAATGATATAATAGGAAACTATCAGACTGGTTTCATAAAAGGTAAATCGACAACAGACCACATTTTCACAATTAGACAAACATTAGAAAAATACTACGAATTTGGGAAAGAAATACACATATGTTTCGTGGACTTCAAACAGGCATACGATAGCATCATAAGAGAAGAACTATGGAAGGCTCTAGAAGAATTTGGAGTACCGGCTAAATTGATTCAACTGGTGAAAGAATGTAATTCTAGCAGCTGTTACAGAGTTAAATTCGGAAAAAAAATATCAGAAAGTTTTGAAGCGAGTATAGGACTTAGACAAGGTGACGCACTGTCACCAACCTTGTTTAACATTGCTCTAGAGAAAGTTATAAGATCTTTACCAGATTATCAAGGAATGGAATTACTTGGAAACAAAACGATACTGGCTTATGCAGATGATATCATGGTGATTGGGTGTTCACGCGAAGAAATTATTACAAAAATGGCTGACCTGATCGCGGCGGCTAAACCAATGGGTCTGGAGATTAGCCAAGATAAAACCAAATACATGGTCATAGGCAGAAATTATGGAAATACACAGGACCTTACTGTTGGCGACTACACTTTTCAGACCGTAACAGACTTTAAATATTTGGGAACCAATATAAATAATGCAAATAATATGCACAACGAGATAAAACTAAGAGTGGCGGCCGCTAACAAAGGTTACTTTGCACTGGAAAAACTTTTTAAATCAAGGTTTTTATCTATGAAATCAAAATCCACCCTTTACTCAAGTTATCTGCGACCAGTTCTATCCTATGGATGCGAAACGTGGTCGGTCACTAAGGGTGATGAAGTAAAACTTCTGACTTTCGAAAGGAAGGTACTGAGACGCATTTATGGCCCTATAATAGAAAATGGTGAATACAGAAGACGAACGAATAAAGAAGTCTACCAAATATACTCAAAGCCCAATATTAAATCCTTTATAAAAGGTAAACGGCTAGAATGGGCGGGACATACCTGGAGATCGACTGGTATAATAAAAGACGTAATGACTGGCACTATGAACGGAAAAAGACCTAGAGGGCGACCAAGACAGAGGTGGATGGACCTAGTCAAATCGGATCTTGAAAAATGTGCTCCAGGATTAAAATTAGAAGAGTGTGTGGATAGAAATAGATGGCATCAAATAGTGGAAGCAGCGAAGGCCCTAAATGGGCTATAGAAGCTTAAAAAAAAAAAAAAAAAAAAATATTTTAAAGTATAATAGTACTTCGTTTGTTCCTTGATTACAACATATTACTAGGAAAGCCGATTCCAGTGAATCTGTGTTATAGTCAGACATAATATCTTGAGGAGATCCTTCTTTTACTATTTCTCCGTTTCTCATTAACCCAATCTAAAATAATTGGAAACATAGCAGAAAAATAATATTAATCATACACATTAAGAATATAATTATATCAAAATGTATGTGTAATATGTAAATTTTTAAGAGTTTTTTTTAAAAATAATTATTTGGCTACCGATTAATAACACTAACTAAGAAATATTTAAATTTATATAGTTTTTATAATAAAATAATTATATATTCAGTTAAAACACAATCAATTATAATTCTTTAGCAGGTTGGAAATCATTTTTTATTATTAAACTTTGTAGAACATAATAAAATCATTTTATCAGTTAAAAAATATTTTACAATATTTTGAAAAAAAAACTACCTGTATACGAATTGCAAAATACAAACGATTAATTTGATTAAATGTTTTTAATTATAAATTTAACAAAAGCTTTCACGTATTATATCATATTCTAATAGAATTGAATAGGTTTTCGAAAACTGGTATATTATTATATGCTTGATTCGAAGAAAATAATAATTTACAAAAGTATAAATAAATTAGATTTAAAATATAATCTTAGATGTTTTCGTACTCTATTATAACTCACCAATTCACGTGGCGAACACCAATTCCGAAAAAAAATCAAAATGTTAGAATATCAACCAATAAAATTATACTTTTTAAAAACTGTATCAACCACTAGAAACGTAATCCTTGTACAGAAATGTATTACTGATAACATCATAATATTATCATGTATTTATACGCGTATACAAAATTACACACTTACGAAATTAGCTTGGTTTGCCTCTTCAATATAGTGAGTGGTTATTATGATTGTTTTTTGTTGGTTTTCAACTATTTTCGTAAACTCGTTCCAAATGCTAAATAACGTTTGAGACGATTAAGTTTTTGTTCGATTAGTTTTTAATTAAAAATATTACTCTTGTCTCAGCAGAGGATCGATTCCAACAGTAGGTTCGTCCAGTACAATAACTTTAGGATCGTGTAGTAAGCAAATGCCCAGTGATACTCTTCTGCCCTGTCCACCACTAGTAAAAATAAAACCAAGTTTATAATCTAGTATAGTTACAACTATATTATACGTTCTACATAATATAATTTTCAATATACGTTGCACATACTGAATGTATTATTGTATAAACCACTGAGACGGGTCCCGTTTAAGGTTTTTCAAATGGTCCACAAAATGTTATGGAATTATAAATAACAATGTTTATTGAGCTATAGATTTTTCAAAGTTTATTTATACGAGTATAAATAGGAAACCGTGTACTTGGTCGATTTCTCATCTGATTTTTAAGCTGTCGGCCTTCTATGTCAATGCCGAATTTATTGGTACCCTGAAAGTCTTTAGCCGGGTTTTTGTGAAACGGAGTCATCCCGGTAGGTCTTTTCGTAGAGAATTATAAATGTTCTATACGTCTGATACAATAATTACTACAAGTAAAGCGAAGTACCTTTAATATAATATTATATTCGCGTGTACACGCATTCGGCAACCAATTTTGGTGACAGAAATAGTTACGTATTAAGAACTAGTTAATGAAAGTCAGTCGTATAAGATTTTCTAGAACTAGCTTATACAATAAATAAGAGTGTATAGACAGTCCTAAGTCTGTTATCTTTTCGATATAAATGTGAAGTAAAATGTTGATTAGTAAATTTTTCAAAAAGCATAACCTATAATAATTGTATATTAATAATTATATTGAGTGACCGCAACTAGTATGTAATCTTTTTGTTGAGTGACCGCAACAAGTATGTAACCTTTTTAAGGGTGACCGTAAATACGAGTAGTACGTAATTTTTGATTTTGACCGCAACTAGTATACACCGATTTGATTAACTTCAAATATTTCATAATAATACATTATTATTGAAAAGTTTGACTCTACGATTTTGTAAGAATATACATAATATCATAAATGTATATATTAAATATTCCCATTAAAATGCTCAATGGTAATAATGAAGTATAACACAACTTTACAAGATATGTCTTGTTTTATCACTGTACTTCAATAAAATGTATACTCTTATCACTATTGATCCTAAAGACCAATATTAAATGTTTAAAAATTCAAACATCTAAAAGAATATTATTAATATCTATGATAAATCTAAAATAGTGGATACAACTAAAATAAAATGTGTATGGTAACTTTATCTATTTTATCCGGTATACGACAAAAACACAAACAGAATTCAAAGTTTGCATGTATTTCTATTTTATACGTATAAAATTACGATATAATTATTAAACTACATTTTCTTTTATTAAAAACAAAACATACAAACATGTTTTACCTTAAACTTTTAATATAGTTATCCAAATTTGGTAATTGAAGAAATATGTTCAGTTCTTTTACTTTATTCCTAATATTCTCTCTAGTCATGTTATAAAGTGTTCCATAATATTCAAACAATTCTTTTATAGTCAATGTTTCTTCCAAACACAAATCCTTTAAAAAAGCTAGTGTCATTCAAACAATCATGTGAACAGTCGTATATACATGATATGTACATAATATACATATTATGTATATATTAATTTGTGTATTTTACTTGAGGCATATATCCAACGTCTTTTAGACTTGCTATGTCCAAATCAATGTGTCCAGAGTCAAATGACTTTGTTCCTAAAATGCATTGGAGAAGTGTTGATTTACCACAGCCACTCGGTCCTAAAAGCCCATAACTAGAACAAAAATAATGCAGTCATGATTAAATTGTGTGGGACAACGTGCAATGGTGAGACAAAAAAAAAATCGCCTTGAAAATGTACGTATAGGCAACATAATATGGCATACGTTTCCTTGTACGTTATCTCACGAAACATGCTAGATTATATAATTACTTAAATGATACAAAGTGTGATTAGAAGGACGTTTCGACTAAATAGTGAGAGCTTGGTTTAAGCATGAGATAGCCGAATTATTGGTGTCTCTCGATAAATCCCCTATTAACGCCGTTTTTAACACCCTTCACTCAGTCAGGAAAATTAAACACTTGCAAAATTGAAAATATGAAATTATGCGATGAAAGACCAGTATATTATTTCCAATGAGATTTATCAAGAATGTACTTTTACTCATCGTTGGTAGTATTTCACCGAAAAATTTTTATGTTTGCCTTTTTTTCAGAATCAAAAAATTAATACCGGTTTGCTTACATAACAATAAAATCAAGAAAATTCTTATATATTTTCTTATATATTATTACTATTATTTTCTTAAATATTTTCGTCCTGTCTGTTGAAGCTAATATTATTCCGGCCAGTGGCGGTCAAACGGGGGGATGAGGGGGATATATCCCCCCATGGCTTTTTTGTGCCATTGTAATATAGGACGTAACGAATATTATATATTTTTACGAAAAGTTATTATCATTTAAAAATCAAGGCTATCACTTATCAGCCTTGTAATCACGAGATATCTTTAAATTTAAATTTAAATAAATAAGTAATGATGCAAAATAGTTTTTTTCCTCATTGGGGGACACACTGATTTGTCCTCCAAAAACATGGTGGCATTGATTTATTTATAGTTATTATCCCGTATTTACCCCGTTATTACCCGTATATTTTATAATCAGTGACCAGTGTCCATTTACCATTATGATTGTCTTATTCTGTGAACTGTGATAATACTATAATACGTATCTATGTCATAGTTTGCCAATTCATCGATTATTATTACGTTTGTCACAATATTTTTTACACAACCACAGTATTTTGGCTGTCGTACTCGTTACTCGTTACTCGTGTCTCGCACCGTCATACTGCATACGCATTATACATTTTTAAACTGAGACTGTCTGTTATACATTGTGATAGATAATGTCTAATAAAAGAAAAATTACCTCATATTTTACTTGCTCTACCAAGTCTATCATAAAACACGCGGATTCGGATGAAAAAAATACTAAGATCCCTAAGATCATTACACAAAATGAAGTTGTAGACTTGCCGGTAATATTTGTTTAACTAATTAATGTAAAATATTTTATTTATGAGGGAAATGGTAACATTAATTTAAACTACCTATTGTATTAGGCTGTTGATTTCAATGTCCATGATATTGGCTGTTATATTAACAGTATTTTGACTGATGCTGATAGATATTTGGTAAGAATTAAATCTTTTGTCAGTTGTTTGAAATGTTAATATAATGCTTTGTATATTAGAACATTATGTTAATATATATATATATATATATATATATATATATATATATATATATATATATATATATATATATATATATATATATATATATATATATATATATATATTTGTTAATTGTGTAATTTTATTATTCTAGAGTCGTCTCAATGGTTTGGCCACTATGGCTGTTCATTGGGGAATCATAAATATAACATCCAATGAAGTGCTGGATGAATTAGCAAAAAAAAAAAAAATGGATTTAATAATATAATACAAATATTGTATATATGTTAAAAATGAAGTAAAAATTTACCTGAATTTAAAAAAATTGATATTAGGCATAACCATAAATTATATTTTAATGATTAATAGTAGTGCATATTAAAAAATCAATCACACCCCCCCCCCCATAACAAAATCATTTGACCGCCACTGATTCCGGCATAATGTAAGGCAAGTTAATCAATTACATATTTTTGAAGTTTAAATCTTATATAAAAGTTTATACGAGGAAATAAAGAATAAAGATATTATAAATTCGATTTCTTTAACTGATTTCAATTACAATAATACGACGGTTAATTTAATATTTCTTTTATCACATAGCATATCAAATATTACATTTTATAAAACACATTTTTGTTTTCGGCGTTTTCTTAAAAATTAGTGTCAAAAATGGTTATCACAAGTATTGTCCTTCAATACATAATAAAATACCAGCACTAACTGCATAACCATAATTCAGTAAAAAATATTAATTATTTTTGAGTTATAATTGATGAATTATAAAAATATCAGAAAATTAAAAATATAGAAACATTTTGTTCGTATTGTTTAAAAATTATGATTAATCTATTAGAGACAATTGCAGGAATATATATACTGCAATCAAAAGTCAATATATTTCTGAGCTGAGAGGCAAGTTACAAAATACAAGTTTTATCTACTTATCCTATACATCAGTTTTACAATGACGTCTGTTTTTTCATCCATTTTTTCTCTTTTTGCCCATGATGACTTTATGGGCAATAAACTTTGTTCAAAAGTTCAGTTTAGCCTCTTTAGAGATTTGAAAATTGCTTACTTTGTATACTTTTTTGCAAGTGTCTAAAATTAGAATTTTAATTTTTACATATTACTCAGAAGGTCAAAATCGTTTTACCGAGCCCATAATTTATCATTTATTGGAAACCCAATACACCCACAATCAATATCTTATTCGAAGAGTGGATATTCCCAGGCCATGATGTAAGGTAATTCCCCGTAGGTCCGGTTTTCCTTTTTCTTTTTACATACCTATACTTCAGTAAAATGATAAATACTATACAACGAACGATACGAATTATGACACGATCAATAGACATCATAGAGCATATTAAAACGCAAATGTGATCAAGAGTATGACATCACGAGTATTACGAAGGCTAATTTATTATACATTATATTAATTTATACGGTATTAAAACGAGATTATAGTTCAACACTACTAATTACATTACTCCATTAGACGTTCATAGACTATAATTTGCGTTAAAAATACGTCTTGCGAATTTAAATTAAATTATAAACAAGTGTAAAATGCATTAATTATTTATGCATACATATTATAACAGTTTATACTATTAAATTCAAAGTTTTTCATGACCTAATGACATTAAGAATTTTAATTAATACGTGAATAATTATTATTTTTACTTATTTAGAAATAAAAACGCAACTAAGATCAATGGAACGTTAAATTGATCCCTCTTGATCCATATTTTTATGTAAAAAGTTCTATTTTACTTTACTAAATTGTTTTACGATAACGATTAACTACATGTACTGATGAAGGAATCTGCACTATGTACGAGTTAATGTTAAAACTAATTGCTAGGTTCTGTAATAAATTGTCATTTTTCACTTCCTATTGTAATATATATATATATATATATATATATATATATATATATATATATATATATATATATATATTTCCAGGCGCGGATCCAGAGGGTGGGCCGGGTGGGCCTGGGCCCACCCAAAATTTTCTACGATCACGATATTGATTTTTAAAATTATCATCCAATGTGTGATAATACTCAATACTTTATCTAATATAGTATAATAATCGCGTAGAAGAGTAAGAAAAAACAGTTTTTCCACCTCCTAAAATAGGTATCATGTAATTTTTCCATGTGACAAATGTATTTTTATTTATAAATATCGATTGTCTTTTGTTACCGAATCAAATTCCATGGAAGTGTACATCTCTATCAAAGGCTTGGGAGCATTGTTTTCAGAGATGGAAGAAATATACGGACGAATCTTAGTTATTCCAATTTCAAGTGGTACAGCTGAAAGAAGTTTTCGGACCATGAAAATAATACAAACCTTCAACAGGTCAACAATGACCAGCAAACGCTTACATAACCTAGCTCTGCTATCTATTGAACGAAAAAAAAGTGAAGGTTTAACGAAAAATCCGAGGAAATTTTAAATGAGTTAGCATGTGACAAGATAAGAAGATTGCATTTTTAATTTTGACTTTATTTTGATACTAAAAACTGAATAAAAATTATTCTGTAGTTGATTTAATAATAATAACAATTTTTCTAATTTACTGTATTGACTTATGTGATTCAATGTGTATGGCCCACTCAAAAAAATATTCCTAGATCCACGCCTGTATATTTCAAAATTTAAATATAGTTTATGAAAGTAATTCATAAGTAATTACTTACAGTTAGGACATAGAGCCGAAATGCCGTAGTATTAACTTATGTTTTAACAAGTAGCAAGGAGAATGCCAATACAAGACACTTGTCAAAATAATCAAAGAGATACCTACCTATTTATTTTTTAATAATTACAGATACAGATTAGGTAATATGATTTTTTTCACTTTTAGTGAGGCGAAGGATCTTATTGGTTTTACAATTTTTTTTTTCTGTAGACACTGTATGGAGCAGTTCATTCTATTCTAAAGCTTTGTGCTGCAACTTTATAATTCGAAAATTCGTTACAAGTATATAAATACTTTTTTTTTTTACTTATTAATAGTTTTTCTAGTCTTACAGGAAAACTGCGGAAGGCATATCATCAAGTTGATTTTAGTTATTATTTAGTCATAACTCCAATTGTAATGCTGCAAAAAACTTTAAATTTTCAATATATTATATCAATAACACAGTTTTACATACTTCACAAAAGATTTTTTCAAGTTGTCTACTTTTGGGCTAATTATAAAACTTTGAAAGTTTGTTTCTAATAAAATTTTAATTTTTATATTGCTAGCTGAAAATTTAATTATGACTGATGAGTGACATACTATACGCTCACCTGATGATATTGAACATTTGTATTTTTTATTTGTTTTCACAACATTTTTTTTATGGGTGTTCAACTAAATTCGTATATAATTTTTTGTGATCGGCTATTTTAACATAAAGTGTCAACTTTAAATGTAAATTTAAAAAAATTTATAGATCTAACTATTCCGTAGTATGAAATATCAGTAGATAGAAAAACATATAATACATTTTTAGGTAAAAAAAAAAAAAATTCCATTATCAAAAATTTTGATCAAAAAAACCTACTATTAATGAAAATTTGTGTATTTATTTTCCCATTGATCAATTTAGTAGTTTATTAGAATAGTTTTTAAACTTTAATATCGATAATGGACATGATAATCTGTTGTTTTAGAATGATCAAAGTAGATTTCGTTATTCGTAAATATAATCCTTTTTGCTGTATTTAAACATTTTCATGCTTTTATCATTAAAACATTTCCTGGACTTATTGTGTTGTTTAGTAAATAGTGTTAAATATATGTAAAAGTAAGTGTGTATAGAATTGTCAAATTTTTAAAATGAAGAATACAAAATAAACGCTATTGCAAAAAACAAAATTGTCATTTATCATTGGGAATAAATATTTATTTTTAGAGCTTAGAATTGATCAAATAAAAAATAATTAGTCTTTAGAAAAATTGATTTTAATTAAAATTGTATAAAACAAGAACTCCTAAAAAAACGAATTAATTTCTATATTTTCAGAATAGTTTTTCATTTAATCAAAAAGCAGTCAATTTTTATTTATATTTTATAAATCACTATTAAATATTTAAAAAAGTTTCAAATGTTATACACAATTACTTAAAGTCACAAAATGCAAAATTACAAAAACAGATTTATGAAACTCACTCATTTAAAAATAATTTCATTTTTGACTTAATTTTTCGGTAGTCTCTGCTTATGTTTGGAAAAACTATTACAAATAATAAAAAAACAACGTTTTAAAATAACAATTATGTTGATATTTTTGTGGAAAGTAAAATTTTCGTATCATTTTTACTAATTTATCAGAACATTATAGAAATGCATTTCTTTGCGTTGATTTGTCTACTTATTTCATAATATATTAAATAGCTTTTTTACAAGTATCCAATCAAATTGCACTGTTAATAACTCTTAATGCACATAATACAGTATTTTATTACATAAAAGTTTAAAAATTGTAAAAGTTTTCTTTATTATTTTTAACAATCCTATGTATTTCAAATTGAACTTTGTATACTGTGTCTTTTGGCAACCCGCATGGTGGGCAGTCCGCTTAATAAAGTTGTTATATATATGTATGAACTACTTAAAATTTTTACTAAAAAATTATGAAACTAGAATTACTTACATAGATCCCGACTTCACTTTCATGTTCAAACTATGAATTACATTATATCTTCCATAACTTTTAGATGCATTATTCACTTTAACGCAATATCGGGTTTCGTCGTTAATCATGCTTTTTACTTAGTTAATTTTACAAATTCTAATTTCAAAAAGATATCGATTCCTCACTGTAAAACGTGAAAATAAAATACAGATCAATTGTTATGTTGCTTGCTGATACAGGTACAATCCGTTTGAACGTCGCGCCGGTAAGATAATGGCAGTGGAAATGCGACCTTCGTCGCTTCATTGGACAAAATACTGATAGTGGGTGTAGGCGTGTAAAGCACCTCCACAGATATAACATATTATATAGGTACACTATTCATATCTTATTATACGATAAATTGGCACTAATTTTGCACTTAAAAATGTTCAAATCGATTTCGAATTTCTTTCAACACATATTTTAGATGATTTTACCATCGGAAAATAATACGTTTTGGATTTATCCTTTCATCTTAATGTACCTGAACTTTAAAGTCATCCTTGAGTTTTCTTCACAACTCAGTGACGACCATGACGTCCATTGGGTGTTTATATACCACAGATAATATTAGCACATATTATACGTAATAGTATTATTATTATTGAAAATATGTACTTAAAACAAGTTTTTAGAAAAATCACAAAATTCGACAAAAATTGCGTATCACCTCAGTAAAATAATAGTGGTTTGTGCCGGGTCGATTATAAAATTAAAATAAAGGCTGTTTAAATATAATTGTTACTAATTCTGATCTTATACATGTTATTATAAATGTGTATATATATATAAATTTTTTTGTTATTATTATTACAAGAAATATACAATCTCTACAGTTAGCATAATACATATATGTGAGATTAGAGTAACAAAAAATTTGGAGTTGCGTGAGTAAGGAGCCACCCAATAGGTAGTAGCTCTTTGCTTGGACGTTGAATTTTGGAATTAGATTAAAAGGTCTCTAATCCATTTTCTTTTGAGTTTTCGGCGGGGATTTACAGGAAGAGACTGGATATGTAAACCTTTTATTAGAGGATTTTCGTGGTTTGCTTATCTTTTATAAAAACATTTATAGAAAACAGCAGCTTCTTCTACTGTTTTTATACCTAGGTCTTTGTGGAGTGTTAAGTTAGAAACATAGGGTGGGGTATTAGTAATTTTTTGAAGTATTATATTTTGGAACACTTGGATTTTGTTTAAATTTGATCTTTAAGTTGATCCTCATAGTTGTATTCCATACATCCATATGGGTTTCAGAAGACTAAAATTATTACAGAAAAACCTTGTATGTTATCGATAATGTTGTTATACCAAAATAAACTAGTTATAATGTCCATTATTTCAGTACATAAAAATAATCATTATCTCAAATCAGTCATCGACGATACGTGTTCAAATTTGGTCATTTTGTAAAAAAAATCGCGATTTTACGATGGATAATATTATTACGGAGCAACACGCGTGTGTTAAATTTTGTTTCAAAATCGGTAAAAATTCTACGGAAACTTTTGAACTGATTAAATTGGCTTTTGTGGATGTTTCACTAAGCCGTCGTGTAACTTTTGACTGGTTCAAACGTTTTAAAGAATGTCGGATATCCCCATTGAAGACGATCATCGTCTTGGACGACCATCATCTTCAAAAACAAATGATACCATTACTCTTGTTAGAAACAAAATTAAAAACGACCGAAGATTAACCAGATGTTATACAATTTTTAGAATATTTAATAATAAAACCTAAAAATGTATTATCATCTTAAATATAGGTACTCTTAAATAACAGTACTAAAAAACTTTCAAAAATCAATGGTCACAATAATTGTTTTATGCGCGTTTAAAGTTTGAATGTTGACCAAAATAATTAATTACACGTAAATCAGCGATATTTTTCAATAAAAAACTTTTAAAATTTAGAATTATTTGTTTCGTAAATAATGCAAGATTTTTTTTTAGATTTCACACATTTATTTCTATAAATGGTTCAAATTTCATAAAGATAAACTCAATAAATTATTTTTTACTCGCATTTAAAGTCGGCTCAAATATCAATTTTGATTTAAAACTAGCTGAATAACACGGCTTTGACTGTGTGAAATAAAATCGTGAAAAAATTCAATAGTGTCATCAGCGTAGGCACAAATAGGGAGGACTTAAGCACTAAGACTCCAAAAATTTCAAAAGCCCCTATACATTACCACATTTTAGATTCTCAGTGAAGCAAAGGATATCTTAGTTTTATAATAATGTTTAAATATTTTTTTCTGAAAACATTGTTTGGCATACTATGTTCAAAAGTTTTATACCTAGTAATGACTCAAGAAATAATTCAAGAAAATATTCTACAAAATATAATATTTTTACCCCTTTGACCCCATTGAAAAATCTAATCAAGAAAAAGTATTTTCTCTCTTCCCCCCTTTTCCCATTTAAACCTCATCTAGGGTGCGTTAAATAAAATAAAATTAGTTAATTGCTATTTCATTGTTTTCAATACAGAATAAATATGCTACATTAAAAAAAAAAGACCAAAAATAACGTTTTTTATTTAATCCTCTTCTGTCCTTTTAAGGAGTTTAATTTTTAAAAATTCCTGTTTTATATGATGTTTGCTACCAATGAAGTACGTGCGTGCTTAATTAAAACTTCGTAGGTCAATTAATAAGAAATAAAAAGTGAGTGTGTGTTTGTGTGTATGGGTGTTGATCCGTGGTCATCGATGCCTTATCATTCTATGTGACTTCATAATTATGAAAATAATTTTAATTATAGTAAAAATAGTAATAAAACTGAGAGATACAATGATAAATACAACATGTGTGTGTGTGTGTGTGTGTGTGTGTGTGTGTGTGTGTGTTTGTGTGTTTGTGTGTGTGTGTGTGTGTGTGTGTGTGTATGTCCTCGGTCATCTCAACGATGTCTCATCATTCTATGTGATTTTATGATGATAATAATAATAATTTTAATAACAATAATAATAATAATAAACATAATTTTAAAAAAACTGTAAGAAATTTTCGACTTTTCCGAATGAATTTCTAAAAATGTTTTTTTGATACAAACATTGCCTCGAGAATTACAAACACAACCAAAAAAAAAAAAGTTAGCTAAATCGGTCAAGCTATTCTTGAGTGATGTTCTCACATACATGGAGCAATTGATTTTTATTCATTTAGATAGATAGATATATGTCATTAAAATATATTTTATTCCACATAGAATTTGTAATTTTTGGTTAGAAGATCTGAAATTTTCATATAAGCTTCTTCGTAAGTAGGCTTAACTGAGTTAAAATTTCTATATTTATCGGTTGCGGCTATTTCTTCATCATAATGTTTTTCGTGTTTTTTAGATTTTAAGTGAAACAAAGAATGTATGTTTTGCAATGATAGTTTGTTTTTACTTATGTACCTATGTTCTCAAAATAATTGGAGTTTACTACGGGAGTTGGAAGCTGCAGGATGATAATTTCAGGATTGCGAAATGATCATTAGTTTTTGTTTGTAGATACGCAGTACCATTAAAAACTTAGTAAAAATATATAATTATTTCAATACAGAGATATTTCGTAATGCATTTTAAACCACACGTTTTAATGTCTATTTTTTTCATTTATACGAAATATAAATTTTAAAATTACATTTCGTTGAACGTTGTAATGAAATAGTGTCAAATGACTTTGTTTATTATATTATGTTAGAATTAACATTGACAACAAATATTGCATTCGAATAATAATTTCAAAATAATATAACTTAGAAAAAAACATTTACTGAAAATGTTTCTTGAAATTTAAATTAATTATATATTACGGAAAAGTAGAAACAAATAAAACAATACGTATTATATTCTGTTTATTAAGATCACTAACTGATCACCATTAATAATATTATAAATATAATTAATAATAATAATATTATGGTAGTAGATTGTTTTGATAAGAAACGGGGTATTAGTAGAAGAACTACCTTAGTTTATTTTTATAAAATGTAATACAGATTCATTAGAATCGACACTTTTAACGATATGCCATAGTAAATTAAGATGCAGATAAAGTATTGACATAGCTGAAAATTAATTCTTCTTAATTTATTTAAAATTCAAATGAATTTGTTGTTCGTTTAATATAGACTATAATAGACTATATAGACTATAATATAGACTGTATAGACTATTTAGTCTTTTACGGAAATGAATAAAACCATTGGTATTAAGAAACCAATATAATTAATGGATTTTAGATTCAAAATATCTATAGATTTAGATTTGAAATTTATCATCAAATCATAAATTTTGAAGCTAATCGTTTTTATTATTTATTTAGATTATGTTCAAAACATAGTTGTCATACATAAATAAGCTCGGTTTTATTTTTCCGTCAAGTATAATTGTTTAACTGATGAATGTTTTAACTAATTTAGTTGTTCTTACAATCCAAAAGTATTCGGTTTACCTGAGTCAAGATAAAAAATAAATATGTATGGTATGTAAATATTTGCCCGAGATTTAAATGTGGATTTAAAAAAGAGATTTAAATAATAATATTTATTTCGCAAACTAACAGTTTTTTTTTTTTTTTTTTTATATTCTAAATATACATAAGTTTACTCGCTTCTTTTGAGCAAGTTTGTGTTGTGAGTGAAAATTCTTAGACGAGATGAAATAAAACAAATAAAAGATAATAACAAAATAATAGCATAACAGCTATATGATATTAATGTGGATTTTTAACACTACAATTTAGAATTATAAACGATAAGATTTAAAAGCATTTAAGAAAAGAAATACATTTATTTTTAATATTAGATTGATTAAAGAAATTGTTGATTGAAGCTTAATTGAACTAAATGAAAAGTGTCATATACCTAGAAATTGTAACAGGGTGTAACGACTAACGACACACGCACAACCGACCACAACGAGGGGGTCGTTGTCAGACAAATTAGCAGTATCTCATAACATATTTTTTCTGGGCCAACAACGAAAACAATGAAAAATATGTCTATGAACAGGGAACATTAAGATATATCCATAGACTGAATCCAACCAAGCATATGACTCTAAACCCTTAATATAAAAATGGCACCATCACAGATTTGACATGAATTTCGAAAACATATTTCCATTATGGGGCTTTAAGAATATAAAACTTTTAAATTATTGAAAGTATCTCGTTTTTTGAAAGTTTTCATCGAGTAAAATTTTAAATATTTGATATTTAAACCTAAAAACTTAATAACATATTAGTCATATGTTTATCTAAAACCAGGTAGGTAATGGAAATATTTCAAAAATCGTTTTTCAGGATTTTTTTTTATACGCGTTTAAATATCGAACTTTGACGAAAGTCGTCAATTTTACATAAACCAAACAAACGAATTTGCTATATTTATCTATAAAAAGCTTATAAAATTTGAAATGATCAATTCTACAAAATTGTTTTTCAATAGCAATTGCAATATTATATTTACCACATATGTTCTTATCTATAGTTCAAGTTTCATAAATATTAACTCAATAAATTATTTTGTACATGCATTTAAAGTTGGCATTACCACTCAAATAATTCTTTTTACGTAAATGTCAGATTTATTTTTACTTCATACAATTTGTAATTCTTGGTTATAACATCTGAAATTTGTATACGAACTTCTTTATATGTAGCCTTAGCTGTAGGTATTTACATTTTTATAGCAATCGGTTGCGTTAATTTTTTCTTATTTTAAGCTAGGTTTGTTTACATACAGCGAAATACACCATTTTTACGGTTATTATCCGATCAAAAACAATTATTGATCATCGATTTAAAAATTAAAATAATATTTTACTTCACATACGTTCACCGATCTTAAAAGTGGCTTACCTAAAGTTCTCTACTACAAACACCATAATCGTTAATCTATGAAAAATACTCATGATGCAAAAGATTTCTTGCTTTTATTTATTTATTTATTTATTTACTATGAAAAAAATTGTGTAAGATTTGCAGTTAATGTGCACTGCAAAAATAATTTTACACACATTTCACAGTGAATAAATTAATAATTATTTGATAAGAAATAAAGATTCTTTTTCACGTAAATCTTGTAGGAAATATGGTTTTTCGATCATTTTTTTTTTATTATTATAAATTGACATTAAGTTGTTTTTTTTTTATTTATTTTTTATCTATGTATTGGCATTTAAATTTCGTTTAAGTGATTTTTTCAACTCCATAAAAATTTTATGAGGATTATAAATAACATATTTTAATATAATCTCTAATCATTTTATTTTTTTTTTTTTTTGGGAGGGAGGGCTAAAAATCCTTGACAATTTCGACCTTATCGGTAAAATAATATTGTGTTGGTATGGGTTGAATCTAAAAGTTAGTCCACTTTTATAGGCTCTTAAAATTCATTAGAAAAAAATAGAAAAATATAGAATACAAAAGAATTTGGACGATAACATAAACATTTGTGTTCATAGTAGTTTAAATGATAATATATTTCCTATACATAGTTAACGCACGCAAGCGTATTTGTTAACACGTGAATGAAGTGATTCTTTGTTAATCAATGTCAAAAATCAGTCTAGTGCGAGATTTAGTCAGATACACGGTGTTCGGATCTTTTTCTAAAATTTAAAGTTATACCGTATGGCGTATATGGATGATTCAATCAACGATGTGATTTTTCTGAACTCGATGTTCGATAAAAGTATTTTGACTCGTCACGAAAAAATATTCCTGGCGAAAATCAACCACACACCGCGCGTCGGCTGGTTTAAATCCAGTAAAATTTCGATGAAACCCGTCTACAAGTCACCGATGGGAGGGTGAATGTACACTGCTGTGATGCTGAAACGGTGGAGAAGGCGTTGTATTCATGACCTTGAAACCATGCCAGGTAAAATACAAAAGGTTTTCAAAAATCTTTTGATTACGCAAGCACACACACGCACACACACACTATGAGACATTATAACCTAACCGTACGATTAACCTTAACTACGTGTGTCACATGTTCATCGCCCATAACTATGAGATACTTCAAATTCACTGTACGTATCTTGATCGGTATTTCTTCAAACCGGATTGTGAATTATTCGCTTACTCTTCGGCGAGAAATCACTCTTAATATGCGAGCACTTTTTTTTTTTTTTATCATGGAGTTATCTAGCCACTTAACAGTTTCAGTGACTAGCATCATACTATTATGTAAGTCACTATATTGTTCTTTGGCCAGTCGTGTGACACGTGTATTGCCTACACATACAATTTTACGGCATTTACTTCATTCATTTTTTTTTTTTATTCCGTTAGATACCTGTACCACTAAACACATTTTTTCTCTTTTACGATCATTTACAGTTTGTTTGCAAACATTGCAATTCGTCTCCTACCAACAACTCGAATCTAATTGAATTTAAATTGTTCATAATTATCCCTCCTTCTCGATTATATGTACTTGAGTACTTTAGTTGTTGAATATTTGTGTCTTTTATCGTGTGTAATAATATCGCGTGTACCAAACCGGTCCCCTAATGCATTTAATTTCATATATAAATGTTAAACAAATCTCTGCGAACAATTTTATTGAAATTTTTTTTTTTTTCAACCAAAACTTGAAAAATAAAATTACACTATAAAAATAATCAATAAAATAAAACTTGTATACAATGATAATTCAGAAAAAATATCTATTAAAAGAAAAAAATCAATACGATGAAATTGATGCTGATTCGTCAGTTGTAAAAAAAAATATGGCATTGGTGCTCTATTTTGTGAATTAAAATCAAACAACACGCAAGTCTTCAAATCTTCTTAATCGTTCATAATTTTCTACCGTAAGTTCAAATCAGAAATTATTTCAACTGATACTGTGTGTACGATTTGATAGAGAAAATGTTCTAAATAAATTATCCAAAACCACTTGTGAACTAAAAGTGGAAAATGCGCGTTATATTCTTAATTTCACGCCACGTCTTAAGAATAATGTCCTATTTTATCAGTCTTGTAACATCAACAGAGAAAAAATGCAATATATTACTACTAAAATAAGATACCGTTTACGATGAGATTCTTTTACATGATGACACTATTCGCATCACAGTAGTTGTAGAGATATCAACGACCATTGAGCTAATAATTGCACATAAAAACATGGCACTTATTTTTGATAAATAATTTTTGTCTTATTACAATTTCGACATAAAAATTACAATTTATTTATTTAGGTATTATCCACATGTCTCTTTTATATTTAACCAAAACAATTATGACTAATAATAACAATACAGTCTGTGCAAATGTCGCCGCAGTATCCATAATGACTGATGGATTATTCGATGTCCAACCTCTCAGCGATATATCGCTTAACGCCTTGCTCGCTATTCTCATAGGAAGCAACTCCGAAATTCTTTTTAACATTGGAGGCTGGCTTTCTATTGGCCAAATACCACCTAATGAAAAATAAAATCATTAAACATAATTTATTTACACTTGATGATAAACAACTACAACAAATAATAAAGACAACATTTTTACCTGATAATAGGAACTGAATCATAGCCAATCCATTCATGAACATGGCACCAATCAAATAATTTGGTGATATTGCAGCTATTAATAACCCTAAAACCAAAGAATAACAGAAGTATTAGCCTAAAAAAAATCAACAGCTTAATTAACTAACCTTCACTTATAAAAAAAATGTTTATAAAGAATAAATAAAGATAATAAAATAATATAGGATCCTTCATAATTTGCTTTTAAGTTCAAAATGTGAAAAAAAATTATCCATAATAAGCACAATAATATAATTCTAATTTAATTATAACTATTTTATGTAAAAGTTATTCAATAATACTAAAATTAATGTTAATATTTTAATAAAACATATACCGACGGCGACAATCAAAAAGGGCATAAGTGACATTTTCGAAATTATTCAGCAAAACTAAAAAACTATTTTTAATAATTACTTAATTCATCATTCAATATTTTTAACTTGAAAAAAAAAGTATCATAAAGTAAAAATTTGGATTTTGATCTATTTTAAAAGATCATTCAACAATATTTTTTATTAATAATACATATCGATTGAAAGTTGAGTATAATATGGATTTTGGCACTTATTCCCTATCGGATTGTCACCATCGATATATACATATTTTGAAACATCAGATAATTGTAATACATTTAATAAGTTTATATTGACAGTTATTTTATTAGCGACGTCAGACTTATTATTTGGTAGTAATGACAAAATTTTAAACCTGTACAAAAACAAAATCAAATATTTGGACCCTTTAGAAAACTTGATTAAAGTATACATAACAAACTTAAATGTTAAGCAATCATCTTTATTAATACACATTAATATATATTTAGCTCTATATCAGTCAGTTTTCCAATATGGATGTTTAGTGTGGGGCGGATTGTCCGAAATTTGTTTAAAGCCTTTAAAACTTTAACAAAACAAAATAATAAGAATCTATTTGGATGCAAAATCTGTGGTAGGCTCAACAAATCAAAATTACAAAGAGTTTAAGGTTTTGCTATTTAGGTTGGTTTATAAAAAAAATGTGATACTTTGGGTAAATTTAAACAGAAATACATGGTTCAATACAGAGTTATATAAAAATAAAAGACAAAACAGACCATTAGATGCATTAGTATTTAGTAAAGTATACAAAAACTACGTGTGGTCAAAAATGCATAGATTACCTTGAGCCTACTATATAATTCAATTCATTAAAATATTATGATATAAAACATAAATTACTATATTATAAATCCAAAAATCAAAAAAAAAATAAATAATAATAATTTATGAATGGTTATTGTGCAATTTACATTAAATCAAATCCTTTTTTATATTTTAAGCTATGTAAATAATTTTAATCTATGTATGTTTTATTAGTGTACGTTTGAATACTATATTACTTATAGTTTTTCTTTCATTATGTACAATTACTTGAAAAATTACATTACTATTGTTTATTTAGTTTTATATGTATTTTGAATCTTACTTTGAATCTTAAAATTTTAATTTAATTTATTTATGTTTTATTAATAATTCATTATATTATATAATTTAATAACTCTGTATCTCCAACACAAGCTATGCTTAAAGGAGATAGATAATCGAAAATGTTATCTTCAATAAAAATGTATGTATATTCTTTCTTTTCGATTAATAAAAAAAAAAAAAAATACAAACTAAATATATTTTTCGTTTTATAAACTAAGAGCGCTTATTTAATATTATTTCATACGTACCAAATAGAAAACCAAGCCATCCTAAAAGGATCAATAAAATTGCAAACGCAATTAAACCATTACCTATTTCTAAAGGAGTTGAAAAAAACACGTATGTGTTAATTAAAGGGAAAATTAAATGAAGTACAATCAAAACATTAGCGATGCAAAACATAGAGATAAACAATTCCGTTATTGTGACACCTGAAACAAAAAAAATAAATGATAGTTATAAATCTAGGTAATATTATTTAGTATGTAATGCTACAATACCTGCAATCATTGATCGACAAAAGAATCCTTCCATTTTCTCAGAGAGCATTGTGCTTATAGAATACATACTTATAAAATAAAATGATCCCCTAAAAAAAAAAAATTAAAATTTCATTATTTTTTCATAGATAAAAATTAAATATTAATTTAAAACTTAAATTAGGTACCAAACCTAAAAATTTTTTTTTAATGATTTTTTTTTTCATTTAAGCTACCAATATAAAATTATTACAGCTTTTTTTAATGATTTATAAGTATTAAAGATACAATTAATATTATTTCATAAAAAAACTAATTTAGTACTCGTTTTTCGAAATGTTTACAGTATGATTAATTAAGTATGCAAGTAAGGTCATATTAAATTTTCAAAAATTCTAGCTAAATAACAAAAATGCCATTAGAGATAAAGTTGAAAAACACTAGGTATTTTCAAAGTTCTATGTTTAGCTAAACATTTTGTCGATTTTTTTTTTTACTTTTATCATTTATGAATTAATATATCATTAATATGTGATGAAAATTTTTAGGTAAGGCCAGGTTTTTTTTATACATTTTGAATTGTAAAATTCCTTTTTTTAACTACAAAAATAAATGTGTATTATGTTTACATTCCCAAAAATACTGCAGCTATACTGTGAACATATAACGTTACGTCCTTTCCCAATAAGGTATTGAATTCCTAAAAAAAATTAAAATTTTATTAATGTACCAAACAAATAAAACATCATTATTTAAGAAGCCGGTATTATAAAAATGGTAATCAAAATATAAAAGAAAAACAATTAAAAATAAAACATATAGAAGATCATCATTTTAATTTATTATATAATTAAAATATTTGAAGGAAGTTTTCAATGGGGAAACAAAATACCCCTAGTCCAATTTACTAGGTATCCATTAGTAGCAAACTTGTGCTATTGTTCCCATATCCACAAAAAAAATAATCGGCTTAATAAACCATAACTACATTGTTATAAAGAGCTTATGTACTGCTTAATATCTCTATTAACCATTATCATAAATACTAATCATCGAAAAGTCTATAATATAAAAATCTATATTACATTTGGATAGCCACTGCCAATTTAAAAATAAGAGACCCTGATATAACTTCCACAATTATTATTGAATTGTATTAACAATTTACACTATTATAGAAATTCTATACAAATTTTTAAATATTTTTGTAAAACATATTGTGTGCAGTATACAAATTTTATTTTTAATGTTTAAAACAATTTCCTGAAACTAAAATATATTTGACCTATAACTAATATTTTACCATTGGTAATCCGAAAGCTCTTGGATCATTTGAACAACTATTTAAAGTATTTTTAATTAGGTCTTTCATCGCGTTTGTTACATCATTTTCAATTTTATTTTTGAACAAAAAATCTAAAATCACAAATAATTATAACCAAAAACAAATTATAAAACATTATACCAAATTAATTCACTCACTATCCATTCTGTATTGTACGTACGACTCTGATTGTGTATCGTAATTATTAGTGTCATCAAAATATGTAATCAAATCGTTTGTATAGTTTTTTGGAAAGTATAAAAACGCTACAGCATCAGTATAATTCATTATAGTTTCTTCAGATTGCTGGTCCTTCACTTCGATCTATAAAATGAATTATTAATTTTTAACGATATCTACAATTTAGTTAATTTCTTTTTACTTTTAAAGAAGTACTTGTATACGCAATTTCATTGAATTCTCATGTTAGATTTAACAATAATGTTTTATCAATGAATGCTTTTGAGACGAACCAATTACACACTTTTTCTATTAGCATTTGTATGTCTTTATAATTATGTAAACTAGTTTTAACGAAGAATCTTAATTCATATTAAACACTGCGAGTCTATTAGATACTCAGTCCATCACTCTGTACTTGCCAATTTATATCCAAGCGTTTTGAGATAGTTCATAACCATACAACTTTGGGTTTGATTATTATTTTTGTCGAATATGCATCCATACGCATTAGAAAGTGGGCAGTCGGCTAAAGTGATCTCTTCGTTTCTAACCGCTATTTCTTGACCTTTAAAGTCACCTCCGACAGCCGTCATGAGAAAGAACGATTGGAACATGGCGAGTAGTATAACACTGAACATTAACCTGTACAGTTGATAGTGTATAATATGTATTTTTAAAATACCATTCAAAACTCAACACTATGCCATAATTGTACGTACCAGTAATCTCGGAAAAATACACGGCCATTTTTTTTTAGGAGTGCTTTAATTCTATGGATACTAATTTGTTTATTGTTTTTTATCAAACCGTGTGTTTGATATTCATCTGATTTTTGAGTTGTCTCGTTGAATGTCTAAACATTACAATACATTTTTAAATTAAGGAAATATTCACCATGAATATAATATAGTCATTATGATCTATAATTTAGCATAATCATTACAACTCATTTAAATTAATTTTAGGTTTTAATTTACATTAATAACATCTTATATCACTTATTAAAATTACTTAAATTAATATCGTGAATTCTCGTTTCTACTGATCAATTTGCTTATCTCATTCTAAATTTATACCTTGACAGATTCGGAATAAATGTATTACAGTTTCATTTACACACAGGGACAGGGGTTGTAAAACCTTAAATATTTGTATTTACACAATTAATCATTAAAATAATATAAAAATCATACGAATCTTTAAAATAATGTGAAAAACGTTATGGTTCGACCGGGGGTATATCCCTGTAACTGGTGGAGGGACGCACAATACTCTCGAGGACGAGGAATTCCGGGATGAAAAAAAACATACCGTGACATAGGTACGTCTAATGCCTGCCATTCGAGTCAGCGTCAAAATACTCAAATTTGAATTTTGTTTTATTTTTGTTCAGACAACCGTTAAATAATTCAATAGTGAAATATAAATAAATTGATTGATAAAATATGTCTTCTATTAAATTACTTTATTTGTTTCTTGATCACTGCATAGCATCAAAAAAGCAGATTCTAATGATTCTGTTTCATACTTAGAAAGGATATATTGAGGCGATCCTTCTTCAACTAGTATTCCGTTCCTCATCAAACCAACCTGTAATATCAAAACGATAATCGATAGAAATAAAGCACATACAAATATTTTAAAGTTGTAAAGCCAAAATTATTTAAAATTATACCCTTAATTCAATATTGTAGTTACAATTTATGTATAATTATAATTCAAATATCACACTGTGTGATGGGCACAACCGAGTGAAAACTATCGAAGTACCTACTCGATAGTTTAAACTATCTAATTACTCGGTTGTTTTATAAAACTATCGAAAAACTATCGAACTATCGAACTACCTGTATTGATTCATTTTTAGGCTTACCTAACCAATGAAAATTTAATAAGTGAAAATTATCAAGTAAATTCGGTCGATAATACCGAAAAATCACTGGATTGTTTTTTTTTTTAACTCGATAGTCAAAACTAGTCGGTGTAAGAGTGATGGGCACAACCGAGTGAATTACTCGATAGTTTTCAAAAACAACCGAGTGAATTTATTTACGGTATATTTATCGCAAGTCTTTTATTACCTACGTACTTTCCCTCGGTAATTTTTGGTTTAACAACAATATTTTTAACTATGATACAATTAATTATCCGATTTAACTTGTGTTAATATATTAAATATCTGTCTCAATGTTTAATGTTGAAACTTTAAACTTTATAAACATTACAAGATATGTAAGTATATACAATATTATTCGGATAAAAAATGTATTATTTATTAACATCAGCTAAAATATTGTCAAAAACCACGGTTATTGATTTGTTTTATCAATTATTTTGTTACTATCCTATATTTTAATTTGCTGTACATAATTAATGAAAAAAAATAGTCAATTATTTTTTTAGTTAATACGCAGTTATAGTAATCATATATTAATTAATGTGGTTTAATTAACGACAACAATAGGATAGTAACATGATAATGTGTTTATTTGCATACGAAAATACGTTTCCGAATGCCATACCCCCATTCAGATGAATCGATCGGAACTTTTCCACATAACCGAACCCATCCGTACACGGAAAAATTTCAAGAATACGTATTTTTTGGATCATGTGGAAATCCGTGTGGAAACTACGGTTTTTTTATACGGATCCGATCCGAATTATTTCAAGAATAGACCCCCAGGAGCATATAGTTATAACCCGCTCACCCCATAAACCTTACACACAAATACTTAGTACGACATCATATATCTTAAATCGACTAGGTTTATTGTAAAATGAAATTTTTTGTTTTTTTTTTTTCTATACTCCAGTCTATTAATTAAAGTTGAACGATTAAAAAATTACAATTACGTTGAGTAATACGACTACTTGAAAAATATTTTTTAGAAATCTAATATTTTATGTCAAAAGAATTTAAGTTCATCGATATTTGTTGTTTATATTCGATATAAATCAAATTTATGTATTCATTTTAAATTTTTATTGTATAACACTTACTATAAATTATGTATGTAATGAAATACACACTTACACAATTAGCTTGATTTGCTTCTTCGATGTAATGAGTAGTTATTATAATCGTCTTCTGTTGTTTAGCCATTTTTATAAGCTCAGCCCAAATTCTAAATATTATTCCTAGTTACTAAAATTTAACGCATCTCAATTTCGATCAAATACTTTACTTATGTCTCAATAAAGGATCGATTCCAACCGTAGGCTCATCCAGTATGATTACTTTAGGATCGTGTAATAAAGAAATACCAAGTGATACTCTTCTAAACTGGCCACCACTGAAAAAATTTGAAATTAAATTATGTTTATTACCTGTACAATTACGTTTTCGAAAATTTACGTGAGAATTCCATATCACATAATTATGCAGATTCGTGTGCATAAATGTATTAAATAGGTTTTTATTATTTCGAATATATTTATGCACTCCATCGAAGTATATTTATTTATAATGTATATTTGAGTACTTCAAGTGAATGTATAAAAATTACAGTTTGGTACATCTACCAAATAAAAAAGAAGTGACAAAATTGTAATGTATATTGTAGATTCTCCACGCATACTTATTCTACAGGTGTTTATTTGAAATATTTATACTATCCAATTTTAATCATTGAAACCAAAATAAAGTCGTTAATGCATCTACTGTAATATGCCGGACGACCAACTGAAATATTATCTGAACAATGAAAAGATAATTATTTTAATTTTAATTTTTTCACACATGACACAATAAAGAAAACACGTGAAATTTATATAAAAAAAAAAAAAAAAAAATATCTATCCGTGAAATAGCTTAACGTCTACTCTTTATTATTTTATTTATCGTAAAACGTTAAACTGTAAGATATACAATTTAACTCATAAATTTCACTTCATATTATTTTCACAATTTTCGCTAAAAATTACGACAAAAATGTAAATACATTAGTGATAATAATTAGTAAATCAAACCGATCTACTCGGGTAATGAAATCTCCAGGCTATGTTTTAGATGCTATTTATTTATATTGAAGGTCACTCATATATTGTGAACGCAAATTTATTCGAAAGTCATTGAATAAGCATTTTTACTAGTATAAAATACTTAGTATTTTAACGCAATATGTCAGGGATACACGTATATTTTTTTTTTTTACCCACATGAAAGCATATTTAATCGTTCATGTGTACTCGTACTTTTCGCATCACCAAATAACTATGCACCCTTTTTATAAATAAAGCTATGTTTTGAAATTATTTTCAAATAATATATATATATATATTGAAAAGTCATAGTGCTTCACTTAAAATTAGTTTCTCAAATGCACATGCATTAAAATTGTTCTGAATGAACTATTACTTTAAAATTATAATTCATAACACACCAATTCTCTAACTTAGTATTCATTCTGAATATCATAACATTTAGTCTTTCAAACCTACCCATAAAAATAATTAGTAGTTTTAAAATTTTAACAAATACGTCAAAATGACCAAACGAAAATGATTAACAGCTACCAGTATCTTATCATAGAAAACAAATTGACTAAGGATAGACCTCCCCACAGAGCCGGATTAACATAGGTGCAAAAGGAGCTTTTGCCCCAGGGTGGCAAATTTTTGGGGGCAGCATATAACTTTTGTAATACAAATATTAAATATCGTGTATATATTTCGTTATTCAAATTTATACATAATTAAATCGAGTAATATACGATTGGCTATTGAAAAATTACATATTTTCATTATAATAATATATTTTATTATTTTTAAAATATAAAATTATAAGCTATAGCACTTAATAATGTATCTACAATATTATAAGGATATACTAGTGACATAGTATAACCATGAACATAGTGGTATTAATCACAGTTTACATGCAATTTTGTAAAATTCTATTATAAATAAACGACTTCTGTAGTTTTGTCTAATCGATTTTCTGTGCCGCGTTGTTAACTACGCTTTGTATCATCTTATTTTTGTTAAAATATACATACCTGCACCTACTATATATATATATATACATCAAATATAAAATAATTAGGGTTTTAAACTTGTAGTAGTTATTTACGTTATAATATAAGGTACCAAATTTATTCTTTTTTAAATTGTTTAACTTATTCATACAGTATTACATGAAATACATATTACAGCTGTTTTAAGTTTTTAACGACTTCTTGATAAAGAATTTCCTATCAAATATATATTGCTCCCGGGCGACTCTGACCCTTAATCCGGCTCTGCCTCCACAGTACCATCACCAGTCTAACAGGCCAGTTTGTTTAACTCAAACTTATACTTACGAATTTATTTTTACCTTAAATTTTTAATGTAACAATCTAAACTCGGTAATTCTAGGAGTTGTTCGAGTTCTTCTACTTTATTTTTGATGTTTTTTTTACTGACGTTATACAATATTCCATAATATTCAAACGATTCTTTTATGGTCAGTAAACCTTCCAAACATAAATCCTTGAAAAAATAACACAGTTAATGAAATCGTAATGAATAACTATTTCGAATTTATTTTACTTGAGGCATGTATCCAATGTCTTTTAAACTTTCAGCTGCCAAGTCAATACGACCAGAATTTAATGATGTTGCTCCTAAAATACATTGAAGGAGGGTCGATTTACCACAACCACTGGGCCCTAAAAGTCCATATCTAAAAAAAAAATTAAATGTTTATACTTGTTTATACAATTTCTTATACTAATTAACAACGATAGATACCGTATTCACTATTTTTCATTTAAATTTCAAGTGTTGCCTTTATTATTGTTTGATACTTCTATTTAAACTTAAAATACTAATTGCAATAATAAGTTGTACTTTCCAAATAGTATTTAACTAGTCAATATACAGAGTGTTTCACGTGGGAGTAACGGATAGGCGTCATATGAAAATATACTGATTGTTATCAAGAAGAAAACCTTTAAAACGGGGGGAGGGTCCTACTCTTTTAATATATTTTAATGTGCTATTTTTTTTCGAATAGAACTGAATCTACTGTATTTTTTTATGAATCTTATAAACTATCCGACTTTTAAAAATTAATTTTTATGTTAAAGCTATTTTAGTGCACAATAATCATAACACATAGTTAAACCAAAAACTTAAAAATGGTTTTTCATTTTTGTCATTTTACAGAAAAATACTTACAACACCATAAAAGTTTTATTTTTGTATTTTTCATTATTGTTATATTTATACGCTGCTAAATATGATAAGTTAAATGAGTTAAGAATTCTCGCAATGGTCTGAGATACTGAGTATTACAAAAATCGTTTATGAAAATTCAGTTTAATTATGTATGTTATTTGAAAGTACACTAAAATGGCTTTCAATTAAAATAAATTAAATACATTAAAAAGTTAAAGAGTTTCAAAAATACTTAAAAAATGCGAATAATCTAATTTAGTTACCTCATGATTTTTAATTTTATTTTTTCGAAAACATATGTATACACGGTTCAAAAACTATGACAAAAAAAAATTGGAGGAAAAAATAGTTTTTGAGTAACGAGTATTTTAAAATAAACGGAATAACAATAAAATGCAACTTTAATTATAATATGCATTTTAATTTCACTAATTAGTAATATTATCCGTTATTCAAATAACGTAACATTTCGTAGCCAGTCACTAACTACTAAATTCGAGGCTTATTGCTACATCGCATTTTTAAAGGTTAATAGTTATGTATTAATACTGTTATTATAAATACGGCTAAATTTGCGAAAAAATATTCGTGAACATATTTGTTCAAAATTTTTGACCATTTAAGTTCAGTTTCCATACTTTTTAACACACAAGCATATTTTCACGATATTTAATTAATTTAAATGAAAAACCATATAAATGTAAGTTTAAGATGAAATACATTTTCTGAAAAAAGCGTTCTTTCGGCGCATCGCAAAGTTCTACTAATCAAAAATATCCCTCGATTTATTATGAAAAACAACCTAAGGTGTATTAACTGTAATATGATAGATTTATATCGTTTTAATTCATTAAAAAAGAGTAAAAAAAAAAGTTAAAAAATGCAAAAAAATTATGTCGGTCTCCGAGTGTAGATTGTGACACTGCTTTACAGACGTACTAACCTAGCAATACCATTAGACTATGGAGATTATTTTTCCCATCGCGTAGCAAAATATAAATTTAAGTAGTAATCGTTAACATTTTAAAATTCGATACTTAAACCCGAAACTTATTAAAAATAAACTGATTTTTTTTTTGCACTATCGTTCTCGGTGTCACGAGTTACACGAATTAAGAGAAAAAAGTCAAAAAAGCTTCCGAGTCAAAAGTATTCGTTGCAGTAAAAATATTCAACAGAATTTTTTTTGATAATTAGCTAAAAATGTTTCTGAGTTACAGAAAAAAAACTTTTAAAAATGAAAAAAATAATTACTCACATACAACCCGATGTCACGTTCATATTCAAACCATTAAATACATTATTTGTTCCATAACTCTTAAATGCGTTAGTAACTTGAACGCAGTATTGGATATTTTCGTCAGCCATGTTTTGTTCTACTGCATTCGGTAGTTGTGTTAAGACTTATTTTTTGTCCGTCAACTTATTCATAAGGAAAGTATGTTAAAACTAAGTTTAAATTAATACAATATGAAATAAAATAAACACACAACATTTTTTATTTACTTTTTAACAAATACGGTACGGGTAGATGATATGTTTAAAAATATAGGTGGGGCTATATTACAATTCTTCTGTATAAAATGAAAATCTTGACGTCCTTGAATAGGTAGATACGCTATACATTTTAAACTGGTTTGATGAATTCCAAATTATTTATCGTGGTTAATAGTTAGACTCTACGTATTTAGTATTTTAAAGTAAAAAAAAAAATGAAACGGGAACGTACAACACACATTCATTCCTTAGATAAGATAACGGTAATGGGTGTATTGGATTATAAAAGAACGGTAAATCATTTTTCTAGTAAAATGATTTTGAGCAAAGTTTCGGTATGAAATAGGCCGTCAAAATATTCAACCGTTTTTAGTTTAATGATCATTTGTATGTTTAATGGCTCGTTTTTTTTTTATCAAAACCGTTTAAAACTTTTTTATCTTAACAAAGGATGAATTAGTATTTTACCGAAATATTCAAAAGGTCCAAACATTTTGTATACGCATTTTAAGTTAGAAAATTGATGTAAAAACAGTTGGTTCCATAAAAATCATGAAATAATTTTCTAAAACGCTTATAAAAAAAAATCCAGATACAATTTTTTTAATTTGTTCACTATCATTAGTTAAATATATGAGTATAGTCATATTACATTTTTTGAACTTTTTTTTTCAAATATTAAAAATGTTATTAAAGATAAACTTTAAACTCAGATTTTTAAAAGTTTTATTTTAAGTCCTAAAATTGTTTTTTGAAACTTTCGTTATCGATGTAACAATATTTCATTAATATATTATGATAATATTAAGTTTCCAGCAAAATTAGTTTTGGAGTTGTGATTGAAAGTGTCGTTTACGGCAAATTTTACCATTTTGTACTCGGTTTTTTGGTAGTTTTTCCATAAACGCCCTAAATGAACGACTACGCTCAGTGAAATCACTAATATCTAACAAGCACACTAAATTAAGCACTAAACTTCTCATATATAAATCATTAATCAAGCCCGTGTGGACTTATGGCCTACAGCTGTGGGACAATGAAAAAGTAACTAATGTAAATAAAATCCAAACCGTTCAAAATAAAATTTTAAGATTAATCACTAAAGCCCCGCCATATGTCTCCAACTACTCTCTGCACACAGATCTAAACATAAAAACAGTTCATGCTGAAGCAATAACATATTACAAAAGATTCCATAACAGACTTACATTTTATACTTATCCCCTTATATCCAATTGAGCTTCTCGCACAATTCCAGGTAACCCCACACGTCGACTAAAAAGAAATTGGTGTCGTGATTTACTAAATGAATAATCCAAATAAATTAAATATATAAATAAACAATTAGGTAGTGCCTTCACTGGTTGACTTCTTCCTTCACGTTTTCATGTACAAAATAAATACTATATCACATATTCTTATTGTGCCTAACGGGTACAGATTGTATATATCTTGTTAAAAAAAATAAATAAATAAATAAATAAACCTTTATGTGATGTTATATCGGGTCCGCCATTCTAGACGTCACCGGTGTTGAATTGCAAACTTCTGTATAGCGAGTTGTAACGCCATCGAAAAAATAGTCGGTACAAATAATTTCCAGTTGTTTTGAAAAATAAATGCATGAAAGAAAAAAAATATAATGATACACCAATGACCTATATTTTTAATGTCAAATAATCTTATTACACACACAAAATAAGCCGTATATTTTCACAATGGGGCTTTTCAACTTTTGAGAATTTCCACGGATATTACAAAAGTGATATAGAGTAAAGTTCATTAAAATTAAACCAGAGATTATAGAATATTATGTATACCTTTCTTTTACAATCGTCGATATAATGCAAATTAATATCTAATCAAAATTGGTTGAACACATAAAAAAGATGATTAATTAAATAAAACAGTATTTTTTTTTTGTTGAAATCTAAATTGAAAATCCAAAAGGTTAGTTAAAATAAAACTGTTTGACTAAATATTTTTTATTCGGACCATCATGCCATTATAATAAATGAATATAGTAATTTTTTATTATTTTTTTGATATAAATTAAGTTTTAGATATAAGTTTAAGATAAGTTTTAGATATAAATTATCATAGTATTTTAAAACAATATTAATCTAGTATCGAAGAAAATATGATCATAATGATACAATTGTTTATTAATTTTGATTATAATTCAGTTATTTCAATAATTTGATACAAATATTTATAAATTATTTTGATGGAAGATTTTGTTTGCGAGAGATTATTATATCACGAAAAAAAAATATGTACCAACAATGAAAGTAAGTTATACAGTATACAATGTTTACGTAATGAAATAAATACTTACTAGTAATAATTTTCATCAGTTTTATTTAAAAAATAAATGCATTGAAGAAAAAAAAAGGTAATAATATAAAAAAGAACTGTATTTTAATCGTCAAATAATGTAGTCACCTGCATACATAAAATGAGCCGTACTTTTTCCAACGCTAATTTTGAGATTTTACACGGATTGTACAAAATTGACATAGAGTATTGTTCATTTGTATTAAACCATAGATTATAGAATATCTTATGGTGTATACCTTTATTCCAGTCATCGATGTCACGTAAATTTATACATCATCAAGATTGGTTAAACACGAAAAAGAGGTGATTAATAAAGTTAACGAAACTAATCACAAATTTAAATATTATTTTAAAAATAAAAATAAAATATATTTAGTATTATTTTCATACATTCCTATTTCAAACGAATAATATTTTATGATATTAATAAAACTTTGCGCAAACTCTCCTATTTACCTAGCTTCTAATTTTTTCAAATAGGGAAGTTAACATGTAAACCACTAATAGAACTTTCGCTTAGCTAAAAATCGCGTTTTTAGTTCATTTTAGGCTGTTTTTCCGCTTGCCTGGAAAAACTACTGATATGTGAGCTTAATAAACCCTCAAACTACCATATACATCAAATTACTGACCTATATAGAATTACTGGATGAAATTTAGGACGAAGTTAAGTTGAGCAAAAAGTGTATCCAGATTTAAAAAAATGATAATAAATAATAATAATAATAACCTTAATTGTAAAACCATAAGATCCTTCGCTTCACTAAAAATCTAAAAGAAATAATAAAAAGAATTTTCACCAGTCAATGACTAATTAATAATTGAATAATACGTTTCTTCACGAGTGTGAAATCGACTCATCGTTAATCGCCCTCACTACAAGGGTTGGTTGATTGTTCATTAATGAACATCTTTATTGAGCCTCCATTCCTGAACTATTCTGTCACGTTATTTAGTTGGTTTTTTGTCTTTCCATAATTGCTCTTTTTAAGGTTTGATGTCATAAAAGTTGTTTCATCTGCAAATAGATTTACTGTGGTTTTGAACGTTAAAGTTGTGTGCTATTGGTGTACTATAAGTATGGAAAAGACGATAGGCATAAATCCTGAAGTAAATTTGCTCGTATTTTCCTACCAGTGGAGAAAGTTTTTTCTGTTCGAACCATAAATTTTCTTTCTCTTGTGAATTACATTATTATAATATATACTCATACGTATATACTATAAGTTCACTTATTTTAAGAACATTTTACTTAAGAAATACATATAAAACGGCTTTTACATTTTTTGATTTTAAATTGATAAATTCAATATCCTATGATTTAATTCCCAAAATGTATTGAAGAAGGGTCGATTTAATATTGAGCCCTAAAAGTTCATAGAAATATGAAACAAATAGTTAGTAAAATAATTATGGCGTGTGTTTGCCCTTCATCCTTTCAGTCCTCGGACATAAAGAAATGTCCGTTGAAAGCATCGATATTAGTAAAGAACCTGCTGTTGCTATCCAACCAATACAGGAATTAATTATTAGAAAAAAAAATGAATCGTTACATAATATGTGACGAATGTCCTCCCCATAACTGCTTTCCGGTCCAAGAACTATTTTCTTTCCTCAGCCGACCAACCACTGACACCAGGCTAACCTTAATTTTCTTTCAAATATCCTTCCTGGCCGTATTGATTGTTCATCATTATGCTCTCTCATCAATTTTAAAATACCGACTTGCTCCACTCGCTCCTAACACAAATAAATAAATAAAAACATAAATAATTTGAAATTTCGACTTAAAACATTAATAATAATTCTGAAAATTGACTTCGCGAAAAAAAACGTGGTGAAACTATGAAAAATGAAATATCTGATGTTGATAAAACACGGAAGTGTTTTGTGATGCATTTTAAAAGTCATTATATCTGTAATTTTAACTATGAGTTTTATTTTTATCGTGATATTATAACTAAAATTTGATGATTTTATTTTTCAATAAAAAACATTTATTATATAATTGGAACTACTGAAGGTGAACTTTAACAACTGAACTCAAGAAACCAGTTTGATGAGTGCAAATAGTTGTTTGCCCAGACCGAAACGGTACCAAATAGGTACTGTAATATCTTTAAGAGCAGCGGCTAGAGCATTTTCAAATCATGGCGATCAAGGATATGATTGATGCAACTGTAAGCAATAATGGAAATCGAGTAAAATTTAAATGTAGGACTGCAGGAAAATGTTACCATGCGTAATTTATCTATTCATTCGTATTGCACATCGTATGTCAAATCAACACCAGTATCGAACCGGTCGTTTTATGCATTTAATACGTATTAATACATTGTTAAGCAAATTATCACAAGACATTATTATTGATATTAATATATTATTGTTTTGTTTTTTTTTTTTAAACCACAAAGTGTAAATTAAAATCTTGAATAAAAAACATGTATACAATGATAACCAAAATAAATATTGTGATAATAAAAAATCAACGTTGACGTAAAAACGTTAAAACTTATTCATCATTTTTTAAAGTAAAACATAATTATTTGAAGTTGGAAAGGAACTCTTCAAAATTTAAAATCACATAGGATCACAACTTCTTAATATAAAATCAAAAGGCATGCAAGGTCATCATCTATCTTTTTATGAATATTCATTATCTTCCACCATAAGTTCAAACCAAAAGTTTTTTCAACCGCTACTTCTTGTGTGTGCGATCAAAGATACGACGAAGTAGATTGTCTCACTAAATCATCTGAAATCACTTGCGAAATAACAATGGAAAATGTGTGTTATATTCCGAAATTCATTCAAAGTCTCACAAAAAACACACTATTCGTATCAGACTTATAACGTAAACGAGTAGAAAAATGTAATAGCTCCCAAGATAAGATCTCCCGTGAAATCAGAAATATTTACATGACGACTCTGCACGCATTACAGCAGTAGACCGTATAGCAGGGGTGGCGAACCTATGGAACGCATGCCAAAAGTGGCACGTTGGCGAAATTTCAATGGCACGTAAAAAAAATAGAATTTATCGAAATTTTTATAAAAATAAAAATTTAAATCATACTATTTATGAAATCGTAGTTAAAATAAATACGATTAAATAATTTTTTCACATTTTAATTATAATTATATTCCTTTAGACATTTTATGCTTTACTAATATCACAAATACAAATAAATCGTCTATATGGAAAAGTGGTGAAAAATGCATTGAAATTTCGAAATTAATGCAATTCACTTAGGTACTTTTATTTTATTTTTTTCATTTTTTCTTGAAAGTTTATGTAGTGAATTTTTTCAAGTCGGAGTAAAAAAAATGTCGACCAATAAAACTACATGTATTACCAAAATTACAAATTTAGATATTGTGTTATAAAATTGTTTACATGAAAAAATAGGAACAAAAGTTCACACTAAAATATAATTACATACTTACATTTTTCATACGATTATTCAATATTGACATCTGTTTTAAGAATATCATATATAATTTGTAAAATGACCTAAACAAATTTACTTTATTAAACTTTTTTTTTTTGTGTGTGAGGGGGGGAGCACGCGAACAGTTTTAGAAAACTTTGTTTGGACAATTTTGACACTCGACTCGGAAAAGGTTCGCCACCCATGCCGTATAGCAGTGGTTGGCAACCTTTTCGAACTGCCGGACCACATTTCCAAATTAAAAAGTGTTCGCGGGCCAGATAAAAATAAAAATATTTTATTCTTAAATTATGTACTATACAAAAAAATACAGTCTAAAATTTAAAATAATAAAATGTATAAAATAAAAATTACAGTTTTTAGTATAATTATAATATGAAAGTATGAATGTAATGTACTGGTAAAATGCTTAATGTGATTTTTGTAGTTGGATATTGTTAATTAATTTTTCAATTTCCTCATTAAAATTACTTGTGCCCGCTCTAAGAACATGGTGGAATGGTGGAGATGTTATCTTATCGGTAATTGTCAATGTTTACCTACCATTATGTGGCTAATCTCTCTTTTCTTTCCAATCTTCTTTCGTCAAAAATTGATTCTCCTTTTCTCTTATCCCTAATTAATTTTCGAGTCCCATCCCGCACCACTCGCAACTCTATCCCTTTTTACATTCCTCGCTCATCATCTGAATACTATAAAAACTCTCCTATTATACGTCTGTCTTTTGCGAACAGCTAATAATGATCTTTCTTTTACTCGCTACCTAGTTGTTTTTTTTTAATTATGTTTTCTCTTATATATGTTTATATATTATTATATTCTATCCATTTCATGTTATTTTGGGCTTGCCCGTTAATTATTATAAATAAATAAATAAATTATAAAATATGACTGATATAAAATACCCGTACTAAAAACGCAACGTTCAATAATT
The DNA here is from genome assembly GCA_027580255.1 of Therioaphis trifolii. Classification (NCBI taxonomy): domain Eukaryota; kingdom Metazoa; phylum Arthropoda; class Insecta; order Hemiptera; family Aphididae; genus Therioaphis; species Therioaphis trifolii. Next base: position 41,333,323 of record CM050406.1, on the reverse strand, counting down.
ATATTTATGCAATATGAGGTTCAATTAAATTTCGTCGTTCTAGAATTTAAAGCGGGCCGTATTCAATAGCCTCACGGGCCAGATACGGCCCGCGGGCCGCCGGTTGCCGACCACTGCCGTATAGTAACGATCAAGTGAAGGTTAGGTTGTCCTATCCAGTCAAAAAATTACCAGTCAATCAATGCAAACGAAACATAAATAGTTACGTAATTTGTGATCGAAATATGTGTGTAAAAAGTGAAATGAAATACGCTCTATAATGTCATTCTTCAAAGACCAATGAATAAAAATAAATCTGTGAATAGAAAAAAATTTGAAAAAGAAACAAATCCAAAGTAACGACATCAACTTTATTTTAAAACAATAATAAGATACTTTCGCCTTAGTATTATCATTGATAATATAATATATAGTCAATGGTATAATAATATTGACTTAAAATTATATTTCATTTATTTGGGTATTATCCACATGTTTTTTTTTAATTTAACCAAAATAGTTATAGTCAATAATAACAACACAGTCTGTGCAAATGTCGCCGCAGTATCCATTATGACCGATGGATTATTCCATTTCCAACCTTTCAGCGATATATCATTTAACGCCTTACAAGCTATTCTCATAGGAAGCAACTCGGAAATTCTTTTTAACATTGGAGGCTGGCTTTCTATTGGCCAAATACCACCTAAGTAAAAAATTAAATCATCAAACGTATTGTTTATTCAATATTAAAAAAAACAACAATAACCAATAATAAAGATACTATTTTTACCTGATAATAGGAACTGAGTCATAGCCCATCCATTCATAACATTGGTCCCAGTAAATTTAGTTGGTGATATTCCAGCCACTAATAATCCTAAAATCAAATAAATGAATGAATATATGCCAAAAAAAAGTCAACAGCTAAATTAACTAACCTCAACTTAACAAAATTACTTGCGTAATGAATTAATGAAGATTATGAAATACAGTAGTCTATATAGTTATTTATATTCTGTTGTAATTATATTATTTTATACGTACCAAATAGAAAACCAAGCCATCCCAAAAGGATCAATAAAATTGCATACACAATCAAACCGTTGGTTAATTCTATAGGATTTGAAAAAAACACGTACGTGTTAAGTATAGGGAAAATTAAATGAACTACAATCAAAACATTAGCGATGCAAAACATAGAAATAAATAATTCCGTTATTGTGACACCTAAAACCAAAATAAATGATAAGTATTAATCTAGGTAATTCAACATAATAATATTCACTGTGCGGAGTATAGTTATGCTAAAATACCTGCAATCATAGATCGACAAAATAATCCATCCATTTTTTCAGAAAGCATTGTGGTTACAGAATATATACTTATGAAATAAAATGATCCCCTAAAAAAAATGAATATAAAAAAATTTTTTTTCATCAATAAAAAAATTTTATATAAATATAAAACTTAAATTCGTTACTTAACTCGATACTTTTTATTGTAAATTAATTTTAATATTAAAGATACCAACATTATTATTATTTTATGTAAGACTAATTTATAATGGAAATGATATTATTAATGATTCATTTATAAATAAGAAAGTATTTAAAGTTTATTTTCAGAATAAATTTAAGCTTAATTCAAATGAAAATTAATATGATCGCTTAAAATATATTTAATATGTTCTGCATTGATCTGTCTTTAAGGTATTATTAATATAATATGTTTATAAATATTTGAAACAATAATTAGAAATAATAATATATAATAAATATATAAATATATTATCATATGTGTCCAGAGCAGTTATATTGACTCATAAAATCATAAAACAACAAAATAAATATGTGATAAAATATTGTATACATTAAAAATTTATAAAACTCATATATTTTTTATAAAAAAATGTGTAATATATATATTTACATTCCCAAAAATACTGCAGTAATACTGTGTACATAAAACTTCACGTTTTTTCCTAATAAGGTATTGAACTCCTAAAAAAAAATAATAAAATTATCAAACATGTGCCAAACAAATACAATATTATTATTCAATAAATATCTAAACATTAAGTTATTAAAAGACAATTAATCAAAAATAAAGATAGCTGTGTCGTATGCTACATAATAATAATTTCACATAGGTAACTTATATCGAGTATCATATTGTAATTAACTATAACAAATCAAGGTATTTTTAAATTTCTATGTTTAGCCCAAGAGTTTTCGTATATTTTTGAAACTTTCGTTAAATGTGTATCAATATGTCATTTATATATGGTGAGATTTCAAGTTTCTAATAACATTACTTTCTGATTTATGACCAAATAACTAAAATACATTTAAAATAATGAAAAAATACCTGTTTAAGTACGATGGAGACTTTAATTGTTGAGCCAAATATATATTTTTTTTTTTTTTTATAAAGGCTAATAAAAAAAAAGTACGATATGCATACGATTTCCGATCTACAGAGTTACTGGATGAAGCTTTTTAAGTATTATAACTATCCAAAAAAGTGTTTACGGAAAAAACAAATAAACATCATTGTAAAACCAGTTGATCCTTCGATTCGCTCAGAATCTAAATTAAGTTAGTTTTCACCAAAATTGTCTTAAAAAAAATATCTAATCTATAAATTACATTGCTCCACATTTAAATTGGTAGCATATAACTAAATTGTCGCGTAAGTATAAGTGAACGACACGTGTATATCAATATGAAATCGTATGATGCCAAAAATTTACTACAAAGGCGACTTAAAGAAGAATAGTGGCGTTCCATAACTATAATAAATATCTTTGAAAAATTATTTAACGATATGAAAAATATTTTCAACATCATTCGACAACCTTTGCTGACAACCTTCATTCATCTGTGAAGTCCCTGCTTTAAAATGAAAGGTAATATCACGCGTGGATAGTGTATGACACCATCAAAGCACGCGTATATGTATTATAGCACATGACACCGCTATTAAAACAAAACATAGATTAACGTAATCATTTTTAATTTATTTCTTAATTAAGAATGTAGAAGAAAATTTTAATTGGGGAAACCGAACACCCTCCACCCAAATTAAACACTTCCCATGAATAACGAACTTAATGCTTTTGTTCCATTTTTAGTTCATATCTACAGAAAGTAAATCACCTTAGTAAATCCTAACAATTTCTTGTTATAAAGAGTTCTTGTACCAACTGCGAAGTTTTGCAATGTACTCTATTATACAATAAACTTTACACTATTAAAATATATTTGTCAACAAAAAGTTTAAACAGTTTATAAATTTAAAAATAAATATCCGTGATATTATAACTCCTGAAATAATTATCATTAATCATTATAAACGTGATATAAAAATTTCAAAATGTTTTATAAATCACAATACACGAAATATTAATACGAATCCCATTTTGTATGCTTAAAATAATTCCCAAAAACTAAAATATATTTAAACAACAATTAATATTTTACCATAGGTAAACCGAAAGCTCTTGGATCATTTGAACAACAACTTAATGTATTTTTAATAAGCTGATTAATCGCGTTTGTCACGTCCATTTCAATTTTATTTTTGAACAAAATATCTAAAACCATAAATAATTATAACCAAAATAAATTATAAAACATAACAAAAATTAATTCACTCACTATCCCTTCTGTATTGTACATATGCCTCAGATTGTATGCCGAAGTTATTAGTATCATCAAAATATGTGATCAAACCATTTGTATAGTTTTTCGGGAAAAATAAATACGCTACTGAATTAGTATAATTCATAATAGTTTCTTCAGATTGCTGGTTTTTCACTTCGATCTATAAAATGAATTATTAATTTCAAACAATATCTACTATTTAGCCAATTTCTTTTTTATTTAATTTTATTTAATTCTCATGAATAAATGTTAGATTTCGCAATAGTGATTTATGAATAAATGCCTATGAGACGAACCAATCACACACTTTTTTTTATTATATGTCTATTTACGAAAACTTGTTTTAACGAAGAAAATTAATTCATGTTATACATTGTGAGTCTATTAAATACTCAGTTCATCACTATATACTTGCCAACTTATATCCCAGCGTTTCGAGGTAATTCATAACCATACAACTTTTTGTTTGGTTATTATATTCGTCAAATATGCATCCATTAACATTTGAAAGTTGGCAGTCGGCAAAAGTGATCTCTTCGTTTCTAACCGCTATTTCTAAGCCTTTAAAGTCACCTCCGACGGCCATCAAAAGATTGAACGATTGGAACATGGGAAGTATGAGCACAGTGAACAATAACCTATTAAGTTGATAGTGTATTTATAGTCAACGTAAATTCGTAGATATATCATTTAAAATTTAACACTACACGATAATTATACGTACCAGTAATCTCGGTAAAATACACGACAATTTTTTTTTAATAATGCTTTAATTCTATGGAAATTAATTTGGTCATTTGTTTTTATTAATTTGTTAGACTGATATTCATTCGCTTCTTGAGTTTGTCCATTGTATGTCTAGAGACATAATAATACATTTATAAATCAAGGCAATATTTACTATGACTATAATATAATCACTACATTATAATTTCTATCCTAAGATAATCAATACTACCCATCTAATTTATTTTTATATTGTTCATTACATTACTATCATATTATAACGCAAATTATAACTACTTAAAATAATATCGTTATTTCTCATTTTCATTAATCTATTAACTCATTTCTTTCCAAATAGGTCTCTTAACAGATTCGACAGTTCGTTTCTAGCCCTCGGCACAACTGCACGCATATGTTGCTTTCCTTGAGTGCTCCGCGTTTCACACCGTTTTGATCAAACTTATTTCCATCCAGTGTCATAAATTAGTTATGGTAAATGGGTGCCGAAGTAAGTTGATAAGTCATCACCAGATAAGCTACTTACAAATATTGAAAATACAGTTTGTTCTGATCATAACAAAACAATCAAAAATGTACCTCTTCTCCGACGCCCCCCAAACATATGCTTTCAAATTCCTCAATATCATCACTTCAAGAGGATAATAAGTCCAAAACGTTGACCATACCGATCCATTTCGCCGTTCTAGATACCAAGGACACCACAGATAGTGGCGGGGGGTGAACATTTTTCACCACAAGCGGCACCCACATACATTAAAAAATATTTAAAACATTTCCGCTTTCAACAGTGTTTTAACCAAAATTTAAAGTCCTATTGGATTTACATGGAAATAAACTTCCGCACAATAGTTCGGACCCAGCGATTATTCTGGTTTCGATAAAATAGTTAATCATTCAAATACGCAACAACCGCCATTTATCATACATTCCTATCACGTTCTATGCAACCATTCAGGAAAGTTATAAAAAAAGTACCTCTGGCAACCACTGTAAAGTTCAATGGTAAATCATAAATATGTTAATAAATGTGAACTAATTTTTGTTTTTACTTTGTTGATTTCTTGATCAGAGCATATCGTTAAAAAAGCTGATTCTAATGATTCTGTGCCATATTTGGATAGGATATATCGAGGCGATCCTTCTTCAACTAACACTCCGTTTCTCATTAAACCCACCTATAATGTGAAAATAATTATTAGTAGCAACAAAGTGCATGCAAACGTTTGGATATTGTTAAGGCAATAATAATTAATAATGTCACACAAATTCAATACTTCTAGTAACGAAATTAATTGAAAAATATTATGATTATGATCTATTATTACAACGAAATCTCGATAAATATACTACCTCATAAAATGGAAACCTTACAAAATATCACTTTCGGATTTCCAAAAAAAAAAAAATGCATGATAAATATACATAAATGAACGTAATATAATCGTTATACTTCCTAATAGTAAATACAATATCTGTACAAAACGAATTTAAATTATATAATTAATTTCCTAAACGTGGTCAAAAGAAACAATCATCAAAAGTTAGTATAACGAATTGAGCCCGTATAATAGCTAATGGGATGGCACCAATAAGACATATTATACAAATTGAATAATCTTTTATTTTTTATTTACTCCAGTATTGTATTAAAAACTGTTAAATCATAATACATTTTAATTACCATCTTAAATTACAAGGCTATTTAGAAAAAAAAATTAAAACAAATCAATTCTTAAGAAATGAAATATTTTATGTTAAAAAAATATAAGTCAATCAAAATTTATTATTTACTCGATATTTAATCAACTTTATGTACTTTCTATAAATTATGTATGTAATGAAATACACACTTACACAATTAGCTTGGTTTGCTTCTTCGATGTAATGAGTTGTTATGATGATTGTTTTCTGTTGATGTTCAGTCATTTTTGTAAATCCATCCCAAATTCTAAATGACAGTTCTAATTATTAAAATTGGATACACTTCAATTTCAATAAAACACTTTACTTTTGTCTCAGTAAAGGGTCGATTCCAACTGTTGGTTCATCCAATATGATTACTTTAGGGTCATGTATTAGAGAAACACCAAGTGATACTCTTCTACATTGGCCACCACTGAGAAAATAGAAATTAAATTATATTTAATACATTTAAAATTATATCTATGAATTTTCTAGAATATAATGATGTATAATGTAAAATTAGGTTTTGTTATTATATTTATATTTGTGTACGTCGTCAAAATATTTTTTTAAATAAAAATATTTGAAAAATAACAGTTGAGCATATTTACCAAATTAATTTGTTTTATGTATGTAAAACCAAATTCCTAAACCGATTCAGTTTTAGACAACGCTTAACATTACCAGGGAGGGATAAAAAAATACATACAATTTTATTTTTACCTCAAATTTTTTATGTAACAATTTAAACTTGGTAATTCTAGAAATTGTTCAAGTTCGTTTATTCTATTTTCAATGATTTTTTTCGTGACATTATAGAGTAGTCCGTAATATTCAAACGATTCTCTTATTGTCAGCGAACCTTCCAAACATAAATCCTTAAAAAAATGCCTAAGATAAATGAAACCATAATGTGTTAATATTTAAAATTTATTTTACTTGAGGCATGTGTCCAATGTCTTTTAAATTTTCAGCTGCCAAGTCAATACGACCAGAATTTAATGATGTTGTTCCTAAAATACATTGAAGGAGGGTTGATTTACCACAACCACTGGGCCCTAAAAGTCCATATCTATATATAAAACAAAAAAATGTTTCTACATAGGTACTTATAAAATATTATATAACAACTCATTAACAATGATAAAAAATAATACATACTTTACAAAAATTTCAAAAAAGTGACAACTTTAAGACTAAAAACAGAGCTTAAAAATAAAATGTTTTTTAAACTTGATCTCTAATAACACTTTTAATATTTAATAAAAAGTTTTGAAAATTGAATACGATCATAATTAAACTATTAAGTTACGGTAATTATACAATTTTTACATCGTTGTCTGATATCTTTTAAGTTTATTTCTAATAAAGTTTTGAACAGTTTTAATATTGAAAAAAATCTTAAAAATCATGATTTATGATTTTCTTTTTTTTTATAAGCGTTTAAATACTTTTTTATATGATTTTTATGGAATAGAGATAGACTATATTTACAAAAATTTTCCACTTGAAATATTCACTAAAAATTATTGGACCATTAAATCATTATGAACCTTTGGATCCAAATAAAACAATATATTTCAATTTTTAAATCTTTTTGGTTGAAAGAGAATTCTACTTTGTTCAAAAATTGATTTTATATAGTTTTGATAAAAAAAAACTACTGAGAGTTTAACTCAAAATTGTAAAATGTGTGAACAGTATATTTTAAACTGAGCTTTACTCAAAATCAATTAACTAAAAAATGCTTAAAAAAATTTACAATCGATTTTCATCAAACTAAAAAAAAATTTTCAAAGATAATAATAAAAAAAAAAATCACGAATAACTCTAAATTATGTTGTAATATCTGCTTAGTTTTTATTTTACTTTTATAATTTCACAGAAAAACATACCAAGTTTTATTTCCGTATCTTTCATTATTCTAAAATTCATACGTTGTTAAACATGATAAAATAATAACTTTTGGAATCGTTTAATATTCTAAGAATTACAAAAAACCTTTGGGAATTTTCAGTTAAATTATGTATGTTAATTAAAAGTACCCCAACATTTCTATGAATTAAAATAAATAATAGGTACATTGGAAAGTTGAATAGTTTCGAAGATTCAGTTTTTTTTAGAAAGAAATTTAATCATGCATAGAAAAAAATTAAAGAGTATAACCCCACTTGGAAGACTTTTCCTTGATAATGTGAGGCTCATTGTATAAGACCTTATTGATGATCAGAAAAATTGTTTATTTAAAAAACAAAAATTTAACCAGTAACATACGTAGAGAATAATTATAATCCAATGATTCAAAAATTGTATACCGTTCATTGATCAATGCACTTAGATATTGTAGAACTAAACAAAATTAATGTGGCCTACTTCAAGTAAAATTAATTTGGAATTCGCTCCTGAGTCAGAAATATTTGCTGTAGTAAAAATATTCAGTAGTGTTTTTTAAATAATTATCAAAAATGTATTTGAGTTCTAGAAAAAAAAACTTAAAATGAAAAATAATTACTTACATACAACCCGATGTTACGTTCATGTTTAAACCATTAAATACATTATTTGTTCCATAACTCTTAAATGCGTTAGTCACTTTCACGCAATATTTTATTTCTTCGACATTCATGTTTTGATCTGCTATAATCAATAGTTGTTTTAAAAATTATTCTTTATGAAAGTAAACCGTTTTTCTGAATCATATTCGTCAAAATATGCATGAGAAAAATATGCTGACTTTACGTTTGAATTGATACGATATGAGCTGAACTAAATACATGAACTGTTATTTATATACTTTTTAGATTACACAGTAAATTGTTAAACAATGCATAGTGGAATCGTACAGTAACTTCTCTTTATAAAAGACAATTATTTTGTGCCCTTGATAATTTATGTGGTACATTTTAAACAGGTTAGTTTATAATATAGAATAAATAAGTAAAATAACTCACGTTAGAAAAATTGCCCATAAATCAGGTGTTCATGCATTGATCTCATTGTAGCATAAAATAGTAGTATATTATTATAGTTTTAATCTAATATTTACGTTCAAATCAAGTTTGTGGTCAATCCTATCTTTCCGTAAACTCCAGTACTCCGAGGGATCAAAAAACCTTTATACGCGTAATATTTTTTTAACATTCATAAATTAAGATATCAAATTGCCCACTATTTTAGAATCTGAATACAATTAAGGATGTAATGGTTTTGCAATGATTTTTTTTCCACATACACTTTTTGAGTAGTTTAAGTTAGAAAGTAGTCTTAGTTCGAAAATAACATTCAACCTCTTTAAAGTTAAAAAAAATTACGTACTACACCCCATGGGGTATTCTTCGATATTCGGACTACTGAATGGAGATGGGTGTATTGAATCATAACAAAATGATAGATCATTTTTTTGGTCAAACGATTCTGAGGAAAGCTTCAGAGTTTAAACATACCATTTGGATGGACCTATTTCTTTAAATAAATTTTTAAGTTGAAAATTGACGTAAAAACAGACTTAAAAAAATATATAGTCACGATTTTTAAATTTTTCGGAATTTTTAGAGAAGTGTATGAATAAAGTCATATTAAATTTTCAAAAGTTTTATTCAAATATTTAAAACTTAATGGGTGTAAACTTATAAAAAGCAAGGAATTTTTAGAGTGGCCAAATTTATTTGAAACTATTTTTAAGTATGTAGACATGTAGTTATACGTCAATAATATATGGTAAACATTTTAAGTTTCTAGCAACATAACTTTTGTGTGATGACGAAATTCTTGAAATCAATTTAATTAAAGTATCGTTTACGGCGAATTTCACCATTTTTGGTTTATTTTAAGCTGTTTATCCGCACACCTGAAAAAACTATTGAGAGAGAGCTTAATAAACACTCAAAGTACCATCTACATCTTTTTTCCCGATCTATAGAGTTTCTGGATGAAACTATTGGACAAAATTAAGTCGAGCAATAAGTGTTTCCAGAAAAAAAAAATTGTTTTAATTAACATCATTGTAAAACCATAAGATCCTTCGATTCACACAGAGTCTAAAATTGGATCAGAGGTTCGATAACCCTCAATGATTAACATATATTAATGTCACTAAATACATTTTACAAATTAAAAATTTGAGCAGAGGTTCCACGGTGCCCGAAGGCTAAGTGATTTTAATTAGGATGAAATAATTTTATTTTTTTTTTTTATTAAGACTAACCCTCGGAAACACAGGCCATAGGGATTTACGAGAAAAAAAATTGTTGTAACATTGCTGATAATTTATATAGTTACATTGTAGGTTTGATTGTATATACATTGTTTTGTTTTACATTTTTCTAAATAATTTTGAAGAAGTGATGAATTCGATAAGAGATTTTGAAGATTCTTGACAGTTGCTGAGTGATGTATGAATATGTTCTGGAAGATTGGTTTTTTTTCTGTGAGATTTTTAGTATAGGCATTCCGTTAGAATATGTTTGACACTAATCTGAACTATAAATAAATTTTAAATATTCAAATATTGAGCGATTACTCTCGGATGAACAAAACCTAGCAGTTTTTTATTATCATGAAATACATTTAACAAATTCTAAACTTGAACAGGGGTTCCCTGGCGACTGAAGGCTAAAAGACTTTAATTGTTATAAAACAAAAAAAAATAAAAAATGCAAAATTTGAGCAGGAGTTACCCGGCTTAATATTATATTATATAAGCGATTTCTTATTTTGACAATTATAAACTAACTCACACAAAAATACAACTAATATAATTCCTGATTTTGTAGAATTAAATTGTAAAAATCAAAAAATTAGTATACTTATAACAGATTGTTTCAAAATTCAGGAAATTCTGGATATCCATTATTATTAAAAATCAATTTAGATTCATGTGTGTGTGTGTGAGTGTGTGTGTTGAATAAAACTTGTCATCGAGTACGTCTGCAGAGACTATATTTTTAAACTGAAGGAAATTTAAAGAAATTTAATGTTTGTAACAAATACTGGAGTTATATGTGAGTTTTATAAGGTTTATAGAAAATACCTCTGAATCGTTTACTTTTTTTTTTTTCATGAAATCATTACTTATCTAATATTTATTTTGAGTAAGTCTATTCAAAATACAGATCATTACATAAACATGATAAGCAAAGTTCTGAAACGAGAACTGAGGATGTCACTAATATATAATTTGTGATTCCAGATAGAACAACTAAAAAAACACAACGAGAGTTTCATCTGAAATTTTTCGAGTCTAATTTTTAAGTCTAGAAGTATTACGATTTGATGATATATTGATATTCATTGGACCCCTGACTCATCTTAAGTATTTATTGTTCTTTGTTGCCAGGAGAAGCAATGTCGTGTTGATTGTCCACATGATGATAAATATTTTATATTTTTAGCTATTTCGTAGAATCTACATATTGTAAAGCATTACCTACTGTGTTTCAATAATCATTGGAGACTAAGTAATTGAAATCATTAAAAATAGATTTAAAAAATTCAAAATACGAGCAGAGATTCCCAGACGCCCGAAGGCTTAGTAGTACAAATAAATATGAAATGAATTTTCGTTTTAATTTTTTTTAATTTTAATTTTTTCTTTTTAATTTTAATTAATTTTAATAAAATACATTTTAAAATAAAAATTTGAGCAGATGTTCCTCGGACGCTTAAAGGCTTAGTAGTGTTAAAAAATATGAAATATATATGCTTTAAAAAATAAAAATTTGGACAGGGGTTCCCCGGCACCCGAGGGCTAATTGATTTTAATTCTAGTATGGGCTCCCCGGGTGCTTAAAGGCTTAGTAGTTTTAATGAATGTGAGACATATTTTAAGAATTAAAAATTTGGGCAGGGGTTCCTCGGCGCCCGAAGGCTTAGTGATTTTAACAAGAACAAATTTAAATTTACAAAAATAAAATTTGAGAAAAGCAGGTGAACCTTTTCTCATGAAAGCCAATCGAATTTAATTATACGGAAACATGTTTTGAAATAAAAATTTGAGTAGAGGTTCCCCGGCATCTAAGGGCTTAGTAGTTTATTATAAATATGAAATTTATATTTAAAAAAGGGTCCCGAAGGCTTAGTGATTTTAACAAGGACAAATTTAAATTTACAAAAATAAGTACCAAAATTTCAAAAATCGTAATTCAGGATTTTTTTTATACGCGTTTAAGTAAATCATCATAAGATTTTTACGTAATAAACTGTTTTTACGACAGTTTTCAACTTTAACAATTTATTTGAAGAAATTAGTCCATCCAAACATAATGAAACTTTGAATATAGATAGAACGAAAAGTTTTGTATCTTTTCTATAAAAAAAAATTGTTTTCTTTGTCAAACAAAAAACTTATAATTTTGAAGAAAAAAATCTACCGATTATTAGACCAAAAATGGTAAAATATATATAAAATTTATATGAACGATATATTTTAATTCTGAAGTTTTGTTCAAAATTGTTTAACTAAAAAGAAATGATCTACCATTTCTTTAAAATTCAATACACCTGTCCTCATTAACTTGTCCGGGCAGCGAAGAATACTCCAAGAGGTGAAGTACGAACTTTTGTCACGTTTATACGTAGGTATATTCCTTGAGTAATATTTTAATCTAACAGAAAAGATTTGATGTAAACTTTACTGCTTTCTGGTCAAAAACAAAGTATAATTATGATTATGTTTAATTTCATATGAAATTTAAATATTGCAAATACCAACATATATAATATTAGGTATGTATTTTATGAAACACTGAAAAAAACATACTACATACATAAAATGATTTTCCGGTATTATCAATGTAGTATTCAAAGTAAAATTTTAATTCTAAAAGATTTTTTGACATCGAGTAGGTATTCTATGATATTATTGAAATTTACAAATATAAGTAATATGTACATCTTAAACGTTAAACAAATTGATTTATTATAAAAAAATTAGTATAATCAAAAATTTTTTTGGTAAGTACTCGTTTTAATATAAAAAGCTATTTTTTTTGTGCTACCCATAGATCTTTTCTTAATTTCCCTAAAACAATTATAGCAAATACTAATATCAAAGTATACACAATCGTCATTGAAGTTCCAATTATGATTGATGGATGATCCAAAGTCCAACTTTTTAATGCTATGTTGTTCATTGTTTCTCCAACTAATCGCATAGGAAGTAACTCAGATACGATTCTCAATAGTTTAGGCTGTCCTTCCAAAGGCCATATGGTACCTAAAAAAAATAATAACATCGTTACTCAAAATTTTAAGAAAATTACTAAAATAACAAAAATAATTATTATAACACATGCCATCTATTGATTTATTTAATTACAAAATTAATAAATGGAACAAATCATTAATTTATTTTTGAAAAATAGTTACTTTTTATCAAACAATTATTTTTAACGTATTTAAAGTATATCATAGATATGTTGAAAACGCAGAGAAAACTCATTCACTATAAATTAACAGTGAATATAATGGTAATTACTAGAGATTCGCAGTTCTTTAGTAAGAAATTATGATATCGTTGAAAATATAAAATTAACTACTGTATCCTCTAATAACACTAACATATTATATATCCATGAGTGTTATCTGAGGAAGGTCATCGTGGGATAATAAGAATCAGCAATATTTTAAAATACATCACTAGAAATCTACTTCCACTTTTAGTTCTTGGTTAGGTAAACACAATTTTTTTTTTTTTTTTTGTATGACTTGGCTTTTAATTTTAAGTAGCAGATAGATTTAATATAAACATTTAAATTATCAACTTTACAATTTAAACAAAAAATATTCAAATAATTCGAATAATTTTTTTTCATTTTAAATAAATTTACCTGATAAAATGAACTGGGTTATACATGATCCAGTTATAACATAAATACCTCCTAGTTTAGTCGGTGCTAATATAGCAGTTAGAAGACCTAAAATCAAAAAAATTAAATTATTTTCATAATTTTAATCAACGTAATATATTTTTATATTAAATGTATATCTGTAAGTATTTTGATGATTTCCAAATTATGTAATATAAAGTATAGACAAAGTTATTTCGACAAAAAAATTAGAATATCCTACGTATAAATTTGAAAAGTTGTATTCTTTTACTAAAATATTTTCACGAAACAGAATCGAACAATTTTTTTATCTCCTCTCAAAAACATAACTTCAAATAGAATAGTCATCATTTCATCAGCAATGTACCAATTAAAATACTTTAAACAACCAAGAAAAAATGAATATTAAGTATAAAATTCCCATATGCAACATACAGATTCTTCATACTGAATTATATTTCTCGCATAATTGCAACTAAAGTTTTATAAACTGAAGAGTAACTGAAGTATTCGTACAGTTTTTAATTATAAAACTTTAAATTAAAAATACTTACCGAAAAAAAAACCTATACATCCCAATAGTAGCAACACCAACACATACACAAACAGCCCGCTAGTTATTTGAATTGGATTCAAAAACAGTACGTAGAGAATAAAACAACTAGAAATAATTTGGGCCAAAAATATCATTGTGCTCATACAAAACAAAGCAATCACTAATTCCAGTATTTTTACACCTAAAAATAAAAGACAGCGTTATTCCTCATATGTTTTGAGTGATATGAACGCTAGTTTACAAAAATGTTCAGTTGACAAATCAATACTTGAGCTACAGTTGTAAAGCATATATAGATTAACATTATCTAGGAATACGTCTTTTTACAAAGGCTCCTAACTAAATTATTATTTTTAAATTGAATAGTTGTAATATACATTGTATGGAGTCGTAACTCTCTGTCGTAAGCTTAGCTTCAGAAAATTAAATGATACTTCAATGATACTTGGAAACTTTTTCGAAATCGTTATCATTTAGATTTGAATAATAAATTATTGTGTTATTCGATAAATAGTTTTTGATTATGAATCTCTTTGATATATTTTCTAAAGTTATTTATTGAAAAACATATATTCTGTTAAAAATTGGATTGAATACCTGCAAACATCGATCGGCTAAAGAGACCATCCATTTTTTCTGACATCATTATACTTACTGCAAATACACTAGGAAAATAAAATGCCAACCTATTGAGATTAAAAATGTTAGTTACAATAAATAAATTCAAGCTTAAAATTTATAAAAGCCTATACTATAATTATATTTGACACTAAAACAATATTAGGTACGTATAGATTTTACAGTGATATGTTTTTTTCATATTTTTATTATGTATGTAGTTTGTTAAAATGTCAGTACACTCATTCCATAAATCAAAAGTTTCATCTACTTAGTACTTAATAAAGTTTTTTTTTCAATTATCATCAGTTTTTCACGAATCAATTAATAATTATTATAAAAATTGTATTCTAATAAATAATAATTTATCACACGAATTTGTATTCTCTAAAAGAATTAATACGTAAAAACAATAAATTGAGTTTTTTTCAGAACCGTTTTCCGTAAGCAATAATTTACCATACGTTTTCAAATGCAAAGTAATACATTACAACACAAATGCAACATAAAATCCAATCGTAAAGATGGTATTTTTTGAAATATGTCGTATACCTATATACAACAAATAGTAAGCTATATACATTATACACTCACTACCAAAATCTCCTCGACTTATTTTGATACTTCTCGAAAAAAATTATATCGATTAATTCAAAAACAATAATATTTTATAAACGTGGAAGTATATGAACCTAAACAATGGTCCAGGTACCTGGTACACTCATTCCATTCCTTTTTAAGTTCCGAATATTATTGGTTGATTCATTAAGAGTTATCACTCCATCAGATTATACGTATTTAATTTGAATGAATGACACCGTTTTTCAACCATACTATTAGTGCGTTTTATTATTTAACTTACTTATATTTATTTTTTTTTTAACTATAAATTATAATAATTAGTAATTACATTGCTATAAAAAGAGTAACGATACTGTTCGCATATGACTTTACTTCATTTCCAAATAAAATATTGAACTCCTAAAAAAATATAAATCAATTTTATCAAAAGAATATAATGTTTTAACTGTTTAACAGATGTTTGCATTAACTATAAGTACGCAACAAAATAATTATTTACGATTGTGTCACTAAGCATGTCATACAGTTAATTTCTTTACGAACTCCCTCGGTTTTCTATACTCATAAAAAGCAACTATCGAATTTATAGTTATTGAATTCGAGTATTGCCCATTGACTTTGAATCTCATGTTGTTTTATATCATTACACTTTTTTAGCAGAATACATGACACGTAGAACTCATTGAAAATTATTGAGTCAGATACTCAATTAGAATATAAATACGCACTATGAAATTTGATATTTTAAAAAAGATTCGAGAAAAATTATTTAAAACTATTTCAAATATTACATACTTAATAGATATGAATATAGGAACATAGATTAATGATTTCACATTGATTATGATGGATAAATATAAACCTTCAATATACTAATCTACTAATATACTTCAATATAAAAATAAATTTATATGTAATAAATAGGTAAGTTATAAGTACACGTATTATTCAAATTTACCACTATTTGCTATTTATTATACTTAAGACCTACATGAATTAATATTCAAATATTTTTTATTATTGCTTGACCTTGAATAGCTCTTACTAGACATTACCGTTGTTTCATAGTTTATAAATTCTTCTAAGGTTTCATTTATTTATTTTAATACTAGAACTCATTATTACAGTTAAAATTCAACTCATGGAATATTTTTTAATAATTATATGTTGAATGAATTTTGCTTATGTTTGATAAAATAATAAAAACGTATCTACTATACACTATATAATCACAATAATTGCAAATTATTGGGTATGTAAAATATCCTTCATGAGATTTTATTCATATATCTGTGTTTATAAATATAAGATCATAAAAAAAAAAACACTATGCGTATATATTTATTTTACATAATATACTTCATAGCAATCTAAGTTTTATTTATCAATAAACAACCAATTAGCATATTCATTATGTTATGTTGAGCTTAAAATGATAAAAAAAATATTATATAATCCTACCATAGGTATACCAACTGTTTTCAGATTACTAGAGCAACCACTTAATATTATTTTCATTAAGTTATTTATTGAACTCAACAAGTCCATCAAAATTTGATCTCTGAACAACATATCTGAAATATGAAAAAAGTGAAATTAAATTAAAATCATATCAAAAGTGAATAAAATAAACTTACTTTCCTTAGTTAAATGAACATAAGCTCGAGAATCCATATCAAAATGTTTACGATCGTCGATATATTTGATCAAATCGATTGTGTAGTTTTTAGGAAAATGTATAAATGCCATATAATTTCGATTTTTCATTTTTATTTCACCTGTTTCACGATTGTTTACTTCAATCTATATAAAGAATAAATGAAAATATTTAATATAATGCGAGTAGAGAACTCTGAATTAAGTTTTTCTCACTCTGAATCTCCACTTGAGCATTACATTCGAAAAAATAAATCACGCAACATAGTATGTAGGTTGTAACTTTCTACGGGTTAAAATATACTTACTAATTTGTAATCGTGTACTGAAAGATGATTCATAACAACACAGCTCATTTTTTTATTACTATTTTCATCAAAAATACACCCACTGAAATTATAATATCGACATTCGGAAAAAGTAACTTCGTCATTTTTAATAGCGATTGGCATGTTCTTGAATTTAACTCCGATACCCAAACTGAAATTAAATGATTGTAGAATGGGAAGTAATACCATAGTAAATAATAATCTAAATAAAATTATATAAAAGTACATCAAATTAATATTTTAAAAAGCATAACAGTTAAGATTAAAATATTATACATACAAATAATCACGAGAAAATACGTGATAATTTTTTTTAAAGAGAACTTTGATTCTATAGAAATCAATATTGTTTCCTAATTTCATAACGTTTTTGTTTTGTTTTATATTATCTAAAATCTCTTCTCTGTCCTTGATTTGAAATTTGTTATGAGTATTCTAAAAATTGAAAAACAAACAATGTGAATTTAATAAATGAATTAAATAAGTGTTTATCAGTCTTTGTGTATAATATGCATTATATTATGACATTGATACTTTGAATCTGAGAGTAATAACCCATTTTGAAATTCAAATAGCGATTCTATGTAGTTTAATTTTTTATTGGATATATAAAAATTATGACTATTTTACATACTCGTAATTTTTCCCATGTGATCATAAAAAAATAACCAAAAATTCTTTACTAAAATTTGCCAACATGACAAATAAAAAGAAATATTGTAAACTATAAAATAAATAAATAAGTTATTACTTTGAATGTGCCATTAGTTTTAATATTTTTACACTTCAAAAGTTTTTGAAATAACAATATTATTTTAGTTCAATTTTATAAGAATCAAACCAAAATTTTTTGGAAAATACATACTAAAATACAAAAAATAAATAAAAATATTTTTTTGAAATTTCCGAAAAATCATCTAAAAATCTTAATAATCTTTCTGGTGAGCTTTCTATGTCTAAATTTGAATTTATTAAAAGTCTATATGACAATCACAAAATATTACAAAATATCTCTACAGTGTATATTCATATTCATTGAGATGCTTTAAGTCCATTTCTAAATAATCTATTACTTTTAATAATAATAATTTAATTAAAAAAATAATGCTTTTTACTTATATAATCTAACCGAATCTCTAAAACAAATTAATACGCTTTAATTTAATTTTTTTGTTTGGTAATGAAAATATTGTTAATCCAATCAATAATTATTGAACTAGTTAGTATTGGTTATACATTATTCTAGGTAATTTAAAACAATATTATATAAGAGGAAATATGTATACGTAAATCATACAGTAGTAACAAAATATATTCAATTGTAATACTTCAATCATTTTTTGGTTACAGCATAATGCTAAAAAAGCTGCTTCCAACGTCGCTGTAGAATATTTGGTTAAAATTGCTTGAGGTGATCCTTCTTCTACTAATAATCCGTTTCTCATTAAACCAACCTTAAATAATAATGAAACATTTTAATAGTATAGCACTACAGCGATTACAATTCAAACCAATATTATACAAATAAAATGTGTAATAACAAATATATTTTTAATACGAGAATTTTATAATATTTAGAAAGATAAAACAATGTAGAATAAAATTGATTATTTTTTCAACTTATTAAAAATATTACGTAGGTAAACATTAGTTTTACATGACAAATGTATTTTCTTGTTATTTATAAAATTTAAATAAATATTTACATGTACCTACCGTAATACTTATTTTATTATATTTTCTGAACTAGCTAATTGTTATCATGCCGTAGTAGCTCTCCTAAGATACCCCTACAACCGCCTCATCTGTCATATTATTAATTTATGTAACACAGCAATTGTTCTTATTGCTATAAATTTTATAACAGATTGAATAAACAACTATTTAAATACAAAAAAAAATATCTGACACTACACAACATCTAAACGTATATGCCTTTTTAATATGAAATGTGTATTTTTTAATTACTGATGTAAACATATCACAAATACATATTTGTGACAACTATTGTTTGATTTAATTTTATTATTTACTAGAAAAAAAAGGAAAATGTATCGATCATTTAATTTTCTATTTAATATATTGTAATATACAGTTATTTAATTAGATATTTACTCACACAATCAGCTCGATTTGCTTCTTCAATATAATGAGTTGTTATGATGATTGTTTTTTTATATTGTTTAACCATTCTTGTAAACTCATCCCATATTCTAATAAAAGTTTAACATTGCTTCAAACTAATTCGATTCGATTACATAATATTTAAAAAATTACTTTTGCCTCAATAATGGATCAATTCCAACTGTTGGTTCATCCAAAATAATAAATTTGGGATCATGTAATATGCTAATACCAAAAGATAATCTTCTACTTTGGCCACCACTAATATGAGAAAAAAATTCAAAATTAAGTCCACAGCTTTTTCAGATTCTAAGCAAAGCTTCAGTGTTATTATACCATTTAAATATTTTATCATTTTTAGTCAAATTTTCAATGGGTTTTATCAATCAAAACTTAACAGAATTTTTATTTTATTTTTTTTATAGTAAATTACACTTATATAATGTACACTTACACGGGCCGTGTCAATCATTAATGCAGTACAAATTATTTAAAAAATATATCTATTGATATATATTATTGATATACTCATAAATATATTATATACATATAAATGCATAATCATACCTCACAATATTTATTTAAAGTATATTTACTTTTTTTTAGGTATTATATGCTATAATATACAGTATTCACAATTACATTTCAAAATTAAAAAATATTTTTACTATTTTATATTTCATATTTTGAATTTCACCTTATCGAATTAACGAAGCTACTTAAATTTGGCAACTGCAGAAACGTATTAAGTTCTTCTATTCTATTACCGATCTTTGTTTTACTCATATAATAAAGTGCTCCAAAGTATTCAAACGTTTCTCGTATAGTAAGTGTTTCTTCCAAACATAAGTCCTTTAAAATTACACAGTGTTAATAAAACAATATCATCAAGTACCTGCATAATAAAATCGTATACTTGTGGCATATATCCAATGTCTTTTAGACTTTCCGCTTTTAAATCAATAGTTCCAGAATCTAATGTCATTGTTCCTAAAATACATTGGAGAAGTGTCGATTTGCCACAGCCACTTGGCCCTAATAGACCATAACTATAGGAAACAAAACATTACAAATTTTAAATTTAACTATTTTCAGTATCTAAAGATTTTTCATTTTTAAGAAGAATTCAAATAACCATCTACATATGCTTCGTCTTATATTTAAATCAAAATTATCGATCTACACAAAATAAATTTTATACAGATCTCTATTAAGGCCCATCTGAACTTATAGCGTACAAATCCGGAGTAGCACTGAACCAACTTAAACTTACGCCATTCAAGCTTTTCGATTGATTTCTCTACGTCTCATAGCATCGGCACCATGGTATGTAACAAGTTAAGTGTTACACGCAGACTTAAAAATTGATACAGTTGGCCAACTAACTGAAAAAATACTACAGTAAATTCCATTCCAAACTACAGAATCATCAAAATCCTCTTAATTTACACTTATCACCAATCACACTCCCTTAAAATGCTCCCAACATTGTCTCAAAAGAAGATAATACCGAGATCTCTTAAATTAATTCAAATATCACAATCCGAAGGGTTCTACCATTGAATCTTTGCCTCATCAAGTCATTGTTTTATTTTTATTTA
Organism: Therioaphis trifolii; assembly: GCA_027580255.1. NCBI lineage: Eukaryota > Metazoa > Arthropoda > Insecta > Hemiptera > Aphididae > Therioaphis > Therioaphis trifolii. Next base: position 41,311,954 of record CM050406.1, on the reverse strand, counting down.
TTTTTCATGTACAAAGTCATTATATTTACTTATTGAGTTATCTCGAATACAGATTGTAAGTGTACTGATAAAAAAAAAAGAAAAATTGAAGTGCACGATTTGCTTTAAAGATCGTTTCTTTAAACTAAGGAGTTAACTTATCAATAATTATTAAGTAGTAGAAGAATCAATAAATTATAGTTTTATTACACACGAGCGAACGCAGGAAATAATTTTAGAGCAGGTTTAAAAAAAATAAAAGTATACATAATTAATACAATAAAGATTATTTTTAAATGCATTTATTCTACATTTGAAATAATTAATCCCATAATTTTTTGGGAGGATTAAGTCTGCCCCCTCTTGGATACGTCCGCCACTGATTACGCATATTTATTTAAGGCAATATTATTATTTAATATTCAAGCTCAATTTTAGTATTAGTAGCCTTACAATAATCTAAATTAAACGAAAACTAATAACTTGTAAATGTTTCGAACAAATCATAATATCAAAATGGATCTAATCGCTGTTAGATTAAATAATACCAAAAAAAATTGTTCGTCAATAATTCCAAATACTTTTGAAAAATATTTGAGTAATAGGTAGTTAGATGTTTCACTGAACAATTTTGATATTATATATTTAAATACTTTAATAACAAAATAACTACAAACTCGTAAACCACAAAATGTCACAAAGGTCACCTCGATTAAAAATAAACATGAACCTACAGGCTACAATATCTACATCACCTATTATAAACTAAATTTTTATTTTCAGCCCTTGAATATTTCCTAAACTTAAAATCCAAATTTTCACTTCACACTCAACCTCTATGAAATCTCACCAAAACCAATTTAGATGCAAAGAGTTCAAATTGTTTCTAATTGGGGCCTCCATAAAAAAATTAAATCTTCACAAAGTACAAACAACTCAAATTAAAATACTTTTCACTCAATATTAAAAACCGCTTTTGAATTTTAAATAAAGCGCAACTCTCTGTTCTTAAAGTTAAAATATATAAGGAACTGCAGTTAAATCTTAAAATTTTACCACAACTTTGTGATCATCCAAATATCTCAGAAAAAGAGTATTCAAATCAATATTTGACAACCGTTATAAAATATTTAAAAACATATCTGGGTGTTTTTACCTACCACTCATATAATAATTTATAACGTAACAATATAAACAAGTGTGGTAGTGTCGTCAGTCGACAGCTTGGTCCCCAAACTAATACTCATGCTTACCATTCTAAATTGGACAGAGTGTATAACTCAAACAGTTTAAAAAAATCAATAAATTTAAAAATAAAATCACTTACATAGAGCATGATGGAACTTTCATATTCAAACCATCAAGCACGTTATGGCCTCCATAACTCTTAAATGCATCCAATACTTTGACTTCGTATTGAATTTCTTCCAAAAGCATATTTATTTTATCTTATCATAAATGAGATAATATCAAAATTATTTATAAATCTTTGGCTATCAGCTTATTTTTAGCAAGACTAACTAAAAAAAATTACAAAACTAAATCAATTTTTAAAATTAAATAACCCTAGTGCACTGATATTTTTGCAATGATAGACTTGATATAATATTAAATTATGACCAGTGGCGTCATTTCAGTTTTGAAGTTGGGCAAAAATATTCATCCGCAGTACGATAGTCAGCATAACTGAAAAAAATGACTGGCTTCGCAAACAAACTAATTTCCATACAGGTTGATTGTTATCCCAAGACAGTCCCCATTTTAAAATAATTTTATACGTGATATCGTAGGCCCATATTTTTCCATTTTTTTTTTTTTTTTTTTTTGATAAATAACTGCATAAATAAATACCTATTTCAATGTCAATTTTTTTTTCAAATTTTTCCAAAGAAGCAAAATCTTGACGATTCTTTAAAAATAAAATTTGAATTAGTCTAACAGTAGATTTTTTTCCACCCCAATTATTTAAAGAAAGCGCCTAGTGTTAAAAATTTAAGTACATTAAATATGTATGTGACTTTAAAATAGTGGATAATTTAATTACATTTAATTTACAAAAAACAATCATTTTATGAAATTAAAAATACAGTAGTAAACTTAGGATATATGTGTGTATATATATATATATATATATATATATATATATATATATATACATACACACACCAATCTATGTGTTCATTATGAAATATCATGATCCAATAGTTTCCTTGTGGATGCAAAATATTTCATTTCTGTGAAAGAAAAATTGGCACGTGGTTATTTTACCAATAGCGACTGAACGGCAATATTCGACTCGTTGGACTATTTTTTAAATTAAATAGGAGCAAATTCCCATCTTGCCTCCTTTCGTTCCTCCCGAATGATACCACTGATTATGACTTTGTTATAAATTTATTATTTTTCTCGTCTTGTAAATAATACGAGAGTATATTCTACGTATAGTAGAAATGTAAAAATTGACGTCAACATTTCATTGAAAAAAAATATATAATTTTAAAATTAAGTAAATGCAAATAAATCATTTTAATTAGAAACTTTTGAAAATAGGCCGTCAATTCAATCATTCAATCACTCACCTCGATGGCCAAATTAAGTATATAATACAAAGCTCGTAATTTCTCGCTTTCACTCTAGCCGGTGAAACAAATTTTCTTTCTGTTGGAATAACAATGATAAATCCTCCAGTGAGCATACGTTATTGATGTATGCGGTTAAAATAATTAACCAAATATCAAATTATTTGATTAATGATAATTAAAATGTTTAATGGAATAAATACTAATTTAAATTATGAACTTCAATAGTACAAAAATAAAAAAACATGTTTAAAACACATGTGAAATCCGTTATTCTTACGACGTTCTTGAGTACATAGACTAATGTTAAACAAATGAGTTTCGCATTTGAATAACGTTTGTTAAAAAGAAAAAAAAGATTTGCAATGACACGCCTTCTCAAAATGACGATACTCATGAGTTACGACAAATATTTTCGTCCTTGAATAACTATACTATTACAATGGAATAACGAATTTGAATTTTGACGGACTCATTAAAGCCATGCGATTGAATAAAATTACCTATATCTTAATTATCTTAAATATATAATTGCAAGTATAAAACAATGCACGTTTATAATATTATTTTAAATAGGTAACTAAGTCAACAAGACTAATTTTATTATAGAATATCGTCCGTCAGTTGTGTAGTTTAATGATTCCTCTCTAATATCTTATTAACAATATACGTACATCAACGGATTGTTTTACCCGTAACAAGCAAAACGATGCACTTTAGAATGCATTTCATTACTAATATGTACGTATACCATGTGGTATACACAATGATCTAGTTTTTAAAATATGATGCTATAAAAGCATACTTCAGATTAAAAAAAATAAACATTTAATTTAGATTACTTATGACGAAAACAATTAACACTTAGGTATCAGATTCACTATTAAATACTTTATTTTGAAAAGATATCTATTGCCATATAAATATATTCGTAAAACAAGATTTTAATAACGTAGATGTCTACTAATTTACTTTTTAATCTACCTAATTCACTCAATTTTAATTTAAAAATCTAAATAGGAAATATTTAAGTACGAGTGCAGTAATAGCTGGATCAAACTAGTCTAAGATATCTCGTTACATCTAACACAATATGTGAATTGCGAGAGTAAAAAATCTCAAAAAAATACTGATGTTTGATTAGTTTGGTAATTAAATTTTTAATTTTTATTAATATCTATGACTATTTGTGTTATTCTTGAAGTTACATTTTTCAAACTTAGATGGTGACATTAGTTTTTCCTTTTTGTATGTAGTATACTCATTATGTTGCTATTAATAATAATGACTTATTATTAATTTCATAATTATCTATAAGGGGGTTATTAAACCAAGGAGCCAATCTAATATTTAATTTGGTCACGCTTGATTACAGGCATAAAACTATTTTTTACAAAAGAAATATTATCAAATAAAACCAAACCACTCTTACACATTATAAATATTCTTAACTTCATCAAGAAGTGACAGCTGTCCTTTTTGCTCTTAATTATTAAATTTATGTTAAACGTCAGTATCGTATTATTCTAAATTAAATCATACAATTTAACTTCTTTTCCCTGGATAAATTTCAAATAATTTAAAGTCAGTTCCATTTATTATTTAAAATTCCGAATAAATAAAAACATTATTAGAAAAGTATATAGATGTAGAGTTACCTAGCCTTAAAAGGCAAAAACACAAAACCACTATTCTGCCATTTCAAATTTCAAATACTTATTTTTATTAAAAATTATTGACAGAATATAAAAACAATTTAAATATCAATATTTAAAAAAAATGTATTCTCTTTTGTAACATTAGGTTTTAAGTAACAGTTTTCATTTTAGAAAAATAAAAACAATCACTTAGCTAAAAACAGTTTTTCTATGGAAAAAATATAGCTTTTATTAGCGTTTTAAACTTGACATGAAACACATTTTCAGCTAATACTATCGTAATATGGCGTATAATACACAGCGTGAAAGTGCAAAAATCAGATCACCATGTAACACTGTGAATACCTATACCTATAAAAAAATATTTCATGAAATCATCATATGTTTATATAAATACTAAATACTAAAGAGTAAAGAGTATAATCATAGTCATATGCTTAAATAATCCAAAATCTGAGTAATTTTATTTATTTATTCAAAATTAATAAAATTTAAATACACAGAGTACATAATTAATATTAAACTAGTTTATTCACATTTAGTTTAAAATTTTAAATATAATATCATTATTTATTAACTAATAACCACGCATCTTTCTTAACACGAGTCAAGCACAATAACATAACTATATGTAAAATAACATAACCAATGATGATTGATATTCCAATTAAAACCGTCGGGTTACCAAATGTCAATCCTTTTAAGACAATATCATTTAATAATCGACTGATGAAGCACAGAGGTAGATTTTCAGAAATAAGTTTCATGAAAGGCATTTGTGCTTCAATGGGCCACATTATACCTTCAAAAAATGTATAACATTAACACACAAATAAATATTTAAATGTACGTATAATACAATTAAGTTAGAGTAAGAAAACATTTTGAACCTGTAAAAAGATTTATAAGCAACACAAATTTTAGATAGCAGAAAAAAATATACCTGACAAATAAACCTGCATCATATTCCAACTAATAACCATGTTCATGGCTTCAGTACTTGATTTTGACACTCCAACGATTAACAAACCTAAAATAAAACATCATAAAATTAAGTATTATGTAATAATTTACTATACAATTCAGGCCAATAATTATCATTCAAAAATAATACAATTTTTATGTACCTATATTAACAAAGTTTTTAATTTTCAGAAAATAAGGATAAAATTTCTTACTTTTCTCAATATCACATTAAACTCGAAAGATGTATTATTTATATAAAAATAATAATAATCATAAACACAGTGATACGAATGATGTGTCAGATTAAATCAAATTATTTAGTCTTAAAAAAAGTAGGTATATAAAAATGAATAATAAATCAAGGTTATAATTGACGTGTTTCATGATACTTTCTTTGTGCTATTACCTTGTTCTAATTAATATATGAATTAATTTAGTTCAAATTTGTAAAACTACAAAATACATACCATAAAGTAAACCTAACCATCCCGTTAGAAAAATAATAAATGTAAATGCAAACAATCCATTGGTGATTTCAATTGGATTTTTGAAAATAAAGTAAGTGACGAACATAACAGAAATAGTCTGAATCAAGTGTATTACAGTTTGAATAAATGTGATTGAAATAATTACGTCCAATATTGTAATGCCTATAAAAAATGTATAAAAAATTATCATTTAACATAAACAAAAATATTATTACATAAATAAGTGTGGTTATAATGTTTACCTGCTATCATAGACCTGTCAAGAAAACCTTCCAATTTTTCTGTCAACATAAATCCTGTAGATATAACGCTTGAAAAATAAAATCCAATCCTGAAAATAGATTTTGTTATATTTTGTTCACCAAAATGGCTAAAAAATACTTTTGAACATAATTATTATTTTTTTAAACACTTTATTTTTATATAATTTAATTATCATTCCATTTGATTCAAGCTAATCATTTAGTTAAATTATCAAAAGTAATACCAGCATAAGAGAATTTTAAAAACTTTGAAAGAATTATTTGGCGATATGAAAATGTTTATAAATAAATATGGAGGAATATATATAATCTTAGAAATTCGTTTGACTTTGAAAAATCTCTAGTGATCTAGACGACATTAGATTTCAATTAACTGAACTATCGATATTCTAATCAGCTGTTACAAGATCGCAATCATATATACAAGTATTAATTACCTACAAAGGCGTCGAAAATGCGTAATTATATACCTAGTTTCTGAGTGTATTCGAACATTTCAAATTGCGAAATATTCTCAAAATACCATAAACAAAACAAAAAAAAAACAGAATATAGAATATTGAATAAAAATTCATTAAAAATTTGAAAATAAAAATTGAATTATTTTAGATCCTAATAAAGTATCTTATCATTTTTAATGGTTACATAGTTTAAAAAATACTTACATTGAAATAAACATAGTCGCTATACAATGAATAAATTTGTTAACTTTTTCGCCGACTATGTGTGTAGTCCTCTATAATAAAATATTAGAATACTATATAATCATTGGACTCATTTTTAGATACAAATGCAAATATGTACAAAATATCCCTAAGAAATTTACTTAATGTAATTACATTAAATACAATTTAAAATAATTACCTATAAATTTACATTATAATGGAAAAATTAATTTTTTTACTATTTTAAATTCTGAGTGAAGCAAAGAATCTGTTGATTTTACAACGATGTTAATTTTTTCTGTAAACACTTTTTCGGATAGTATGAATACTTCAAAAGATTCATCCAACAATTAAATATTAAGAAACGAATCGGCAACATAACGACAAAATACTGTCCAATATATTGAGTATAAAAATTTCACATAAGTGAAGAACATAGAGTATAGACCGTCGTCCATCAATGTAAGGTATGTACTCATACCTAATTATATAGACGTTTTGCTGTCGATCAGTGGCGTAGCGTGGGTTCCGAGAAAATGTAAGATGTCACGCTGATTTATTGAAAATATAATATATAGATTATATATCGTTGTCGACTATTTAATAAGTAAAAAAAAAAAACAAAAATACGACTCTTTAATCTTAATAAACCTTACTAAAATACTGTCTTTATATTTTAATTTTAAATTATTTTAGATTATCTAAATAATCTAAAAATAATAGTCTAGTTCTACACGTATAACGTAGATAAACAGTACTATACTGCTGCTGTGATGTATGCAAAATCAAAAGTGCTTACAAATATTGTATAAATACGAGCCCCCTCTACGAGCTCTGAACCTATATAATATGGGCTCACATAAGCAGTTTTGAAACATTTTACACGACGCGTAAAAACAGAGTACATAATTAATTATTAATAGAACTCAAATATCATATTCCATTGCGATATTGATCATTGACGCGACTGGCGACGATAACACATTGCCTAATTTGTCAAAAATGAAATCTGTATAAACATATTTTTAACATTATTAAAAGTTGAAAAAAATAATTAAAGATTTAATTCGAATTATATAAATACCAATAATAGACATTTTTTGTTTTTCCTATTTTTAAGTGTAACCTAACCTAACCTAACCCACGCTTTGCATAATACATAGATTCGGCCGATACAGTCGTACGTCCCCCGACGTCAAATGTGCTTGGTGCAGCATTTTATTCGTGACGATCAACTCACGATAGTGCCGACTGTATTCCGAATCTCATCATATTATACAAACAAATAGTTGAATGACTGCCCAGTGTGATATTATTATTTTTTACATACTATATTACCATTAAATATTATTTAAAGAAAAAATACAAGAATCATTGTGGTGCCATTGAAAAATACTTCGCGTGGCGCGAACAGGTACTATGTAAACACACACATATATATATATATATATATATATATATATATATATATATATATATATATATATATATATACATACATATATATATATATATGTGTATGTATTTACTGATATTTTAATATATACAAAATAGGCACCTCATTTATAACTTTTTCTTCAACAATTAAATTTTTACAGTTAAATTTATAGCTACTATAACATCATATTTCTATACTTACAAAAGGACGCCTAACGAACGTTTCATTACAATTTCTTGTACTGTTAACAATAACATTTTCAATGACATCAACTAAATTTCTTATGACTTGACTTTTAATCAAATAATCTAAAAATAGTCAGTTAAAAAACATTATCAATAAATATTATGTTCATACACAGTTTTAGATCTTTAAAATTATAACTACTTGCTATATTTATCAACTCAAAATTTATTAAATCTCAACTAATCTATTTTAATATACGTACTATATTATATATTAGGTATGTTTAAATATTAAATGCTTATGAAATATTATATATATGCACCACTATTATGTTATATACAAATACCACGAATTTTTAAGGTCTACTAACTTCCAGCATCGATGTTCGCGTAGCTTATTGATTTTAAAGAATATTCACTCGAAGAAAACCATGGACCCAGAACATACTGTTGAAGTCCTTCGCTGAATTTAGGGGGAAATTGTATGAATGCTACTGAATTAGCTCGTTCCACTAAAATGTCACCAGCTTCCTTATCATCAACCTCTATCTACATATAAGTACATATAAACTTTGAATAACTGAACACAATATTTAAAACAATATATTTATTAATATTTTTACTAATTCATAATCTAGAGTTCGTAAGCCGTTCAAAACATCGCAGCTAAGAGACAAACTTGTATTATCATCATAAAAACATTCATTAACGATACGGTTTCGACAATCAGTAATTTCTTTGTTTTGGATAGCAATTTTGACATTTCTAAAATCATTACCAATAGCCAAATTAAATATTACAGCTGCCATCATAGGAAAAAAGATCATATAAAATATAAACCTGTATGGGAAAAAATTGATTTAATTTTAAATATTACCAATTCTTAAATTTAATAATTACGTGTAATCACGAGAGCAAATGGCTAGATTTTTTGTTATAAATGCACGAATTCTCGTACTTGAAACTCCTTTGTCCGAATACAATATGTTTGATGATATTTTACTTTTTTCTAATACATTGGTTCTGGTTGTTTGAGTTGGCTTTATAAAAAAGTATTAAAAAATTATGAAATTTCAAATTTTTAATTTTTAATTTTTTATAATAAGCAACGAGAATATACAGTTAAGTTACATTATGACGTTACCATTATTGCGTAATTTTAATTAGGCCTTAGAAAATTAGCTAATAGAATTTACATTCAAATTATCGGATGTTGCGTTATACGGCTTATAACGCAATTTATAACACCACTATTTCAAGTTTTTTGTGACATAGAAATCTATATCACACTAGTATGAAATAACAGACTATTTCATTTAATTATAGAAATAGATAAAAAAAATTTCTTCACTTGTTACTAAGTCAACATCTTCGTATCAACGTTGACCAAAAACACCTCTCACAAATTTTTTCGAATAAACCAAACATTTTAAATTGAATAATTCAGTGCTTCGACTGGTTGGCACAACCGTTCACAATATAACACGCTTTAATAGAAATAATGATTACCCATGTGCCAATAATATTATTCATGATAAAAATATTTTCAAAATACTTATTATTTATGTATTTTTGTAATATTCCTATTTTACTAGGTATAACAACTGTCTGCTCAGAATTCTATTTTGCTTACGTCCTTTGAATAGCGTTGTGACAACATTTTACAATAAGTACACCTACTCTGCCAAATTGTTGATGACGGCTCAGTGATAAAAAAGCTTCCTCTAAGGAGTTCGTATTTTGTTTAGCCAATAATTCTTGAGGTGACGATTCTTCTATTAAAATTCCATTCCTCATTAAACCTATCTATAAAAAATAACGAGATAAAATTTAGGTAATTTATTTCAAAACAAATGTTTGTATTTTTTAATTTCAGATTTATTTTTTTCGCAAATTCTTTCAAAAATATACTAATATCTAAATCGTTTTAAATTTTGAATACTCGTAAAAAGAAAGTTAAAAAATAAGCAATTAGGAGATAATACATCAGATACGCATACTGTATACTAAACCCGATACAGGGTGTAACAGATTTTACAAATTTAATAATTTGAGTTAAAACTTTTGTTTTATTTAATATTTTTCACTTTTTCCCTTTTTTATATAAATAGTAGATATTAACACTATCGTTACATTAAATACCACCATTTACTGTCACCGTGTAAACGGGCCTCAAACTACCTACCGACCTACAATTTCATGGAAAAAACTTTTAGATTATTTTTCATCTACGTTATTTTTCTTAAATTATTATAATTATTTTTCTTTAATAACTAAATATTATGAAAAAACTTTCTTTTTTTTTTTTAATGTTGATATTAACATTTTTATTATTGGACCAATAGTTCAAGAAATATCAGCATTTTAAATTTAGAGAAGCGGAAAAATGACAATATATTTTTGTGCGGTACTCCTGCTACTCTTTATCATTACTCTAAACTTAAAATAAACTTCTTAAACTTTTGATCCAATTATACGAATTTAAGTATCAGCGCTTTCAAAAAAGTAATCCCTTTCATAATATTATCTTATTAATAGTAGTAACCATCAAAGACAATTTTAAAATTTTAAACATAACTTGATAAAAATAATTTAAAATGTTTTTTTTTTACAAAACTGTATCACAGTAGTGTGGTAGTAATTTAAAAACCATAAGAAACATTTAATAAACAAAAGTTATTGAATTTGTTAAATAACTCTAAATGTCTTATACTCTGTAGAAAATGTGCAAGGCTGAAATAAAGAGTGTCCTACTACTCTCATTTTGTGATAATCATTGATTTATCATATATTAGTATATTATTCTACAAATCCTTGCCTGATAAAAATTATTGTACAATAATAATTGTATGAATCTGTCTCCTTAAATATTCAAAATGATATTACTCCAAAATCAATAACAATATTACCTACTAGTAATCATGGACAAACAATAATTATAGCAAAATATACTATGTTGTCACATTAAGTTTAAAATATACTTAATTTACAGTAAAAATAATGGGTGGTAAAGACATTTATTTAGACAATAAAAACATTAAGTCGTACTTAACTTTGTGTGATGTCAATATTCAAGGTTAGCAATCAAAAAGGATAACTAATAATATTCTAGATGAAAGATAATTTTAAAGCGTAATAAAAATTAAATTCGAATTAAAGGTTTACTTCCACCCTAATAATGCCTATTTTATTACGAGCAATAACGATATTAGTTAGATTAAGATCATTTCAGTTATTATATTACCATTATTTTTCCACTAATTTTCACTTAAACTTAAAAAATGACTTATTATTCGTCGAGTAAAAACGATTTAATTAGTGTATGTGTGTGTATATATATATATATATATATATATATATATATATATATATATATATATATATATATATATATATATAAGGATACTTATGACTTTAAACTAGTCGGTTTGTAGCAAGTGATTTGTATGCAATAGGTTAGGTTAGCGTATTATTTTTTCAATCGCATTTACTGTGAAAAAATGTGAGAATATTTTTCTTACTGTATGTGCTTGACGAGCTTCTTCTATGTAATGTGTAGTAATTATGATAGTCTTTAATTGTTCCCTTGCGATTTCCAGCAGTTTTTTCCAAATTCTAATTTTAATAAGTTATTGTAAGTAAAAAAAAATTTTGTTCCTGATAGCCCATTTAGCTCAACTTACTCGCATCTTAGAACTGAATCGATACCAACCGTGGGCTCGTCTAATATAATAATTTTTGGATCATGGAGTAACGCGACAGCTAACGAAACTCTTCTACATTGACCTCCACTATGAAAATCCATAAATTATTATGATGTAGGTATTACAATGATTAAGAATTTCGAATTCAACAGTCATTCAAAATAAATATTTTTTCAATGTATAACCTTAAATTTTTTAGTAATGTATAATCCGAAGGTAGTTTGAGCCAGTCAATCAGTTGTTTACTTTTACTGTAAATATCATTTTCGTTCATCTTATACAATGAACCGTAGTATTTGAATGTTTCACAAATAGTAAGCATTGGATCTAAACACAAGTCCTATACGAACACAATTAATAAAACTATGCGTACTTACTTAATGACGCGAAAACAATATTAAAATTAATACTTGAGGCATATATCCAATGTCTGAAAAATGACCAGTATTTATTTCGATAAACCCCGAATCCAGTGTGAGCTTTCCAAGAATTAAGTTTATTAATGTTGTTTTGCCACAACCACTAGGTCCTAAAAGTCCATATCTAAAAGACCGAATTTCTTCAGCGTATATTTTGCATGTAGTAACGTGTAACCATGTAGGTGTACACACAAATCGTCACGTTAATGACAGAAAATACGCTTCTTTAAAAAGTCCGAATAATAAAATTAATACTTACATTGATCCTGAAGGTACATTCATATTAAGACCGTTCAGAACGCATGCGCCAGTAGAAAACTTTTTAAAGGCATTCGAAACACATAAGGCCAACTCCGATCTTACCCGGGCCATTTCAGTCGCTATTTCACTCATCGTCAATAGTTAGTTGTAATGCACTTAACAATGTATTCGTGTAAAGGAGTTTAATAACTACATAGTACATACTTAACCATTTACAGTAGGTATGTGCCAATATTCATCTTAACGTATAAAATACAATTTATGGACGGTCATTAAATGTTTGAATGATTCGAAAATGATGAATGTGATAATTTTACCATTATAGTGCATTATGAAACGCATAAAACAATTTAACGGTAGCCTTGATTGACAATCATCACGAATATGCCTTTAAATTATTTTTTCAATAGTAGGTAAGCAATAACAATAATAAATATTTTATTATATATCTAGTAAATACAATGAGCTATTCAGCTGTAAACTTGTTTGTTTTTTTTATCCATACAAATTAAAGATTTACCTATGTTTATACCTAGGTATAATTCAAACAGTTATATATTGGATACATATTTAATATAAAACTACTTACTACAATATATTCTCAACAACTAAAAAATAACATAGGTGCACTGTAAATTCTTGTAAGTATAAAGAGTGTTTATAAACATTATTATTTATGTAAAAAATAAATTGATTAAAAATAAAATTGGGGTCTAAGTGTGGGTGATACATAATATAATGGTGATGCCACTCTATTTTAGTTCAATGTTTCATTTTCGTTTCAACCAAATGTCCTTTTTGAATAAACTAAAAAAAAATACTGGTAATGCGAAAATAATTAACCATAATAGAGTTAATATTAATCCACGTAGAACTATAGGATGTCCTAAAGGCCATCCTTTAAGAGTTAAATTTCCAATTATTTCTGACCCAATAGACAATGGTAGAAAGCGATTAAATGCTTTTATGATTGGATGAGCACTTTCCATAGGCCACATAAGACCTGAAATAATAAAATGTAAAATCATTTTTTAATAATAATGAAAATAGAAAATGTATCTCATTCAAACCCAAAATGCAAAGGAAACACCATAACAAAAAAAAGAAATAAATCGTATTGTAATCAATATAAATATTTCAACATCTTTTCAATAATTTTTCAAACAAAATAAATTAAATTAATTTAAGACTTACCACATAGACATGAAAATAAAACATTCGTTCCCATATTGATGTGTGTTGCCATTGTATAATTTTTCGATACAGCCGCAACTAATATGCCTACATAAAGTACGGTTTTAAAAAAATATGATGGCAAAACAATTTATATGTATACAAAATTATGTATAATATCCTGTATATAACTGTTTTTTCTTTTAATAATTTTACAAGAAAATTAAAATAGATACTATATAGACAAAAACTTAAACTCATTGAAAAAATTTTGAGAATAAAAAAAATGTCTTATGGCTTATCTAATGTGCTAATTTGTTATCAATGTGAGAGCTGATCATAACTTTTCCGTAAAATCTTCAACCCAAAAATATAGTTAAATAAATAAATAAATAAACCGTTATTTAAAATCAATAAATTGTTTGCTTCACTCAAAATATCAAATGATTTATGTGGCAATTGAAAAGTTAAACATTAAGTCAACTATCAAATAATACCTACATTATACTCATGGTTTTGACATCACTTGGACGCTAGTTAGTTAACCAGTGTAGGAATTCACTTCTATTTTACATTTTTACTCTAGTAAAATTGATGGAAAATAAATGATGGAAAATGATGGAATATAAATTTAAATTTACCTGCAAACATTCCCTGATATCCAATAATCATCATAGTCATTGCAAATGTCCAAAAATTATCAGTTGAAATTGGGTTATTAAACACGTAATACATGATAAATATTTCGATCGATGATTGAATTATATGAACAATCGTCTGAAGAAATATTACAGACACAACAAATTCTGAGAATTTCACACCTATTATATTCATATACATAAAATTAATCATTTTAAAATCATATTTTTCTTTTCATTTTTTTTTATGTTCTTATTAAATAATATTTGTCCTATCATGTGCGTTCCAATCAATATATAATATATATATATATATATATATATATATATATATTTACATTTGTTTTATGTATAATTTAACATAGTACGAAACTAAATTGCTATAAAAAATAATTATCTGGGTCATTTTATACATTTTTTAAATTGCTTAGATGGAAATCATAAACTACTACTTTCAACTAACTTAATACGCTTAATGTGTATTCTAAAACCAAATACTATTTGCCGAAAAAGAAACTGAAAATTTAAAAATCACGTAGATAAAAATAATAAAAAATGATTCCAAAAAAATTAAATTATAATGTTAATTTCAATTAAACCTTAAATTGTTTTTTTTTTCGAAAAAAAAGGATTAAAAAGTTATTGATCAAAACACACACGATGGAACCATGCTATATCACATAATTCAATTAAAAATGATATCCAATATTCACAAAATAAACAATGTATAGAAAATGTGATGATGAAAAATATTCAAAATACGCTACTATAAATTATAATTAAAATTGCAATACTTATGTTTCTATAAATTATTTTGTAAATTTAGATAGTTTTAAGTAAATTATGTAATAAATATTCAATTATTTTTAATATACATATTATACCAGCAACCATTATTCGACTTATTATTCCTTCATCCTTCTCAGATAACAATAATCCAGTTGACAGAATCATTGGAAAATAAAAGGCTAACCTAAAGATAAGTGGTGAAAACAATCATTACATTAGTTTAAATCTAAATAATATGAATTGTAAAAATAAATGTGATAAGAGTTAATAAAAAACAACAAATAAATATTATAGGTTAATACGTAAAGTAGATACCAACTAATTACTAATATATATTTATATATGATTATCAATATTATTTTCATTAGTTTTGTTTTCAAAGTAATTATATTTAAATAAATAAAAAAGCCGATAAGATAATGGTGGTGGAAGTTCGTCCTTCGTCGCTTCGCTCCTCGGACAAGATATTGGTGATGAATGTATTAAGTTTTAAAGAAATGATGACTCATTTCTTTAGTATAAAACGATTCTGAGCAAAGCTTCAGTGTAATATAATATATTATTTATATACTGTTTACGTATTTTTCGGTTATTTGTCTGATTTTTGGTGAGTTTTTTCGTTATTAAACCCTCATAAAATATTCAATTTTTAACTCGTTAGAAATTTTCTGTTACCAAAAGATTCGAAACATGTTTTTATATCTATATTCCAAGTTTCATTGTGATCGGACACACCAAAAAAGATTTATACAGATTTTAAGTTGAAAATTAACGTAAAAACAGTCGTTATTCATATACGAATTTATGAAAACGTGTATAAAAAAAAATCCTGACTAACGATTTTTGAACTTTTGTTAGGATAATTAGGTAGGTATATGAGTAAGGTCATATTAAATTTTCAGAACTTTTTGTCAAATATTTGAAATTATATTACATAAAAACTTTCAAAAAATTTGGTAAATTAAAAGTTCTATATTTAAGTCAAAAGTGCTATAATTGTTCTGAAAATGTTGTCCAATATAAAAAAGTATGTATTTGATATTGGATAAAATTTTCAAGTTTCTAGCTTCAATACTTTTC
The DNA here is from genome assembly GCA_027580255.1 of Therioaphis trifolii. Lineage (NCBI taxonomy): Eukaryota > Metazoa > Arthropoda > Insecta > Hemiptera > Aphididae > Therioaphis > Therioaphis trifolii. The sequence goes on along the minus strand of CM050406.1, from coordinate 41,295,669 downwards.
GATTTATGACTAAATACTTAAAATCTGAACAGTGAAAATCTCGTTTACGGCGGATTGTTACCGATTTTACCGTTTTTACTCAGTTTTTCGATCGTTATTCTTGATTACTGGAAAAACTATGGAGATTTTGGAAAAATGACCTCTCTAAAGTACCATCTCAGTTCGATTTCGGATCTAAAGAGTTGCTGGACGAAACTTTTGGACAAGGATTTCTATACGAAAAAGTGTTTACAGAAAAAAAAAAAAAAAAAAGAAAAAAAAAAAGAAAAAAAATAAACATCATTGTAAAACCATTAGATCCTTCGCTTCACTCAGAATCTAAAATATCGTCATATACTATAAACGTATTAGATTTCAGTAACATAAAGGTTTAAAAAAAAAACAGAGGTATTTCAAAAAAAAATTATTAAAAATGAGAAATATTATTCCTACAAGTATTAAAATAAATACAGTTTATAAGAGTTTAAAATGTTGTATTATTTGCTGTAAAATTTCTTCTAAATAAAAAAAAAATGCATCACTAAATATTTAAAAAGTATATACTTCTAAAAAACATTTTCATTATCCACATAAATTAAACTTATAGTTTTACTATAATATTGTAGTAAAATTGATTAAACTTCTATGATTCTATCTTGTTTTTTAAAATTCGAATTTGTTTATTTAAATACAGTTTTTTTTATGTACATAATTATTTACCTCATTTTTTCATATAATTGTTAATATACATAAAGGTTTTTTTCTACCTTAATTATCTTCTAAATTATTACACAGAATCGTTAATTTTGGATTCTTATATATTTTACATATTTTGTATTAAATTAAATAAAAATAAATAATTCACAAATTAGTAAATGAAAAACTTAAAAAACGGGGTACAAATTATTGAATTTATTAAAATAATCATTACACACCAAATAAATTTAAACATCTAAATCAATACGTGACTTATTTAAATAAAATATTTTTGATATAACTGAATATTTTTCAAATAAAATTATTGTCTATTTTTTGAAATTTTCTAATCTCAGTCGTACAAAATAAATGCGTACATATACTATAAATCACGTATATTTGCATTAGGTTATCACCATTATATTTACATAATGAGTACCATGTAATGCTTATAGTAGTCTATGTAATATATACCGATATACCTGTAATATATGATTCCATAGGTATATACGAGTGTCAAGTACACGCCTTGCGTAACTCGTTAGTAAACTGTGGAATTTTAAAGATCGCAAAAAATCTATGCATTAGTTGACAACCAATTTTAAAATAATTATTGTTTACACAAAGAATACAGAAGTTGATTTTTAATACACTGAGTTTGAAGTTTCCTGGTACAATTACGGGTAAAAAAACATCGGAAAATAACAATGTAATGAGGTATAGGTAAACGATGTGTTCTTGAAATAATGCTTGGAAAGGAGAATAAATATAATTCGTTTGCGGTTAATGAGATTGGTCATGAGATCTGAGTTTATTACAAATAATGATAGTATAAATAATATTGTTCTTTAATTTTTTTATATCTTGAATAATATAATCATATAAAAACCATAACACTTCGTAATATTGAATATTTATCAATTATAAGTACAACCCACTCTCAATACTTTATACGCAATGGCTGAACGACTATCGATTTTACAACATAAACGAGTTCATGTTATCAAAGTTTATGAAATATTTCAAGGAAATATTTTTACGAATAAATATTTTAAGTTTTCCAAATTCCACGAACAAACTACGTGACATCCAACGTGTTCAATAAAATAAATATATCTTAAATAACAAAATGATACATCTTTAGATTTTTTGAATTTGATAATTGAAAATACGTATTTTACAGTAGGTAGTATTTGTAACACAAATGAAATTACACAGACTGAAAATTAAAATACTTCATCTATAAGAAAACATTTTTCATTTCTATTGCATATCTAAATATAACTCAATAGCCATCGCGTCTTATTCAAATGTTATTCAGTTAAAAAATAATTATCCTACTTTTAAAAACAATATGAATATATTTCATAATAACTAATGACCTATTAATTTAAATACTTACAAAACTATAAATCCTGGAGATGCTGAATGAATAAATTCAGTCACCTGAACGTTTCCTACACTTTTAATCTGTGAATGAAACATGTGAAAAATGTTTATACTCAATTTTTTAAGAATGTTTTAATTTCATTACAGAAAATGGGTAGATATACGGCTTTTTAGTTATATTACAATATTCAGTTGCTTTTTTGAGTGTTTTCATAAATGTTGAAGTAACGTCACCCTTTATTTTCGATTTCATAATATAATCTATAATTCATATACGTCTATTAGTCAGATATTGCTATTTAGTTGTTTGATAATGTTTATAATAATTCTATTAGATGATATTTACTTGTCGGATCCAACGTAATTTGCACCGAACTAAAATCTATATCATAACGATTAGCAAATAAACTGACCCGATTTTTCAACGTTAACGTGTAATTTGAAGTAAAATAAATTAGACCCCATATACTGTTGACGTTTAATGCAGCATTTCCCGAAGTCAAATTCGGGTAATCTATCTAAAAGTATAATAAAAAATTAATTTTTTACATTTTTTATTTACTTTTTAATAATTATTTATATGTATATATACCAAATAATTATTGTACTCTCGCAAATGATCAATAAACATACAACTCAATTTTGTATTATCGGTGTTATTTAAGAAACATTTATGACGATATAAATCACGACTGCAATTTTTCACCTCGTCGTTGACAATGCCTAACTTAACATTTTGAATATTATGACCAACGCATAAGTTGTACACTACGGTTTGGACCAAAGGCAAAATGAATGTAAAAAATAAAAACCTAAAAAGAAATATATTTTTTTTTCAATGATAAAATGAGGTGAAACCGACTACCAGATTTTTGCGGTTGGCCCATACGTATATTGTGTAGAAATATACATAATTAATGCAAATGAATAGACCAGACGACAATAGCTGGTCATCTGTTTCACTTCTAAAAATAATAACAAAAAATTACGAATGATCTTTATATAAAAGAGCTGCATTTTTGTAAATGAGAGCCCAGAATCTTCTCCAAGAAAATCTATTTTGTAATTGATTAATCGAATACGGAAATATCGTTGAATTATCTTGTTTGTGTTTATTCGACTGCTGTAAAATTATTTAAAGAAATAATTATTTTCAATTAAATCGTGTAAAATTAAAATAATTATTTTTGTAATGCATTTTTTTCATACATATTTGATATTATTAATACATTTAAAATTATTTTTAATTTAAAGCAGAATGAAAAGTATATGCAATCAATACAGTGATTACTGATGTTGAGCGTTAAACTAGAAAAATCGTATTTTTACATACTTACTTTTCCTCTTTCTTGTATAAAACAAAGAGATACAAATGCTTCTTCTAGAGTTGCAGAATTTTGTTTTATAATCAAGTTATTAGGAGAATCTTCGCCAACTAATACCCCGTCCCTCATAAATCCCACCTGTTGAAAATAAATAAGACAATTAAAAAATGAATTAAATATGATTATTCCTAAATGGGTAAGTAATCCTTTTGGCTACCTAACTGCTAAAATCGCTAATATTACTAGTCTAACTCATAATACATGTAATCATAAATATGGCCATATTTTTTTAATCAACTAAAGGGGAAAAGGTCCATTTTCAAACATTTATTCGTTCACAAATAAAGTCAATTCGATTCAATGTAATAGTTTTATTTTTATTAAAAGTCAATAAAATACCACATTTGCTCGTATGGCCTCTTCGACGTAATGCGTCGTTATGATGATGGTTTTTCCTTCCGAAGAAAGTTTAACCAAATGATCCCAAATGCTACAGAAGTAAACAGAAATTATACACAACCAATACTGGATGATTAACATGCTATTACCTTTGCCTTATAACTGGGTCGATTCCAACTGTGGGCTCATCAAGTATCATAATCTTAGGATCATGTAGTAATGCTACACCAAATGATAATCGTCTTTGTTCTCCGCCGCTAAAAATATATAAACAGCAAATCATTATTCATATATCAACCAATGAGTATTTGAAACTCTAGCCGACCTCACAATATTAAACTTCGAATTTTGCTTCGTTATTAAGCCTTCACATTATATGAAAATATTAATTTTCAAAAGTCATGCTTGAAAGTTTAAATACACTTCACTCTCCCAAAGCGGTTTTAAACATTTGTTGAAATAATGAAAAGTACGAAATGTTTCACTGAATGTTTTATAATTTTACCAACTATCTTAGATTACACTAAAATTAATTCTCGTGAATGATGAGTCACGCATAAAGATTAAATATCGTGAGTAGAATTAGTTACATTCACGTTATAAAACATGATGAAATAGTGTGCATGGAAAAAAATCATGGAAAAATTCAATTAGTAGAAAATAATTAAATAATTAAGTGTGTATGTATATGTATAAGAATATATTGTTGAAATATAAGTAATATTGTTTGATTCACCTTAAGTGTTTAACCTGCATGCTTAACGATGGTAATCTTAATAGACGATCTAACTCATTAATCCTGTTGTTTACATTTTTTTCATTTATTCCGTACAACTTTCCGTAAAATATGAAAGTTTGATATACAGTTAAATTATGATGCAATGTAACGTCCTAGATAAACACATATATTATTGATTGTTAGATAAACACGGAAAATCAAATTGTCTTTATACTTGTGGCATGTAACTAATTTCAGAATGATGTTGCGCTTTTAAATATATTTTACCGGAATCTAATGAAGTTTGGCCTAGTATGCAATTCAGTAAAGTTGTTTTACCACAACCACTTGGTCCAAGAAGTCCATATCTAAAAATACACGTATTCTAAAATATTTTAAATGAATGAATATATATATATATATAATATATAATATAATATGTGCGAGTCGTCTTTAAACATAAGTCGTTACTAGAAGACCTATTTTCCCCATGTAAAGACTTTATAGCAACTACCTACAGGAAAATAATATCTCATACCATTCATATATTCATTTATGAGCACTAAAATAAATCAAACTTTTATTAACATAATTAGAAAACTTTCCAGTCACTCATAAAAATGAAATACATATTCAATGTTTATAATACTTTTAAAATGTTTTTTAAAACCCAAGTTAGTGTATACAAGTACACACATACTTGGCTGAACTAATAAATCAATGTATGAAATGAACAAATGTTACTTATAAAAACTTAAAACTGTATAAGTACAATAAAAAAATAATGCTGGTTTAGTATTAATTTATCAAAACATTAAAGATGTAGGATATTGATAAATCTGTTCGGTTTTTAATGTGTATTATCATAAATATTAATGGAATTATTAACATCGTAATACGTACATTATACCCATGGGTACAGACATGTTTAAACCTTTCATACTTATAACATCCGAATAACGTTTGTAAGCATTTCGCACCACTATAGATTTATCAGCCAAAATTATATTTTCTAACGTATTAAACGCTTCAACAGACATTTTTAAATGTCAAATAATATGTTTACAAGGTGCTCGTGAAAAATAAACTAACAATTTTGTGACATATTTTTATAAAAAAACAAAATCCTTCCGGAATACTGACGATTTTTATTTTTCAAGGACCAAATTAGGATTGGAATGTTATGTGATTAAATATTTTAGAGATACTGATCGTCAAATTACTGTACACGATGAATAATAATTTTGATGTTCATGTATAACTGAACTTCCCATGTCGTGTATTTCAGTATTTATGCGTCCAAAATAACAAGCGAATGCATACAAATGGATATTTATTGAAATTATTAAATTCTTCCAACACCAATAAATTGTTATCAGTGATTATTTAGTGAATTGCAATCATTCTATAAATATCAACTAAAAAACTGTTTTGTATTTTTAATCACAATAACTGCAACTTGTACGTTAGATAGTGAATACATTCAATATGTAATAGTACAACTTGCTTTTTTTTCATTTGTAATAATTATGCTTTGAGAACCGTATAAAATGCACAAACCCAAAATATGAATGCGCAATTGTTTTAAATTTGAAATCTTTAAAAAACAATCACATGAAAATGATTTTGTAAGTACTAAGTAGACCTTGGTTTATACGAACTTTGAATAATTTCAAACTAGGTGTTACTAATAAAAAAAAGAACACAAAATTTCGTTGACGAAAATATATGAATTCGATATTATCTATGTTCAGTTTTCTACTCGCAAATGAACCGAATTCGTTAAGCTTTTTTAATTGCTTTTGACTGAAACAAAAATTATTTTCTGACAAATTCTAGTTTTAAAACGGACATTGTTAATTTTTGTGTTATTTATACCTGAGATATTATACCACACCACATTGGTATAAGTACTCGGCATTTCAACTCATATTTATCCACACTCACATTTTCACACACAATTATGGAATAATTATTGGTACAAATATAAGTTTCACAATATAATAAATTCAATATTATTCAAGTTTTAGCTAGATTCACTGAACTTGCCAATTACTGAAGTCTTAATTAGTAGTAAAAAATGCTATTTTAAATTTTATACTCTTTTTTGTGAATAAGAAAGACTCATTTTTTTTCTATTAACTAGGTATAATATAAAATAATATGAAATTTTTTCATGTACATAATAAATTATCAAAACGAATTTTGGACTGTATTTTTAACATTACATTACAATTATTTAAGGCATTTTTTTTTTTTTTTTGTTTATATGACATACATTCGACCACAACATATCATATACCTAGCCACATCATATAATGCCACCACACCTACTCCGTTCTCGATAATACACCGACAAGGAACATGAGTCCACGTACTTACCCGGCAACGGTTGCCGTAACTCAAATCTTCGTAGTTAACAATTATTATTATTTACCGAGTTATCGACATCACGTCACGATTAATCGTGAATCAAGCTCATATTGTGGCAATCGAGCTCCCTGAGTACAGTCCAGGTTTCGTAGATAAACCTCAGGGTTTACAGCTACCAGCTCGGCCCACAACCATCGGACACATCCATTACATTTTCTACGCGTCTATGGCCTTAGATCAAATACCAAGAAGCAGTGAGGATAGAACTGATAACAGACCATCCGTGTTCCGTGTTCGCTCACTGTAGCGCGTCGCCCATTGGTATTAATAGTATACTATCAATGACGTCACCGCTACAGCCATCCCCGACACATCGTCTGTCCCTGCAGTGATCACTTTGCCGTAGAAAATTACGCTCACGACATTGTATTTTTTTTTTCACGTATATCACAGAACATATGATATTATTTTAAAAAGAATGGAAAAAAAACTCTTGATAATTTCTTTTCGAACGTCACTCGTGATAATTTAGAACCTCACAATTCCTGGCCAGTGTTGATTTTCGTAAAAAAAAAATCAGTCGCTCGACCGCGGTTAGTAACCGGTCGGGCAACGGCCGCCATGATGAATATTAAAATAAGAAAATATAAAACACGTAGATTGCAGCTACCTATGTGTACTTCTATATTATGTTCATTTCCTTTCCGTCGAAATCGACACTACAGTTTTGCTGATTTGTTATCAGTGTTATTCTCGGTATTCGTGAAACAGTTTTTGTCTTATTTTAGCCGATATTTATAATCGCGGCAAAATGACTTCAGTTCGAATGTACTTGATCGTTGTCGCGGTGTTTTGTGAACGATTTTCTTTTTCGAGTCTTCGGTGTAAGTGGAGTAATTTATTAAGTATTTTATTTTTGATCGTCCTCCGAAACTGCTATTACGTATCATTCGGTATACTCAAGGCCGGATTAAGCACCTATTGGGCCTCGGGGCTGAAATTTTATATGGGCCCTTTTGACAAAACATGCTTTACAAAGCCGCTCGCAGAACCAGGGCCGTCCCGAGAGGGGGGTGTAGGGGGTGGGACACCCCCCCCCCACACAACGTTCTAGTTGGAGCCCAGTTGTCACAAAGCTTCATCGATACATTGAGTCGGCAATTTAATAATATTTTAAGTATTTTAATATTTAACCTATAAATAGTATTTATATTTAATATTACACAGTAAAATTATGAATATTCAAGTATTTTTCTATGAAAAAAAAAATATTTCTACTTTACTTATAATTTTATAAAAATAACATAATAACTATAATATTATTATTATTATAGTAATAACTCATAACTAAAATAAAAATAAAACAAAAGTAACAGAACGCAGAATAGAGATTTAAGTATTTAACTGTTCATTTGTTTAAAATATAAAAAAAAATCGTTTATGTTTTGTACATTTATAATATATATTTGTATGTATAATGTGTATTAAAATATTTGTATTTGAATACCTGACCATCATAATTTTACTGTACATACCTTGTTTTAAATAAAAGCTTTGGTTAAAATGTAGATTTATTATATTGCACAATAATATAAATACCTTAATACCTACAATATTTAGATATTTTGGTAACTATAGGTACTACTATTTTAATTTGATACCAAAGTGAATAATAACTATTTTTCAAATTTATAAAACTAAAAAATGTGTTTTAAACAATAAGAAAAAAAAAGCTGGTAAGTGAGATGATGGTGGTACAAGTTCGTCCTTCGTCTCTTCGGTCCTCGGACAAGATATTGGTGATGAAAGTATTAAGTTTTAAAGAAATGATGACTCATTTCTTTAGTATAAAACGATTCTGAGCAAAGCTTCAGAGTAATATAATATATTATTATTCAAATACTGTTTACGTATTTTACGGTAATTTGTATAATTTTTGGTGAGTTTTTTTTGTAATTAAACCCTAATAAAATATTCAATTAGATATAACTCATTTATACTTCAATAATTTGATAAATAATAATTTACTTAAATGCTTGGAAAAAAAATCTTGAGTCACGATTATTGATATTTTTTCGGTATTGATAGCTTAGTATAAGAGTAAACTTGTATTAAAATTTCAGAACTTTCTAACAAATACTCAATATTTCATTAGAAATAAACTTAAAAGAAATCAGACAATATCGTGAAAAATCGTATAATAATTTATTAAAGTGTGTATCAAAAAAAATCCTGAGTCACAATTTTTGAATTTTTGTTAGAATAATTAGGTAGGTATATGAGTAAGGCCATATTAAATTTTCAGAACTTTTTGTCAAATATTTAAAATTATATTACATAAAAACTTTCCAACAATTTGGTAAATTAAAAGTTTTATATTTAAGTCAAATTTCTATAATTGTTCTGAAAATTTTGTCCAATATAAAAAAGTATGTATTTGATATTGGATAACATTTTCAAGTTTCTAGCTTCAATACTTTTCGATTTATGACTAAATACCTAAAATCTGAACAGTGAAAATCTCGTTTACGGCGGATTTTTACCGATTTTACCGTTTTTCGATCGTTATTCTTGATTACTGGAAAAACTATGGAGATTTAAGAAAAATGACCTCTTTAAAGTACCATCTCAGTTCAATTTCGAATCTAAAAAGTTGCTGGACGAAACTTTTGGACAAGGATTTCTATACAAAAAAGTGGTTACAGAAAAAAATAAAAAATAAAAAATAAACATCATTGTAAATCCATAAGATTCTTCACTTCACTCAGAATCTAAAAAAATGATATAATGAAGTATATTATAACATGAAAATATTCGAGCGAAGCGAGACAATTTTTATGACCACGAGTTGGCAATTAGTTAGTCTACACCCCCCCCATGGTTATTTTTTCGGGACGGCCCTGCGCAGAACGATACATTTTTTAAACTATTTCACAAATTGTCAATAGCATTATAAAATTATAAAACTAATAGGTATGTACAATTTATGTCTATAAAATTACTAATTTTAATATGATAAAAGTAAGTACAAATTTTCATAATAACTTTCAAATTTATAAACAATATACAACAAATATCAAACTAAAGTTAATATATAAAACAAAAACTGTTTAATTAAATACATTTTTTTTTCTTGAAGCCAACTCTAGCAGTACATCATTTAAGTCTAATGATTTTAACAAATCATTCTCAGAATACAAAATCATTTGTATATTTTAGTTTTCTTGGGTTCAACTAGTTCTATACTTATTTTTAATTCTAGTTAATTTAGAAAAAGCTCTCTCCGCAGAACAATAATTAGCTACAGGAATTGTCAAATATATTTTTAAAGAAGTAAATATACAAGGAAATACCTCTTCGAGTGATTGATTAACAAACCAGGCAAATAATTTAGGAATGTCAGCTAGATCAAAAGAAGGTTGACAAAGCCTCCAGTATTCTCTAAATTGTATAAGTTCGTTCGGTAAAGTAAAATCTACATCATTTTCATACTTTGAAATAAATGTTGAGACACTCAAATCAATTTTTTCATTAGATGTATTAAAATGTGTATGGGCTTAATATTGTTGTGGCCCCTTTCATTTGGGTACTCGAGAGGGCCCCGGGGCTACCGCCCCGGCTAGACCCCCCTTAATCCGGCCTTAGGTATACTACATAACAACATTGAAATTTAAACATTTGAGAGAGTTTTCAATTTCATAAGTCAAATTAAATCTTAGCAAAATGTCTAAAATCTAATTTACAATGAAAAATATATATATCAGCGCGTAAATACAATTTTACTCAAAATATATACTAGAACATTTCAATAATGATCTCTGTAAAATAACAACTTTATTTTTCAATTTTCAAAGGAGTTTTAAAAATCTTTTGGAACACTCGTTGAACTCCAAATAAATACGCCAATATTATGCTTACATGATAATAATTATTGAAAAACCATTTTAAACCAATGACTATTTCACATGTTCGAAACTAAAACATGCGTTTGTGCCCATTACAGCGATGATATCCATTTACATGCGTGATGTTTTGTTGTATGACGAAAGAGCGTCAGCCGACATATATCATTCGTTTATGATGCTTTGTTATGTTTCGGCAATAGTGGGAGGAGTTATGGGAAACGTCAATGGCAAATATGAGTACGTAAAATTCACACAATCAATTATTATTGGGACCTATTTAGTTGTTATCGAGACCTTACCATATGGGAAGAAATCATAGCTCGTGTTCCAAACGTAAAAATTACAAAGTTTTTGGATATCAAAAACATTTAGTGTATTAGGCCTACAAAAAAAAAAAGGAAATGATGTCATCACTTCTTAAATGGATGAAAAATCGATCAAAAAGGCAATGTGTTCATCAGATACTGTTGTAAAATGAAGTTACAATATTTAAGAAAACGAAAAACCGCCTTGGTGTACAAAAAAAAATAGTTAGAAATGATAAAAATTTTGGTACAGTAATTATATCTAAAACACTCTTTAAAGTTATAATTCTTGCGTATTTATGAATTTTAACAATGAACCAAGTCAGGTTTAAAATAATTAAAACCTAAATATTGTAGACATAAAAGAACATTGATTTTTATTTAAATATCACCACATTTACACAAAACTGCAGATATTTCTATAATATCAATGTCTACAAAACTACTAACACGTGCTAAGAGTATTATACAGAATTATTAGTAACTATTTGTTTGAATTTATTAAACCTATTGGCTATTACTAGTTATAGCTATTGCATGTAGATATAAAATCTATTATCGTGTTGTAGAACAATCATATCATACTCAATCGTGTATTGGATTGGGACATTGCTGTTATTATGGACAACTATTATGGATCTAAGTATATCAATGAAGTAATTATAATACCTGTAAAGTACTCGATAGTTTTTATGTTTATAAAATAAAAGTAAGTACTCGACAAATTTTACAAGGGGCACATTGAGGGGATGGAAAAAATATCATTTAAAACTCACGGGGCTATTTATAGAAAAATGTTTTTTTTGATTACTACGTATTCAGGGATTTTATGCAAACGAATTTTGGTTATTGAATTAATTACTGATATGCGATTGGGTAATATTTTTTTTACAGTGATGTGTGAATTTCTAAAACTCATGAGGGTAAATTATGCACTAATTGTGTAGGTACCACGGTTGTAGATAATATATAGCCGTGTTCGGTACTTACTTCTACATTAAATACATGATAAAATTGATAATTCATAAAAACTAGTCGATAAAAATTTAACCGAATTCGTATAAACCGAAAATAAATATTTTGTTTTATTATATAATATTAATATTTTTTAGGTAATAATCAAGTGATCAAAAATATTTGATACGAAAAATTCGTGCCTTACCATACATTTTTCCAGCACTTGTGTGAATCTATATAGCTTTAAAATAATGTTTACTTTTTTGTAATTATTTACACATAAAGCTACAAATTTATTTTTAAATTACTTCTTCTACGTATTAATTACATAAAATATTTAAATATTATTGAAATTAAAATTAAATATATCACTTAAAACAGGTAAAATCAAAATATTCCTTGATTCCCGTATAATCAAGAAAATTATTAAATCATAGTTTTTTAATTTTATGAATATGCAAATGAAGTAAAACAATTATGTCTTAAATTATTATTTCAATATGTATCTGAAATGAATTCCTGTGTATCATAACTAATAATCAGACAAATAGAATTTTTTCAAGTATTATTCATAAGGTTCATTGATTTCTTTTTTATCTGTATCCCACTGTTGTTATTGTTTTCACTCTATTTTTGTTTTTACTGCTAAGCTGTAATTATTTAATATCAATAACTTGCATTTGTAGAAAAAAAATTAAATGTAAACAAATATTTTTATGATAGACATCATTTAAAAAAAAACAGTAAATAAAAATTGTAAACGTTTAGTTATAACGTTTAACTTTTGTAACAATATACACACGATGGAACAAATCATCATAAAACAATTTATCATTTTAAATATCAAGGTTCAAATCACAACTATTACATAATTAATACAAATTCGTACATATCGAATCTTTAAAAACATACATAAAACTGAACACATGTTTATTAACTAATGAAAATTTTAAACCAACACTTGATGTTCGTATACATTTCAACGTTTATTTTTTCTAGTGTTTTAACTCTATCCGGTCTTATAATCATCTCGATTGGTGTGGGTGGTATAAAAGCTTGCATCGGTATATTTGGTGTGGACCAGCTCGCAAGTGATGAAAATATAGTAGCGAACCGTGTGCGCGTGTTCTTCAACACGTTTTATTTATCAATATATTTGGGCTTGTTCTTCGGACTGATCACTGCACCTGTAATCGTCAAAATAATGTTATACTTGGGATACAATGTGGACGCATATGCAATAAGATTTGGATTGCCTGCCATGATGATGTCAATCGCAATTTGTAAATATTATAATTGACTCAAAATACCTACCAATTGAAAGTTGGATTTAAAAAAAAAAAAAACAAAAAAACGTCATCTTAATGAATTTACAATAAACAAATAAAATGATCCCACTAAAATGTCAAATGCTTAAATACACAAGTATACCATTTCATTTTAATTTTTCAAAAAAATACCTATTTCGTAAAAAAATAGCGTACTATTCTATTTATATTCAAATAATAAATATATCTACATGATTACATTATACAATATCAATTTAATGTTTAACATTTAGGTACTTTTACTTGTGGATACCCACTTTATTACTTTAGAAAACTAGAAGGAAATATACTGCCTGATATGATAAAATGTATTTTAGTAAGTATATTTAATTTTTAGAATTTCATTCAGTTCACGAGTTTTTAATCTAATAGAAAAACGGTGGATTTCCACACGTAGACAACCCATATCGTAAAATTAACCGTAGTTATTTATAAACTATTTCATCAACAGACCGCTTTATGGAAAAAATTAATATCGTTCCCTGAAAAATCAAAAAAAAAACACTGGTTAGATTACGCAGGAGATTCTTTCTCGGACCGAATGACAATAAATGACACGAAGAAAACTCTATATATACTTAGCCTTTATATACCTTTATCGGTGTTTTGGAGTTTATTTGACCAGCAAGTAAATATTTATAGTTTTATAAATTATAATAAAATGTGATAGGTAATCATGGATACGTTTGAAACAGAATACCACTATGATATTTCAAGCGACACGTACACGTGACTATTTGTTCGGGATTGAGTTTCCAGCTTACATGCTACAGGTGGTAAATCCCTTCCTCGTGTTGGTCAGCATCTCACTGATGGAGCGCGTGGTCAACCCCTGTTTGAGAAAACATAAATTGTTTAAACACCCTCTGAAGCGAATGTTACTCGGGGGCGCCATAGCCGGGACGTCGTTTTTTCTCGCTGGATGCGTCGAGATGAACTTAGAAGTAATAAGTGTTGAGCGCCACGTCATTTATTATTTTGGAAATAACTTCTTACCACCGAATAAAAAGAAAAATCTGAAGAACCGTATACATTTCATTTCCATTTTCCATTACCATTTCAAGTTCAGTTGAACATTAATCGTTTTTTCAATTCCGCCGTGTTACAGGATCACGTCCACCATATTACGGCCGTACCAAACGCACGCCAGTACATCGCGCGTACACGATCATGTCCACGCGAAATACAGTCACATCCACTTTCACAGACTGATGTATTACACAGAGAATGGTTATTACCTCAATTCATCCTCATGGCGTTCGGTGAGACGCTATTTACGATGACGGGGTTGGCGTTTTCTTTTTCAGAAGTAAGTATAAACGCTCGCTTTAATTATAATGCCGATATGGTATATTATGCTTTACACCAGTCACATAGTAAAAATTTAAAATTTAATCTTTCAATTTCAACGGTGTTTTTCCTTTCGGAGCTACAATCGACCACAGTCGATTAGAGACAAAAAAAGCCAAAATATACTTGAATATTTAGTGTAGATACCTATTTTCACAAATCGACATAGTGTTTCTATGCACGTGGTGTTCATTTATTATTATTTTCTTTTCTTTTTTTTTCTTTTAGGCTCCTGCATCAATGAAAACCGTGTCATTATCCATGTGGTACTTTTCCGTGGCTCTGGGGAATTTGATCGTAATTTCCATCCATAAAACTATAGCGTTCGAAAAACAAGTAATCAGCAATGATTCGTTTTTTATTTGTATTTGTATAACACAAGTTAATCAATTGGTCGTCTGTTCTGGAAACAGTCCCACATGTTCTTTATGTACTCATTCGGCACACTAGTAGCGATTGTCATCACGTACAAGCTGAGTAATACGTACGAAAAATTGTACGGCGATTCAAAACCACCAGACACAGGACACGTAGAGCAGAAACTAAAATCGGAAAACGTCGATAAAGGTGACATCTTTACATACCTAACAAATTGAATATATAATCCGTTGATGTATTTGACATTACACATATTATATGTATACTTACAGTGACGTTATTACAAAAAGAAAGTTATCAACTATCACTTTAAAGTTTAAATGCAAGGAATTTAAAAGGAAAATAGTTTTATAATATATATATATGAATATTACCATTTTTTTTAACTGATTGTGAGTTAAACTAATAAAAGTGTTTACTATGAAATGTTATGATTACTTAGAATTTAAATACCTAACAACACAAAACGAATACGTGAAAAACGAAAAAAAAATCATAACAATATATTTTACTTTAGGTAATGTTGGTACCTATAGTACCTATAGTACTCATTGACTTATTTTTATTATTATAATGATCTTATGTTAGAGATGACTATGGTAACGAGTAGGTTAGATATAAACGTATTGCTACTTATTTGCTCTGGAAAAATAATATTTAAAGAATAGAAAAAGATAGTATCTCTGAAAATATAATACCTCAAATAGGAAATATTTTGATTGATCTAAACCGTATATGTGTTTTTAATATTTACCTGATGAACAAAATATAGCTTTTTTATTACTACCTATTAAATTCTATTTTCATGCATTTATCCAAAAGTATATAATGTGTTAACTGTCTAAAACAAAAAAGAAGTATAGTTTTATTTTTATCATTTTTCTGTCTCAAATAAAAATAATTTAAATTAAATTAACTGAAACTCTCTTTAACAATACCCTTACGATACCAAGATAGAGCAAGATAAAAGAGAGAGAGATATTGATTATATATTAATGAAAATGATAAAAAAGTTCTTATAATATGAAAAATAAAAAATTTTCTTTTTGATTTTAAAATGATTTTAAAACGGAATTCGATTTCGAATTTGTAACGCTTCAAGTCCATTACTCTAATGAGTAATAAGACTTCAAATTACTCTACAGTCTCCTCAATAGTTCAATTTCTCTAGTAGTAGTAGTGAACATTAACTAACAAAGGTGTTATGACTAACTAATAAAGGCAATAAGGCTTCCACTTTGAACTTGATACGGAAGCATGGAACTAAATTTCAAATTCTACGCAACGTTTAGGAGCATACATAGATACAACTGATACAAGTGTACAATTTTCACCCCACTATATGTAAGGACTTGGCGGGTGACTTAGTGTATTTTATACATAATCATGTAATAAATGAACGTCTCGGTTCTACACTTATGCGAGCTGCTGACTTCAAACTTTTATTATCCTACGTGCAAAACAATTCATATCGGACACTAATTAAAAAAAGACATCTCTGTGAGCTATAACTAATGTCTAATACTACTGTTAAAATAATTTTTAATATTACATTTTCAGCGCACGAATATTGTCGTATCACTCAAGATTAACCATAACAACAGTTGTTTTGATGTATTGCACAAATCCCATTTGTAATAAATAATCATGTAAAAGTAATTTTATTACGTGATGGAAGTCGACCCAGAAGAGGTTGAAAGGCACTTGGAAATTTTGGGGTACACTCACATAGAGCCCGGTCTACTAAATGAATTCATTGAAGGTGAATATTGCAAAATCATTAAAAATTTTAGTCATCTTAATCAACTAAGCTTTTACGAAGATCCGAAAAATATTCTGTCTCACAAAAATGTAAATTTTCAACATACGATTCGTAAATCCGATCGAATCAGGATCGCAACTCACTGTCTGAAGTCTTTGCGCTTAGTTTAATGTACACAAGAGAACTTTCGAGATATTCCTCCTGCGGGTTTGCATGTAAACAAGTGTGTTTATAATGAGTGCGATGTTTTAGATTTGAAAAAACTCATCGAATACGACCGGAAACACAACTGCATGAGTACGCTCTCTCCGTCACCGAACAAAAGCGGCGAACAGAATTACTCCGAAAGAATGAAAGCTAGTTGTGTCCATGAGGACGCCATAGACCGCAACTGTCAAATGGCAAGCGCAGACCAACAAGTGCCCAACCTAAGTAGTAAGACTCTAGAAAAATTGATTTTTTTTTTTTTTTTTTTTTTTTTTTTTTTTTAGCTTTACAAGCCATTTAGGCTTTTTGCTGCTGAAACTAAATCTTTCCATTTCTCTCTGTCCTTTGCCATATCCCAGTTTATTTCTCTTGATTGCATAAGTTCCATCATTGTCTCCCGTACACTGTCCATCCATCTTCGACGTGGTCTCGTTCCTTCCATTTCTTCGCTTAAGACTCTCTTCAGTAGTCTCCCATCTGCTCGCCAAACATGCCCCATCAATTCTAGTCTCGTGCTCCTAACGAACTGAACTACGTTTTGTCTTTTAAACAGCGTCCTTAATTCATTGTTTGATCTTATTTTCCATTTCTGTTCTTCCTGACTATATATTGGGCCATGTATTTCCCTTAGTATCTTTCTTTCGAATCTTAGTAGCTTCTCTTCATCACCTTTCGTTGTTGCCCACGTGGCACATGCATACGAAAGCGTATAGTTGTTCTTTTGTTTTTTTTGAAAAAATTGAATATAAACACAAAATAATAGGATACAAATCAGTACATAACTCGTCAGAATGAAACGTTTTCCTGAACGCGAGAAAAGTCCATCCACTTTTGCACGATTGCGTTTCCTCGCCCGCTCAGTACCTACCTGTACATCTGACGATAATAATTGTGCGAAAATTGTGCATTATTGTTGTTTGAGATAATTATCGTTCCGACATTATAATGGTTAGCGATGCAAGATTATACAATGAACATTAGTCATTAGGCATTGATTATCGAAACACGGAAGCTGAAATAAAATTCCTTTTTTGTGGTAGCCGGTAGGTATGTTAGGTCGACACAAGTTATAATTATTAAAATAACGTGTTCATTAATGATTACGAAGAAAAAATTTTCTTCAAGCCTACATAGTTTCGATGAAGTAAATAGTAAGAAAAATCATGAAGTTACGCTCGTATTCGGACCCATAGTATAGGTACACTCTAAAACGGAACTCGCCCTGCGGGTACAAGACCTGTGAGTCGGACAAGGGGGGTCAGGTGGACCCATGGTACTGGGGCCCGGACTTTCGAGAGGCCTGGTGTTCATGCAAATAATTACTTCAATGTATAGTAAAAAAGTGTTTCAAATACATATTTATGATATTATACATGACTTTGCTCAGAAAAAAGCAAGAAAAGCAAAATTTAGTTAATATAGAAAGTAAAAATTAGAATTTAAATGGTAATGTGTATTATGTATTATGATTTATAAGGCTACCAGAACTATACATACATACATTCAATTATTATACAGTATATTAAGTTATAATAATCAAATTATTTTATTTTTACCTAACAAATGATTTATACCTTTTTTTCAAGATTTGATTTTTTAACATACATTTTTAGTTTTTACTATGTATGTAATATTACATATGTTTTCAATTTATAAAGGATACCTATCAATTTGTTGATATTTTATTTTTTAATTATAACTACTATAATCTATGCATAATACTAAAATTTAAGGGCTAGAAATAATTATTCATCTCGAAAAATTAACTGTTATGACAGAGGGGCCCGGATTTAGTTCTGTACCCGGGCCAAAAATATGATATGGGGGGCTTGCCTGTGAGTTTGGGGGACGCACGGAGTAAAAATAAAAATAATGATCTTCGATTTTGAATAACCTTAGCGGCCGATTCCATTCGACTGGTGTACATTCGAAAAACGTCTAACTCTTGTGATCCTTTTTCAGCCGTATATAAGGGTCCAAGGACACAGTTAAAGAAATGTAACCAACGATTGGCCCTATTACTAGCTAAGCACCAAAAAGGACGAATGTTCATCGTGTGGAACCGGTTCAAAAATAATTGGATAATAATGAAAAATAATAATAATGGTTTCGTTGTGGGTTTTCGCGTTTTTTTTTTTTTTTTGCTATGAGGGGCCGTCACAAAAACACCGGGCGACGGGACCCACCGATGGACGTGGGAGCTTGCTACCATCGTAAAGGAACCGGTTAGTCGAAATTCGTCCCGAGCCGTTACGAAGTAACAACGACAAACCACGTATATCGCGTGACTAATTTTTCGGGAGAACCTTCAATAAAAAAAAAAAAAACTGTTGTCGGTTTTTTGAATCTCTGTCCTGTTGTCCCCTGGGAAATCTTCGGAACGCTAAAATGTCCCGTTTTCAAAAAGTAGACAAAAAAAATAATGAAAGAAAATGTTCTTTGACGAAATATCGTTTTTAGGAAAATATACAAATACAAGTATTTAATTTTGTGATTATTACACGAAAACATTTTGTTTATAATAAGTTAATTACCTAGTAAGTGTAATAAGTTAATTTAATTTTTTTGTCCTTTAAAAACATTATAAGTTCCACAGAAATTTGCTAGTAATATTATTAAATTAAAAGTATTTGTTTGTAACAAATAATTATGATTTTTTTTTTTTTTTTTTTTTTTTTTTGTCCCGTTTTGATTAAAAAAATATATGGCCACTTTTTATGTATACGTCATGTCAAGTGTCTACTTCAACAATATCGAATTATATTTTTACTTCGATCAAAAAACCATTCGATCCCCCGAACATTTCCACTACCTATTTAAATAAAATATTCGACCAAAAAACAATTCGATCTCGTGCAATTTCGATGACATTTTTTCGATAGCTCATTCTTCGACCACATGACCTTCGATCAAATGACCTGCTACCGTTACACCTAGCAGGAGTTCCGCCGTGAACACTTTGGACACATAAACATTACCCGCAATACACGTGCGTGTTCGTACACCACCTGTATTGTTTCCGCGTCAAATTTCCCGAAACGAACCCGACGCAATGCTGACAGTTTTAAAATGAATACCCACGCCGGGCGATTAGATCCACTAGGACTAGATAAATACCAGGCGCGGCCACGGTTACGTATGGCGTGCGTAAAATTCGATTGTGAAGAGCAGTTACGCATGGCCCGCTCAAATTATAACCTGGAAAATAGATCTCTCCACGTGGCGATAGGTGTACAGTGTAGCAGATCTATTTGACGAGTTAAATAACTTTTGTCACCTAGATTCATAATTTTTTATTTTCACCGTCACTACTCTACAGCTCTAAATTTTAAAAGCTTTTATCCCTCAAACTATCGATTTAATAATAAAAATTGAATGATCGAAATTTCCAAAAAAAAAAAAAAAAAAAACCGTCTCTCAAATTATGTTATAACAGTAGCTGCCACTTCAGAATGCGAAAAATCATTGAACATTTTCTATAAGTAGATATGAAATAGGTAAAAGAAATTTTTGTTTTTCGTAAAATCAAAGCGCAGAATATAATCGTTTTTATTCGGTTAAAAATAATAAATAAAACAAAGTGTATTGTTATGCGTAATGAGTAATGACTAATGTTACCGTTTTCGGGCTAAGTAAACAAAAAATAATTTACCCTTACCTACGAACATTTTTTAAGCATGAATTGCAATTTCCAACCTTGGTTTATTACCAACTTCTATTAGTTCTATTGTAGAATGTCCTCCGAGTAATGTTAAGTCATTATCATATAAGTACAAATAATACATAGGTAACTTTATTTTAAAATTTATTATTTAACTGAATATAATAATAAATTATTTCTTGTGATAAAAAAAAACCATAAAAAAAAAAACGAAAAATTACAAGTTTAAATAATTTAAATAAGTAGGTATCGAGTGTTCAATTAATGTATCAATTAGACGATATGTCTAAATTATAGAAGAGCTGCGTGAGACTTATGAAAATATATTTGAATACTATAATAACTAATAGGTATGACATAATAATACTATAATTTTTCTTTTTTTTCCTACTAATACGTGGCATTGTATTTGAGTATTGACATAATATTTGCGTATTACCTATTATTAGAGTCCGGATTTGTATGCACTCAAAAAGCCTAAAATAATATGCATTTATGCATCTATAAACTTTTAAATATGCACTTGATATGCTCTTATTTTTTTTTAATTTTATGCAAAAATCTGCTCTTTCCCAAAATATATGCATTTATTTGCATAATTTTTTATGCACTTAATTATGTTTTTGTTATTTCTGTAATTTCTTTCATAAATAATAATTCAACTAAATCAGATAAGTAACTTAATTTTTTGATTGCAGACATCAACTTATAATATTGGTTGAGGAATAGTAAATATTTAAAAATGTATTAAACAAATAAAACAAATATTTTAATTAGGAATAATAAAAAATAATAAATAAAATCATATTAAATCCTCTTATACCATTTATTTGGTAAATATTTTTGAATAAAAATACAAAATAAAGAAATAAAAAAAACATGGTTTTATAAACTTTAATACTTTAATAGGCACCAAATATGCTTGAATATGCTAACATTTTAAAATATGCCGTCATCCCTGAAATATGCATTTATATGCAAAATAAACTTTTTTCGATGCATTATCTGTTACACAAATCGTCCACATTTCTAACTGTCATCAGACTGCATACACTCATTACACATATGTAAATGCATACAAATCTGGACTCTACCTATTATATACACGGATATACTAAACAAAATTTACTAATAAATAAAATTACTAAAAACATTGGATTTTTGGAACTAAGGTGACCTAGTTTCGTGTATAGGATTTAATATTTGTCGATTGTTATGTTATAACTAAACTTTCTCAACATAAATATTTAAAAAAAAAATAAGTTTGTACTAATTTAAATCTTAAAATAAATAGTTATTGAATATAACTTACAAATTAAATAAGTATCTGATTTTCAAAAAAAAAAAGCATTTAACATTTTTATCAAAAAGTTTAAAGCATACTACGTAGTCTCATAAGCGCTTTCTAATAAAATGGAATAACTAGGTACACTCCTCAAAATGGCCTATCCAAGTTATTTTAACATTCATCCTCAATATCGTATCAGGGAAACGACGTGACAAAAAACTAACTTACGGCACACTAATATCAGGCCGGATTTTTTAAATTTCATTAATTTTGTGATGATAAAAAACTATGATGCAGTAGGTAGGTACTGACAATATTACTGCCTTTATTGTAAACATATTGTTTCATTTCTTTAGAAAAGCAGAAATCCAATTCGTGTACTCCATCAATTTCACCAGCGATTAAAAACAGTTTGAGGAAAAAAAACGTAAAATGTGAATCATTACCCAAGGTTAGTTATAAATACATGCTGATGTTATGATACGTTTTTGTTAATTTTAGGCATAACAAATAACAAAAGATTTTACAATGCCAACCCAATAAAATAAAATTATAACAATCACTCTTTTTTAGCCACAAGGGTATCCGTATAAGGTATAATCTAACAGACCCCATTGGTTTTAAACCATATTGCGCTTTATCATTATCAAAATATAGATACGTACCTATGCTACATTTTAAATATATTTTACGTCATAAATTATGGGATGGTCTGATGACTATCAACGAATGATTTGGATAGTGGGAAAATTCTCTACAAACGGACAAGTTGAATAAAGCTCGTTTCACACTTATACGGTTTGATTCAGTTCGGTGCGTATTCGATTCGTTTTCGGTAGCGCCTAAAACGAATGAAAACTCTTCACACACACTCGGTTAGTATAAGGTTTGATTTCACGACCGAATCATCGAATACGCAATACTGAATTTTTTATTCACTCTTACCACAATGCTCACTATGCAGAAAAGACAAATTGCTGCCATGTTATTTCTCTATAGAATAATCAAAAAACCAAAGAGGAATAATCGATTGCACTGTGTACACCCCATCATCACCAAACGGGTGGAATTTGGTGCATTTTATACCCTTTTTCCGAAATTAAGGGAGCACGAAGACAAATTTTCAAATTACTTCAGGATGTCTACGACATCATTTGATGAATTACATTTTCCAAATGTAAATTATAAAATTTAAAATGAGAAAATGAAAATGAAATAATATTTTCCCTTGCCGAAAACGTGACCGAACCTAAACTAAACCGTATGTGTGTAAACGACCAATTGCTTTTGTTAACTCTGGACCCGAATGGAAACCGAACGAAACCGATTCGTGTCGAGGGGGCTTTCGGTTCTATCAGTTATCAATTTAGGTACCGAACACACACCGTATCACCGTTTCACACTTTTCCGGCGGCTACCGAAAACGAATCGAATACGCACCGAACCGAATCAAACCGTATAAGTGTGAAACGAGCCTAACACTCTGATCCTCGGCTGATATGTCGAACACGTACGACGTACAAAACTACGATTACTAAAGAATAACAAGAACTTGTACAAGTTTTTTCGTTCCAAAAGAAAGGCAATTTTTCCGATGATATCTATTCGGTAGGTGCCTTTTCGTCGGTCAAGCATAATGTAGGAGGGTACAACTTAAAAGAAACAAAGAATACACCTTTAAGTATTACAATGACCTCTTTGTAGTTTGGACATAACATTAACGTATTATGTACAAATATATTAAATTTGTTTATAATATCTAAATAAAACAAATCTAGCACTATTTTAAATGACACTACCTATCATTAGAGTTAAAATAAAAATCAAATAATACACTTTTGAGATATAAATATGGTTATTTAGCATAGACTGGTAGCTTTTACTCTATTTTTAGTACTGCATACCAATTTTCGATCAAATATTCACTATGCTGCAGCAGTGGCGTATTTACGGGCGGGATCATTGAGTTTGATCCCCCCCAGATTTGAGATGAATACTTTTTTTTTATTTTAAACTAAATTTATTTTAGCTCTATGGCTCTTCAACACTGGTAAATAGTAATCTGTGAAATATTTAGATTTTTTGACTAACAAGTTGTGGACGAATTATCTAAAAAATCAAGGAAACTAAATTTTGTTACATAAAATACATTGTTGCTTTTTAATATCTATTAACCATTAAATTTAAATTATATTAAGTTTTTCAGAACATATCTACTGTTGATTTATATTTAATTATATAAATGCAAAATTAGAATAAAAAAATAATCAAAATTTTACGGGGTTTATTTGTAATTTATCTCATTTAAATATGTGATCACAAAATGGATGATGGTCGTATATATTTTAATGTGACCCTAATAAAAAGTTTTAACATGAACAGTAGATTTGTTAAATATATTTAGGATTATTAAGAGAGGAAATGTGTTAATAAATACAGTCAAGAGAATAGTCTGTAATGAGTAATTCAATAATTATGTTAACGTAAAATAATGAAATAAGCAAGTAACATGGTTGTTATAATAGGCACACAGAATGAATTGTCCCTAACATATAAATTATGCATTAAAGAACGGCTGATTTTTTTACACATGAATATTTAACAAGGTGAATATTTAGTCTCTTGAAAATCTTAATGGTAAACAAATAGTTAAAATGTGTTTTTTTGTTCTGATTTCTCGTGAGAAATTAGATAAAAAACATGATCTATATTAAGATATAATGGATCTTTTCTTACATGTGATTGTAAAAAGATAGTATAGAATAAAAATTGGATACAATATATCTGACGTTTTAAAACTAGAAAGAAAAATGATCGGGGAATGGTTAAATTTTGATTTTAAATGAATTAATATTCACTTGGGAAACTTCTTTCTTTATTTTTGTATATATGTACTATTTAAAATAATAATAAATGTATTAGGTGGTATAAAACAATAAGGTATCCATTCATATTTATTAATTTTGTTGATTCCTTATCAAAGAGAAACAAAATGCATTTTTAAATTGAATACAGACAAAACACAATGTGAACTCGTGAAACATTACTTTCTTGAGAATCAGAGTAGTAGAATTTCATTTTCATCATTCAAGTAAAAAAAACTTGATTTGTGTGTATATTAAAATAAATTTAATACTTATTTCAAATTATTTTTAATTATTTGTAATTCAATTTTCATTCAAACATAGATAAAATGTATTATGGTGAAGAGTTGTCCATAATTTAATATTTACATCATTCAAATTAAAATAACAAAACACACAAACAATGAATCAGTTTTATTTAAATATAAGAGTGTAGTAGTGATTGATTTTTTAATATAATATATATTTATTAAAAACAAAAAAATTGTTAATATATTTTATATCTTACATTAGAAACCAAACTTAAAAACTTAGATATAGTATACCAAGTAAAAATCTGGTACGTATAAGCAATATGAAATTATTTATTTTATCATAATAATATTCAATTTCCATAAAATAGACTAGAAAATAAGTTTATACAAATTATTTTATTCAAACATTTTTCTTAAGTCTTCATGTATTTTAAATTATATTTATTTAACTTTGCTAACTATTTAATTAAATGTATTAGGAACCAAAATGTTATTTATGTGAATATCAATCAAAACCAATGGAAAGTCAATCAAAATTGACAATGAAACGCAATTCAAATAAATCACACAATATACATATTAGTGCAACGCTTGGTATTGAACTATAAAAATAAAACAAGATACAACAAAATCATATTCAATCTAATATGTTACTCAATTAATAAATAATTCAAGAGCATTATATTGATACATAAACCTTGTTAATTAATACCAACTTTTGAATGATAAACCTAATATTTAAGAAATTTAATTTGAGTCACTAGCTTAATTCAATAGATATTACAATTTATACCCTAATATTGCGCCTTGCGCCATAATTAGAGATGCTTTAACTTTTATTAGTAAGAGGATGAAAAAATATATATTTATTAATATATACAGAAGATCATTACATGCAATATATATATATATATATATATATATATCATGCAATAATCAAAAATCAAAATAATCAAAGAATAAACATTTCTTTTTTTAAAAGATGTCAGTTTAATTTTATTAAATGCCAATAAATCTAAAACCTAATTGGGAACAAATTACAGTGAACTTATCAAATAATAGATAACAAAAAAATCTAATGCTAATCTGCTAGATTAAGTTCTCCAACTCATTTCATATAAAAATAGTAAAGAAAAATTTGTACAATTATTTTTACAATTGGGTTTTTTTTTTTTTAATATAAAAATTGTTAAGTTATTTACTTGCATAACTTCAACATACATACTACAAATTGTTTCCCAACCATACTTTTCAATAGTTAAAAATAATAATAATAATAATAATAATAAATTCACATGTATTACTGAAATATTTACAATTACAAATATCAAACCATTTGATTTTAACGATTTTGTTTTAACTGTATTTGTTTGATGTTGCATCAACATACATACATATAACATATCTACATATGAAAAAAATGCATTATTCATATTTCATTATATCAGATACGAATTAGTATGAGAGTATATATATATATATATATATATATATATATATATATATATATATATGTGTGTATGTTTATATATCTGTGTTTAAAAAAAACTTACAAGTAGAAGTCTCTAAATTAAATAGAATTGGTGGGCTTAAAAATCTACGGCTATAGCAGCAGTAGATACCAGTAAGTCATAACTCAAATAATTATTCTTAACCAGTCAATTTTTCAGTTTTAGTATAAAACTTTCAACTAACAAAATGTTTTGAATTTTGTTTGTTTTTAAAATACGTGTTATTGAATTATTAGCAAAAAAAAGACTGTTAATAAAAATAAACGTCTAAACATGCTATTAATAAAATATTTTATGTTCTGCTTTGAATGGATGGATTAAGAATAAAAGTATAACCAAATGTAACAAAACCAATGGATGTAAATGTGATGGGATAATTCAAGTAAATTAGTCCTGCATATCATCAGTAATTTCGTGAGGGTTTAATATGCCTGGTACAGTTTTCTGTACTTCACGCTTTTCTTCATGAGCAGCTCTCAATGCTTGTTCTCTTTCTTCGAGGTATAAGTCAGATATGTCTTCTCCTGTGAATTCCTATTATAACAATAAAATAATTAAATTCATTGTCAATGAGAATATTAGAAGCCAAGTAATTCTTTCATTAACCATTAAAAGTAAATTTGAATATTACACATAAAATTATAAAATATTCATAAATAAATAAAAAAACATTAAATTATGTAAGTTTCATAAATTATTTATCACTTGTTTTTAGAAAATATGATATCTGAACATTTTGATATAATAATATAAATCATTATAAAAATCATAATAAAAGCTCAACTAAAATGGCAGATTCTATAAATACATTACAAGGTACAATAGCAATGTTTTTGGTGAATTCCCTAGCTTTTCCCATAATGCTATTCAAAACTTCAAACATATCTCTAAAACTTGTGATTCAATAATAAAAATTAAAAATAAACTTCCAAAATGCTTTTTTTCATAACTATTGGTTTGTAAATTAACATTACCTTTTAAGAAAACAAAAAAATTAAAAATCACATAGTTAACAAATAAAAAGTTAAAGCTAATTAAATTATTTTTGTATAAAATACAAGTCGATTAATGTATAAGTTGACTTTATTGGATAGTCTGTGGGATGCCCACCATAATAATAATATATCCAAAACAAAATGGAAGCAACTAAAGTTTATTAAATAAACATTAAATAGTATATACATGTGTAACAACAAATTACTGACAAGAATTAATCTTCGAAATAAATCCGTTTTTTAATTATTATTTTTTTTTTTTTTTTGTACGAAAAAATAACATTTTTTATATAAAATTACTAATCAGCAGTTTTCAACCCTTGACACACATTCAATTCCTAAAAGATACGCCCAAAACTTATCAATACTAAATTTTACTTCACAAAAGTATACTCATAGACATATTAAATAATAATGTTTTTTCCAGGAAAAACAACAATATTATTTTGTTGGTTATTTATTACATTCAAAAAATTATGAATATTATAACTTATTCAACATAGCAAAATTATTATCTATGGACTGGGCAAATAAAAAAAATGGAAAGTGTTGTGATAAATTAAAACAATATTATTCAAAACTTTATACATTTTACAAGTTAAATAATTGAACATGTAAAATTTATGACAAATGTATAAATGGATGTAATTTGATTTTTTTACACGAAGAATTAACATTTATATTATTATTTATATTTTTATTCACAATATTAATAATTGTAATGAAAGGATTTTTTTTTATTCGAAAAAATAATTGTCAAAATCACTTTATATGAAGGTGAATATTGTATTATTTTAGGACATATTATGTATATACAATTCAGCTGCTTATAATAAACCAGACAAATAATACACTATGTTTGTAAAGCAATGATCTACTTTCAACATAATGGTAATTTGGTGCTAACTTATTACAAATATTTTACTTACTCTAATCTGGACGAGGAAATCACGAAGATGATCTTTAAATGCAGTGAGGTCATGATTCAAGTTAAACATCCCTTGAACAGTAAGGGCAATTTGAGGATCAGCCAAATGAGGAAAGGCTGTCTTTAAAAGTGAGGCAACAAAATCTCGTACATAGGCAACATTTTTTTCAGTAACTTCACCGTCAGGAGGTGCACCTGGTGCACTTAATAAAACCTCAATTCTATCACTTTCCACCAATTTGAACATATATGATAAAATTTGTGCATGATTTAATAAACCTATAAATGTTACCATTTGAATTAAATACAAATAATTCAAAAATTACTATTATAGTACAAAAAAATTTCTTACTCGCAGTGTGAGATGTATCAGTGGCAACAGAGAAAACATGTTGTAAAATATCAGTAAAATATGATACATAAAAACTCTGCGCTGCTTGCTTATGCTGTTGAACATTCTGCAATAATTTGTACAGTATCTACAAAACATGAAAAGTTTTTAATAATTAATAAAATAATATAAAATACACAAGCACACATAGGTATTATACAAATATTTAATAAAATATGGTAACAAATTAGAAATTCAATAAAGTAGTAAAAAAATTATCAAATCATAAAAAATCTTTTTTTTTTTTACGATAATCTTATTTTCAATTATTATTATAATAAAATCATTTTTAGTAGGTAATGTAGGATGAGCAAGCAAATTATAACTAGTTAAATACTTGAATTCCAAAAACTTCCCATTTAAGTCACAATACATTTAAGCATAATAATAAATTAATAAAAATTTCAAATTTGAAAAAGCTAAATAATAAATAGGAAAGAATCCCCTAATAATTATAACCGTTTATATATATATATATATATATATATATATATATATATATATATATATATATATATATATATATATATATATATATTAATGTATTAGCCCTTTTGGTTCTGAATTTTTTTTCTTGTCTAATTAGCCATAATTAACATTTTTTTTAAATTTTAGACTTAAAGTATAAAAAGTTTAAAAATTAAAATTATATACTGAAGTCTCATATTTTAGTAATAAAAAGCAAAAATCAATACAGAGTATTAATATTAAATAGATCATTATTCAAATTCAATTCATCTTCAATAGTTACACCTTATAAAACACTATTTAATCTCCAAAGTAAATTATTTTCATGACTAATATTCAAAATACCTATAATGTATCAGGTAATAACTAAAAAACTTAAAATATATTGTAAATGTTTAAATAATAATATTGCACTTAAATGTTAATGAGATTTGGGAAACCATAAAGTAAAATGTATTATTTATTTATAACTTACTATTTAAAAAAAATGTATACTAAAATCATTATTTACCGATAATCCAGTGTCAGCAACATTGCGCATGGTGTGTTTAAAAGCCCAAAATATTGAATCCAAAACCAATTTAAACTGAGGTGCTGGTATGGAAAGGAATGATACAAAACAATGATTATTGATTGCCTAAAAAAGTCAAATAAAATTATTTTAAACTTATGTGAATAAAAATGTTATTTTCAAAAATTACTTACTTGTAAAAGAAGATAGAAATTTGTTCTATGTTCAGGAAACTGTTCGAAATCTTTATTTATCATAGTAAGTGTGGCTTCAAACACAGCATCTAAAATTTTGGATACTGCAGGGGTTATGTCAGATTGTAGTTTATCTATTATTGTTGCCATAGCACTAAGTACTTCTGGTTCTCTAGCGGATGGATGCATAGTTTTACTATAATCAGCCAAGACAGTTTCCAAAAGGGGAGGAATGAAATTCTCTAAAACCTAAACGAAAAATAATACATATCATTTGATATAATTTTAAAAATAAATATATAAAACAAAGATATACCATTGCATTGTCATTAGATCTCGAAATCCAGTCAGATATTAAGCGTAGAGTTTCCTTTTTAATAACTCTCATATTTTTAATCAGAGGTTGTTTTGTAACACTATCCCCATTAGTTGCTATAGCATCAGTAATATTTGCACTCATTACATTATAAATATTCAACATATCCAAATATATTCTTCCCAACTAAAAATATACAATTAATATAATTAGAAATATTAGATTTAATTTCTAAAAATTAATAATAATTCTTACTTGAACTACATACTGATGTCCAAGAGATTTACACGCTCTAGCATTTGTTTTCAAAATATTACCTAGTTGTTTGACAAATTCTGGTTCTTTTAATATTTCAACATCCTAAAAAATGTGATATTAAGTAAATGTATATTTTAATGTAAATAGATATTTTTTGGTAAGTATTAAATTATGTGTATTACTTTTGAAGCCTGACTTATACAATCATCCCAAATTAAATTAGGCAATAGCATATATTTATCAATAAGCTGTTCCTGGATTTTAGAGTTCACCTGAGCACTAATCATAATCCCAACAGCTTCATAAAATGTATGCACCTTAAATACAAATTGAAACATTGATGAGGTTTGTCTTACAATACACTTTTTTATGTTATATATTATGATAAAAATGGTTAGGACTACTTTTAACATTTAATACATACTTGTTGTGGTTGCAAATCACTAATAATTGTTGCCATTGAATTCAAAATTTCATCAATAAATGGCATGGCTTCACCAACTTGAACTTGAACAAAGTACCTTCTACATTTCATTGCAATTTTTATAAAAGTATCACAAGCCATATCCTGTACACCATCGTGAGTTTCTGTAAAATAATTGAAGATTTTAAGCACAGTTATTAGATTAAATAAGAATAACAAAAGAACAAGATCAAAATAACTATACACCATTACTTTTTCTATATGATATAATAGAATTATAAATATAGTAAAACCAGCTTTAATTATGAACTTAAAACAAAAAATTTTAATTTTAATTCTTAAAGTAATTTTATAGACCTTAAATGTAATACAATTATTATATATAATTTTAATTTAATGGCATTTCTAATGTAACAACTACCTGTAATTATTTGAATCTTACTTTAAATGATCAATATACATTACTTTTTTGGGTATAAATGAAAATAAAATTAAAATATAAACATTACTTTTTTAACAATAATAAAAAGAAATGTTTTATAAATATAACTTAATTTTTTTTCAAAAGGAGAAAATGTGAACATGACCCATTTGTATTTATAAGGTATTTTTTCAAGTAAAGATGAATTTAAAATCTCAGATCAAAATCATTTTTATATCATGCTTTAATTCAAAATTAGCATGGCATTTTTTCATCATCGATATAATTCAATTTTTTTTCTAAATAGAACAAAGCAACATATTTTCTTAAATTTTAAACCACAATAAAACAACTAATAATAACCGAACATACTTCACACCATTGGTATTCTTAGCTCCTCGGACAAGATAATAGTGATGGATGTATACAATGAGTTTTAAAGAAAAATAGATAATTTCTTTAGTTAAATGATTCAGAGCAATTTTCAGTATAACAATTATAATATTTTACCATTTAAGTCTAATTGCAGATTTTTTTTATCAATACTGTTTGAAGTTTTCTTCTTTAACAAAGCAAACATTTATTCCACTAAAAGATTCGAAACATTTAAGTTGAAAAATTTATGTCAAAACAGTCTACTCTATAAAAATTATATATAATATATTGGAATGCTTATAAAAATAAATCTAGCCATGACTTTTGAATTTGTTCAATATTATAAGAATAGTTTATTATGGTCATTTATTATATATATTATGGTCATACTAAATTTCAGAACTTTTTCTCAAATATCAAACATTGTACTAGAGATAAACTTTAAAAAACAGGTATTTTCTCAGTTAAATTTTTAGCTTAAAAGTTTTCGATTTTTTTTTAAACTTTTCAAAGTATGTAACAATATGTCATTAACCTTTTAACTGCCAAGCACGTCTTTTAAATTAATTATTACACTGACAGGCCAAACATTTTTTTTTTTTTAATGTTGGGATTTGTTGAACTTGTTTATTTAATTCCTTAAATTCATAACAATTTGGAAAGAATCAGTTAGCCAATTAGTTATGAATGTTTTTGTAATACCACGGTTCTCAACATTTGTGAATGTTAGAGTTCAATAAATAACTAATTATAGCTTTTTAGTGACTCCTGGATATTAAAATGTATAATGGAAATTATCATACCATGTTTTTCTTTACATAACTGTATTTGTCTTTGGAAATAACATATATTAGCTGTTATTTTTTTTTTTTTTGATAATCAGATTTTTATAAAAAAAAAAAAAAAAAAAAAAAAAAAAAAAAGAATGCATATATCCATCAATGGCCAGTCAATGTTAATTTGTAATTGATGCACATTAGTGTCAATGGCAATAAAAGGGTTAATATGGTAAAAATTTCAAATTTCTCACCACATAACTTTTGAATTTATGACTAAATAATTTAAATTCATGTAGTAAAAGAGTCGCTAACGTCAAATTATAACGTATATACTATGTTTTTTTCATACCTGGAAAAACTATTGGAAGGAGAGAAAAATGCCTTATCATTTCCAATCTATAAAATTGCTGGATGAAACTTTTAGGGCAAAGTTAAATGTTCCAAAAAGTACCTCCAGAAAAAAATTAACACAAATGTAAAACTATTGATTTGCTTCACTAAGAATCTAGAATTATGAAATACTCATAGATTTCTTAAAACCAATTCTTAAAACTAATTGATATTAAGGATTATATGAATATTTACTATTACTATATCTTTGTTTGCTGTTTTAAATAATATAAATTAACTATTAAGTATACAGTGAAACTTCCTTCAAATATCACATCTATAGACTATAGTTATCATTATTATTATTATTATTATAAGCACCTAAAAATTGTATAAAAAATATTAGAGTACCTCCAAAAATCAATTTCCTTAAAATAGTTATATTTTTAACGTGTATCTTTGTACAGTACAATGTCGGTAATCCGACACATATCAGACCACGTTACTGCCAAATTAATGAAAACGGCGGATTAACAGGGGTTCACATAAAAAAGCATTTTTACTTATTTAATTTTACATCTTCACTGATACATAAAAAAAAAGAATTATTATTACATATTATTTATTAATAATTAGTATTATTATAATTATATGATATATTAAATATTATTATAATTATATATATTACATATATTAACTCCAAATTCGTTAGCGAGGTTTACTAACTTGTCACCTATTTAATTTAAAATTTCTAGTTTTTCAACTTAATAGTATGTTTTCGTTTTTGTTGTTGCAACATTTTAATGTAATTTGTAATACAACACTATATCTAACAGGTACACAATGAACATGCACAACACTCCAACGTTAACTGAATAAAAATAAAATATCTTATAAGTTTATTCGTATTTAATCAGTAATTACTTTTATCTAACATTAGTAATTTTATATATAAATACATATTGGTACGTATAGGTTAAAGTAGCCAAATTACTAGGCGTATCGGATTATCTAACGGCTCGATTACTGAGATTGTACTGTATATCTGTATTTCTTATTATGCTATTCTAGGATCTTAGGACAAGATATTGATAGCAAATGTGGGTGTGTATGTGAAATTTAAAGAATTAATATATAATTTTTTTTTTCGTTAAGAAAAAACTTAGTAGTAAGAGTGTAAAGGAGTTTAAATTTATATGATTAGAAATTTCTAAAACAAGATGCTATAAGTTCAATATTTAACTTTAAAGTGGTTAAAGTATTTTAAAACTAATGTCAAGTATCATTGATACATGTTGTGTATTTGAAGCATTATTACTTTTTAAGTTCTAACTTAGTACAATAAATAAAATGAATTTCATGAAAAATTTAATTATTTTACGATTTCTACTCAAATTTCAGGTAGTGTTCCCAAATAATTGGACCAACTTTTGAGAGTAAAGAACAATGTATAATTTTAAGTATACAGAGGAAATAATGTATTAACTATAAGAGCTGAATGTAATTTTGAAATTTTCAGACCAAGACAAAAAAGAGGAGATTAAAAAATTTAAATCACTGTAAAATCAATTCCATGAATTCTGATTAGGAAAAAATGATAGCACATAAAACAGAATTTAGGAGCAAACATTAATGTTAAAAACAAAAATAAGATTATAATACTACATATGAAATTATAAATTTAACCTACTAATATAACAAATCAATTTTAAGTTTTATTCACGTGGGCAGTTGCCAAATTAAACTTAGTATGACATTAGACGCTCACTCTATGAGATAGTATTAAAAAAAGAAAATCTGAAAGAGTATATCATATTGTTGCTCACAACACAATAAAGAATTCAATAGCACTTCTTTGACAGATAAAAATAAATTTAAAGTTAACTAATTCATTAAAACAAAAATATACGATTAAAATTTTTAAAAATTAGATAGGTGTTAAAAAACAATTTAGAAATTAATTTTTTTCAATTTAACTGTAAGATTATCATTAAGTTTTTTTGTGATTTATAATGAAGAAGTTTTGCTGTTTTTTCATTGTAGAGGTAAATCATTGACCGTTAATAAACTAAAATATTTAATGACAAATAATTTACCATGCATAAATTCAAATAATTTGTTGACAACTGTTTTCAAAAACTTCCAATGAGCTCGTAAAAATCTTGGATATTGTCCAACTACATACATAATATTTGAAGCAATTATTGCTTTATTATCTTTGCCTTTTTTCTGTTCGCACAGTCCCAATAAATCTTTAATAGCCGTTACTAGAAATCGTTTTTCATCTTCTTCGTGCATTGCACCCGAAATACTACCAATAGCCCAGCAAAGCTAAGTAAAATAGTAATAATAAATACAATGGAGCCAATATAATTTACAGTTAACTCGATTTAAATATTTACAGTGTTTAAATTTTTCCATGACCATTCATTTCCATTAACTTGATTATGCAACTTTTCTGTCATAATCCTCTCAGTATCCACACAGTCCAAATGAGTCAAATATACAAGCGTTTCTCTCATACTTTTATACAAACTGATAGCATCTGTATCTTTCATAAACTCTCGGACAACTTCACCATTTTCATTTTCAACAACTAATACTTCTTCTGGTTTAGCCATACGACTTATCATTATGTACCGCATCTAAAAATCAAAAATAGATAAAAGGTCTTGATACATTTAACACAATACTTTCATCAATTATTTGATATAAAAATAAATTTACAATAGACAGCTAAATAATTAAATAATTTATTTTAATTAAAACAAACTTGAGATAAAACTGGTGCATAAAATTGACGTCTAGGTGATATGGCACTTCCATCAGGTCTATTATTAGGAGAAAGTGAAAAAAGTCCAACAATCTGTAGTTGTCCAAATGGATTTTCCCTGTATAAACTTGCGGCCAAACTATTCCAATACTCTAAACAAATCTTAAATATTTCTATCTCTTCAACTTCAGATATCATAACCAAATAATGAAGAGCCTAAAACAAATATTTATATTTAAATATATGATTTAATTAATTCAATAAATATCTAATTACTTTCAACAAATCTTCATTGGATCCATTTTTTTCAACCAGAAGAGCATGCTCTTTTAGAAATGTACACAAAAATAATGCTAAATTCTGAATAAAATTTTGTTCTTGGTCTTGACCAGATGCATAAGCTTCTTTTATGTTGGTGTGAATGGGTAACATCTAAAAAATTACAAATTATCATTAATAATTAAAAAAATATACGCATATATATTATATTACACAATACCTGAACCAGTTGTGCCATAGTTTTTGAAAAAAGACTTGCAAACGCTGCATCATAATTCGGTACAGTAACAGCAGCAATCTCAGTCAAACATTGCAATGTTACATTTCGAAACATAGGAACATTGAAAAACTACAAAGTTACAAATCAATTAATAAAGATTAAAATACTATAAAATAATTAAAACAAAAATAACCTTAAAAATCAATGTATCAATCAAATCAGTTTCAAATATATAACCAAGAGGTATCCAATTAAGAAATCTAAGAAGAGTTTCTAATGTTGCATTAACCAAAGCCACATTTTGAGAAGATCCCTGAAAAAAATTCATATGGACGATTAGAATAACTTTAAAAACTTAATTTTTTTATGCATTTTAAAATATACTTAAAAAATAAACTCACTAGAACAAACTGACAAAGTTCAAAAATCTGTGCAAATTCAGAACACATAGTATCCTTCAAATGTTTAGCTTTCATTTGAGTCATATTTCCTGCTGAAAAATCAAATACTTCTTCGCTAAGAAGTTTTAATATAACCATATTGTTTTGACATAAGCTTTCATTAGTTCTACTAGCTCCAACAATTTCTCCAACAAATGATTCCCAATTTTTTGGCCATTCACGCTTCAAAACCTATTTTTTATATATATATATAAGTTTAAATTTAATCATTATTTTTAAAAATTACAAGTAAATACTTGATAGTTAAGTAAATCAGAAAAATATGTTTAACCTGTACAAGAATGATGTTTAACTTATTTAAATATGTTTTTTCTCGTTCCATTGTCACAGGATCTGAAGATGTTTTTATAATGAGTGCAACTATATACTTTTTAATTCCTTCACATTGGTTTCTAGGTAATACTTTCCATCTGGTCTTAATTAATTGTTCCAGGATTTGTAAAGCAAAATATTTTGTTTGTTGATTATTTGAAAATTCAAGTATTGTATCTACTCTTGTCCATGCATCAGGATGTTCTTTTAATGTAGTTAGTACATCTTGAGCAAGCCGTTGCTAAAAAATGTAAAAATGGTATTAAAAACTAAATTACTTTAAAATATAACATACATTTTATTTTTGAAGTTACTGTAAATATAAGACTGTGTTTATATAATAAAAAAAAAACAGTAATTTATTCTTACTTGATCTCCAGTACCCGTGTACATACATCCCACAATGTTTTCTAAAAGTGTGATATCAAGTTTTTGGGAAAAATCCAAAAGCTTAGACATTTGTTCTGTCATCGTAGCCATATTTTTTTCTTTTAAAGACTTAAATATTCAGCTAAAAAAAGATAAAAAGTAAAAACATAATAAATAATAAAAAATAATAATTTATGTATATATAGTAACATATATATATTCATATTTTGTGATGTAATTTAAAGTACATCTATAATTATGCTAAAAATTTTAAAACATTGTAAATGAACTATTTCTATCCAATCATTAACCAATTATCTCTTTTTAGCAATAGCCACCTAACTCATTGAAGTAATATTTATTATCCTTACAAAAACTATTATACTAAAATTTGTAATTAATAAAAAATTTAAATACATATAGTAACAAAAACATTAACTAATACAAATATAGATTTAATTTTCTTTTATTATAAAATTTATGATTTAATGGTAACAAAGTAAATTCAAATGCACATAGAATGAATTTGCAATAGTTGCAATTGGTAAATACAAAATAATACAAATATATAAAATAACTTAATATTTTAACTATAATTTTTTTCAACGTTACTCTTCAATAACAATATTTAAAAACAAATTTGTGCTACTGTAACATGCGATCTACCAGCCAATTTCGGTGTAGTGTGTGATCTACCGGTTTTTCTTGATTGTGATTGACGTGTTTTTACTGTCGCTATTTTTACTAAGAACACAGTAGCAAGTGTAGTCTTTTACCCAATATCAAGAAGGAATGTGAACATGGTTTTGTGATTCACGCAAACAAATGGCCATCATATCGAAGTATAACAGCAAGAGGGTTTATTCATCTATCCATATGCTTCAGTTACATTTAGATCAATACTGTCAGAAGATATATCAGAAAAGTAAACGAGATGTTTTCATTGCTTTTTTTAGAAGATACGCGGGCTATATACATGAACAACGACAAATC
Source organism: Therioaphis trifolii (assembly GCA_027580255.1). Taxonomy (NCBI): domain Eukaryota; kingdom Metazoa; phylum Arthropoda; class Insecta; order Hemiptera; family Aphididae; genus Therioaphis; species Therioaphis trifolii. Next base: position 41,257,223 of record CM050406.1, on the reverse strand, counting down.
ATAATTTCAAATTAAACAAAAACCCATAATGCAAATTAATATTTTTAATTAACACGTGAATTGCGTCCAACAAAAAGTAGATCAAAAACCACTAGATCACACACTACACTAGCACCAACAAATCACTTAATATTTTGAAATAAATATGACTAATACAAAAATAAGGGAAAACTACTGCATCATTTTAAGTCAACTTATTCAAAATATACTATATATTTAAAACATACTTTTTAATTTTATTTTAGATGAAAAAATTTATTTTACATTTAAGAGACGTTCAACTGTTTGAATATGCTTTAAGTCAAGTGTAACTCTGAAATAAAATAGTTAACTTTAAAAGGATATATTAGAGCTACTTTGTTATTTGCCAAAAAGAATCCCATTAGAATCAGATATTGTTATTATAAATTTATTTAGTCATTGATGCATTTTTCTTTTCTATAACATGCTCAATGCCAACGTCTCATACCCTCCAACATTAGATAAGGGCACATATAGCCGGTGTCAGAGAGTATAGGACGAATGTTATATGCATTTGAATATTACTCAAGAATATTCCACGGATAGTGTATGACTATAATACTTGGTGCGGCTATTCAGTACACATTTTCAAATAAATGTGTGTAATTGGTTTAAAGTTACGCCATTTTTGTGATTACGGCATGAATTAATTGACATGTCCTACACGTTCATGTTTTTTTTTTCATACACAACGTAACTTAAGCCGTGAGTTACCTAATGAACATAGCCATTGAATGTGTTAATACATAATTTAAAAGTAATTTATTTGAATAATAAATAAAAGTTTCACCTTTAAAGAGCAGACAAGGTAATTATTTACTTCAAACTAAATATCCTTAGTATTAGTTACTATTTGGATTTTACACAACCATATATATCATGTTGTATCAGTATCATAACCATACAATAATGTCAATAAAGAAAATATATTTTAAACTTGATTAATACATATTTAAATAACACATATATTTATTCATTGACTAAAATCATAAAAATTATTATATTTACCTACTTGTAGGTCGTAATTTATAAGAACACTTATAACTAAATAAATTATAAAGCAAAAAAATTAATAAATATTTTAATGGATTGAAAAATAATTACCCCATAACCTGCATAAGGAACTAAGAAATCTTATATTGTATTTCACTAAAGGTTAATAATAGTATATGTAATAAATTTTAAAAATATGAGTTTTAAATTTTCTTAATTTACCAAATAAATTATACTACAAATCTAAATTACAAGATTAAAATTTATATATTAACTCGAATTATGGTACTTTTAACTAAAACACAAGTTCAAATGCATAAAATCATCTTCAAATATTAATTCTATAATAGGAACAGTTAAAAATACAAATTCATAACAAATTAAAACATGAGTTAAGTTTAGATTACTAAAAAGAATTAACATGCAAAAATCAATAAAATAAACTTACTCAAAAACAGACAGACGACAAGTATACGCAACAGTAACCCTGGATTTAAGACCTAGTCACTGTTCCATTCACTCAGAAGACATTCACACACACAAACAAAACAAATTCTGTGTAATTAACCTGAAACAAAAATACAAAAAAAAAAATCATTTTAGTTGGTAAAATATAAAATTAAATTTTTATTATATAAATTGAAATACTCTTTCTGGAACAAATAACATAAACCAAAGAAATGACCAAATAATTTTAAAACAACACTATTTGATAGAAACAAAAAAAAAACTCACACTATCAAAAATGTATGCAATTCCACTTAATGTTTGATACAAAATAAAAAGATACAATGAAAATTTTTGTTTAAAAACCTACTTAAGATTCTTTTTTCGACAAAAAACAAGTGCTAAATTATTTTAATACAAAATGTATGCAATATCCATATTTCAGTTATTTATACATTTTCTTAAAATTAAATACATGTGAAATAACTATACTAATTCTTAATTTCATTACATAAACATATTTATCCCCAATAGAATATATTTTCTACGCGTTTAATTTTAATTTTTGGGTTTATACAAGAAACCGAACTTCAATAATTTCTTAGAATTATATCAATAATTCTTGGTTCATTACTCAAATTATTTCTTCATTTACATAGTGTACTTGTAAATTAAAATGTCAGACATATTAATAGTTTCTTCATGTGATAATTTGAATAAATAATTTTTCAATTTATTTGATTTGATTATTGTTATTATCAATAAAAATATAAAGAGAATATTTTTATAATGAAACCATCTGTTTTAAAAATGTATTAAACAAGATGTAAAATAAATAAATACAAATTTAAAAAAATTCTTTAAACAACCCAAAGATCAAACACATGAAAAATTAATAATTGACAAAATAATACGATAACCTAATGCCGGACTAACCGATTCATCATTTTTCTATCACACATATTTTTAAGGAAGAAATTATCAAAACAACAATACTTAAAATAATGATAATAAAAACATGATAAAATATTTATATGTAAAACAAAACGACATATCAATAGTTGTTGTCACATATAAAAATTAATTTAATTCAACCTGATGCTAAAATCTATGAATTATTAAATGCTAGAAAAGTTAACAAATACTCCAAATTAAACAATAAAAACTTTAATAAAAATATAAAATTTTATTTAGTAAATTAAGTTTACAATTGGAGAAACTATTTAGAAAAATGTTTTAAGTTACAAAGCACTAAATAATAATTATAGAAAAATAGAATAAAATAATACTTTAAACACGGTAAAAATGGCAAAAAAAACATAAATACTAAGATATTTAATATAATAATAAAATTATGTTTCTCAAGTGAAATGTTTGTAACAAGGTATCAGGATAATGTCAATATTTTAGTATTAATAGAAGTATAACAAATAGGAAGTACAAGAAAACTATTAATTTTATACAAAACTTGGAAAACATAGAATTTCGATGATTTAAATAGAATTAATATAAACATTAATAAATAACACAACAGCAAACCTACTTACATATGGGTTAATTCAAACAAAACATTTGGAGAAAATGTGGTCACTGCTAACTAACATACCTAGATCAAAACGAACAAAATAATACTATACTTATACTATACTAGTGTTGACACAGTATTATAAAGTTTAAAAACGTAACACCCGAAATATTTAGAAATGCACATGAACTGTTATATTAAGAAGAGAAAATATCCAAGTCACTTTATCAGCTTCCCGCGTCCAACAATTACCATAGCACACAAAACGTGAAAAACAAACAATAGACAGACTACCACACAGCAGCACGTTGGATTTAGACAAAAATAGTTATCAAACACAAGTTTTAATCATTTAGAAAACCACAGTTAATACGAAAAAACATTAATTAATTAAAACATTCAATACTTACTACATGTATTGGCTCCTTATTGAAAAACTAAAGAAAAATAAAATACGCAGATGATTCATGAATGATTACGGTTAAGGAATATTTTCATTAAGATGGCGTCGCCGCAACCAAAACACATATGTTCACTGGAAAGAGGTATATTCATCTACCATGGTCATATCAAAGTATCATCACTGGTAAAGTTACGGTATTACATTTCATTGATAAAGATTATTTATATCTCTAGTTTACTGATAATTGATGATAAATATTATCAAATGATATCAATGTTTATTATTTAATATGAATTAACATAAAATATGAATTATGAGACGTAAGGTAAAAATTGAAATATTTTGAACTTTGTTGTTCTATTAAAACTTTAAAAGTATAATTTTGGGTATTTTATATTTACTAAATCTATTGTTTTATCCATTATTATTAATGTTTTAACATTTTACATGGTATTGAAATTTACCTACTTTTTACACGTTTAATCAAAGTTAGTTTCAATTTGTAATGTCATTTAATTGTTTATACGCTTGTACTTTACTTATAGCGTTTTCGAAAAAAAAAAGGTTACAGTTTAGTTAGATGCCCATCAAGAAATTATTCTCTAGCCTCTCAGGTTTAGCTGATGCTCGCCACTTAAATCTCTCGTATTTACTCGTAAATACTTTTTTTAAGTATTTGAGTAAGTAAAAAAAAAAAGTTATTAAAAAAAGTATTTCAAATAATAAAATAATTTTAAATTTTTGTATTAATTGTATTATATTATAATGTCTTAATACATCATGTAAAATTTTCAAATACTAATTATTTAATTTATATGTATGAATTACACTAAACATTCAATTGACCGATCACCTATTGTTGTTTTTGTTTTTGTTAAATTAACATCTGTTATGTTATATATGTGGTATATTTATTAAACTGATTATTTACAAAACTAAGCAAATTTATTATTTTTAAATAATAATTTATTAGTACCCATATAAAATAAAAGTATTTAAATATTTCAGTAATCAATACCATTTTAAATTGTTTAAATACCAATATTCAAATACTTTACAAGTCTAGATATAAATGGCAGCTAAGTCTGGGTGGCTGGAGAATACTTTATTAGCGGCATCAACTAAACGCTAAACCAAAAACAATTATTACACCAATAAAATTTTCTTTTAATTTTTAAAATGGATGAATAATAAATTAAGATGTATTTATATTTGTTGTTAAATAGATAATACAACCTATCGTTTCATATGTTTATGAAATATATTACACCTTTAATTTACTAGAGTTATAATTATTTGTTTAAAATTTAATCACAAATTTTATTGTCAAATTTATAAAATTTAAATTAACATTCTTGAAAAAAAAATATTTTATTTATATTTATATCATAAGAATCGAGATACCGTAGATGATACTCAATATGTATTATCCATGTAAAATACCTACAGGCTACTCATAACTATATAAAATGGCTAATTTTATGGATTGCTTGGTGTGTAAGACTCGCTTTGCTGAACTTGACATCCCGATAAAATGTAACAGTTGTTCCTTACCGATGCATATCAAATTCTCAAGACTCTCTGCCATGGAAATCAAGTGCCTTGGCATGAAAAGTGGATCTTTAAAATATTTATGTGATGCTTGTAACCAAGGATTCAAAGACCTACCAGAATTAAAAGCTTTAAAAGAAAACTCCTCACCGAGGTAGAAAATTTAAAAATCTCTCACACTCAACACTAAGGTAATCAAGTCGATAATGCATTTATTATAAATGAAATTAAGGAACGAAATAAACGTGCCTCTAATCTAACCTTCTATAATATTAATGAGAATGAATCAAACCAAACCGATGAAGGTATAGCTAACAACCTAAATCAAGTTAAAATCGTTATCAATTCTATACTTAATTACTCTGATATTCAGCATACTTAATTATTCTGATATTCAGCACCTGTAAAGGTTATTCGCCTGGGACGTCATCAAATAAACAAACCTAGACTACTGAAAGTCGTGTTTAATTCTTTATCTGATGCATTTGATACACTCAAAAATAAAAATAAATCTCACAGCTCATCATCCAACCATTAGTGTAAGTTCGGATCGCGCTCAACATCATAGAGACAGCATGAAGAGGCTTCGTTAGGACTTGCTTCACGTTCATCAAACGGCGAAGATGGATTAATCATTAAGTTTGTTAAGGGTGTACCCAAGATTTTAAAAAAGTCCGAAACTGTTGGTAACATTTCCCAAAATAATAAGTAGGTTTTTTTAAATTTCCATGTTATTTACCATATGTTAGAGCCAAATTGAATAATTTTCGTAATGCTATTGTAAATTTGAATCATTATTTTATATTTTTATCTGAAACCTTGCTTAATGAAAATATCTGTGATGCTGAATTAGGATTATTTAATTTAAATTTTTTAGGTCAGACAGAATAAATAGTCATCAAATAAGAGGAAAAGTTTTATTAGCTATTCACCTGAAATATTGTTGTATGCGTATTCCAACACTAAATAATAATAATATTGATCAAGTCTTTGTTTTGGTAAAATTTAGAAGTGGTTAGAGGCCCCTATTAATGCATAATATGTATAAAAGTGGTTGAATAATCGATACGGGTACGGGTGGGGCAATATTGTGGTAAACAGTTCCTAATCATACCATGTTTTTTGAATGGGAAAAAAAAGATATCGAAATGCAAAAAATTAGATATCAAGAGTCAAATATTTGTTTAATAGCTGATTATAAACTAAAATTTATTGATGTAGGTATTAAACTTTAAATAAAGAAAAAAACCTGCCTCATATACATTTTTTTTCAAATTTTAATATTTGTTGTTAGTACTTTTTACATAATCGAAATACAAAAATAATAATACATTTTATATTCTAAGTAAAGTAAAAAATCTACTGATTTTAAAATAATGCTTATAAGTTCCAAATGAAGCAAATTTTACTTTACAATTATGAATTTTTTTCTTTTTATATTTGTGAACACTTTTGGTTAATAAACTTCGTTTAAAAGTTATGTCCAGTCATATAAAACATCAGTGATTTCATCTTCTTGTAACTTTAAACAAATTTAAAAATTTAAATAACAGATTTAACTTGCAAATTCAAAAAATTCTACCCATCCTGCATAATTTGAAAAATATCAAAAATTGTTTATCAGAGTTTTTTTATTTATTAAAATGCTCTGTATTACCATAGGTATGACTACATTTTTTTCAGAGGGAGATACCTCCTTCACCATAACCTCTTCCCCCTATATGAACTTTCATTAACAGTTCTGGAGTATTACAATATAATTTTCAACTTTTAACTAAAATAATCATTTATTATTTTATTTCTTTATAGAATAACATAAATTATGAATATTCAGTAAATCATTACTTATAAGCATGTTAGATGAACATGCTTATAAGCAATCAGTTTTCAAATTATATAGTTATTATACTATTTTCATTATGAACCTCTATAACATAAGTAGGTAGCCAATAGTCATTAAGCTTTTTAACCATCAATTAAGATCTAATAATAAAAGTAAAATTATATTATGTGATGATTATCTAAATATTACAAATTTTTACAATACATAAACAAAGTATAAAGACTTTGAGTGAAATATACAACTCAGTGCCGGACGAGAATGTCGATTCTGTTGCTCTGGTCATTGGTGCATCAGTATCAGTAACTATAATTGTGGCACCAGGACTTAATGTCAACGACTCAGTTGATATCACATTCCTAAAAATGGTAAAGGTATAAGTAATGTGTATACAATGTATACTATACATACGTATGTGTTTGACCATTGTTCAATAAAATAACTTAGCTACACTTAGAGTTGCAAAAAGTTTAAAACAAACATTTTGAAACTATAACTATTATAGTTATTATTATTATTATGACTTTTTTTTGCAACTATAATACTTATATTACAACAATTCTTAACCTTAATTCTTTTAATTTTATAAATTACCCAATGGCAACATTTGAGCTTCTTGATCGACAAACAACAGTTAAGTGACTATTTAAATTTGGTATTTGATTTGATAAACGCACATGTTGAGTATAATTTGAATCCATGTTCATCACTAATGTGTAATTTTCACTTCCAGGTAAAAATCTGAAATATTTTTAAAGAATTTTTAACAAATATAAATAACTAGAATGTTAGTCATTTATCACCGATAAATTTTTAAATTTCATTATTTTTACAACATAGATGACATAAATACATAATATATGCAATATGCTTAACCCGTAGCTATAACTAGGGACCTATGTTAATAAATTAAAAAAACAGTTTCTTGTTTTGTTTAAAATTTAAAGTTAAAATTTATAGAAAAAATAATATTTGCTTAATACTTTTTTAATCCATCATTCAGTATTAAAAGTCAAACATCATTATTATATATTTATATCTCATAAAGTTAATAGTCATTATTCAATAAAAATACATTTCACCATAAACAGTTATAACAAACAACCAAACAAAAATATTCATAAAATCTTAAAAGGTAAGTTTAATTTTAAGTTAGGTAATTGAAAAAAAAAAAAAATTAAGTTTTATTTTTAATGGAGACCCCAAGTAAAAGAGTAATGTTGAGGGACTCAATATGCATTATTATTTGCCCATGGTCTGGGAATGACCATAATTTAAGATATTTATAATTATTTTTCCATTCTCAATTAAAAAGTCTAAAATTTTGAATAGTTGTTACATGAATTAGTTTAAAACATTGAAGTATCATTTTAAATGTTGAAAAATGCAGGTAAAAAATAATTACCTACTGTGTAATGTAATGTGTACATATAATAATCATACTCTTCAGTGCCAGCTCTAATGATTTTTTATATGAAGGCAAGGCTCAATTTTGCCGCCCCTGTTATTTGAACATTCTTCCAAATCAGTATAAAAACAGGTTTTTTTATTCTGAATAAAGTAAAACTATAAAAGTTTATAGTATATTATGTAAATATGTTTATATTCATACTTAGTTGATTTATAGTCATTTATTTTGAAAAAAAATTCACAATGAACTCTAGAACATTTTTTTATTATTAATATATTAAAAAATAAATTTATATTTGGTTTCATATTCAGAATAATTATTATAATCCATGTATAATATTGTAAAACTTTTATGTAACACACTCTTTTTCTTTATTTTTTCCTTTTTCTTTTTCTAAAATAATGTAAAATATAACTTACAATTAATTTACAGATAAAGTAAGTTAAAAACCGAAGTTGTTAAAGCCTAAATATATTTATGAAAAAAAGAAATAGGTACATAAAATCCATTCTTATAATTACAATATCAGTTTTGGCAAAATACAAATCATATTAAAATACTGAATAAATACTAAATAGATAATCAAATACATAGTAACAAAGGTTCTTTCAATAAATTTAATTTATAATTTAAAAATTTACTTTTCTTGCTTTTAAAGATGCAAAATCTTTGATGAGATCATCAATATCTAAGTCATCAGCGATTTGTTGTTCAATTGAAATTGTTGCTAATCCTACTAAACGGTTCTACGAGATTGTTGAACGTAAATAGTTATGTATAATTTTCAACTTCGAAAAGCTTCTCTCTGCTGACACTGTAGTTACTGGTATGGTTAGAAAAATTCTCAATGCTATGTAAATATTAGGAAATATTTCTATTAACTTATTTTTACATATATATTGTAAAATCGCATGTGATTCACACTCCTCCTTTTTTAATCGACTGTGTAATGAAATTATTTCTTCACAAAGTTCAACAGCATTGATATCAAAACTTAATGAATCATTTTATGTTAATGCAATTTGCAAATCTTTACAGCATTTCATTAGATGCTCATAGTAATCAGTATTAGAAATATTGTACAGAAATGAAAACAATTTTGCATGGTCTTCAAGTTGCATGAATCGGTCATTAAGAGACTGAAGAACTGAGTCTAATATTTGATAATAAAAGTTAACTTTAAAATTTTGTTTAGAATCTACTACAGGATCATCACGGGACTCATATCGAAAATGTGTTTTTTTTACTTGAGCTCGAACTTGTTCCAATGGGAAACTATCTTCAGCATCCAGTTTATTAGCCAATTCTTTTGCTTTTTTTAAAACGTTTTCAAAATTTTCATCAGTATGATACTCTTGAAAGAAATTTAAAATTTTATTTAATTGATCAATTGTTTCAGAAATATCAACAATTGTTTTTTGATTTAGGTATTAAATGTATTTAAAATACTCTAAGTTATAACTACGGGTGTTGGGCGTTACTTGGTGTTATTCTCTATGAGATTTATAGCTCAGATCAATTTTAACAAAAATGTTCATTGTAATTTTAAAGTTTAACTTAAATCAAATTAAAATAAAGTTTTGCCTAAAAAAAAATCGTTGTACGTACAGTCATTTTTTTTTAAAAGTTTTTATCGCAAAATTGTATTTAATAAAACTAACAAATTAAATAAATAGTTGAATTTAAATGCCGCTATTTTTCAGTAAATATGCTATAATTGTTATAGCTCCCACAACCCCATAACAAATTACACCCATGCCCTTTAAAACATTAACAGTTATTATACCCAATGAAGATCGTGTTATTACCTGTTCAGAACAAACACTGTATCATTAAAAATATATGTTGCTAAACCTCCCCTTTTTAAAGTCTCAGTTTGACGTAAACTCGAAACTGATTTGTAAAAGTTTAAATAACTCATTGGATCTTCATCTTCAGTTCGCACGTTTCTCTCGACATAATCTGAGTGTACTGATATCCATGGTCCTGTAGTAGTGTTATCAGTGAAACCTAAAATGTAACTTCTCATGTATAAATAACCATCATTATACACAAATATACATTAATATTATTTATGATTTAAAACAGGATAAAATATCAACTAAATAGAGACATTATAATCGTAAAATGTAATTAAATTTGAAAAATTATAATATATTCGTTAAAAAATTCAATAATTTAAATTAAAACTTTAGCTGTAGCTGTAATTCAGCCAATTTTTGAGATTGAAAAAAAATTAATTTACAAAAATTGCTTAAAAAATTAATCTATCCAATTCAAGCATTGAAAATGAATAGTTTTATTTAAAAAAATTTAATTTTTGTGCGCGCATGCAAAAAAATTCGACAAGTTTAAAAAAAAAAAATGTATTTTTGTACTCTCAATCTCCTCGCGTGTATACCGTTTCAATCCAAAATCACTGAACATAAATATTTCAAGTTACCAGTTGATTGAAATACCCAAACGTGTACAGGGTGATTCAACAATTGTCTAGCAGCAATTTTATCATATTAATATTCAAATTATAATAAAATGTGTATCATACAAGTTTCTGTACCCAGATATTTCTAAAATGATAAATAAATTTCATACTATTTAACTATCTTTAAAGGGTAGATTTAAGAGTTGACTTTTTAATAATGTATTTAACACGTACAACACTGCAAAATTAAAAATCGCTTTCATACTTAGTTGTTTTGTATCGATTAATGTTTTAAGCCTCTAAAATTGACTAAAAAAACATAATCAGTTTTTATTGACAAAAAATATATAGGTTCACATTTGATTTCAAAAATTATCCTTCAAAACTACCCCTTACAGATAGTTAAAAATATGAAACTGACTTATAATTTTAGATTTCTCTAAATTAATAAACTTTTATAATATACATTCTGAATATTTATATGATGAAATTGCTGCCACACAAATTTTGAATCACTCGGTGAATGTATATAAATATATAATATATATTATAATTAAATGGCTAGAAACCATTAAGTATTAGTTTTTTTTTTCATGAACTTACCAGAGTATGTTGTGTTATCCCACTGCATAGGTCCTCTAGAAAGATTAAATTGATCTGATGTATCTTCCATACCAATTTCTCCTCCATAATATACTATGGCTATACCGGGCAGAAACAATGATAAAGCATTCAAACCATCAATCAGAGTAGTACCATATAATGTTGGAAATCTTCTACTATCGTGGTTTTGGAGCTAAATCAGTGCAATTTTAAATATATATTGAATTTACTTTGATTGGTTTTAACAAAATCAAATGAAAAATAAATTATTTACGAGTTTAAAATATACCTGCATAGGTTGATTAAATATCACATTATACATTAATTATAGTTAATTTAAATGAGTATTTTAGATATGAGAGGGAGGATTACTGATTGGCATATACCTAAAGACCACTTTGAATTTTACAATGAAAGGCACAAATGCCCGTATCGAAGACGAAAGTCCCTATTTTTATTTCATACTTTTAAATTAATAAAAATAATGAAATGAAATATTTAAAAATAATTATTTTAATAGTATAACTATAAGTTATTAACTAATACTTACTGACGATTTAAAATGTTATCGAATGGTGAATTACTTACTACGACATTATATATTGCTCCTTGAGGCATTTCAGTTATCCATTTTTTTATTTCTCTATTAAAGTCTTTTGGAGTATATTTCATATTATTAAGCATCAAAAAAAAGTTTGATGGGATTTCAGCTCCACTCGTGTAGTACTTAAATAATACACTATGTGAGCTATATGACTCAGTCATTATTATCCTAAAAAATATTATAAATAGCATAATTTAAATTGTTTACATAATTTGTAATAACATTATATTCTTCAAATATAATCATAAAAATACTTGAGAAAAGCTGAACATTTTTCGCAACGATCATTTCTCTAGTTAAACGACTTAAGCAATTCTGAGCAAAGCTTACGTGTAAAATACGTATATTATTCATATATTTAACCGTTCTTAGTCTAATTGTCAGTAAGTTTTTTTTCTATCAAAACAATTTAAAACAATTTTCTGTACAAAGCAGATATTTTTTTTTTACCAAAATATTCTAAACATATTGTTCTATCAGTATCCAAAAGTTCGTAATCATTAAATAGACCTATAAATTTTCATGCACATTTCAAATTTAAAATTCATGTATGAACAGTCGTTCTTTAAAAATCGTATACTTAGAAACTTACTTCAACCCTTTAAAAAAAAATCCAAGTTAACAATTTTTGAGATTTTCGCATCGTCATTATTCTACCATATAAAAATGATCTTATTAAATTTTCAAAATTTTTTGTCAAGTATTAAAAATATTATGATAGATAAACTTTTAGAAACAAAGTATTTTCAAAGTTCTATTTTTAGTCCAAAAGTTGACAATTTGTTTTAAAATTTGGTCAAGTATGTAACAACGTGTCAAATGTATCACTAATATACGGTGAAAATTTAAAATGTTTGTCAACATTATTTTTGGAATGAAAGTTTTAGACGAAGTTAACTGTACTAAAAAGATTCTCCATAAAAAATAATACAAAAATAAATATCATTGTAAAAACAAGTAAATCCTTTGCTTCACTTAGATTCTAAAATCTATAATTCTCATGATTCTTTAATTTTATAAAGACATATATGATTATAGGTAATCCTGTTTAATGAACTAATGAATGCAAAAAAATCAAATGTTGTTTAACATGTACCTCGTTTTTTGGTCCTTTTGCTTAAACTCATCAAGTATTATATGCCATTCACGAATCAAATCATATATTTCATCTTGATCTACTGTATAAGTATGATTCAAATTTTCATAAGTTACCGGATTTTCAGGATTTATTATAGGTTCATCTTTCATATTTTCACTTTCGTATACATGCTTCAAAGCATCTATTCTAATACCATCGAATCCTAATTCCATCCAATATCTTAAAATTTTCTTCATTTCCTCATGGACTTGTTGGTTACGATAGTTTAAATCTGGTAAATTTGGAATGAATTGGGTGAAATAGAATTGTTTTCGAGTACTGTGCCAAATCCAAGCAGAATTATCTTCACCTCCATAAATTCTTTTCTAAAATTAATGTATTTATAGCTTTTAATTTTCACCATAGTATTTATTTTAACGTCTAAAATGTTAAATTTTTATTAAAAATTGTCAACTATTTTATATTTAATTGTCTCTCTATTTAATAAAATGCCACAATAATTTTGATTTAGTATTGAAAAATAAAAAAAAATTTTAACTTAAGAAAATCAAACCATTAAACCAACTTTAATTTTTAACATGGTTATAGGAATAGAATAAATTTGTTGACAAGAAATTAAGAGCGTAATTTAAATTTTAAATTTTAGAAGGTATTGTTAGAATAAATAAATCATTATCATTTTTCAAAATAATGTATTTCGACAGGTATAACGTTTAAATGAATTAGCTATACTATTAAAAATAGACTATATCTGGCTATAACCTATACATAATATAATTCTTCTTTTATTCAAATCAAAATTTTTCATTAAAGCTAACTAATAAGCGCCTGACAACAATTTACTTCTTTTAGTAGATACTTAATCTTAATTTTATTTAAAAATAATTTCAAAGTTTTAAAACAAGTCTACTTTATATCAGTTAAAGCATATACATGTATTTTATGTAGTAAAATGTATGATAGGGTTTTAAAAATTGGTCGATTTTTTTATACTAAAATATTAAATAACAATTTTAAATATAAAACATACATTCTGGCATCCAACTAATATAAGTTTAGACTTATCTAATTATGAATTCAATTAAACATTTTTTTTTTCTAATCAAAATTGGATGTACATGTAGGTAGTAGGTACTCATATTTTTATCAAGCGTGCAGCCTTTTTCGTTCATATGCGTATATGTGCACATAAAACGCTAAATATCATTTACTACACCATTCACACATACTAAGTCACACGCGTTGAAAATCGTACATATATATTTATATACTTACTAAACATAACTAAATGAATATCTTAAGAGGGTAAATACAACTGATTAGTGATGACTTTAAATTACAAATTGTATGATATACAATCATTCAAATAACAGTGACATTCGACGTTTTCAAGGACCCAATCATTTTTTTTACTTCAACGATAGAAAGTTCATCCTTCTTATTTTTGTATTAATAGTTTTAACTTTTAGTAATATTTTTAATAATTATTTTTACTTAAAAAAAAAAAATAATTATTACAATTGAATATTATTGAAGTATTAGTTTATTTATATAACAGTTTACCTTTCGAATAACTTATTCGTTAAAACCATAATAATAACAGTAAAAAAAACTAAAATGTTCATTACTTTTTAAGAAATATATATCCTAACATACATTGCATACAGGTAACTAAATTAATTAAATTTTGTGAAAAACGCATACCTGCGCTCCGAATTGTATCAATATTGTGCGATATACAGTCCTTTCTTATGATTCAAATAACTAAGGAGGAATTCAAATATAGTACCAAGTAAATGATACTGTAATTTATCAACAGAATAATAATTTCTACTGCACACAAAATTCAAATACGACAGATTTGTAATATTATATCTTTACTTCTCACTTAAGATTTTTAAATTCTTAATTATTGAAGTAATACATTTGTCATGAATACTCACTTTATTCCAGATTGCATGTCTAAATAGTAGTTAATACCAAAGTCATAAAATTAAAAATTCAATGAATAATAAATATAATTAAAATTATGAAAACGTATCAACGTAAAACATGAAAATATTATAAATGCATTAAAAAAAAATTGTGTCAACATGTATTCAATAGCTCAATGCAAATCAAAAATCAAACACTGCTTACTAGTTAAATAGTATGAGCTAGTACACTTAAAAGATCATAATTTAATAAAACTATACACTATTTTAAAATTAATTACATCGGCAATAGAAAAACACAATTTAAAAATAAAATGTTGATGACATTATTTTTAAAAAATCTAATTTTTAATAAAACACTTTTAAACTTTAAATTATACAATAAATCAAGTTTCTAATTTTTATACGTTACCCAATTATTTGGCGCTATTGGCAATATAGTATTATTTTTCAATACATGTTCTTGATTTGTTGCATTCTTCCAGATATAATAATCATCATATTTTTCATCGTTCATAACAGAACTTTTAAACCAATCGTGTTCGTCACTTGTGTGATTAGGAACAAAATCCATAATAACTTTTAAATCTATGAAACACATGATTTATGTGTTGTGAATAGTACAATGACAATTTGTATTCTATAATATTATTTATACCTTTTTTATGGGCATTATTAATAAGCTCTTTTAAATCGGCCATTTTACCGAAAACGTCATGAACATCAAAATAGTTAGTTATGTCATAGCCACTTGATCGAAAACGCGTTTTAAAAAATGGGGTTAGCCAAATTGCAGTCACTCCTATATCCACGAGATAATCCAATTTTTGAGTTATACCTTAATAGAAAAAAAAATATTAGGAATATTTTAAATACAATCAACTTATATTTCTATAATGATGTATCTTAAAATACCTTTAAAATCACCCCATCCATCACTATTTGAATCTTTAAATGATAACGGAAATACTTCGTAAATTGTAGCACTTTGCCACCAATCTAATTTTCCTTCGGTTGGTGTTGCAATTATTTCACAATACGCTAAACGTAAACTAGTTGTTATCAAACACAATTTCCAATACATTTTCCTAAACGATTATACCTGCTAATAAAATTAAAGTAATTATTCAATAAATTTACCGACCCAATAAATAATAAAAAACTTAGTCACTGTAAATACTAATTGCTTACAAATAATTTTAAACTATTAATGATCTGCAGTTGTCAACTTAAGGAAATACTACAGAAAAAAAGGGACAACACGGCTTATATTTTATACCTGAGAGATAGTTACACTTAAATGTTTTATCTTCTTCAAAGTTAACAGTATTCTGAAGTTGATAAAAATATATTGATATAAATTATTTATTGTAATTATAATCTAATATAATTATTAATTAATTTAAAATTGTATGTCAGAAGTATAACGTGTGTGAACCACACACAATTATACAGAGTGATTCCTTGAAGCACTCTTAGTAACATTATATATTTTATCATTTAAACTTATGCGTATTGTTTAAGGTTTTAAAAGAACTACATTTTATGAAAAAAAAATATTTGTTTACGTGTTTTTCTTCATGGTTTTTAAGCTTTTTAGTTTTTTTAAATTATAACCTCTCTTTTTAACATTATATTTCAATACCCTACTCTAATACTTAAAAATACTTTAGCTCTTGTTCCCAATATAAAAATGTATGTATTTCAAATTTAATATTTTTTAAAATTAAGGCATTATAAATGATTAAAATGAGGTGAGCAATGGGCACACTAAAATATTCACCTATACAAAACTGTATTGTATTAATACTATTAAAACAAATTTAAATAAACTTTAAACTTTAGCTGTCATAAATATTAAAATATTGTGAAATGAGTACCTGAGTAAACAGTAGTAACAATATATACTAATTAATACATATACAGGTGTAATACTGAATAATTTGTAAAAATGAAACACATATAGATACATTAATAATATTAAGATTTTAAAAGTAGTAAATTGTACCTAACTACTATTCATATAACATTTGTATGCACAAATAAATAATTTAGGAAATAATTATTATTATTACTAAACCATCATGTTATATTCAAATTTCAAACACACTTTGACAACATATGAAAAATGTTTGCTTAACAAAAACTATCTCTTAAAGTTTTAGTCTATGGTATTTATTAATTTAAATTCAATTGATAAATTTTTTTTCTTCAAAATAGCTGAAAAAATCAAAAATTGTAATATTTCAATAACAGAGTAATCATTTAAAAAATAAAAAAGTAATTTAACTAGGTAGGTAACATTTTAAAGGATTCAATATATTTTTATAAATATAGGTATATTTTGACAGTCCTGTATATTTAAATGAAACATTATGACTTAACAAAACAACACGATAACAAAAGTTTACACAAATTAGAAAAAAAAATAAAAAAAAATAAGTACATACTTTAAACACCTACATTGAAAGAATATTTTTTAAATAAATACAGATTAAGTATTTTGTTAATTAAGTATATCAGTATATGACATCCAAGGTTCTTCTTTAGTTTATTGTTTTAAATTGAAATATAATTGATATTAACATATTATACATGATAAAATTATGGATATCACTAAAAAAAAAAAATGTTTATAATATACAGGGTGTCCCAAGGTGATTTGAAAAATGCAATAACTTTTGTTCTATTCAATATTTTTCATTTTTTTTTTTTTTTTTTTTTTTTAAGAATACTGCGGAACTACGCTACAATAAAAACGTACCAAAATATTTTTTAATTTTTGGAATCAAAATTTGAAAATTTTTAATTTTACTCTACACTTTAAAACACAAATCAAAATATCCATTCTGTAAACCATATTATTAGAAAAATGTTGGCGAGAAAATGTCTTATTAATGTTACGCCATTTATTTATTAAGATTTTTCAATTTTTTTTTTTAATGTATATTTTATAGAATGGTGTGGTCAATTATGATTGAATTAATAGTATTGGTTTATTTTCAGTTTACTATCAGTTTATAATAAAAGATAATAATTATTATGTTCACCACAGTTATAGATAGTACATTATATATTGTTTATTAATAATTATTCATATTTTTAATGTTAACAGCTATTATTGATGAAAAAAATTCTTTAATTAAATTTTGATTAACAATTATATTAACCATTATTGTTAGGTACCATAGAATAGTGATATGGTGTGATAGCAGATAGACAATATTTTTCATATTTACAGAAAGCTTTAAAAATTTTAGCAATCAACATAATATAAACCTTTAATAGAATTTTAAGCATCAACATTTTTTTTTTACCAGATTCACAAAATAGTTTTGGATTTTTCTATAAAATCATAGAGTAAAATTAAAAATGTTGAATTTCAAGATGATACAATTTTTTTAAATGTCTGAAAACATTACTGTTAAAGCGCCGATGTGCAGTATTTAATAAAAAAAATTAAAAAAAAAAAAGTGAAAAATAATGAATAGAACAGAAGTTATCGCATTAGCCAAAACATGATAGGACACTTGTATATAATTTGTTTAAAGGGCAATTTCAATTGTTTAATAATGATTATATTACAAGTGTAAGTATACAAAGTGTCGTATGAAGAATTGTCCATAGCGATATCTCTCTATATGAAGATAATCAAATTCTTTTTTTTAAGACTCACTGAACTAAAGACTACTGATAATTTATATTTTAACTAATATAAATGTTTCAGTAAACATAAAAAAAAACGATTACTTTAATATTTTTTTAGTTTCCAAAAAAACGTGTATAATTCAATATCATTATTATAATATTAAAATCATTATCAGCAAATTGTAATTTGTTATAATAATTTTTATCTGGCGATAATGTGTGGAGTAATCAAAGACAAAGTAGTAACTATTAGGAAATGAGATCAGCTAATGATGATCATATTTCGAAAAACAAAAAAAATGGAAAATCATTAATGGAATAAAAATAATTCCATCGAAATTTTCATAAAAGTAAACTCCATAAAATGTTTATCTTCAACATTTTTAAAACAATAAAAATAATAATAATTATGATCTTACATTTTTTACTGAAACATTTAGATTAATTAAAATTAAAATATGAATAATTTGTATTCCTTAGTCCTGTGAGTTTTCTCAAAAACAGAATTCGATTATCTTCACTATCTCGAGAAATATCGCAACAGATATCTTCGTGGGACACCTGTATACATTATACGCATACCTGCTTTGCATTCATTCAGCTAAACTGATCATTTCGTAATATATTATATTTCATAAACTGAATACTCATATCATCAATGTAATGTCATTAATTTAATATATGTATGAGTTACCACTTCTGTACACGAAATGGATTCATTACTCATTGTAACACTATTTGTTAGGGAAACAGGTACTTATAGAAATCACGAAAACAACTCTTTGTGAAAATTTAAGTCAATTATTTAGATATTTTGAAATTTTACATAATTTATAATAGACATCCAAAATAATTAAATAGTAATAACCCTTTTATAGGTACGTCATCACTTATCCAACATCCTTCAATATCTTATAAATGATAGCTGTATTGATATTAATTTGTATCAAGTAATATTGCAAATTACATAACAAGTTTTTTGTAGAACACTTTAATTATCTTCTATAAAATTAAAATAATGAAAAAACAACAATATTTGATGATATTTTGTATAAAATGAATTCGATCACTTTAATTTTTTCCGTTTCTGAGAAATTTAAAAATGTATACTGTACCTACTCTTTGAGTTTAATTTTCAATCTCGAATTAAATAGTCATACATTCTACATAATACATTACCACAAGAAGTGCAAGCAAGACTTTTTTTTCGAAAATATCTCCTATGTGAAACTTTCATGAATATTATATTATTAATTATTATACATTATGTAATATCATTCACGGTTTACTATCTAAAATTATTTCAATTAAGTTTCAAACACTTATAAAACACTCACATTAGTTAAAAAATAGCTACACTCATAACCGAATATCTAATATATACTCTAACGAAAAAGATGTACACAACATTTATTACCTAAAAAATAAACAGACTTATTTAAAACTATTCAAAAATATTTTCGTGACAAATTTATTCGATCATTAATAACAGTGCACTAGCCTCTGGTTTATAATTTGATCAGACATAAAGTATTCTAAACAATTAGTTTACGATATAGCTATAGTTATCAGAGAAAAAAATCTTGTGTTTAAATCTTTTTACTTCTTCGAGTAGGTATTTTTTTTCGTACACTCGGTACCGTTGCTCTATTGTTCTTAATGACTTAGTTAATGGAATCAAACTAAAACCGTTTGAACATATTTTGTAGTTGACCTAAACGTTACGTTTGATCATGCTCTGATTTCCATATCTACAAAAAAAACTTCTAGAAACATTTAAAAAATATTTTGCTTTGACACTGCGTACAAATTATTTCAAATGATAGCTTAAATATTTTAAATTCAAATTTTTATAAATTCATATACTTTTAGTAACAATAACTTTTATTCACGACTGTGTAATTATGATACTCTAAAAATATAACGTATTTTCTATTGCCAAATTTAATTTTTATTCTTTTGACGTTCAGTAGCGATCATAGGTGCAGTGGCGTAACTTGGGAGAAATTCTAGGGGCGGGGCAGTATTTATTTTCAACCAACATTTCAACGATATAACGAAAAACTTCAAAGCCTACTCTTATCAAATTTGAGAACTGTGTGCATCATATTTATTTTGAAGGGCTGGAAAAATGTAGCTTTTCTTTCTAATTTGTACTTCCACTTTTAAATTTTAATGCTCAAATATTGTCAAATATAACAAGAAATATATTGCATTCATACAGAATGTAGAAAATATTATGTGTTAAGATTTTTAATATCTAGAAATAAAGTATTTTATTAGTATTAGTATTAATATTGTTAGTGACGAAAAACTCGCTAGCCCTGTACAATCTTTTATTGGTGATAGGGGCCATTATTATTATTATAATATTGAGTATTTATATTAAATAATAATTAGATATAACCTAAAAATACTATTATTATTTTATAATAGTTTTAGTTGTTACTTATTACTAAATTACTTTAACGTACAAATGGCACGCCACAAAATATTTTTTTTTTGCATCATTGTATATCATTAGTATCATCATAAACAAAAACTTTTAAAAAGCGCACATTTAGTATGTTACTATCACTTTAAAAATTTGAATTAAAACTGATGGTAAAGGGGGCAAAATAATACCTTTGCCCCCCAGGTAAACGACGGGGGGAGCTGCCCCTCCCTCTCCCCGATTACGCCTATGGTTAGGTGTAAGGTATTATTCTCGCAATTCCTCGAATTCGAATAATGCTCACATAAAATATTCGGGAGTCACTGGAGTACCTACTCGTACTTACTTAAATCATTCACAACACTGATATTAATACAAAAGTAAATAGGATGAAAATATTATCATTTAAAGCTAAATTGTTTCCGAACTGCAATGTTATATATTTAAGGAGCGTATGTTTGTTGTTTATGCCCAAAAAAATTGAAAAAATATGCATGCAGTTATGTACTATAAAGCATGAAAATATGCTTAAAACGTATTCAAAATATACATCAATAATAATTAATAAAAATCAAATTATTTCTAAATTATTCATTTATTTACCATAACTTTATTTTATTTATTAAAACAGATTTAATTAATTAATTAAAACTTTACTTTATTCATAAAAAAATGTACACAAAATACAGATAAATAGAACAACCAAACAAAAATTCGTAAACCTCATTAAATATTTCGCAAAAAAAAAAATATAATAATAAAACGATGCATTTTAAGTTTTACATTTATGTCTTTAAGCATATTATTTTTAATTGCCGTCACATGACGTTTACAAAAATTAAAAACTATACAGAAATCAGTACGTATAAAACCAAAATTTTAAAATTCTCAGATTCCAACAGAGAAAATTTATAATAATTTCAGTAGAAGGGAAATCATATTCTGAAGTCAAATTATCAATATGTATGAAATATTAGAACCATGTAGTTAAAAAGATTTTTAACTGCAAACTTTGTCAATTGTCGCTGAATTTTTCGTTAATCTGAAAAAATATATAGCAAAAATACGCCAAATCAAATCAATAATTTGATTTCTTTTAGTAATGAAACACATTTCTATCTTACCCCGCATTAATTTAGATGCCATGAAAAAATATGCTAAATGCATAAACATCCGCTCCCTAGTTACATTATATTATTTTAATATCAGATTGGGCGTCGGCTACAAATAGTGTAAATTGTCCTTTTATAGTTTGTACCACCTACAGACTCAAGGCAATCTCTAAATCTAAGAACATTTTTCTAATACAAATCGAAACAAGAAAATTATACAAAATAAAATATAATATTGAACATAAAAGTTATATACGATATAGGTACTAAAGTAGCAGTTGCTTATTATTTTTAATTTAATAAGTCAGTTATACCAAACATGGAGTACTAACCATTCTCTACCATTGTTTAGTGTTAAATTGTAATACTAATTATCATTCAGCGTTGAACATAATTTGTTTTAATGAACGAAAAATGTATAGTTAAGGTTGTAGATTGTACAATATAATATTTAACTTTATAAAAATTATATTACACATTTACACATATTATATTATACGTACTTTGAAATAAGGTGAAAATTTAACTGCATGTAATTTTGGTGCCTATACTATACACAAAGCATTATGCGGCTATGTAGATAATTTGTAAAATAATCAAATATAATCATTTTAATATTTTGAATAATTAGTTGAAATGACTGTATTCTTCAAGTACGAAACTAAGTTACTGAGTTAATGTTATTAAATTATTGTAGAAAACTAATTACGTAGGTATGTATAATTAATACACTCAGGTACACCACACACATACAATATACGGCTGTGGCATACAACTATTATTTGTTAAAATATTTTAAAAGAAGAAAAACATTTGATTTAATTAATACATTTTCAAAGTAGAAAACAATATTTATACATCTAATTAACGTGTCAACCTAACCAAAACCACGAGTCTGTCAATGCGCGATAACCACCAGTTTTTTCTACGTGAAAATCGCTTTTGCACGTTATTATCACGTATCTACATCTACCCGTCGCTAATTGGTGAGATCGGAATTTCGGTTTTCAGACAGGAGTTACATTTTTTTAGACCCCTGTAATAGATCACGAGGCATTTACGGCGCGGCACAGCCGATCGCCATACGTGATGTATCGCTTATAACAGTACATGACAATATAATGTAACCGCCATCATCGCACGCTGTCGGAGCTGCGAAACGAAACGCAGAAGGGAAAACAAGTGGACGCGTTTGGGAAAAAATCGGACGGGCGCCGACTTGGTTGAACACGGCGGCGTTGTTTGTTTTCGCTACCGCGCGGGGCGACCACTGTTTACACGCGGTACGATAATAACACGACAACACGGGTCCGCCGCACGTCCGAGGACATGTATTTTATACCCACTATATTTAATATGCATTATAGTCGTTATTATTATTTGCACGACACGACAATAATTTAAGTGCCCGTCATCACCGTCATCGTTTAGGCGCACACACACACACACACACACACACACACACACACACACACACACTCGTCGGCCGGCCTGTGATCATGGTGTGCTGTACAAAATTTATGCGTCCGCAAACACGGACGGCCGGGATACGCAGGACGACGGCACCCCGCGTCGTCAGCAGCACAGCCGTCGCGACCCGGTCAATTGGTTTGACCGCGCGTACTCCGTGCACATCATACACGTACGCTCGACGTCTCTCCGCGCGGACACCTCGTCGTCGTCGTATCCTCGTTATAAACGGCCGTTATTCACCGGCAGTAATTTATTGTTTTCGCGCCGTCTCGTCGGTCGGTCGGTCGGTCGTCCATCGCGTCCGCGGACGTGTCGCCGGGTGGCACCCGTTTCGCGCGGTTCACGCCCTCGCGCGAACCCGTACAACGTCCGTCGTGGTCGGCCGCGTTCCGGTCCCGCGTTTTCCGGCCGCGAGCCCGGACACCGGAAGTCGGTGCTACTGCTGCTGCTACCGTAGCGGCCGCCGGCCACCCGTACGCGCGTATTACATCATCACGTACGCAGGTATGACGATAATATCACGCAACGTGCGCCCAATGAATTATATTACACGTTAATTATACGGGACAAAATAATCGAATTAATTATTCAATAAGCTTTGTTATAGTCCATAATCTGTGTTAATAAGTCACATATTTTTATTAAAAACATTTGTTTTACTAATTAAAAAGTGTAAACAAAATAAAACTTATCATTACACATCATGTTTTCATGGTGCGAAAAATCCCGTGATACCATATAGCACCGACGCCTTTCACGGTCTTAGCGTCAATACGTTTATACACATAAGAATTAGGCCGCGCGCACATTGGATGCGTTTTCGTACGAATTTAATTCATCAACGTTCGTACGTCGGAAATGGGTAATGAAAATTGTATTAGTTCAAAATTTAGAAAATAATTAGACAAAGGGTAAAACGATAAAAATAAACCAAAAAATAAATAAATAAATAATAAACAATTGAAACTAAAATAAAATTTCCAAGAAAATAATACTACAAAACAAAATAAATACATTTCTTCTACAAACAAGTTTCAAGACTACGCAAGAAAAAAGTGTTATAATAAACAATTTAAAATTAAATTAAATTAAAAAAACATTTTCAAACATATAATAATCAAAAAAGTATAACTGACCATATATGCTCGAAGATTGTTCTTATTCATTTATAAGTTAATACTGTTCATCGCATCATAATAAGCTTTTTCCCGCGCCCATTCGGTTCTAAGATACTGACGACGACGCAGCCGTCTTCGGATTAGAAAAGAATTACCTTGAAGATACAGATTATCGTATTATATTGAAGGAATTTCCCCGGAAACGACGGGAGAGAGATACGAAAAACGGTACGTACAGTCTACCTCGATATAATAAACACGCAGGCTCGCATCCAAGACTTCGTGTTGAAGGAGGAAGCTAATAGACGAAATAAATCAAATACTCGTCATACATATTTCACTTTTTTATGCGTATTTTCCCTTTTTATTACTTGATTTCAAATGTGTTGTACAACTCGTTTACTTTAGTTTTTTGTCAAAACCATACATAATCGTTTAAAAATTCAATTTTAATGTTTTTACGTATTTTTAGTGAGAATTTTAAAATTCACGGAGGGATGAAGGTCCCCGTTAGATTAGTGCCAAATAACACGCGCGGGTACGTACACGGCCCCCGGGGGGGTGTTCACTACTCGGACGCGCGTCAAACGTCTTGACCGTCGCCGCGTCCGTCTCGATCGCGGTTATCGCCGCGTAGATTATAATTATTGTCGTAATGACGATAATTCACACGGCGGCGGCGACGCTATATTATAGTACGTGTACCCTCGGTGCACGCACAACAACGCAGTACGTAACACACGCGCCGCCCTTATCGATTTTCCGCCCGAACGGGGGGCCACAGACCCGTCGTCGCGGGCGCAACGGCGCTCCGGTTGCGCGTCGGGTCGTCTTAGTTCCGGCGTCCCGTCCGCCACGGTCGGATCCGCCGCGTTCGCGACCGCACCGGCACCCTGCGCAGCCGTCTACCGCGCGCCGTCGTCCGTCGTCCGACAACACGTTCCAACTTCGTACCCGTCCGTCGCAGTGGTGGTTCATCGCGGCCGCGGTCGGCAACGCCACGGCGACGGTGCTGTACGGCGGCGTCCGGTGTCTCGCCCGTGACACCGCGGGTTGCTGCGGGCGCCTACCCGCCGACTCGCGGGGTGTCACAACGCCTACAGCCGCGGTGGCGGCGACCACGACGACGTTATCGTCTGTCTGCTGCAGTATAGCACACCTGTTCACGAGACCACTCGTGCGTTTGACTCGGCCGGAGTGCGCCCCCCTCGCCGCAGCGTTCTGACAACAGCTCCGAGTACGTAAACATCACGTCGTTTTTCTTAATGATATCATTTTAGAATCATCTACAAAAAAAAAAAAAAGGCACCATTTTTACTCCCCCTCCCATGATTGATGAACACACACAATATGAATCAGCAGTTTATTATGATTTTGATAATATTTTTCAACTAAAAATTTTTCTTCGGCATTTTCAACATTTTAATTTTCATCACGTTAAGCACATGAATTTATTCATCAAACAATTAATCCTCATCTACATTTCACTCAGTGTCAATTTTTTTTATCGAAAACAAATTAATCTATGGAATTACTTGATTTTTATTCGAGACAAAAAGGGGGGAAACGGGACCTATAGTCGTAAAACGGGACCAAACGCGTCCCGTTAAAATTCTGTCGGAACAACGAGTCGCAATGTTAAAAAAAAAACGGGACATTCCCGTTTTAAACGGGACGTATGCTCATCTTCAATTATTATTATTTTACCGTCGCAAATGCATATAATTAATATTTAAGACCTTGCGTTTATCGTCAGACGTTTTATACCCACTCGCCCCACACAATGAGACCGCGCGTGTTCTCTGTCGTTCCGAACGCTGTGCCGTGCCGTGGTACTCACACACGCTCTTATGCACTTTTCGACGATCGTGATCGTCTCGAATGTCAAAGATCACTTTTTTTTCTCTTCCCTCCACGCATTGGTTTTAAGACCCACGAGTACGGACGATAAACATATACATATATGTAAACAGATAGTGAAAAAAAAATATGGTAAAATATTAATATCCACGAGACGACATAAATACAATATTTACATCGCGTCGGTCAGGCTACACGGTAGTCCACGAAATTTCATCTATTACGATTTTAATTTTAATATGGAATTATATTTATTAAAACCACGTTGAAAATTCAAATGTTTTATTCAAACCATGAATTAAAGGCAAATATTTTGAAGCGAAATAGATAGGTATATAAATTTTTAATTTTACACTTACAGAGAAATTAAAATAATTAGGTAATAAGTATTTTTGTTATTACAATAAGATTATGTTACACATAATTAAGTACTATGTATGACATCTCTTAATAGTGCAGGTAAACATCATGTCACAAAATAATATTGATTTTTAATTGCAGTGAATAAAATCAATAATACTCATATAAATAATTCGTCATGGTCAGTTGAAGGTCTCATAAATATATTATGAATGCATATTTGAAGGAAAAATATTTCATTTTTTTGTTAGATTGATCGATAAAAACAATCTTAATTCACATTAATAATTATAATTATAGGTGTATTACATGAAATTACGATAAAATAATATATTTAATTCATAATTATTACAGATTTAAATAACTGTCAGTTTAAGTAAATTTAATAATTTCAATTAGTATTGTGTTCAAATTTATAGAGTCATAATTTGTTTGTTTCAGTATTAAATTAGAATAGTAATAAAAAAAATATAAGTACTATTATTGAACAATAATAATTTGTATAATGAAGGATTGCGTAATAAGTTTATATATATGCATATACCTAGTTTATTGTATGAATAAAATCAATACTAGTTTATTTATACCAAGCTATTGAAATATAATATTAATGTGGTCATTTTCTAACTTGATAAATGATTAATTTATATCCATTAGATACCTACTACAACTCATTTGTGTTCTTATAAAATATTTCTATTGTAAACTTAATACCTATACAAATATCGAATAATAGAAAAAGTTTAAAGCAATGAACTAAAATTACATAATTATTTATCATAACAATTAAATTATTTTACATTAATATAATATGATTTCAACTGTTAAACAAGAATTTAAAATAAAAATATTAACTGTAAGCTAAAACAAAATGTCTACATATTATAACCTTTCGTGTGTTGACCCGCAGTATACATTGTATTATTTTTATGCAATATACGTGTTCGTGTTTAAGACAACAGTAGCTGGTACTATCTTTATGGAAAACGTAATTATTATTATTAAATATTTTGATACCCTTAGAAATTTTAATATTTTACAATCATGCCTTAATATTGTAGCAATATGGCGTGATAAAACAGCATGATTAAAATGACAAAAAACTAAAATAAAATAAAAAGGTAAAATATACGGTTTTATCAGTTGTGCATTTTAAACAAAACAAATTAAACCAGAACAAATATCTTGAAAAACCATTTGATTAGTGATTTGACACTATATCGTAAACCGACATCCTTTATTCTCGATCTCACACATGTCGTATACGCACATCAGAATAATCGTTTAAATACATTTTTGCCGTAACATTGTAACGAATTTCATTTAAAAAAATATTACCATATACCTTATAAATTCTTATAAATTACAAACAACACATATGAAGCGATATCAACATTAAATATGACAAACCATCGTTAAAGAGACGAAAAAAAAAATGTTAAAAACATAAAAAGCGTAAAATACTTATCGGTGGTAGTGATGCCGTGACCTATTTTATTTATTCAGTATTATTATACAAAATATACAAAAGAGAGCCCGCGCGTTCAAATCAACTCGTCGCCAGCACGGCTATATAGATCTACACGAATAAAAAAAAAATCATTCGAGCCGCGTTGATTGATTGTTGTACACTGTACAGTCGTTTCAACAGACGATATACACGCTAAGCACAATAATACACAAAACACACACACACAAAGTATAGTGTATGTATATCCACTATTACGACTGTAAGTAGGTGCGCTTTTCCTGCGTGCGACTGCGGCGGGCTTTCTAAAACGCGCGTGCTTATTAGGCGCGCGCGGGCGCACGATATCGTCGGAAGATCTAGCGTGTAATGATCGTGCGTTTGTACCGCGGAAATGTTACAGATCGCGGGGCGGAGGACGGTGGAAATAATGCAGCGGCGGGACGCGGACGGGACGTGCGTGTCCGGAGAGGATATCCGGTGGCGTCATCGCCGTCGTCGTCGACGCGCGCGGGTTTTCGCCGCGATTGTCGTTGACCACCGACCATAGTGCCGGGCGGAGGCTGCCCGACACCCACACGTACGGGCCGTGCGCAGTGTTTTATCGACAACAACGACAATAATAGTGATCGCAATATAATATTGTAGTCAAGCCAGGGCGATGGGAAATCTGCAAAGCTCGTCGCAGTCGTCGACGTCGCGCGGCACTGCCAAGAGCCGGAGCAAAAGGCCGCTGGCGGCCGGGACCCGGGACTGGCTGATGGGTGGCGCGACGAGAGCGCTACGGAAACCAGTTGCGCCGACGGCGGCGGCGGTGGAGGCGGCGGGGGTGGAGGCAGCGGTGGTGGGTCACGTGACCGTGACCAGTCGTGACCTCCGCCGGCAGCGGCAGACTCCCCCGGCCCGCGACGACGGCTCAGGCGGCGACGATACCGATCATCATGCAGATGAGCAGCAACAACGACGTCGGCAGGAGCACCACTGCCGCGGCAACGACGACGACCAGCACGCCGCCGCCGCCGCCGCCGCCGCCGTAGCCGTAGCCGCCGTCACCAGTTCCTCGGAGGAGGAGGACTCCTCAGTGTTCGCCGACACGCTGACCAGCCCGCAGAGCGTTTACTCGGACGCCAGAGACGAACCGGACGGCGGCGACGACGACGACGGCACCGCGGCGACCACCGCCACCGCCGTCGACATGGTGGTGAACGGCGGCGAGACGCTCGGCGGCACTGCCGGGCGCACCGCGCACCAGGCTTTCACCATCGTCAAGCACCGCAAAGTCGAGTTGAACCCGACCAAAATACAGTCAGCCGTCTCCAATGGTAAGTCGCTTTTTGTATTATACGAGCCGCATTCATATACTCGCAGAACGCTGAACAATGTACGTTAAACCCCTAGACGATAATAATATTATCATCGTTTTCTTTCTTTGGAAAAAAAATTATTTTTTTTTTTTATCTTAAATACCATGTTTTTGTACGTTTTTAACCGTAATAACGATAATGATATCGGACTGACTTAAAACACTGACACTGCGATGTTTCTCTTGGTGAGATAAACATAATTGATAATACTTTGACGCGTTGGCGGACTAGTGTGAGAAATAAAAATTATGCAGTAATTAAAAAAAAAAAAAAATGTCAATTGGATTTCTATAGTTCAATAATTTGTACGGTGAATTTGAGAATTTAGATCAATGTTTTTAATCAATATTTCCGTAATAAATGATTACCATTTAATATTCTTCGCAATTTCGGAGTTAATTTTGGTGGTACTTTAGGCCTTTCGGTATTTTATTAAAAAAATTTCAATATTTTCATAATAGCATTATTTCTTTTAAAACTCTTTAAATATTTTAAAAATTCAATACTTTACATTTAAATGTGATGTGGATTTTTTTTATTTTAACGCATACATATTTTTAAAATGACTTAACATTTTCCAATTTTGACAAATTTTTTAGAAAAATGAGAACTAATAATAAATATAAAGACTATACAAATTTTAAAAGTATTTTTTTTTATGACAAAAAGTGATTTTTGAAAAATTAAAGAAATTTAAATTATTGTAAAACTAGTAGGTTGTATTAGTTATTATTCTTTTTTATTTAATAATCATTACTAAATACTATTATCATTATAACAAGGTTAGCTATTCTAACACAAATAATTTAAATGTTATGTAGTCATTCTGTTAAAATAACCAAAGTCAATGTTTAAAAAATTATAGTATAACATTATTATAATAAGATTCTACATTAATATGTATTAAATTTCAATAGGAAAACAAAGAATCAGTTGAAAAAAAATGTTTAAAAATTGTATGTTGTTAATATATATTGAAAACGTCTACTTCGATTTATAAAATTGTCTTAAATTTGATTAAGTTACAACTTATTTTATTTTCAAAATTAAAAAGAATATATTATATAATATATTACGTGTAAAAAAAAGTTGTAGATCATATAAGTTTATTTTCAGAATTTGATTGTCCACAACATCATACAGTATATAAAAGAAATCCAGCTATACAACCTAATTTAAGCCCTTTTCCACAAGATATATAATATGTAATTGTAAATATTTTAAATTACTGTAAATTGTAAACTAATGGCCACAGAAGCCGATGTTTTATAAGATCAATAAAAAAAAAAAAAAGTTCTTATGCATGTAAATTAGTCACACTAAACATAAATACATATGTAGTATATTTTTTCGGAAATGTCTAAGTGAACTCAATAATTAATAATAGTGTTTAATGAAACATATTTAACAATAGTAGAAACATTCAAATTACACCAGTACTGATAGAGTATAAAATATATGATTACTTAAGATACTATACTACATTAGGAGTAAAGTAGATAAATTCGTAGAATCATAAACACGCGTCCCCCATGACAGCTTCAGGGTTGTAAAAATCGATCACAGATTCACGTTTTCTTCATGTACATATAAATAAATATGTATATTATATCCCTATAAAAGTATAAACCATCAAGAAGACCACACAAAGGTGTATAATGTTAAAAATACGGTATTTGTAATACAATAGGATATATTATTATAATGGTCGTGATTCGGAAAAGAAATAAGTATCATTTTCGTGAAAAGTGACCGAAGTCTAGTCGTGTACACACATTCAACTAACTACAGTAATAACAAACTAATAACATATATTTGCGTGTAGGAGGATAAAAAGTTGCTTGAAAATTTACCATATTAAAAAGTAATTATAGGAGCCTAAATTACCCTTGCACTTATGATTTTTATAGTCAAAACGTGTACTTGTAATTTTTCTGTGCGCACATAAACAGATAATACGTATCGTATGCAGTATATTTATGAAATATTTTATAATTTTAACATAAATATCTCAAAAAATATAATTCTTGCACAGACTGACTTTGAGTTCAAGTTTTTCAATTACACCTTTTATTTTTTTTTTCGTAACCAATGTATAAAAGGGTTTATTATCTTTAACTATTATATGATCTTATTCATTATAAACTCATTAAATTACGCTATCCTTCGAAAGAAAAATTAAACAAAATATAACCTATATTTATCGTTAAAATACTATTAGAAAAATATCAGTAGGTAATAAAATTAATTTACTAGGTATGTGAATGTGTTAATAAAACTAACTATTAAAGAAAATATGTTAAATTTCATCACAGAAAGAATGTGTTACACAACAGTGAATAGTTAAACTGTTTTAATTAATTCGACATATTATGTATAATGCATAAATGTAAATACATATTTTCATAATTATTGATACTCATTGAAATTAAAATGACAAATTTCAAACAACATTGGTTATTACTTATTACTTATTAGTTATTACTACCAACTAATTCTGACTTTGCATTACAAAACGCAGTAGATTACTGTTATACCTACATAATATTAATGATAAATCAAAATTTAAATTTAAAAGTAATAAATCATATTTTCAAAATAAGCTCTTTATAGTTTTATACATACAGAATGAGTCAGATCTATTTGAAAAATGCAATACATTTTTTCTATTCATTATTTTTAACTTTTTGTTCTTAATTAATATGATAGTACTGCGCTACTGACAACAAAATCAAGTTAAAATATTTCTTTGATTTTTGGAGCTCAAATTTTTAAATTTTATTTTATCATTTGAAAATAAATTCAAAATATCCATTTTTTAGATTGAATTTTTAGAAAAATTATATGTACTAAAATATCTCATTATATTATGGTCATTAATTTATTATGATTTTTTGAACTTTTAAAAATACGAATTTAATAACTAATATTATTGTACAGATTATTACGTACGTTCTACCAAAATTGAGCTAGTGATTTTGATTAATCTTTCCATGCTTGGTAATAATAAATATCAATTTTGATTAATTATAATAGGTTAATAGCTACAAGCGATAACAAAAATCTTGAAATATATTAAATTTCGATCAGTTATTTAATTAATTATGGTATGCAGTAATGTGGATGTGATAAAATTAGATGAACACACAATATTATTGTTAACTTTTTCAAAAACTTAAAAAAAATTGTAAAATATTAACGGGTCAATCTTAATAAAAGATTCAAGCACTAATATTCTCCTAAAAATCTGTTTCTCAAAATAGCTATTTTAAATTTTTTACCAAACGGTTCAAGAAAATTAAAATTTAATTCGAGTCTGAAAATAAAACACATATTTAAATGCAATTTTGTTATAGCGCATAAATCAAGTATTTATTTATTTTGAAAAGTAAAAGATAATGAATAGAAAAAATTTTATTGCATTTGTAAAATAGATTTGACTCACTCAGTATATTTTAAAACTTGAAATGAACGAAAAATAATTAACTTCATATCATAGCAATAAATTAATAATGTATATTCTGAGAAATAAAATATACAAAATTAATAGGTGCTAAATAATATATTGAAAAACCATTTGAGTAATACGGTTTTATGTAAAATACATCTTTAAAAATGAGCATTTTATCTTTGGTTTTCAAAATAAATTAGATTTACACACCTAATTTTTAATTTATTTATACCATTTGAATTCATATCTAATACTTGAATATTTTCGAGGTGGTTTAATTTTTTTAATTTTTAATTCGAAAAGTAGACGTCAGTGGAGGTTTTCTTTGATAAAAATGTAAATACTCGTGAATAATATTTATTGGGTACTTAAAGTTTTTTAATAACACATGCGTTTTTTTGCGTTGCTTAAAAATTATGTTGAATTTGAGTTAGAGTAAACTACTCTAGATTCAAGCAGCATTGAAGTCTTACAATCTTTATACGTCACTTTTCAAGTACGTTTTAGTATAATTCTCTCCCAAATCATTTAAAAATAGAAATCATTAGCAACTATACACAATTGGAAAAAACAACCAATAAGTACAAATCGTAACGGTCAATCGAAAATTTACATTCAAATTTTTCTTCACTTTTATGGCAAATGGAGTAAACAGTAAATAAAGAAATAGTGAATAATAATGGGGAGATGTGGAAGACGAGATAAAAAATAACGAACCTTACTAGCGTAAGACATAGGTGAATATAAAAAAAAGAAGATTCAATTTTGTTTTAAATTATGAGGATTATTTTACCATAATATACCATTATTCTATTATTTGAGAAATCCATACATATCAACTATAGTTTTGTAACACTGCGGCTTATTTTTTTTTTTTTTTAGAAGCCCAAATACTTAAATACCTTTTACCAAAAATGTTTAAAATTCTAATATTTTACACTACAAAGTTACGGGCCACGTTATATCTTAAGTTTAATAATTTTAACGGATGTTTTAAATAACATCAAAATTATCTTTTTCTAAATTTATTTCATAAACTTATTCTGATGCATAATGATAATTCTAGGAAATAATAACTATAAACATTTGCATTACTTTATATTATAGTTTTCCGACTATATTTCCAATACTTTGGTCTAATAAAAATATTTATAAGACGTATAAATTATTAAAATGTATGTTTTATTTCAAAAACACGAAAATTATATGCATGCAAAGTTTATTTTTTATAGATAGGTACCTAATAATTTTTATTACAATTTTCGTTTTCACGTATTAAAACTATTTATAATCTCTATAGATCAAAGTAATCAATATTTCTTACGAAAAGCTTTGTATCTGATGAGAATTTATTAATATTTTAATCCAGCAAATTTTCGTAAATTCGATGATCTCTAATTTTTTATCATATTTATAACTATGCTTGATTATACCCTATTGAGCAAACGAGACGAATACTCAACACCCTGTTTTAATTTACTACCTGAACTAGGTATTATTTTAGTATTAAAACTAACTACGGCAGACTTTATAATATATTGTACATCGTAAAAGAAGTTGAGAGATAACAAGTTTGCACTTCAACTGTCTAGACACATGCCCGAGGACACATAATGACGAAATATGAATAATTAACTTGCAGTAGGATGCTAACGGAAGAGTTGTTAAGGCCCCTGGCCTGAGTAATAAATTACGTTGATACATAATATTCTCAATTACATATAAAGCAAAAAATTAAATTATTGTTTTTTACCAATAAAAGGGAAAATATAATAAATATATCTACTGCAATAATTTATGTTCATTAGTTAATAAATTGATTTTCCGTTTATTTAAACGAAAAAAAAACCACCCTAATACTTTAGGTACTTGCCAAACAAATATTTATTTATTTTAAATAATTAAGGGCGAAAGCCTTTTATCAAAAAAATAATTTATATAAAAATAAAAATATATACAGTTATCAATTTATAATGAATACAAGTCAATTCATTTTTTAATTTATCTTAATAACTTTATGAATGGTTCTCACATAATATTAGTTGAATGAAATATACCATTTATTTTTGTTTTGTTCGTTCTTGAGTGTTTCATACACAATAAGCACTACATTTGTCAAAGTTTCTAGTCAAGAATGATATTCACAAAATGTCATGAGAAATCTCATTACTGTTTGATCATCACGTACAATCTGAAACAAAACAAAATATGTTTGCGCAACAGAATTTACAAGATAAACCATGTTTATTATTATCTACTTGAGATATTATATGATGAGAAGTTAATATACTTTTAATTTTATTCGATTAGGTACCTATGTCACGACACAATGGAAAGAAAAAATACTCATTAAGCAAATTTACACATCATCATTGTATGATTGATTTATAATTTTTTCTGATATTTGATATCGTAATAATTGCTAGTTACAATTTTTTTCTCAGGTATATATTGCATAATATAAAATCATACAAAATTTAATTTTTTTTAAAATTCAGGTAAATATATTAATTGTTTTACTGATCTAGGTTTTCATTAAAATTAATTAAATATAAAGTAGTGGACGAATAAAATATTAATTAATTCGATAATACTGAAATGAAATAATTATATATAATTATTATTAGCGAAAATTCAGTAACAATTATAAATAAAAATACGATGCATTATTTTAGTCAGACACTCAAAATTCATGAACATTAGAAATATTTTACGAATGGAATACCTAAAATTCAAATAAAATAATTTTACAAAATATAAAATATAAATAATTCGTTTATACTCTAAGATGTTCATAAAACTGTAAAAATAATTAAACAGTGATATATATAGCTAAATTATTTAAACCTTGTTATAAAAAAAAAAAAAACAATTTTATACATGTTTTTGGTTAATTTCGGGCTTTGCGTACGGCTATTAAAGAAACAAAAATGTATAACAGGTAAAAAAATATTTGAACTCGTTCAAACGTCTTATTCAGATCAGTAAAAAAAAAAAAAAAAAACTCGTAATTTTTCCTTTTCTACGCACTCAAACTTCACGGCACACACGCAACGCATCAACATTAACTACAAACAAAACGAGGCGATTGATCCACCGAGCTCTCTCACACCGTATATCATATTCCTACTATATTTAGTAGGTATAATGATATTATGTACCGCGACTTATCGCATGTTATCGCAGACCAAACATTTTGAGTTTTTTTCTTTTTATTCGTTTCATGACAATCTATGTTACTACACGTTATCATAACAGTATGGTATGATATGTACAATGTAGATAGTATATAGGTACATACTACATACACCGTTCTATATGTGTACCTACATAAACGGGATGACGGTCAATGCGTTGACTCTAGTTGATAACACACTCCCATCGCAATAGTTACTATTGAAACACACACACACACACACACACACACACACACACACACACACACACACACACACACACACACACTCACACGCGCGCGCGTTCGTGCACGCACACAATAGCACGCTGTACTCGCACGCACACCACGAAGACGTACCTACGCATATTACACAGTGTTGATCAATCGATAATTATTCTACGAGACGAAAATCCAGGAACCATTTGCATAAACGGTAAACAATCGTACGAATAAACGCGAGCTAGATACGAGAACGCAGT
This sequence comes from Therioaphis trifolii, assembly GCA_027580255.1. Taxonomy (NCBI): domain Eukaryota; kingdom Metazoa; phylum Arthropoda; class Insecta; order Hemiptera; family Aphididae; genus Therioaphis; species Therioaphis trifolii. The sequence goes on along the minus strand of CM050406.1, from coordinate 41,220,425 downwards.
CGATCGGCGCCAAGCCCAATAAAACATTAGTGTTTTCACGTGTTAACAACGTTACACATTTAATATCGAACCGTGAACTTTGAGTGTGCGACGTTATTGTCTGTGGTCGCCGGTCGCGACCGGCACCCTGCATGTGATAAATCGGTAAAGTACCTACCTAATTTTTATTTTGTTCTATATTTTCGGCTTTGAACATTCCATACCGACAATTTAGCAATACGTTTTTTGAACGTTTTTCGAGGTTTCATTTGGTTATTACCTATTATGTTATTAAGTTTATGTGCTCGTTTGAAATTATTATACGAGTATGTTGTATGTATTACGCGTTTAACGATATAAACTCGTTTTATTTTTTTGTTTTTTTTTTTAATTTTCTGAAACCGTATTAAATACTTTAAATGACAGAAATTTAACTCTAAAAACCGTGCTTTTTATATTATAAAATGAATATGAATTATATAATAAAATATGAAAAATGAAATACACAACAGCATAAATTATTATACACCAAAATATAATAAAACTATCTTATTATACATATATGTATAATGTGTATACTGTATATATATTATATATAATTCATTAACTAATGTAATTTGTAAACAAATTAAACACACATTTACTTATAAGGTATTTACTTTGAATTTTCAAACTTTATTTTTACCATGACTTAATTTTATGCTAAAATGTTTGTTGTTCGTCGAGTTCACTGTTTTTACTTTTAAAAGAGGAGCGTAATAATGTGATGGAATGTTGACCTCCTACAAAGTCACTATTAAGACCAAAGTCAAATACAAAAAAAAATGTATTGAATATCAGTATTATTACATAACATTTTTTTTTTTTATAAAATTGTATTGTTTAGTTGCTATAAAATATACTAAAAAAATAAATACAAATGTTTATATACATATTCGTTTGATATAACTAACACCTAAGTTCCTTACTCTGTAGAATATCATTCTAAAAATAAACTTTCTCGAAAGCTCGTTCGTTTTTTATTTACTTTTTCAATTATCTATGTTTTTATATGCCTACTACTAGTACCACTAATCACTATGTAAAGTATTATCATAATTATAGTACCTATATAATAGTGAAAGCAATAAAAACGGAAGTGTAGTATTTTTGTTTAATATACTTATATATATATATATATTTCTAGACAATAATTACAATATTTCAATAAATGAATCTGAGATATCTGTTATGAAACCGCAATTATATGGATTATGGAGAGTCAAAGTGGATCAATTTGTTCAACAGTACACTCTATGTTTTGATTTCGTCAGAGTGAAAGTCGTAATCTATCAGAAATTCGATTATCAGTGTCAAAATTATTATTTATAAATAATTATTAATAAATCTATGAATAGTGTTATAAAATTAAGACTTAAGATAAAATTAATTTTTCTTCGTGCATTTTATTATTCCTTTCAACATACATTTTTTTTTTTAACGTATATTCTGCATTTAAATAATGAATAACTTTGCTATGAAAACAAAAAATAATACGGAATCATGCGTGTAATAAAAAAACTACTCGACTAGCATTTTCCTCGACCCGTAAACAAAACGAATCGTTAACGTTTTCAGATGTCCGTGGTTTACTGGCAATTGTGTGTTGAAAAAACCGCGACGAAATTATATAATTCTATGATGAACTGTTGGTTAAATCAAAAAAAAATTTTAAAATACACACGCACGTAAAAATACCTAAATCATGTTATACAGAAGAAAAAATCCAACGTTGATTTTTCTCATGTAAGATTTCAACTGAAATGGCCCGTCGATCACACACAATGTATAACCCTCCTATAATGTAACATCTTTAAACCGCTGAAATCAACTGTGTGGAACGAATACGATTTGGGGCTTATATGGGTATTGATGTTTAGATTATATGAATTATGAAACAAACGATACAAAAGAGTTCCGTAGTTAATCATATTATCCGGCGGTATCGAAACGATTTAATTTTACCCAAAAATGGATACCATAAATGTCAAATAAAAGCTAGATATTTTAAAATTAATCCGTAAATAAAAAAATGAACTTTCTTCATGAGAAATAATTGAAATCATTACAATCGTACATAATAAACATTTTATTCCGTATTCCGTATTTATGTTTTATAAATTTGGACAAGAAATAACAAGTATGTCATTTGCACAATACTAAAAGTAGTAATAATATAGTTATATTTTCAAAATTCAGAATCATTCTGTTACGTGACGTCATAAGTTATTAAATATACCCAACCATAACTCGTGATAAAAGCTTTCATTCTCAATCAAAACTCGCAAATATTATTGTAAAAAGGTATCATAAACTTTGATTCGTATTCCTGTAACCTTTTGTTTTTGCATATAAATCATTTTATGGATAAAAAAAATTGGTTGTTTCAATTTTCAATAGATCATGTTGTCTTTAAAACAGATAAATGTATGTTATGAATCGTCTTAACTAAACTTAATAATTAAAATCCTAATGATTATTCGTCAATAATATTTTATCAAATGTCATTCTTCAATAGGTACGTTTTATGTGCTGTAAGACATGTATGTTACCAAACTTTTAAAAATTTAAAAAAAATGTCTACCTAATTTTACTAGATTTATAGTAAGTAGTCAATTCACAATTATTATGATAGACAAATTTAAGAAGCCATTATAATAGAAATATGATACAGTTGTGTCTTATACTATGTTGATATTCTATACACACGTATCAAATATTATTTACTCAATTTTCTTTACTAATTTATACACTACTGAATTAAGTATATATATAGACCCACATCATATTACATAAATATGTATTCATACTTAACCTTTATTTTGATCAATTAAATTAATACAAAATATGTGTGAATTAACCACATTGTTGATTATGTTCATTTTTTAATATTGTTGATTGATTACTTCATAAAATATTTCTTTATAAAAGAAAAAATAATTGACTAATTACTATATATTTTTATTGATTTAAATAGTATATACTTGCATCATACATATCTTGTTTCATACCGGAATATGATATTTTTATGAATCATCTTACCATAGATTCAAAAGAAATGTTTTTTTTTAGATTCATATCACTCTCTAGCTCTCATCTCAGATATTATCCTCGTACCACATCCACATATTGAAAATCATCCGAAATATATACAAACATAATAACAGTAAAAATCCATTTAGTAAAGTACGCTGGAATAAATACTTATGGTAATATAGATTGTAAAAAATAATTACGGTTATTTTTCACGAAATCTGAATTCATAACAATGCTCCGGGAAATAGAGACTAATAATTTACTCATATAAATTTATGGTCCATTGAATGATGCTAATGAAGCAATCAACCGGTGCACAATGAGAAAATAAGCGTTCCACAAATTATTGAAACAAAAGCGTACCTGTAAATGTATTCACTTTTTTGTTCAGATACACTTGAAATCTCAGTTATAACAGAATAAATCGTAATATTTCTAAGCGTTTGATAAATACGAGTAGACATGATTCAATATTTTTAAAATTTTACTTCCATAAAAACAATTTTGAAACTTGTCACAAATTAAAGTTACTTTAATACAGTATCATAAAATAATTTTAAAAAAACTGAGTAATTTTCCTTAAATTTATTAACATATTTTCCTTCAAATTAATTTAAATTAAATTCAAAGAAATTAAATTAAACTACAAGCATATTTAAATGGAAAAAATAATTGTAAGTCTCAAATCAAAAGTATTAGGATTAAAAAAAACAGATAAACATAGATGGAATAAAGCGCGGTCACTTGTTTACTTGTCACATGTTTAGAATTTCTTTTAAAGTGTATTCAGCATTGTATCAAAAAATTTAATAAAGACATCTTATTAAATATTCATCCATTTTAAGTTGTAGAATGAACAAAGAAACACATTGTCTATATTATATCGTTATACAAATATAAAATAAACTTGATTTCAATCGACATTCAAAACCGATCAAATATTTGGCTTGTTACAATGGTATTTTGTAGAAAAACATCATTATTCATTAGAGAATCGCAAGAACAACGTTTGTTAAAGTGTTACATTTATATATAGAGGTTCGTTGTACACACACACACACACACACACACACACACACACACACACACACACACACACACACACACACACACACACACACACACACACACACACACACACACACATATATATATATAACAGGTTTAAACGCCCTAAGCTATTAAATTATTTTCAAAATGTATTAATTTGCTCAAAAAAATAAAAATAAAAAAGGAACCAATCACCACTTTAACATATTATTTGAACAATAGCTTTCACTTTATTCTGAATGTCTAAAAATTCATTCTGTACAAATATATAAATTTAATTATTCTTAAATCATTATTACTGGAATAACAAAACAAATAATTATTCATTTGATTTTAAAATTCTTTATCTACCTATAAATTGTTAATTATAATATATTATGTATTAAAATTATTTGGTAAAAATTCAATTTTATCCCTTTATTTTAGTATTTATATTTTATGAACGATACAAAACGTATTTCTAATTGTATACTGAGATGATAAAAATAAAATTAAGGTTTAGTTAGTTTAACATTTTTATCGATTATATTCAAATATTTTATTGTTAAGTAAGTCTCAAATTTTATACTTATACATTGATAATATCCTCTAAAAACCCATTTATATATATTTTATAAAAATATTATGCTATTTTATAACTATATTATGTTATTAATATTATTATCAATATAATTTACATTTGACTTCATTCCATATAACCATAACGGTGAATAAATTTAAAAAACAATTAAAGTTTACTCCCGTATAGCAAAAATTTAAAATTATAGAAATTATAAAATATAAATTATTATGTTTAATAATAACCATGTTCGTAAAATAGTTAAAAGAATACTATATTGAAGTCTCGAGTTTTAAATTCCTTTATACGATGTAGGTTTGTATGTAGGTATAACTCTCACGCCCAACTATGAAACTGATCCTGGATAATCATACAAACATAAGGACGCGGGACTTTTACCACATTTAAATTTTTTCCAGTCCACCCCGATAGTTCTCACTGGAGTTGAACACATTAAATATAAAATAAACGTGAGAGAACAGGAACTACGGCACCGAACACGAACACTTCTATATATAGAACATACGTAAATGGACGATTATAACAATAGATAATGTACTTGGTAGGGCACGCCTTATGATCATAACACCTGTCCCAGTCATTTTTCAGTCTATTAATTAGACGGAATAGTAAAATAATGTTTGAACTTTCGCTAAATACAGTTTTAAGTACTTTTAAAAACCGTGAGAAAGAGATTTAAAACCAAGAAAATCACCTACGAATGAATAAAAAACAATTAAATGTAATTGATTTCAACGTAGCATATATAATTATATTAAGATTTAGTTTAAAAATAGTTTACTTACGATTTTTATCCCGAATTTTTAAATATAATAACAGTAATTAGAAAATATTGAACATATATTCTTATAATATTCTAATTGAATAATATTATGTTAGTTATATTCTTATTTATATATTTACTATTTACTAATAACTGTATAATTTTTTACTCAATGATAACGTCTTTTTCATTTATTTTGACAACTGTATATTGTAATAAAATTAATTTCTATATACAATTATGTAAAACTAACACGTATACTTTATTTTTAGTGAATAAATTATCATTCGCAATAAATAATCATAACATTATCAATTACCACTCAATTTCGTATAATTATGTTTTAGTCTGTAATCAAACAATAAGCTAAGGTTAGGTAGATAATTTGTAATCGATTAGCAATATTTTATAAACAGTGATAAAATATGAGCGTAATGAATAAAAAAACTTTAGTGGTCGATGGGTGATTTGTATAATAGAATACATTTATTACTATCAAATTAATAAAACACACCATTTTCATGACAAACAATTAATAAGTAATTTATGTATACAATTACAAATGCGCATTTTTGTCGCTTTTCTCTTGGATTCGCTACTGGCTTAAATTTTCAAGTTCTGTGATAATTTCACCAAGTATAACTGCACATACAAATGTAATAAATTATATTCAAGCACCTACTTATAAGAAAAAGCGTTCGCTTACAACTTACAGTGCGCAACATTAACTACCCGTAAAATTTAATTTTCCCAAATAACTTTACGATTGATATGTGTTCGTAGGTCAGGTGCAAGTGGACTCGATCAGACGTAATAACGTCTCACAACTGGGTGACGGTCCCAAGGACGGGAGCGTCCTCAGAAGAGTCGCCAAGGTCACGCTGGACCAGGCCACCAAAGACCAAAAGCCAGTGCGACCAAAACATGTGCCGGAAAAGTTGGACTTCAAGAATCACGAGAAGTTCGAAGGTGAGTACCTAATTCATTTGTAGGCATGGTCCAATTGTACCCGCGCGATGTTCGTCACTCTGGGTTGAATTGCATTTCATATGAAACCGGTTTTTGATTATTTTTTGGCTACGACAAGCAACCGAAAAGAAAAAAAAGATACTGGCTAGCCTTGGAAAAAAATCCAACTATGAACGGAAAAAGAACAAAAAAGATCAACAGTAATCACCGCCTCGTGTGTACTATTAAAACAACTGTGGGAAAACAATAACCTCTATTTGGTGGTATTATTGTCGAGGATTTCTTTATTTTTATTTTTCCGTAAATTATTATTATGCTTTTTTGACGATAATGAAAAATCTGTTCGCGATGTCTGTGAATCAATGTCTAATTTTCTATGCCAGTCTCATAAATATCAATATTGTTTAACTGAATAGGAAAAAATGATTCTATAACTTTTTTAAATATACTATTCAAGAATACCATTTTAGGAGTAAAAATACGTAGCCCCGCGATTAAAATTTTGTTATGTAATTTCGTATAAAAGTAGTGCTGATTACATTTGATATAAATTATAAATCATTCAATAATTTGATTGGACATTCATTTTCTTTAAAATGTATTTTGTAAGAATACACGGATACAATATTTATTTTGAATACATTATTATCATACAGAAGAATTGACAATTTTTATTTATATGTACATGGTAATTTCATATTATTATTTATCTAATGGAGGTCAGAGGAAGAGGTTGTCTCCCTAATGTTTAAATTATTTATCTCATTTATCTTAAAGGGGCGTTGCTTCTGTTGGAAAATTGTATACAACGTTAACCACAATTTAACTGAAGATATTATTTTACATTTTGCATTTTTATTTTTATATTATCATTTGGAATGACAATTGACAATATATGCTTTACGTTTATCAATTGCAGTTTGCCTGATTAAACATATTAAAATATTATTCTAAGTGTTAATCATGTTAGTTTAATGTCACGCATTTGTGTAGAAGTGAATTTTGATATTGCGTTTATTTTTAACTTCCAGTAGTTAAAAAAAATAAGTTATCTCGTTGCATATAAAAAAAAACAATATCATTCAGTGGTAGATAGGTGTATATAATTTCATCGAGAACTAATTTTAGTACTCCAATACTCTAAAAAAAAAAAAACGTAATTTCTTACATTATTAATTTGCTCAAACACTTATTATAATATATAATATATAACATTTATAATATATATTACATCACACTGAATGTCTCTTAGTATAAACATAAATAATAGAATCAACCCTCTATTGTAATAAAAATGTATCCCAAAAATATTCTTGATTTACAATAACCCTTGTATTATAATATATATATATATATATATATAATCTATTGCTTATTGATATAACTTATCTGATTCCAAGGTAATATTGCATTGAAAAGCTTCCAATACCTGATTATATATTATATATTAAGTATAACCTGTATCTAGATTCAAGTTTGTTTTACTAAATATACCAACTACAGTCTACAGGTACCAAACATATTTCACCTTGTATAATAAAAGTAAAAGTAAATCAAATTACGCGATACTTTAGTTTACAAGTTGATAGACTCATTGTCTTAGAACATATCAACAAAAGATCATAATTATGAAAAATACAGTGGATAATATTTTCACAGCCACAGGCAATTTCTACATTTTAAGGCTTAAAAATATTTATATCATATTATATTTACCATAAAATTTACTTTCCATTACCTACTCTGTATTTTTAAAATGTCCTTACATAAAGTATGAACGACCGCTAAAAATTGGTTAATGACTTCACTAAATTATGAATATATTTTTAGTCACCGCTCTTTTAAACATTAATTTCAACAAAAGTTTGAAATGTACAATAAATAATAATTTAATCAAAGATACAAAAATACATTTTATTTATGTAGTAATATTTTCAAATGAGTCCAAATTTTAATCTTTAACCAGTTACATATTATATATATTAGTTTTAATATTGAATTTGAATGTCAGTAAAATGCATTCAAACATATCTATGTAATCATAATAATCGACAATATTATGTAGCAGTGGTGGCTATCATACCCAATAACGGTGTATCAATGTTTAATTTACTCATAAACCACGCACCTGCCCTGTCATTAAATTTCAACTTCTTTGTTAGAATAAATATGAATATCATCACTTTACGATAATATTATAAATTCCCAATTTTGCATTAAATGAATAATATTAATCAAACTAATCAAACTACGTCTTATTAGATTGGTGACACTACCTTCCGTGAATATACCCCTTATTTCAAAGTTGTATCGACGAATACACCTTGAGTATTGAATTGCCGCCAATATTATGTAGGATGTGATATTAACTAGTACAGCTAATTTTTCAAATCTCAATCCATAAATATTGCAATAGCTATCTATTAGGATTCAAATATACGACGATTATATTTTCTAAGTAATTATAGTATTATTAATACTCAGAATAGTTACACTCAGAATTTCACTAATTGAGAACTTAAAGAAAAATTAACCGAACAATTAAATTTCTGTCCATACCTCTCTATCGGTACAACGCATAATATGCATATAATACGTAAAAATTGATTTAATTTTATAGCTAAATATGTGATTTTAAATGTTACACTGTTATAAGATTGTCAATTAATTCCGTAAAGAAATCAAATACATATTATATCGACTCTAGCACGTTTCCATTCCATTTTATCTGTACGTAAACTGATTCAATATTTACATAATGCTAAAATGTTGGTACCTATTACATAATATACTGGTATAAAGAATTATAATATTCATAATATACGTAGGAAAATAATACTATAACTACACGTTTATGTACCTCTTTAGCACTTATAAGTTATAACTTTAAAAGTAAAATGGTTTTATTTAAAAAAGTAATATAATCACTACTAATCAAATTTCAATTTGTTTATAAGCATAATTTATAAATGAAAATAAATCAAATGACAAAGCATAAAAAGAAAATCTCTTAAATTTGGTAGTGGTTTAACGTCTTAATCGAATAATTTTTAACAACTCTGTGTGACGACCTACGAATACATACGTCATGTTGTAAAACACCATAAATGTTGAATAATACTACAAATTTAAATAAAGTAGTAGTAACGAAATACTGTTTTAGCGGCGGGGTATTAATGTCACATAATTAATGCACGGTGTCATAACACTTAACAATCGCGTCGTCTTGTAAATCAATTACGGCCGATCTTTCGTGTGAAAAAGATGCTGGTTATCATAAAAAAAACACACCCCATCTATTAATTTCGTTTTAAACGTGGTCAAAACGTGTGTACATCGATGACCCTATATTATTTATTATATACGAAATATCGTATATACCTCCGTAATAATAACGTGTCGTGTGTGTATGTGTGTATGATGTGTGTGTGTGTGTGTGTGTGTGTGTGTGCGCGCGTGTGCATACGTTTGTGTATGAAATTCCATCGGTGTGTCTACGGGGGGAGAGATACGAACATCCGTCGGTCCGGCTACTCGGCCAACAGCTGCCTGCTCTGCTCCCCCGATCACGGTCGGACAACAGAATCGTTTTTACTTCGGACCGCGCGGCTCCGAGACGTCCCGCATAAAATAATATTATAATATACGCGCACCGTCGTCGCCTGTCCGTCAAAATGGCTTATCTGCATTCGTAGATCACCGCCGCCACGCGCGTGATACGTCTGTCATCACACGGTGGTATTTTATTATTATTATTTTTTTTTCATATTTTATATTATTCACTATTATTATTGCTCGAGCCACGCGATCACGATCGAATTCTTTTTCATCTTTAAAACGTCGTATATCCACGCCGCGTGGTAGGTATACGCGTTTCACTCGTGCCGGCGGCGGCGGATTACTCGCGCGGGGACAGCACGCGCGCGCCTCCCCAAAAACGGACAACAACGACAACGAGATCGTCATCGTGACTTTTCGCCGCCACGCTCTCGAATCGCGTGCGGCCGTCCCGGATCACGGTGAACGGCGCCCGTGTCCGCGCCACGGCCGTGTGTTATCTCTTTTCAACGCGCCGAGTCGGGCGGTGCAGCACGTCTCGCGCGGATAGGTGAGACGCGTGCACGAGGAACGCGTGCAAGAAACTGCGGCCGCACACAGGTGGCGGTCTCGTATCTGATGAATATCGCAATATTATTTTATTGCATACGTGCAGTGTGTGTGTGTGTGTGTGTGTGTGTGTGTGTGTGTGTGTGTGTGTGTGTGTGTGTGTGTGTGTGTGCGCGTGTACATATGGCGTCCTTCGTATAGGTGTACGTACGGTATAATATGTGCATAATGTAAAATGCATACGTGCACGGGACGACGCTGATTTATAGGTCGTGCGTAGGCCAAAAAGGTATATAATGTATAGGTGTTTAGAAAATATTATTATTTCGATCTGCCGTTTTCCGTCGGTGGTCGACCTTCTTGGCCGACGTCGTCGTCATCGTCGCCGTTGCTGAGCCAAGCCTCACCACACCACCACATGGTAATCACTAGACACTAATCAGTGTGCGTTCGAACGTCATCCGTTCGGTTGCTGTCAGTGTAACGTGTGTATGTGTGTGTGTATGTTTTTGAGTGTGTCTTCCCCGAAATCGTTACACAATCGTTTATAAACAAATCATTAAACAAGTGCTCGCTCGACTGTATACTACCTCTCGGATTTCATAAAAAAAAATTCACTCTTTCGCCAGGTACGATATTAACTGTTTAAATATTCGGTGCCTTTGTTGATGGAAAAATTGTACATAATATATTATAATGAAAAGGTACATCACATACAGCTCTGAAGCGCGATAATTAATAATTTGTTTTAAAATTATAGTTAATATGGGAGAAATTCCGCGTGACAATGTTGGTGATTAGTTTTAATCAGTCAATTAACTAACCAATATAAAATATATACTTTATGTTTATAAACACGCTATTTATTAAAGACACATTATTTTACAAATAATAATCACATTAGAAAAAATAATAACGTGGGTAAATGCAAATATAAAATGTACAGTAAGTGTATTATGTAATAATTTCTATGCATTATACAGAAATGTTATATTCCTAATGACACCCATTGATTTTTCCATAAGATAGAGTTTTAATGTATTTATTATAAAAATGACAGCAGAGACAGAAATAAAATTTGCAGTGGAAAAAATATTCGGAATAAACTCTGCTACTAAATTCTACTGACTTTACAAAGATTATATCTTGAAAATATATTTGATGACTATAGTATATGTCATATAACTATAATATACACCCCATTTTTTTAATGTATTAGTTATAGCCTAAGTAGGTAGATTTTTAATAACATGTTGCGAACATATGTCTTAAGCATATTTGTTTAATATTATTTCAGTAACCTTCGAGTTGAACCACATTTCGACTTCACGCAAAATTCAACATAACAAATTATGTTACACCCGGTGACTAACTAACGTTTTTATAATAATCAACGTGATTAATATTTACTAGACAGATACTTTAAATACACTATTATATATACAACTTATTTACATATAATTTACATCTATAAATATAACTATATTTACAACTTATCTCAATTTATAAAATACATTGTAACATTGTTGAAAAATACTAGCTATTTATTTATAATTAATTTAATGGTTAATTTGATTTTATATTTATGACATAATATAAGTATCAAGTTTCATTTTTTAACGAAATGATAATATAGTATTTATGTCATAACTCATAAGTACATTTTTAATTCATCTTAATGGTATTGCTATTTTATTTGGATACAATTGAATTTGCGATAGAATAATCACAACCTTCCTCAAACTCGTTTTTCTTTATTGTTGACACACTTTTAATGGAAATGAGTCGGTTGTTTCTATTAAGTATTACAAGTGAACAAAATCAACGATAAAATAATCTTTAGTATTCCGTGTCCAGTATTGTATTATTATTTAATGTAATAGGTATATTAAAAATAACTATAGTTCATTTCAGATTACATCAGAAAATATTGTGTAATATGTTGTATTAATATAATATGTTGCAATCTAAAATTTTAAGTATACAATTTTATTTACAAAATTATTGTAGTGTTTCACATAATGTAAGTAGGTACTGTTTTGTACAATATTTTATCATCAGTTATGACTTATGATGGAATATGTGAAAAACAAATAACGTAATAATATCTCTGTTTACTATTTAGTACGTATTAAAATAAATTAATAATTCTTATATTAATAAATTTATTTAATTATATATATATTTGATACAGTGTTGAACAATAAACATATAGTTATCAATTTATCATATTTGATCCAAGTTATCCAAGAAGTTAGAGCTGGGCGGAAGTGATACATCAGTGCCCACTCAGTCCTAGGTTAAAACTAAAAAAAAATTATCCGAGAATTTATTTGGGCTTTTCATTTTATAGTCTAAAATTAATTAGTGTAAGCATTACAGTGTTATTGTTTGATTTTTTTTTGTTTTAACTTTTAATGCATAAATATTATGCAAAGATCGATGATCTGGTTCTCTTATGCATTGTTTTTTATATTAATCCAACCAAATCTGTACACATACCTAATGATTATTTTTGGTTTATACAAATGCACAAAATACTTAATTTTCGATAAAAAAAGTGATTACTATACTTATTATATACTTTGATTGAATCAACTATCTCGTATCTATAAAAATATACATTATTTCTAATATTATGTTATTTATACTTACTTACATTGGTAACTGGTAAGTTATTAATTACATCAATTTATATTGACTTTAAAAATATACCTGCTGAGATCATATATGTATTGAAACGAATACATCATGTTTTGAAAAAAATATATAGAATAACCAGGGGAAGGACTTAATTATTTATTTAAAAATAACAAAAAAACAAGTTAAATGTGGGTAATAAAAACTTTTTTCATAGCAAATTATTTTATATGCTGCACCCAGAATATTTTATGTACCTGCTAAACAATTTTACATGAATAAATTCATTATTTATGTAGATATATTATTGAAATTAAAATATTCATGCCTTTTTTTAAAAATGTAATAAATATTTTTTATTGTTTATATATTTAAAATTAAAACAATTTTTCTACAAAAAATGTTTAAATTGTAATTAAATATTTATATGGACAAAAACATATTTATTCATAGTTAATATGGTTCAATTTTTTAATAATTTAATAATCATGTACAAACGGTTAAATTGTTTAATTTAATCAAATAGTTTTTTTTCATCGATTAACATATTATAGTTCATATTACTTATTATTATTATTGTTAGTCTTGATGTGTAATTGTAGATTGAGGATGAACATGACAGATGTGAGAAGTGCATTATGAGTGAATGCATAGAATTTTTTTAAATTGAAATAAATATTATTATTTTTAAGTAAATACTGACTTATATCTAAATGATCTTATTATTATATTTTTTTTCGATAACTAACGTAGCAATAGGAAATAGATGTATCTTATGAAAAATTGTTAAGTAAAAAATATATAATAAGTACATTTACCTACTTTAGATTAAATAATTTATGTAAAGTTACAATGAAAATTATAAAATTCTTTAATAACACTACAACAATAATTCGATGACAAAAACTCCAAAATTTTTTTTCGGTGAATCAAGTTTAGTGTAATTTTTTTTTCTGTTGACGATTTCATATTACTAATACTAATGGTCTACATGATAAGTACCTATAATCAAAAAATAAAAGATTATTAGATCAGAAAAATAATTTACTTGAGATACCGTGAGAAATTCTTATTATTTATTATTAAGTCTTAAAGATATGCGCTACTGCCACTGAAACAAAAATAAAAGCAATTTTTTTGTGTACAACACATTCAGTGTACCAATCAATACTCTTGACGGATTTAATTACAATGTAGTGTGTTGTAATGTTGTAAACCCTACCCTACAGTCATAATATATCGTGTAGTGTATACAGGCGTAGTTTGTTGACCGCATTTACAATGGCCATACATAACTTAACTAAAGAACTTATCATAAATTACAATCATCACGGATCATCGGGTTTGTCGATCACGAAGTTTTGACTTGATAACATAGGTATTTTATCTGTATTATAACTCTCGATAAACAATATACGTAATTAAAAATCAATTATTAAACATTTTTATTATTTTCAACTGAATGCAATTTATATTTATACGTAAAAAACAGCATTTATTTAAATACTTGAATGCTTGAAAAATACTCCACCAAAATACTTGAATCATAGAGAAATTATATTTTCATTAGTTTATCTAAATAATATGAATCTATGTATATATACATCGTGATTCAATATTGTTGAAAGTCGACCTGGAATTTCAGTATTTGAAACTCCCAATAGAACTTTCCATTTTATATAATAGCATTGGATTATAATAAGTGCAAGTGTAATAGTTAACACTGGACGTGATCGATAAATAAATATGAATAATATTTTTGATATTCAATGTTAGCAACTTAGCTGTGATAAATGAGAGGGAAAAAATAACCACATGAGTAAATATGTATGTTCCGACTAAACGTGCTATAACATTAAATTACAATATATCAAAAACTAAGAAGATGTTGGTTATAAATGTATAATTATAAATTTTTATTGCACTACTAAAATATATATTTAATCATATGAACGCATGACTAGGTGTTCAAATTTTGAGCTATATCAATTATTTTTGAAATATCTATGAATCTATGATATATAAACCGACTATAATAGTTTCGTGTTTTAATTTATTCACTGTGTAGTTAGTATATGGATCTTGATGCAACCACTTATATAATTTGCATATACAGTGAAAATTCCATTAAAATAAAAAAAATTAATCTAAATCCTTTTTTCAACTTCGATGTAATTAACATTAAATTTAATATAGTTAATTTAAACTTGAAGTAAATGTTTCAACAAATAAAATTGAATAGTTCAGAATTGTATTTAATTAAATTCGTTACGTATTTTGATGTGAATTTTAATAACTTAAAATTTTAAACCTAATATTTATAGACACATTTGTACAAAACAACATTGAAAAAATCCGCCATCATAACCTTATTGTTATTTTAAAGTTTATTTTCTTTAGATAAAAATTAATAATCTATAAAAATCATTAACAATCTTCTAATATTATATAACATTATGTACAATGTTAAACATTTGAAACCCAATTTACAAACTTAAATAAGTAAAGATATTTTCTCCGCTGCACAGAAAAATATTGAATCATAGATATGTGTTTGTGGGCAACTGTTGTTATTTGCGACCTCTTTTTGTAGAATTTGTCAATAAAATCGATTTTTATTATTTCATACCTAATTATAATACAAAATCGGTAAACAAAATAATTGAATTTATTTGTTTTTGTTTGGTTAGAATAGCAACTGTAGTCTATAACGTGAAAGAAGGTACGCAAATCGGTAAAATAAAAAAAAAATGTAAAATTCCAAAAAAATGATATCCAGTCCAAAAACATATTTATGTTAAAATTAATAGTAGTTTTTGAATAAATTATCTGTATACACCATATATTATATTTCATAACATTACTTATTTTAAAGTTGACACCGTTTTCTACAGACTTCACATTCCATCTCTCTGTCAATAGGGGTTTTAATGAAAAACTACCATACCAAAACGTAATTTGTATAAGAACAAAGAATGTAATTAACAATTGATTTTCCATAAAAAAAATTGTATTCTTATTATTGTTGTAAATATTTAGTAGAATAAACTTGGTGTTGTATTGTATTAAGCTCAATTAAAAAAATTAATATTTTATTAGAATCTAATAATCGAGTTTGACTGTTTCCCCTTTAAAAACCAAATATAAACGGAAAACGGTTCTTATCGTCTCTAGCAAATTATGATAAAAAATACTCCAGTACTGCAAATGAGGACTATTTATAATATCATAATCTAATATCACTAAATTGTTATTTTTCATCAGAGTGCGTGCTTGCGTGCGTGTGTGTGTACAGGACGACGTAGGTATATGGTTTTACGTTGAAAATATGACCAATAGACATCTAAGCTGTCTACGCTGGACGTCCTTGAATTTATAAAAATTATGATTGCCATTATTGTGTTATACGTTGCAATGTTACATTCAATTTTAATTTGTTTTTATTTTAATATTTTACTCTACTACACTGAGACAAACATAACAAATATCATGAAGGAGTAATATAGTAGAGGATCTCCAGTCCGGTTTGCTTTTCATATTTTGCAACCCGTGTGTATATTGAATGGTCTGTGCCAAAACGCGTCTCGCCACAAATACCATTCGCGAGCACTATGGATGGTGGAGGAGCGGGCATTCGCATATCATATCGTAAATACTGCAGACTCGTGGCACGTCATTAAATAATAAAAAAAAAAAAACAAAAATAATGAGACACGTTCCGCAGTAAAATTACACTGTTCATTAATTACGCGTTTTCCTCTTAATTTTTCCGACTTTCAGTAGTTCTATAGGCACAAATTACAATTTTATTGAAGATTAATAATTTTTGACACCTAATTTACGTTATTTTTTTGTATGTTATAGGCCAAGTGCTGGTGAACTGGCTAGTTTCGTCGTTCAGCACGGAAGAAAGACGCAGGGATGCTCGACTATTATTGCCACAGATCTGTACAGATCTGATGACTGCCGGCGTAATCAAACAGATCCAAGATAAGGATGTGGGAGTTTGCGATCTATTTAGGGTAAGTGGAACATTTCTGCGTTTTATTGTACCACTTGTACGTTGATACGAGTGTCTTTTTCATCCCTCCGAAAATTCCGAGACATTATAATTTTATTTATAAAAAAAAGTCACTGTTTATTCTACATCATATTGATGATAATTATATGTGTCTAATTAAAGATACGAGTGATACAATATATTTAGAAAAAGTTAAAAGATAAAGTCTTCTAATCAAAAGCAAAATTTTAGAAACATATTTTCAGAGAAATGTTCTAGTTACGGATTTTCGCCCCGTTCATTATTTAGCTCTGTATCCATCTGATCCATCACTTCGTTGTGATCTACAAAATGTTTAGATTATCATCATAGTAACAATAACTATACACATAAACGTTACGCCACACTTACCCAAGGGTATCAACATTCAAAAAGGAGGGGAGAACAGAAAAAGATGCGTCATCTATTCCAAAGATATATTAATATAGGTTATATACTACTACATCACTACTATTAATGGCTATATCTATATCAAACTATAACTATCCGTCATTTACCTACTTCTTACACGATCATTTATACTAGATATGTATAAAAAAAATACCCTACCCAAGATGAATTTCATACTTGAAAATTACTTGCAGTGCTCAAATTGGGAAAAAAAAGAATATCCAAACCAACAATTTGATAAAAATAAAAATTGTTTACTCCAATATTTTTATGTTGAATAACCTGCGCTGAAATTCTGTTTAAGCTCCGATTAAACTTACGAAAAATATCAATGAAAATATTATTCCAATTTTTCTCTTTCAAATTAGATGAACAGTTTTTATGTAATTTATATTTATTTATGTGGTTAATAAGCTTTATTTCAATTATCAAAACAAATCTGATTTTTATTTGCGCTCATATTTTCTAATAATTACCTACCTTGTTATGATTCATCAGTCATCAATGCAGTAAATATCTATATACATAAGTAGGGAACGGATTTATATGTAAATGCATATTTTTACTAAAACAAGATATTTAAGATTCAATAAGATATGTTCATGATTTAAATCATTCCTATTAAAATGATGCTACTTTTATTTTACATATTTTTACATATTTTGGTATAATTACATATATTTACATATTTGGTAAATAAGTACATATTTTGTACATATTTTAATAATTTTTGATTTTTTCATCAATTTTCGACGACCAAACATTATCTTATCAAAATTATTCTGAACGCCTTTCGAAAATACAAGAAATTATTTCAAAATTAGATCCAGAAACTTCTATCGCTATTGGTAAAGCTCAAAATATTATGCGAAATGAAAAATTGAAAAATAATTTAATTTTCATCTCAGTGAATTTTATTATTATTTCACGTACAATTACAAAATTAGAAACAAAAAATATGTCCTTAAATGAAACGATGTAAATTGTTGAATCAGCGGTTGAAAAATTAAAACTCGTAAGAGGACCAATAGGAGATGTAGTAAAAAAGAAAATTGATGCTATTACAGAAAAAAATCCAGGTTATATTGATTTTAAAACAATCAATGACATATTGAGTGGCAGACACCCTTCTAAAAATTTGGAATTATCGCCTTCTGATATAATATGCGCTTCAAATATGCTCTAATTACATCGGTTGATGTGGAACGATCATTTAGCCGTTTTAAAAATATTTTGAGACCTAATAGGTGACATTTGACATTCGATAATTTAAAAGAAATTGTAATAATTCAATGCAACAAATCATTTTGATAATTTAATAATTATAATTGTATTTTTTTTTATTATTACATTTTTCCCCCCATATTTTGATGCTTTTAGCACATATTTTATAAATAATACTTCCATATATATGTACATATTTCTGTATTTTTATTAAATATAAATCCGTTCCCTATACATATATCTATAAGTATAGAATGTGTAAAAATAAGTAAATTAAGTATAATAATGGACACATAATTCTCTCTTTTTAAATATTATAAGTACAAATTAAAAATTAATAGGTGCAAAAATAAAACTATAATTAAAAACATTTATACGAGTACCTAGTTAAAATCACGAATTCAGGAATACCTACGATTATTAATTAGAATTTAGAATACTAATGTCAATAATGTCATGACTTAGAATGTGGATAGAATCGTATGAAAATATTAATGGGATAGTAGTAATGAAATAACTGCGTTGTACTTTATAGGTAAATATTTCATAGATATTTCTCATGAGATATAAACCTAAACAACGTACAAATATTAGTAAAATAAAAATGGAATGAAAACATTTTATTTTATGGTTTGATATTTTGATTATTAAAGTAGCTAAGCATGCTCTATTGGGTAAAACTTATTTTAGATTATTTTTTTCCATCGTGAATAAAAATAACTATTAAAGGATTCGATGTATATTTAAAAAATTATTTAGTTTTCGTAATTTTATTATTTATTTATTAGATAAGACGTATTAAATGTTTGTTAAATATGTAGCTATTTGGAAAAAAAATGGTTTAACATAAATATGATTTAATTTTGTATTATATAAAGACATAAAGGTCACAACAACTCCTGATTTCTTAAAAGAATAGTTTAATTATTGATTTATCATTAGATCATACTAACACTAAAGTCTAATTTATAGTGAAGATTATTCCATGATAATTATGCATTAGAGATTTACTTAATTTATTTAAAAATACAATGATGTTTGAACGTTACAATTTAAAAATATTTTCCAAGACAACGATAAGGAATTAAAATAGAAATTTTTAACTTATTTAATCATCACGATCATTTTAATTTTAAAATGAGCAAGTAGTTAATTATTATTTATTAATTATTTTATAGTATATTTTATTGATAAATTCATTTAAACTACAGTCAATCATCTACTGGGTATCTACTATATTTAAAAATACTCTATTTAAATGATTGCCTCACACTTTTCAGGCATTTTCCACCCTACTCTTTTAAGAAATTCATAAAAATATACGCATTATCAAAGGATGAAATTTAAAAAAATAGACATAATGATTTGTTATAAAATACATTTTTTTTAATTCCATTATAAAATATTTAATGAGGTCATCAAAAATATTATTTTACTCAGTTCTTTTAAACAATACTGACTTTCATAATTGGTATTCTGTAAATTATCTTACGAAGATAATATAATAAATAACTAAATTACGACCGGTTTTAAAATTATATTCCTATCCAAGACTCATAATAACAGCTTTGAAAAATGATTATTTATTCATAATACTATCATTTGTAAAAATACACACTACATCTGTATAGCAGTTACGACTTGTCATTTAAATAAACAGTTGTTATAACTGTACCGCTGTACCTAATAGCACCTATGTTAATAAGTAATTCTATAAAACGTCTGATCTTTTGATTTCAAATAATGATCATTATTTGAAACATTTAAAAACTATTTTTTCTATCACCTATCTAAATTAATTTAATGTTTACATGGAATTATATAGACACGCAATATTGTTACTATGTATTTAAAGTTAGGTAACTTGTAGAGGTAAAACTAAGACTTAACTTATAGGTATGTGGAAAGTAAGTAGGCGTGCGTTAACCATATAATATTATTAATATTTTCAAATGACAACCCACAAGACAATATTATTTACGCGCCAGAAAAATAAGCTCTATTTGCTTATGTTCTAACAATAGCAAGACTGTAATTGTAATATAATATTGTAACTATATAATCGCACCTACGAGTGTTCTTTTACATACATACTCTGAAAATTGATGCATAACTAATACAAAATCTAATTAAATATATGCTTGTGTTTTATATTCAGTCGGACCTAATGTATTACTGGGCTCGTTCTGAAACAATCAACACTCCATCATCGTCACCAGGACGCGTTAATCAACCGAAATGGTTAGCGCAAAAAAGTTCAGGTATGATAAGTTACAAAAAAAAAAATATATATATATATATATAATATATAAACTCGAATAATCTGCATTGTACACAATTATTCATTAAAGGTATTCAGAATGGTAAAGATGCACAGCCAGAAGAATTACAAGAAATTCAAAATAAAACTGTCTCAAAACAGGTAAATAATATTACATAATCAGTATTCGCTGTTATTTCAAGTACTTTACTGTTGATTCATATCCCGAATAAAAAATATTTACTGAACTTTCCTCTATAGAAAATATTTAATTTATGATACGCTATTAAAGTTTTGTTGTTTGTATTTATATTTCAGCAATCATTTAAAAATGGCATAGGATCAATCCACAAAGAAAACATGCCTGATATTGAAAATATATCTGACTATACACAAATTAGGAGTATTAAACCGACTAGTTTGCCTATAAGACGTAAAAAGTCGCTATCGTCATTGTCCGAAAAATTCTCAGCCCTATCAATAGAACAGTCGAGTAATATATCCGTTGAACAGATAAATGGAAAATCACTCGATGAAAAAGTTCCGAAAAAAGTTAACGGCACACAATCAATTGTATCAACACCTAAACAAAATTCCAAAGATTCCCTTTCTTCACTACTAAGCCCTAGTGGTGGTGATGACTCTTTGTTCTACACTCCAGTCGGTGATGTAAACAGTTACAATGGATTGTCTCCAATAAAGACAACACCAAAAAGTTCCTCAGTTAATAAGATTGCCTTTGGTGATCTATCACCGAACGGTACCAATACGGCTAATGAATGTACAGAATCACTGTTGAGTTCACCCGAAGTTGCCATAGAAGCTATAGAATGTGATTATACGGCAAACTCGTTTGTTTCTACAAACGAAAC
Organism: Therioaphis trifolii; assembly: GCA_027580255.1. NCBI lineage: Eukaryota > Metazoa > Arthropoda > Insecta > Hemiptera > Aphididae > Therioaphis > Therioaphis trifolii. Next base: position 41,198,456 of record CM050406.1, on the reverse strand, counting down.
TAATGAAATCCTTCAGAAACAAACGATTTTACTGCCACGTATCGATAGTTATTTACCAACTTCTTCATCTTCATCGCCTTCTGTAGTAACTGTTTCATCTCTACCAACTCATCCTATTCCCGAAATAAATGTTTCACTTGAAAGTATAATTCCGCCACCTCCACCACTTCCTGAAAATATAATTCAATCTCCGCCTCCCCCACAACCACCTGCCAGATTAATTCCGCCTCCTCCTCCACTACCTCCACATATCCCTGAAAATATAACTCCTCCTCCACCATCTCCACAACTCCCTGAAAATATAATTCCTCCTCCTCCACTACCTCCGCAACTCCCTGAAAATGTGATTCCTCCCCCTCCACCACCACCACCACCTCCTCCTCAATTACCTGCAAATGTGATTCCTCCTCCTCCACCACCACCACCACCTCCTACTCAATTACCTGAAAATATCATTCCTCCTCCTCCACCTCTGCCATCTCACTCTCAACTATTTTCTAAAAATAAAATTCTATCCACACCACTTCCACCTCCACCTCCTCCGCTTATTGGAAACAGTATACCTCCTCCTCCACCTCTATCATCAACTTTATTGAACAATGTGTCGATTGGTATTCCGCCGCCATCATCACCTTCATTCAACAAAACATTATCTGGATTCAATGGACCACCACCACCTCCACCACCAATGACTGGCCCGACGCCGTTACCCACACCACCACCTGGTGGTTGGGGACAACGAGATTGTGAGTACTGATTAAACTACAAGTAATAGGTATGAGTAAAATTACAGAAAGCCATATTTTCAATAGCTCTGCGTAAAAAGCCAATAACTCCACCTGTACCCATGAGACCTTTATATTGGACACGAGTTATTGTAAAAGAACCCGTTGATGAAACACGAACGCCTACAACTCCAGAATCACCCGATTGGTAAGTATAAGTTTAGAAAATGAATCGTTTTCTTGCAACTAAAAAAAAAAAAAAAATTATCCTTAGTTTAAAACCACTGTGGAGTGATTTAGAAGAAGCTCCAATACCGAATATAAACGAATTTTCACAACTTTTCTCTAGACAAGTAGTTGAACCGAAAGTAGCGAAAAAAAAAGTACAGCAAAAAAAAAAGACAGAAGTAAGTTTTGTGTAAATTAAAATAATTTTTAATTTTTCTTTCTTCGTTCGTCGTTGTTATTTATTGATTTCAATAATTTTAAAGGAATTTAAACAATTACTAGACACAAAAAGATCTCGAAATGTAGGCATATTAGCTCAGAGTTTGCACTTGGATTTTTCTGAAATCGAAAATGGTAAATATCATATATAAACTCTTCTGATCTATTGTATTTGGTCTTTAATAATTTGTTTTTTTTTTCAGCTCTTTACAATTTTGACACATCTGTGGTTAGCGTTGAAGTTCTTCAGCAAATTTACGAAGTGGTTAGTATGTAAGACTTTATTAAGTGAAAATGTATCAAAATCATACATATATCTATACTTATATCTATGTTATAATACATTATTAAAGGCTGCTACAGAAGAAGAATTGAGTTTGATTAAGAATCATGTAACATCTCATCCAGATCAACCCCTCGATAAACCCGAACAATTCCTGTTAGAATTAAGTGAAATACCACATTTTGGTGATCGTGTGGCATGCTTAATATTCCAATCTGATTTTAATGATGCCTTAAACAGCATAGCAAGCAAATTGAATAACATGAAAGCAACTTCGGGAGTAAATATTATAAAAATTAAACAATCACGTTCTATTATAGAAATATATTCTAATAAATTTTATTATTTCGCAGTTTTTAATGACTTCCGAGGGTTTAAAAAAAGTATTAGCCATCATTTTAGCACTAGGGAATTATATGAATGGAGGAAATCGACAACGTGGTCAAGCAGATGGATTTGGTCTAGAAATTTTACCAAAACTTAGAGATGTAAAAAGCAAAGGTAAGCCTACCTATGTATAGAGAAATGGTATAATTTAAAATTTAAGAGGTATAAAGATCTCTATAAAATTATTATTATTATTATTATAATTATTAATGTTATCAACCTTACACAATTTCATATTGTATACCTATAATATTACATAAGAGATTAAAACGTTAATTCTACACAATTTGGTAGGTATATAATATAATAGAAGACAGATAAATAGTAGCTATATTTAAGTAAAATAGTTTTCTATATACCATATAGGTATCAATATTATAACCTCAAAAACAATGTATGTGTGTGTACGTACAGGTACATTAAAATTATTAATAGTTTCATTCATAATATATATTTTTAAACATTTATTTGTGAACTTTAATACCACTATAGAACCAAATTATTCAAAATATAACATATATAGACACATATATCAAAATCCAAAAATTTCTCATTAATAATAGATTTTAAATATTAATAATGAACTATTTCATAGACAATTCAATGACTTTACTACACTTTATCGTTCGGACATATATTTATGAATGTAAAGAACCAATGAAAGAAACACTACCAGTGCCAGAGCCTAGTGATGTGGATAGAGCTGCGCACATAACATTTGACGACTTGCAACAGGGTCTTAATGAATTAAAAATAAAACTTGCTGGTTTGTTAAATCATAATTCATTCGAAGAAATAATTTTAAGTAATTCTGTTTTCATGTATTTAGGTTGCAAGAAAAAAGCTGACAAAGTAATATTATCATCGGCTTACCATAACTTGGAACCATTCAAAACAAAAATGGAATCATTTATTTCATTGGGTATGTATCTATTATTAATTAATACTTACTTATAATATTACATTTCAAAAAAGAAAGATGTTTAAAAATATTTAACATTTTTAGTAATAAATATATGGAATCAAATTTTAAATACATATTGGATGGATAATAGCGTTTTTTTTTTTTTTGCTTTGGGTGAAGATATTTTTTTATTTAATTTTACTCAGTGTTATAAATAAAATGATATATTAAGTGGTAATATTTGTTTTATCATTGAATAAGAATATAGTATCTTTCATTACATATTATACTTTTAAATAATTGATCATTAATAATTATTAGTACTATGTAATAAAGTATACATTGGTTATTGATATATACTTCATTGTTATTACTTAATACCAAGGCCATAACCGATAACAATTTTCAGAGGGTCGAAATGTTTTACATTAAAATCATAAAAACTCGCTATGCTTATTATTGAAAATACGATGCACTGTTCTAAAATTAAATTTACATATGAATATGCAAACATGCTTTTTTATACATTGCCGTCTATGGTCTACATGCACTTATACTTTAAAATTTTGAATAAAGCAGAAAGATTATTGATTTTACAATGAATGCCTATTTTACATATATTTTAATTTGGAAGTCTTAGTAAATAAAATATACTTTACATTTTTTGTAAAAATTTTGAAATTATTATATTTTTTTCATATGAGTTCGCATACTTATTACATTTTAACTATATAGGTAGGTACACAGACAAATGAAAAAAGTCACCCAAGTCTTTTCGCAAGCCTATCCAGGCTATTGCCTTAGCACTCTTCATAATAACTTTACTACTATCAATACATTTGTTCTTTTTTAATTCCGAGAACCCTACCCCAGATGCGGTCTTGCCGCATATCTATTTTAGATGCAAATAATTAATAAATAAATAAAATTCCAAATAATTGCTTATGGCTACCTATCTTCTTTAGCTGATGTTCATCAGACAATTTATAAATCATAATGTAATCAAATAAATATAAACCGAATTCCCAGTAATCTAAAATTTTCGGGAGTTTTTTTGATACGAGCGAATATATGGCACATTTAAAATGTTTTGACTAAAACAACAAGCGTGTGTATATCCATAGAGTAATTGTTTGTTAATATAATTTACTGGTAATATTAGTGTTTCTTTAATTGTAAGTTGCGACCCGCTAGTGGGTGCCGTACCAATTTTCAGTGGGTTTCGTGAACTTTCGGTGTAGTATTTAGACAGAACAATATGGTATGTCCTGTAAAACCATATCATAATAGGTTTTATAAGTAAATTTGGTTCACAACTGGCGATGCTAAAATGATTAAAAAACACTGCTCTATGGTGTTATCTTTACTAATCTGTAATCTGTATAATACGACCGCCGTTCCTGTATGGTATTTCCTTAAATTTTGATATCGACTAACTTAATTCGACACCAGTGTTTATTTCAGATCTTTTATCCCGGGGGGGGGGGGGTATCGTAAATATTTAACGGGATATGCCTATGTATATATATATATATATATAATTAAATAATTAAGGTAAGTAAAAAATGTTTACTGAAAATATCGTTTTAAGCTCAATTTATTGGTGTAGAATAGATAGATAACTTTGGTTAATTAATAAATATATGAAAAACAAATATAACAGATATTTACTACACATACATTACTATATTATTATTAAAATACTCCATTATGAGTTTAAGTCCTATTTATTTTGTATGTTTATTAATATTATTGTTACTATTTATTTAATAAATTAAATTAAACGATTCCGGCGCTGCTTAGTTTTAAATTATTGAAATTTGATATTATTATAGTCTAAATTAAACAAATATTAACTGTTTTATTAAACTATGAGCATATAATGGAACGAAAACATCGGGTTAAAACGGCTAGATAGGCACTTGAAAAAATATTTTAAAAAAACCTGTGAAGCCCGGAGCAATCGCCGGGTCACGCGACGGCGTTGAACTCAAGGATTTAGGTCAACAAAAGAAAATAATTAGAAAAACGCTTATATTTTCCATTGTGCTCTACAAATTCGAAAAACAAAAAATAATCATCATAATAAGAATTTCATTTTAAAACATTTAAAATAACTGCTCTAAAATGTTGGGAAAATTTTGTTACTTTGTAGAAGATGCCGATATGACTATTACTTATTAGTAATTAATATTCTACTATATAGGTTAGGTTGTAAGATTAATACAAAAAAATTTAAATGATATATTTTAACAAATATACATTAGTCAATTCATAATTATGTGTTAAATTATTATTTTGAATTTGTCGATCATATATTACATAAGTATTAAAAATCGATTGTAGGTAATCTATAAAAAAACCAATTGTTTTACTTTACTTATGTATCATATTGGTGACATTTTAGTCACATTTTAACGTGCTGTATCAAGTTCTATAGATGTGATTACAAAATGTCTAAGTACAAATCCGTTTTCAACTAATGAAGTTTAGACTGTTTAGAGCCAGTAGAATTTTCAAATAACAGTAAATTAGAGACAAATAAAATTATTCTAAATAGGTACATGACAAATGATGAATTCCAAACTGAAATCATAGGCTTGGTAATTGATACTAAGAGTAAGACAAAATAATACCAGTATTTTAAATACATAAGTGTATTTGAGATACTGCCGAACCGTGTATATATGTCACACCCCAAAAGTGAATTTGTCCAGTTCATGAAATGGGCAATTTTTTGCTCATTCTGTGAAATGACCTAGTAAAAAAATTGCTCGATTCACGAATTAGATTTCTAAAATGCTGTTAGATTATTTTAATTTAATTAAATATCTTATAAATATAACTCAATACTAAACTCTATTTGATTTAACTGACATAATAATAGATATAATACATAATAAATAATAATTATTACATATAATACATAATAGATTTTATCTATTATGGACAACTTGATCATCCCGTAATTTTAAACGTGAAGTGACATTTATCAATAGGACAATAGTTGACAAATATATTTCCCATTTCATGAATTTCATTAACATTAATATGTTCTTCAAATCAGGCGAGGATCCAATACTTTAAGTTAGGGAGGAGATTAAAAAATAGATAAAATACACATACATTTTTTACATTTTCCTTTTTATCACTCAATTTCAAATGTATTATACTACCCGTTCATTGTAATTATATGTTACAAGGTTACAACTCTACATGTTTGTTTAAAAATTATATTTTAATGTTCATTAGTATTTTCAGTAATAATTTTAAAATTCATGGGGGGCCCTCCTTAGATATACGCCTGCTTTAAAATAAAATTAGATTCGAAAAAAACTAAATATATATTTTATAATATTATAAAACTGTACTCCGTGAACAAAGTATTGGTAGTAAAAATTAATTTCAAAATTAAAGATGGGTATTATTAATTTATACCAGATACTCATAACCTAATAATAAATGCCTATAAAATATATTAATTTACATTTATAGGCCTAGTATATAGGAGTTAGGCCTGTGTGATATGCAAAATTACGTTGAAGTCCATTTTTGACACATCTAAACTAATTATTTTTGCAGCCAAAAACAAATTAACAAAAACTAATAAATATTTTAATTAAAAAATATTTATTTTTTTACAAAAGTAACTTGGATACAAAAAAATTTTTGAAATCCCAGACCTGTTCCAATAGAAAGTAATATATTAATGATCTCACATATACTACACTTCACATTATGAGCATCATCTGGAGATAACCCTTTGACTTTGGTTTTTCGAACGCGAAATGTTAGGTGCAAAGTAAATTAATTCATCTTTGGGGCGTAACATATCTATGTATATATTCATTTTCATGATATTTATATGATTAAATAATATATATGAAAATTGTATTCATTCAAATAAATATTTTGAATTTATTTACCAAATAAATGTATGATATAAAACAAGTTAAACAATTTAAGATTATAATATTATGTATTATTACAGCAAACAAACAATTACAAAATGAGAATGAAAATTTAGAAGAAAGTAAAAAACTGTAAGAAATAATTTTATAAAACATTTTATTATTGTATAAAATATTACACACAAAAACTGTCAGATAAAACAATAAAATATTTTGTTTTCCCAGATTTATTAAATTAATGCGATTTTATCAATTTCAACCAAAAACCAGTAAAAGTCTATTAGAAGTAGCACCAAAAGATTTCTTCCCACTTTGGTTGCCATTTTGTTCAGACTTCAAAGATTTTTGGAATATGGAACAACAGCGCATCATAAAAGAAAAGTAATGATAATGACTTCACGTGTTCTTTGGTGGTTCTTTGATTAAAAACCAAGTAATGGATTTTATTGACTTTTATATTTTCAGACTGGTAGAGAGTAAAAAAAGAACACAAGAAAGACAACAATTACATATGAAAAAAAAACTAGAAGAAGGAGGACTGGTAAAATATATTATTACTTATTACAATATAAATACTTAGTAGTATATTTGTGTTCTCTTTATCACACACACTAATAAATGTATATATATATATTTTTTTTTTTTTAGAAAAAACAAATTCAATTAATATTTCCAAGCGCAAAAAAAAAGTAATCAAATTAAAGACTGAATGAACATAATATTTTGTATATTGTTTAATACTTTACAGTGATAAAATACTAAATATATATTATGATGAAATGTTGTGAAAAATGTATGTACAATCTCTTAGATAAGGTTAATTCGGGTTTTTTTTTTTTTTAACTCAAATTTAACAAGATTAATAATTATAACAGTCCATTGTTATTATGTTTTAAGTACCTATAAAATGTTATATATGTCAACACTTAAACACTAAAATTATTATATTCACTTACATTTTATTCTAAAAAGCTTATAAAACATTATTTTTTTAATTATTTTGGATTTGTATTAAAGACTGACTAGAAAAGTTAAGTAAAATCCATAATCTATTAGAAAATCATTGGATATATTAATAAATATATTATATACGTACCTATTTTTAAATGTTTTTGTACCTATCACTTATCAGACTTTTATTTAATTATAAGACTACATATACCCCACTGTATTGTAACAATAAACTTGTTTTAAATCTCTATTTCAGTCATATCTAAAAGTTTAATTATTATTACACACCTTAAAATCTTCCATAAACAGTACATCACATTTCTAATTTTTCTTTAATTTCCTGAAAATTCTTTTTATGTAATATACCAATAAGCTTTTGTATCTTATGAGCACTTAAAAATGTATGAGCACTCATTTATTCATAGTTAAAAAAACCTACATACTATGAATCCATTCCAGAAAAATAAGAGTGGTGGTCCCAAACTATACAATTATTGACTTTTACAAATTTTTCGATTGCCACTACATGTCAATGCTCTATAATATTACCTAAATGTACCTATTTACTTAGCAAATTCAAAACTTTCAATAAATTCTATTTTCACAAATGTTATAACATATTTATTAAACTGATAATATTTTCAGTAAATACACAAGAGTATAAAATATAGTTATAGTATAACCCATCTATATAGTTTTAAAATTAAATGCTTAAGAGTATTGGAAATGGTTTTCTGTCTATGACTATCAAACAAAAAACATCACAATATTTACTTATTTGGAATTTGTATTCTGAAGTCCTATCATTCCATCTAGTAATGAAATAAGGAACCTGATAATAGATTGGAATTTTTCATGGTCTACTTTAGATATACTTTCCCACTAATTTGGTATAGTCCCTCTGTAATTCATATAATTTTTATAATATTTTAACACTTTAATTAAAACAAAAAAATTAGATTCTCAAATAAAGAAGTCACATTTTGGACATCTGAATTCTCAAATGAAAATTTTTTAAAAGTGAGAAGTTTATCTAAAATAGTCTTCACACAAATTCTAATCTATTATTAAATTATTTATTGTATCAATATTAGCAAATTTACAGCGAAATTGTAAGCAGTATTTGAAACAAGAGTGAAATGGACAAGAGCAAGTCTATCTTCTAGGATACCAAAAACATTCACACGCACTAATAGTCAATTATTTAAACACACAAAGACACTGAGTAATGTGTACAAATCATGAAATTGCTGTAAGATGATACTTTGATAAATAATTGCATCAAATATTCAAGTACTGTACTAGGTCAGATAACAGTGGAAATGGTTAACTGAAAATGTTGGAAACACAAAATATAGACATGAAATTTCACTATAATTATGTCACTGATGTTTTGAATATACGAAACAAAAGATTAAACCTTTTTCATCCCTATAAATTATAAGCAATTTGAAATTTTTTTTTTAACAAGTATAATATAAAATAATGATAGTGTTTTACACAATACACTAAAATGGATACTTCAATAATTTACAATTAGTAATAATGGTATACAGTATACACTATACACTATATCAAGTTCACGGAAAAACCCAATTTTTCAAAATTCTGTGTTGACTAATTATAATTTCTACTTTAGGTATTTAATTTAAATCTGCGTAGGATATAAATCCATGAGAAATCAGTTAATTTAGTAACTATTTACTATTGACATTTGATTTTAATCGTTTTCACACTTATTTTTTTTTATTATTATTCAATATTAAGAAATAAACAATTTCTTACTAAAAAATGTTAAAATGCTTTTAGGTTATCAAAATAGTTTGAAGCCTTTCTTAAAAACAACTGAATTTAAAATTCAAAATGTTTTCTATGCTATTATAATTAACTAGAATGATATTTTATAAATAATAGTAAATCTTATTTAATTATAAAATAATAAATTAAATGACCAACTTAATATTAAGAAAATGTAGTTTAAAATAATAAAACTTTAAGTTGACAGCAAAAATATTATTGCATTAAAAATTAGTAGCTTGGCTACTCATATATATAACTGACCTTTATGATTCATAATTTTACAACCCTCAATAATGATATTAAGCCTATTAAGGTATTTAAAACTAAAAATAGATAACTTTATAATTCAAAATTTATATTTGAGAAAAAATGAGGCATTTGTATAACTAGATACTGTTTGTACATTGTACCAATATCAACACTAAGGTTCATAATTACAAATTTAAAACACCGTATAAAAATTAAAAAATATTTTAAACAGTATTAAAATTAGCCTAATACATTTTAAGACTTAAAAGTTATTCCTTCCGATTAAATATTGTATAATTTAATTTATACTCATGCCTAATTTAACATTACATTATTGGAAAGAAATTTCAAAAATATAAATTCATAAATAAGCATTGAAAGTAGCGAAAGATGCTCTTAGACAGTAAAACATACATCATCACATTTCCTAAATTTAACGAATGGCGATTAATCCAGATTCTATCAATTTTTGGATCTTGCTAGCAATGTCTGGATTTTTTAAATGGCTAAAAAAAAAGAAAAACAAACATTTACTATCAAAAATATTTTTTTAATTATTTAACTTACTCGCTCAAAGCTTTTGGGTCATTTTGCATTTGTTCAAGTATAAGACGCATTGCAGGATCTCTGATGATATCTTGAACTTCAGGATCAGCCATAGCACGTTTACGCATTTCTTCAGGGTCTGAATTTGCAGCAATAGAACAAGATCGGTAACCTTCTAAAGCTTCCTATAATAAAACGTAAAAACATTGACTAAATCAATACTATCATTTAAAAATTAATTAACTTACAGTATTAGATGAATCTATTTCTAAAGCTTTTTGATATGCTGTTAATGCTTTAGATGACTGTTGCATGCCCTGTAATATTTTACCTTTTCTAATCCATCCTTTTACTAAAAATATAAGTACATTATTAAATTAAAAATGAAATATATTTGGCATATAATACTTACAAAATTTAGGATCCAACTGAACACATTTTTCACAATCTTTTAAACCTAAGTCAAAAGCAGCTAATTTTGTATAACATGCAGCCCGATTACTATAATATTTAGGTTCATCTGGGTTACGCATAATAGCTTCACTGTAAGCTTTAACAGCATCAGCAAACTGACCTGTACAAAAAAATAATAATAATAACAATAATAATAACAAATACTAATAAGAAAATGAAAGAAACAAAACAAAATTTAATATAGAACAAATACAATAATTTTAAGATAAATTCAAAATAACCAGTTACCTTTATTAAACAATTCATTTCCTCTTTCTTTGGCTTCTTCAGCCTTTACAGGATCAACATATGCTTTACGTTCTTCTTCTTTTATTTTTTTCTCTAGTTCAGATATAATACTCTTTACTTCTGGAGTTCTATGTTCAGACATAGACTTTTCAAAATATGTTTTAGCACTTTTGTAATCCTAAATTTAAAAATGATATATTAAACACATTAAATGTAATAACACCAATAAATAATTCAAGGCAATGAACCAAAAACTACTTATAAAAAAAAAAATGTTACTTCAACTATAACTAGTAGAATTACATTCTTACATTGCCCAAGACAGTAATATAATATAAACTGTAATAATTTAATCATATATTAAGAACATAAAATAAATAATTTTTGAAAAAACTAAAATAATGATAAAAACATTTTTCAGCATCTAAAAATTACGTAAGTTTAAAGCCTAGTTAACACATAATAAATAACTTCAAACCTCTAATTTCTTATAAGCATTTCCAATTCTAGAAAAAGCTTTGGCAATTAATTTAAAATCAGCTCTATTTTCTCGTCCTACTTCAACTGCTTTTTCACATTGCTCAATACATTTTTTATATTCTTTTTGTTCAAAATAGACAGCTGTAAAAAAAGTTTTTTTTAAACCAAGTATTTTTTACTAAATTTTAGATAAATTGTTTTTAGTAATATAAGATCTGTATTGACATTTAATTTTGTATTGAAATTAATATAAATACTAAAATAGAAAAAATTTGAAAATACAAAATTTAACAAAAAGTAAAAAAAAAAGATTTAGCATACAAAATATTATTAATTAAACTATCATACCAGCCACATTATTGTAAAAAGTAATATTAGTAGGTTCCAATTCGATTGCCTTATTATAATGTGCTAAAGCTGCTTCAAAGTTTTTCTTTTTGTATTCTTCATTACCCAAGTCTTTTTCTTTTTTAGCCTGCATACAGCAAAAATAAAATATATCAGTAAAAAATACAAACATATTATAACATAAATAAAATGTAAAAAAAATAAGTATGATATTAAATAAAATGTTTACATACATATATACAGATTAAACAATTAAAAAAATTAATTTAATGAAGATTTATAAAAAATAGTAGGTAAATATTAGTCAGAAGAGGTAGTTTTAAATTATTTATTCGTCGTTTAAATATCTATTCATCTTTCAGTCCATAAAAAAAATAATGATGAGTATATTTAATTTTTAAGAAAAGATAAATCATTTCTTTCATAAAACTATTCTGAGCAACATTTTAGTTCAATGCATGTTCATAAATTTTACAGCTCTTAACCTATTGGTGGGTTTAAATTTAATCGAGACGAACAAAATACTGAATTTTATATCTTATTTTCTTTAACCAAAATATTCAAAAAATACTATTTATAAAATAAGTTCCATTATAAATACAGTCAACCTAAATATATTTTAACTGATTATAAAAAAAAATCTTTAAGTAACGATTTTAGATATTTTTTCAGTATTTTTATTGAAGTATACTAGTGAGATTATATTAACCCTTTGAGTCCGGCTATGGGAAAAAATGAAAAAAGTAAAAATTTTTTTTGACAGAATTTGTTATTGTGGTCCAATTAAGGTCTCCGATTTTTTTCAAAATTTTTTTTTTGACCCTCCCCCCTCTATTTTGACCGGGACTTTGATGTCCCGCCAGGCCAGAACATATCAATAAATAAAGGCATTTATTTTCTATTACCGATTAAATTGTCCGGGACTCAAACGTCCCGCTAGTACTGAAAGGGTTAAGCATGCAGTAGGTATCAAGATATAAAATTGTATTAAATAAAAACTTGATATTTTCCAAATCCTAAATATATTCAACCAAAAAATTATAATATAAAACATTTTTTCAAGACTTAAGAAGAGCTCTTAATTTACAGTAAAACAATTTGATTAATAGAGTTGCTGAAAGTTTTGGAAGAAAACTACAAAACCAAAAAGGTGGTGAAACAAAAAATGTAATTAAAATTATTTGACATATGTATGTAACCTATGTTATTTATGATACTGAAGTCAATGAGACTTCAATTTGTCTTTATTAAATCTGCCTATATCAATTTAATATAATCAATAGACAAATTTAAATAATACATTATACCAGAGTAAATAAAATGATTTGTATATATAATATATACATTTTATAGCATTTTGCAAAAGTTAAAAAAACATAGGTATTATAAACGTACTTAATTAGTCAACTCTTACTAACAGTATCATCTTTGAGTTTAACAGTTATAGGAATATTATAAAAATAAATAACTTTAAGACAAATTCTATACAATAATAAATAAATTGAGATATATTTCCTACCTATATATTTTAGGAAAATAGTTTTTTTTTTTAAGTGAAGGTCTTATGCTATGATTACTAATGAAGTATTTGATTGGTAGGTACAAAGTAAATAATATTGATCACACTTTTAAGAGATCTAAACTCATCAAATTTTCTAGTTTATAAGTGCTGCTCATAAATGAATAACTGTATATGTACCTGTTTTTGTTCTTCGGTAAGACCTTCATCTTCTGCTTTTTCAGGAGGAGGTGTAGGTTCCTTTTTAGGTTTTGGAGCTGGTGGAGGTGATGGGTCAGTTTCCATTTTATCATCATCACCCATTAAATTGATACCCATCATAACACTCAATGCTGCAGAAATTCTAGGATCTTGCATATTCATACTAAAAAAATTACCACTTAGTCAAGTTTAACTCACAAAAATACAAATTACCAACATAGTCAAAAATACTAAGTGAATTAATGATGTTTCGTGTATCTCAAAACACAACAAAAAATTTATTTATTTAATGTTCTTCTTCTTAGGGTCATCAACCCGAAGGTTGGTTTGCACCTAGAAGGTGTTACTTGGGAAGGGTTTTTACTGTGCAGTGGTTTCCCGTTGCCTTCTGCACAGGGGAGATAGCGGCTGCTCTCTCTAGACAGTCGCCTGCCCAGAGAGAGAGAGCCGCCCGTGACCGAGGTTTGAACCGGCGACAGTGTGCGTCGGCAGTGATGCCTGGTTCCACTCAGCCACTCCGTCTCCCATTTAATGTTATTAATCGATGAATAGGGTTAAGTCAATATTTCATAAGTTATAAAACAAAACAAATCACTGTAAAAAAAGAAGACATATCACTATGATGTTATTATAAATCAAGTATTCCATTTGCAACCAATTGCAAATATCAATCAATAAATGTAAGTCTCAAATATCTTATATCCAATAAAATATTAAAATAAATTATCTTGTTTGTACTAGCAAATCTTTTATCAGTTAAGACATTGAAGTTGAAAGTTGAACATTAAAATGTTTTGTGATTTTAGGTTTAAATTAATTTGTTTTCTAGCTAAATAGATTTTTGCTCCATTTCAAAATCTAAAATTAGGTATGCTAGGTATTTTTGTTTAACACATTAAGAATAATTTTAAAGCAAGTAATTTATATTATTTATCTCACACGATTGATACCCATTTATAAAATATTAATAATAACTTACATCAACTTTTGAGGATCTCGTTGGCATTCCATCAATAAATTCATAAACTGTTGATCATTAAGTAAGTCTTTAGTTCTAGGATCCTGGGCAAGTTTTAAAAATCCTTCTGGTGGAAACATGCCACCACCACCACCACCACCACCACCAAACGAACGCTGTGTTAGTTTTGCTTCACTTAAGCCATCAATCAACTGCTGGTTATGAGGATCTAACTTCAATCCATCTTCATAAGCTTTAATAGCATCATCTTTACGACCTAAAAATGCAAGTGCTGTTCCTTTTCTAGAGTACCCCTAAAAATTAAAAATAATATTAAATAAAAACTTAAATATGTACACATGTAAGACAAACTTTAGGCCAATCTGGTTTAATTGTCACAGTGCTTTCAGCATCTTCCAATGCATTCTGGTATTCTCCTTTTTTTGCATATGCAGCTGATCTGTTACTGAAAAGGACATGATTGTTGGGATCTAGCGCGATAGCTTGAGTGTAATATTCAATAGCTTGATCATAATTTCCAGCTGCCAGAGCAGCATTTCCTTTATCTTTTAAATCTAATGCCTAAACATAATTGTTATTTAAAATGGTTAAACCACATGTATACAGAAACACAATAATTGAACACTATCCCCATATTAAAGATTCACGTAAAAAGTATACAACTTAAGAACTATAATCATTTAAATTTTTCAATCAAAAACATATCACGTTCAAAGGAATGAATGAGCAAATTAAGAATAGGTAAGATTAATTAATAAAAAATATTGCTGTACATATAACTTACCATAACTCAATATTATTATATATAGAGTTTATTCAATTGTATAACAATAAGAAATCAAGGGAAAACCATAAAGAAATAAATATTAATCAATTGTAAATAACGATCGACCAATCAGTAGAAATGAGTGCAAACTACGATGGATCAAACTCAAAAGACTGAAAGAAACGACGGGGAATCGTACCAAACAATCGTCAAAGAATATTCTAGAAGTGTCAAGAAGAAAAACAATCACCGGCCAACAGTACTACCAACATTTTATATTGAATATTGCGTTCATATTTGATAACATTTTTCATATTATAGTAAAATTCATATAATATATCCTAATTTGCTTTATTAAAATCATGGATCATTTTGAAATCTAAAACATATTTATATACATTATAACATAAAACAATGCTATATAGTGTAAGATGTCAACAGTCCACAGTAACCCGGCATGACGTCGTGTAGCCAAGCAATTTTTCCCTATTGACAGTGCTGACTTAGAACAATAATCAAATTATTTTTACGCAGGGCCTGGGACAGTCTTCCCGATTTTGATAAGAGTGAACATAACCTAAAAAAAAAAAAAATGTTTTTTCTTGAGATCAGTTACGCCAACCTTAGAATCCTAAAGTTCTTTTCACCTAGCCACTACTGCCCATCTTGCAATACAAAAATCTGAAATTGAAATTGCTAAAAACCTAACTAACGCTTATCAATAATAACTATTGTTGATTATCAATACTAACTACAAATATTACGTAAATAGTTTAAACTTTAGTTGAAAATTTTTGTTTTGCCCTTATGCGATCGTCATTTCACGTGTTATGACCACCAACAATTAAATTGTTTGATTTTGATACTTTTGACATGCCTATAGTTAATATTAATTTAATTTTGCACTCGTACAATTCATTTAAAAATTGTACCACGTATACAGTGGCGGATTTAACGGTCGTATAGTCGGCAAATTCCGACGAGGCCCCTCCTTAATTGTATACTGAGGCCCTTAGCCCATCTAAATTATAATTTAGATTTTTTTTTGTTTAATTTTGACAAAAAAAATTGTATATTGTAAACTGGAATATAATTTACATATTTTTTATTAAGAAAATTATTTAAATATATAAGGATACTTCAAAAGTAGAAAATCTTATAAACTGTAATTAAATAAAGTAAATTTTAATTTAACAAAGTAAAAACTGGTAAGTGAGATGATGGTGGTACAATTTCGTCCTTATTGTTCTTTCGGTCCTCGGACAATGTAATGGTGATGACTGATGAGTGTATTAAGTTAAGTTTTAAAAAATGATGCCTCGTCTCTTTATAGTATAAACTATAAAACGATTCTGAGCAAAGCTTCAGTATAATAACTGTTATTTATACAAACTGTTCAGTATTTACGTAATTTTTGGTGAGTTTTTTTGTAATTAAACCCTTATGAAATATTGAATTCTTAACTCGGTAGAAAATTTCTGTTACCAAAAGATTCAAAACTTGTTTTATATCTATGCTTCAAGTTTCAAAGTGATCGGATTTAGAAAAAAAGTTGTATACACATTTGAAGTCGAAAATTTACGTAAAAACAGTCGATTTTCGTATACGAATTTACTCGTATATGAATTTATTAAAACGTGTTTAAAAAAAAATCCTAATTCACGATTTTTGATTTTTTTTTCATGATAGTTAGGTAAGTATATGAGTAAGGTCATATTACATTTTCAGAACTTTTTGTCAAATATTAAAAATGTTATTACAAATAGACTATCAAAAAATTAGATAAATTCGAAATTCTGTGTTTAGTCCAAAAATTTTCAGATTATTTTGAACATTTTCAAATTTCTATCCCCAATACTTTTCGAGTTATGACTAAATAACTAAAATCTGGAAAGTGAAAACATCGTCTACGGCGGATTTTTACCATTTTTACTCAGTTTTTCCTAATTTATGGAAAAACTATGGAGATTTAAAAAAAATGACCTCTCTAAAGTAGATACCACCTCAGTCTGATTTCGAATCTAAAAAGTTGCTGGAAGAAAACTTTTGGACCAGGATTTATAAACGAAAGTGTTTACAGAAAAAAAAATTGCACATCATTCTAAAACCATAAAGTCCTTTTCACTTAGAATCTATAAGATCAAACTAATAACTTATTCTTTAAAATACTTCATAGTCCATGTTCTTTTCAAACAGTATGAACTAAATTCAGAATACTTTTTTTTTTTTTTGAAAATAGGGCTAAGTATGTTACGTCAGTTTGTAGAAGGGACCTCTTATGGATTTGCTGACTTTATGTGAACCCTTAAATCCGCCACTGCACGTACCTATAGATGATTCTAACATAAAAATTTGGTGATAATTTCAAGTATCTACGATTTTTGGTTTTCGAGTAACAGCTAAATAAAAAAATTGATTTTGTCGAAAACTGTTTTGCAAAAAATTACCGTTTTTTCCTCATTTTTTTTTTGTTTTTCCCGTCGCATTTGAAAACTTTTCAAGTTCAAAATCGAAGTATTATTATACTAGTTATAATGTACACAGACACAAAAAAAAAATCACTCATCAGAGTAAAATCAATACAGTCTTCACTTTGTTCAAAATCTAAAATGTTATGTTTGAAATTCCTTTTTTCGTGTTTTTCTATACATTATGATTTTATACTTTTCAATTATAAAATAATATTTATTCCAATTTCCAATAAAATAATATTCATAGTTCCAATAAATACGAAGGGAAATGATAAAGTTTTAGATTTAGAAAAGCTCATTTACGAGTTAAGCCTGTGAAAAGTGAAAACCACAAAAAATATTGTAAATGTATATGAAATGATATGGGCCCCGCTGAAATTTAATTTCAGCATAGGCCATTCCAAAAATTTTTTTTAACATGTAACCATTAAATGGTAAGTAAAAAAGTTTTACTTACCATTTATGACAATGTACGATTGTTAATTGATATTTGATATGTGGATTGGGTTCTCATCCACATTATTAGAAGTAAAAAATTATATAACTCGCCGCTTTGAGAAAGACGATTAACATACCTACGTTTTTTTGTTATGTATATAAATTATAATTAGGTATACAGAAGTAAAAATCAGGAACTGAATTCGAAATGGATTCGAAATTGACACCAATGTATCTTAAATAGGGTGTGGAAAACAAGGATTCTTGATGAAAATACCTGATTAACGCTGCATAGTGGTTTATTTTTACAACTACAATCTGATTTTGTATCATAGTTCAAAGTTAAATCACTATGTTTGTTAATAACCATATATTTATAATTGAATTACGAATAACAACGTAGTAGGTAACTAAAAAGTATGATGGAAGACAAAGGACATTTACAAACTGTTCCCCTCAACTTCCCTCATATTTAGATTGTAGACCGTAAATCGTGATCTGTAGTTACAATAAATAATAATTTAGATTATTTGAAAACTGACTAACCACTAATTTTTGAGAATCATTTCTTCAAAATCACATACATTTATTTTATAATCATCATACTGTTATATTATGTATAATAATTTCTCATTGAAGTATTTCATATTTTATAAAAATATTAAATGTAGTGTTTACAAATATTTAAAGGACCCTTTATTACTAACTACTATGCGACATAATGCCCTGGTCACAACATCTGCTCTCAACAATTAGAAATGCAAGTAGTATGCACCAAGCAATTCTAATATTCATTTCATCGGTTTTTTAAATCAAACTAAATTAATCCTTCTAATTATAAGTGAAACTTTTAGAATAACTCGATTTTTAGAAATGTAATGTTGAAAAAAATCGCAAAATATTGATTCAGGAAAAAAAGTAATAGTACATTTTGCATTTAATACTATTAGTGAACTGTTCAAGATGCTGCATTCTAATGACTGTTTTTCAGATACTCTTGTTATAATTTGGTAATTCATACAGTTTGTGAATAAATTTAAATTTATAATATGTACCTACATTTTTTCAGTATTTTAATTCTTACTGGGTTTTGCTATGTCGTCTTATACTGTATGTTTTAAAAAAGTTGTTTCAAACAATGTGTTTTTAACATGTTTAAAACCTGTATTAAGCACATTTGTTTTAAACGCATTGTACTTTGTTAAAAACAATTCAAATAAATTTTAAAACAATAAAATAGAGAAATTGATTTAGAATTATTGTTTATTTTATTATATGGAGACATATTTTATTTTCATGATTTAAAATGAAAATTAATTTTAACTAATATGAAACAAAACAATAACTATTACCACAAGTTTTTTAATTAAGATTTAAAATAAAAACTCAGAAGTTGAAATTCCATAAATAATACAACAAAATAATAATTTATTAAATATTTTAAGACAGAAAACACCTGAGGTAGTGTTATAAATTTATTTCCAACAAATACAAAGCATATAAAATTAAGCGGCGTGTGTCGACGAGCACACGAACGAGAGCGTACCCGACGAGCGTTCCGAGACGAGAGAGAGAGCTTTTCGAGCAGTCCTACCGCACAGTAAAGCACTAGTCCTATCTGTGTTGTAGGCGCGGGACGGGAGGGGTATCACACTGCCAACGGCAGTGTGGTCTCACTATACTTTTAATAAATAATACGATAATACGGAAAAACAGTGCTAACAGTAGTAATAGGCAAAGGTAATAAGTAAGGCAGAGGACTTCTATCATTGTAGCAATAATATTATCCACTTCTCAAGAAATAGTAAATCTAAAAGGGAATTAAAAGGTTCATGACAGATATTTTGATTCCAATAACTATTGCACTATTGTCATTTCTATTTGACTATTTGTCATTTCAATAAAGAAAATAACTCATGACTTACTTCAAGTCTACAATGTACTTTATCTCAACATAATACATCTTGATTTCTTGTTTATAACACAAAAACATAAACTTATAGAAATAGTATTCCTCAATATAGTACTTACATATACTTATAAAATCAGATTTCATATGGTAGTCTAAAATTTAGAAGAGAAAGCCTTATGATGAACACATATACAAATGATTTGGTAATAATACAATTAAAATTATATTTATTCCTATGGGACTAGTAAGTAAATAGATATGCAATTCAACTTTAAATTTGTATTATGACAATAGATAACAAAACATACAATGTACATATATTAAATATCAGAATTTAATTTATTTAGTAATAATATATAGAATTTTAATTACAAGGTGGGTTTAGTTTACATATACATAAATAAATTATAAATATACTGACGGGGCGTTGCCTATTATATAATATTAATATAATTAAGGGTAACTCCAATAAGAATAAAACAAAAAATAATTGTGATTGAGTGGACTGTATAGTTAAATAATAATAATAAAAAAATCACACAATTAAATAATATTTAATATTGTAATAACAAAATATATTGACTGTAAGTCCAATTAACATAATAATAAAGAATTTTAATTTAAATAGTGTTTTTACACATACTATTATTAATCTTTAATGCCTCAGAAGGCTCTCATAACAATATATAATAATAAACAATGAATAACAATATATAATAATATAACCACAAATAATACTTTAATAATAATAACCATGTGGTGCCCAGATCAGTATAATATAATAATGTTAATGTTACAATAAAAAAACAACAAGTTGATCTGGCACACTCACAATATACAATATTGAACATTGCAAATAAACATTGTATATCCGATGGCACTGATCTAGCGACTAGATAAACCAACAATTACTAAAATAATAATATAATATAATAACTACTAAAATATAATCGCTTGTGAGCGTGAACATATACAAAGGTAAAATAAAAAAATTAACGGTCCTATCCTTAGAATATTGTATTCATATGTAGATTAATTTTTTTTTTTTTATTTCGTGACAGCTTCAATCAAGCCAATCATGACCTATCCATATTCCTTCATTGTGCTTATTGGAAATATATTTTTTACAGATTGTACAAATTAAATAAATATGATAAAAAAAAAAGAAAATTTCATGACAGAAAATAATTTTACTAAAAAATGAGAACCAATATAGAGTATAAAATAGGATTGTGGAAAACTGTATTTTTTTATTAATTTCATTAGAAATATGAATTCATAGGTGTTTTTTTTTTTTTTTTTAGGAAAATCTACATATCTATAAAATACTTATAACAGAATAATTTGAAAATTGGAAGTGTTTTTGAAGTATTAAAAGAATTGGTCACACTAATAGTAATTTATAGAATTCTGAGATGCTGTTTTATATTATTGTTAGTTATATTAGTGTTTATTACCTTTACTTTAAAAAATTATTGGGTTATTTAATTTTATTATTTTACCTAAGTTAGCGTTCACAACATAAATCTTTACAACAAACAAAAAAATAAAACAAAAAAAGAATATAAAATAATAATTTAACGGCTGTCTTCAATGCTGACCATATTCTCCGATTTCTCTCTGAACGTATCCATCATTGAAGTGACCAACACTGCGCAAAAACCTCAAGACGTCTTGATGCTCATTAAGTCTTTGGACATTCTGGGCGATTTGAAAGGTGGCACTGACTCGTTCAGATCTTGAAGTAACATCTCTAACCTATAAAATTTAATACGTAACATTATAATTTTAATTCATAAAAATAAGTTAAGTAATAACTAACCGTGAGATTGTTCCGCACTTGATTGAACTCTACTAAACACTGATTTTCAATGTAAGTTAACCTCCCTGAAAGAAAATAAAACACATTAGTGAAGGTCAATTAATAAGAAATTAATCAAATATGAAGTAATTAATTACAACAATTACCATAGTATTTATTTCACAAGCATAATGTAAAATCCAAAGCAAAGTAATGAAGTATAATAAATAAAGATTTAAGTTGTTATTAGCCTTACATGAGTTGGGAATCTATCATATGGCTTTTTAAATAAAAAAAAATAAATACATTAGTTATTAGATGTAAAAAATTATCTTTATAGAATGTTTCAAGTTATTTCTGAGATTTTTATATACATTTTCAAATTTTTAACTATATTTACTAATTAATATAACTACATATTATAAATGTAATAAACAAAGATCACAATACACAAGCATACATTAAGCAATTTTACAAAGGACATGACACGCATCGCATTAACATAAAATAAATATTATAATTAGTAATTAATTGTAATAACTCAAACGTTATAGTAAATACATATTTTAACTAAAATAATTATAATCACCCCAATTAATTTATCATAATTATTAGATAAAGTTATTAATATTAATTTCAGATAATAGTAATAAATTCGAGAAGTATTTTACCATCAATTCATGTTAATCATTTTGCTCTCATTATAAGATTCAATCATTATTGTAGCTTTTATATAATTCAATGCAACCGTTTTCTTAATGCTTAGACCATCCCTAATATAAAAATAACTGTATTAAAGAAATAGATTAATATAGTTTTTAATTAAGTTAGTACTTCTATAACCTGTAAGAGACACTAACATTTTCATTCTGTACATGGTCATCATTAAGTCTTCTCGACAGCAACAAATCTATCAACAATAAAGTAAAGTAAATACATAAAACTTTCTCACAATACCATCACGATTTTACGTTATCTTCTGCAAGGTCAATGTGCTTTCAGGTAGGTACCTGTAATTTAAATTTTTCTATGAAATCATCTCCTAAAAAATAAAACTTGTATTTAAATATAATACCTACCAAGTATTAATGTAATATAGTCTTGCATATGTACATATCGATACATTTGTAATTAATTTTTGAAATCCATACATATTTTAGTTTAATAACATGACAATCTTTAACAAGAAAATAAATTAATTAATTTTAAAGAATATAAACATAATAAATAAGCATAATATCGTAAGAATAATATAAAATCGAACACGTGGAAGTATAAACTACAAAAAGTAACCGTTAACAATTAAGTAAACTCGTGTAGTGAGTGATCAGTGAAATGCTAACTACTCCGATTAAAATCTAACTAAACAGGGTTTTAGGATATAGAAAATAAATTTCTCTATAGAAGTTTATGGAAAACTCAGTTTGGCCACATTTACATTTCGATACGGACTTTGGATTTTCGTTCATGTTCGAAGATTGGTACGAGATGGTTGGAATTACATTTTTTTTTTTTAGGTTATGTTCGCTCTTATCAAATTCGGGAAGACTGTACCCATCCCTTTTACGCATATGAATTATGTACGTACTATGATAAAATAACGAGGTATTCTCAACTATTCTGTGGTATGATCGGCTGATAGCAACTAGCAAGACTGCCAGAGGGCAGAGTGAACTGAGTGAAGACTGAAGACTCAGGAACGTACCGTGGGGGGGGAGGTGTGTTCAAAAAATTTTCCCCGAAAAATAAAAAATAATTGTTAATAAAAGTTTTACTTAATATTATATGTGGAATTTGATTAAGTTTGGTTCTTTTTGGTTTTTTTTTTAATATTACTATTGAATAATATGACTCGATCTGACATATTATGTATGTTGTTTGAATATTGTATATATGGCCAATTAATATCTATTATCTAGTAAAATAAATACACTTATACACTTAAAATAGGTACGTGTTAGTAAAAATATTGACCCCCCCCCCCGAAAAAAATTTCTAGGCACGCCCCGGCCTCTGTGAAGACTGAAGAGTGAAGAGCCCAGAGCGGCACTGGCTAGTGCATAGAAAAGAGATTAAAAAGGCTAGAGCAAGTAGCAAACTTTCAACATGCAACCATTTACAAAAATTTGAATTTACCTTGTTATTTACTTTTTCCTTTAAAGTTTAAAAACATTACACATTAACCCATTTACCATTTCCAAAGTTTATCTCCTAGCCCCATATGTATCATGTTAATGTCTGACACTTAACCCTAACAATATTGTGTCTCTGAAAACGTGATTATTATTCCGGAGAAAAAGACATCATAATTTATTTTATTTTATGTGATAAAAATTCACTAATTTTCCATGGGTCACATAGTATCCAAAAAAATATCTATTATTTAAAATCATACGTATTTTATTTCGAAGAAATTTTGTTTTTGTTTGGTTTTTCTCGTTTTTTCCGTTCTTGTATGCAGGTATATTAATAATGAATTGCACCGAATAAATAAAAATATAAAAAGGTAGTTTCACTTGTACGTCATAATATTGGTACTTGAGAATGTAAAAATCTTATTCCTATAATGCACATTGTACATGTATTTTGGCTGATGTTATAATCAATTTCAAATAATAGGTACGCATTTAACCCAGCTTCTAACCAATTTCCTGCATCCTACAAAATCGAATGGCTATTTTGTTTTACTCTACAGAAATTTATAATTTAATTTTTGAATTCATATCCAAATTGTAGGTACTAAAATGATTAGATACCTATTTAGTTGTCTATTGTCTAGACCAGCGGTTCCCAATTAGTGTGAAGTCACGGACCCTTAGCAAGGGCGTCCGCAGGGAGGGGCAAGTAGGGGCATATGCCCCCCCTTGGATTTTTTATGTGTCAATTATCATAATCTTTATGTAGTATAAAATATCACGAAATAAATATTTTTTAAATTAAAAAATTTTTTTTAAAACGTTGAGTGCCACGGTCGACAAATTTTATGTGGATCTTTATGAGTGTTTTAAGTCATCGGTTTTCGATGCACTGTTTCGACTATTATATGTGAATATTTAGTAGGATCTCGTGATTTCATTAGTATCATTGATCATAAATACTAAAATACTATAAAATATAAAATTTTCAAATCAATGATTACATTTTATTTATATAAAAAAAAATGCATTTGTTAATTTAAAGTTACACAATAATAAATTTACATTAATACTGTAAGATTAAGTTATAACGTTCTAACCATACACATAATTAAAGAGCGGATTTTTAGGTTCTTAAAACCTTAAAATATGATGCAATATGCAGCTTCAAAAAAACCTTAAAATATTCTCTAAATATTCCTTAAATTCGTAAGAATGCAAATATGATTTTTTTTTAAATAGATACAATAAATAACTGTTAAGCGCCATTCTCTTGGTAACAAGTAAACTATTGAATAATAAAAAATGTAAATCAGTTGATACATAGCTATGTAAATATAATAAAATATAATTTAAAAAAAACATAAGTTTAATAAAAAATAAAAGATAACTTTGCACCATTCCTTAGGAACATAACCAATTCGATTACAGAAAAGTAGATAATTTAATGTTTTTGAATTTTTATCACTCTTTAATCAAATTATTTTTTTTCCCAGAAAAAATTATTGCTAGAAAAAATCACATTTCGAGAAATTAACAAAATACATGAATTTTCATAAACAATAATTGAATATAATCTTAAATATAAAAAAAGATATTGGTGAAGAGTGTATTAAGTTTTAAAGAAATGATGACTCATTTCTTTAGTATAAAACGATTCTGAGCAAAGCTTCAGTGTAATATAATATATTATTTATATACTGTTTACGTATTTTTCGGTTATTTGTCTGATTTTTGGTGAGTTTTTTCGTTATTAAACCCTCATAAAATATTCAATTTTTAACTCGTTAGAAATTTTCTGTTACCAAAAGATTCGAAACATGTTTTTATATCTATATTCCAAGTTTCATTGTGATCGGACACACCAAAAAAGATTTATACAGATTTTAAGTTGAAAATTAACGTAAAAACAGTCGATATTCATATACGAATTTATATGAATTTGTTAAAACGTGTATAAAAAAAAATCCTGACTAACGATTTTTGAACTTTTGTTAGGATAATTAGGTAGGTATATGAGTAAGGTCATATTACATTTTCAGAACTTTTTGTCAAATATTTAAAATTATATTACATAAAAACTTTCAAACAATTTGGTAAATTAAAAGTTCTATTTTGAAGTCAAAAGTGCTTTAATTGTTCTGAAAATGTTGTCCAATATAAAAAAGTATGTATTTGATATTGGATAAAATTTTCAAGTTTCTAGCTTCAATACTTTTCGATTTATGACTAAATACCTAAAATCTGAACAGTGAAAATCTCGTTTACGGCGGATTTTTATCGATTTTACCTTTTTTACTCAGTTTTTCGATCGTTATTCTTGATTACTGGAAAAACTATGGAGATTTTGGAAAAATGACCTCTCTAAAGTACCATCTCAGTTCAATTTCGAATCTAAAGAGTTGCTGGACGAAACTTTTGGACAAGGATTTCTATACGAAAAAGTGTTTACAGAAAAAAAAAAAATAAATAAACATCATTGTAAAACCATAAGATCCTTCGCTTCACTCAGAATCTAAAAAATAGGCGAAATATTCTCTAATGTCCAAATTATGCAAAATTATTTTTTTCTTCGAACTCTGTGAAAGATAAATCGTCCACATTTTTCACCCTCGTTAAGTTGCATAAAAGCAATAAAAATATGTAATAACTTAAAGATCCACTCTTTACACATATAATTAATAATTTAATTTTTACGTTCCCTACCTATATGATAGAAAACACATCAAAAACAATAAGGTACTTTATCACTAAGATAAGGAAACAAAAATTGAAAAAATTAAAATACTTTGCACCTCCCTTGACAAATTCCTGTTGCCCTTGACCCCTAGCTATAACTTATATTGGTCCGCGGACCCATTTTTTGTAAATACTTACTTTTCAATTTTATTTAAATACGAAAATAAAAAATAAATTTGTACGATTTATTTAAAATATGATTTAATTTTTAATTTTATAAACATTTTCGTAATATAATAGAAACAAATTTTCTCAAAAAAAAAAAAAAAAAAAAAAAAAATTATAAAAATAATTATTTGATTAAACACCTTCAAACTTTATGAAACAAGTGAAATCTTTCTTTTTTGTTCATAATTTCGTCCAAGTCCGGCTGCATGTTTGATATTTTAACTCTTCAATCAGCGTCAATATTAAGTCTACTACCTACGATATTTGTTTTTCATGTAACAGTAGGAGAAAAAGCTTGTTCACATCTATACATTGTGCAAAAGGGGATGAAATGTCAAGCTTTTTTAAAATGTCAAGTTGCTTTTGATCATTTTGAACAATTAACCAAAAATCAATTAGATTTTTATCGTTGAAAATATTTTTCGTCGTTCCATTAGTTACCAAATCAATTAATTCATCTTGTTCCTGTTCAGAGGGATTTTCTATTTTTTCAATATCACAGGAAAATGGATTTACTATCCACAAATTGTTTGGGTCAGATCGATGAAAATGTATCACTACATTATATATAACTACAAAGTTGATAATTTCACTAAAATAAAATAAAATAAAAATATCACTACAGAACAACACAACCGCGCACCCCCTAAAATCAATACGCGGACAAACGGGGGTCCGCGGACTACCAATTGGGAACCGCTGGTCTAGACATATCTAGAATCTAGATAGAAGAAATAACAGGTCACCTAGTTTTAGAACTTAAATTTCCAAACCAGTTGAATAGGTAGATTAAAAATGTGATCCGGTTTACCATTTAAACTCATGAACTCAATAGTTTTATCCAGGCCTGTACATAATCCATCGCGATAAGAAAATCAATTATTTTATTCTTCAGCTAAATCTACTGTTTGGGTAGGTGGTAACCCATGTTAATATATCATCTGATAAAATTATTTGAACTTTCTTCAAGAAAGGTAGAAAATTACCTGCAAGTATTAAAGAACTTTCTTAGTCTTTAGAGCATTTTTCATAATTAGTTTACAGAGTCATCGTAAATTGTTGCAATTAACTTTTAGCAAAATTAGCAGAAAAAAAAAGAAATGTTAAAATATATAACATATAAAATATATTTTTTTAAATTATTATTTCAAAATGAATAATTAAGAAGAGATTATGTCACTATATATACTATTAAAACAAAAAAAAAATAAAAATATAGACTTGTAATATAATTATACTATCATTTTGAAGCAATAAATCAAGTTTAAAAGCATTTTTTAAGTGCATGAGTTTTACATGTCATTTTTGCCATTTTTTTCTGAGAGTTTTCTAAGATTCTTTTGGCATTAAAATCCCAGCTCTGGTAGTAACTTATTACAATCAGTAAAACAAATAGGTCTTCTGCACATGAAATAAATTATTTTATGAATGACAAGTTGGTATTCTGTACAGGACTTAATTCAGTGGCAGAAATACACAAAGCCACAACAGATGCGGTACAGTAGCTGAATTCCCTAGACATACACATTTAAATGAAGACCTGTGCAAAACATACACTCACTCTAGTCAACATGTTACCTATTTAATCTGTTATCAATTAGCTATCTTTTATCTTTTATTTAGTAACCTATTTTACTAATTGTACTAATTTTAATCTATGTTAATTATGTTAAACTGTGAATGTTACATCTAAGCCAAACGAAATAATACTAATAATAATAAAAATAATAATGCCCCTTATCTTTTGGAAAAAAAAAATTTGTACTGAAACAAAAATTTCAATAAAAAAAGACCTAACTATAACTAGACAAAAATTTAAAAAAATATATTAACGGTATATTTTACACTGAAGTTTTGCTCATGATACTAAAGAAATGATATATATTCTTTAAAATTCAATAAATCCAGCTTCATTATCTTTTGTTATAATTAGGATTAACATACATCACATTTATTAATGAACATAAATGTTCATCATTTTTCATTTTTATTTATTTAAACTTGAAATCAAGTTAATCATTTAAATTAAAATTTGTAGGGAAAGTGAAAAAAGGGTTAGGAGAGTATCATGATTCCACAACTTCTGATATAAAAATTATTATTAATAACACATTTTATGAAATCTTTTAAGTGAAATACTATAGCATAAATAACATAAACAAAAATAGTTGAGATAATTTACAACTGAAATTTAAATAATAACATTAAGTTTGAAAAAATCAGATGAGATTTATTTATTCAAGAATTGAATAAATTATAAAATACTTAATTTCAACATTATACAAAAATACATTTATTAAAAAAATAAATGACTTTCAAAATCATTTTCATTCTAAATTATAACATTCATTGGACATTTCAAAAATTAAAAAAAAAAACAGTTAACATGCATATCAAATACGTTCCGATTATAACTTACATAAAAAAAGAAAAAAATTCAATAATTTAAAAATAACGAAAATAGATACATCATAAATATTTTGTTATTAATTATCTAAGCAATACAATCAATCAAGATTTTAATGATAGTAATAATGAAAAAATGATCACAAATTTTCAACTGTACATTAATCTAGGACACAATAAAAACATTGAATAGGTATGAAGAAATTGGTATGTATCCTTCAACACTTTATTGGACTGTTATTAGGTAACTGGAGTAAATTCATTGATTTCACAAGCTCGTCAGACTGTAATTCAAATGTTTAGTTAGATTTATAAAATAAATAATAAAACTAAAATATTATATATTTACTTACAATTTCATCATCTTCTTCGTCTTCATCATAATCATATCCAATTTCAAAAGCTAGCTTTCCAGCATAGCTCTCAATATTTGGATCAACTTTATCTAATAAACATTCAATTAGATTAGCTCTTTTTAAAGCTACAGCAAAATGTAATGCTGTGTATCCACTTTTATAATCCTAAAAATTAACAAAATTTAGTTAATTATTCATGTTTTAAAATATAATAATAATAGTGCCTAATTTTATTGTTTTACAATAGAAAAATTAAAAACATGGTGAAAATAATCAATATAAATGATTCTCATTGTTTTAATATTGGATATTTTAAAAGACCTAATAATATATAAGATACAAATCATAATTGTAATTAATCAATACAATTTTAAACTTACTGTGATGTTAACATTTTTTGAATTATTAACAATAAATCTTAATACATTTGGATGGTTAGCAATTGTAGCAATATGAATACAAGCCAAACCTAAAACAAATAAAATAAACTATTAAGTCTCAAATTAAATCTTCTAAATAAAATCAATAATATATAATATGGAAAAAGATAAACCCAGTAAACGCACACACACACACACACACACAAGAATACCAGTCAAATAATCAAATTACATGTATTTTTAAGTATTCAAAACAAAGAATAATTAACCAATATACCCAGTATAAATAATATACATTTTTCAATAAGTTGACATTAATTAATACTGATACATAAAAAATACAATAATTATAATATTAATAATAATACCATTAAAAAAACAATACATTTATTTATTAGTCATTGGTGCATTTATTTTATAATCCACGGTAATACCGACATAGTTGTTATAAAAAAGGAAATAGAAATATTGACTTTTTGGCGTACTTATATTATTGAATATGAATTTCAGTGAAAAATATAATGAAAAAAAACTTTATCATGAAAATTATACATTATTTAATTTAAAAATTAAAAATGGTTTTGAAAATATTATTTTAATTTTCATACATAAATTCATTAATTCTATATATTCACATACATGACATCATTAAAACAAACCACTGTGAATCATGGCCAAACCTGTAATCTATCTGGGGAACAATCAAGGACAATGTATTGTATCAAATATTTTAAATTAATGCTTACTGTCTACTAAGTATTTCCTCCTTTCTTGTAAAACTCATTTAATATTTATACCTTCCTACTTAAATACATAAAAACAATTTAATTAAGTTAATCTGTTTTAATTTTTAATTTAAAAATTTGTAAGAATCACTTTGATTTAAAAATCTTATTATGCATATTTCATATTTATCCCTCATCTATATTTTATTTAATTCAAATTCACAACTTAATTAAATATCAAAAATTAAAATTAACTTGTTGAATATACCCGGCTATATCAGGAGATTCACCAAAATCTACCATGAGTCTAGACTCCTAGAAGTATTAAATAACATAGGAAGTTTAAAACATTGGACTTATGCCAGGAACTATTTTAAACATAAAACATACTACATATTGAACCATATTAACTATTTAGATAACATTATTAAAATAAAATTTACTTTTTTTAAATATTAATTCATAGATAGTTATTTATTTTATTATATAGACTAACCAAATACATTTTTTTAATTATAGTATGAAATCACATTTTTTTAAAAATGAATGATATTTTAAATCTTTTATTTAACAACAGTTATTAAAATTAGCTTCAAATAAATTCATCCATAAAACGTCTTTTACATCAATTATAATTTTAAACTGGGTGAAATAATTATCACTGATTCTTAAACTTCTATTTATGACTTAAAAAAATGATTTTAACATTAGATTAAATCATAGATATTTTTAATTAATAAATAAATATTTCTTTGATTTCTTAAAATAAATTACTTACCATCATAATTTATGGTTTCTAATAGATTTGGCAGTAATATATAACTAGCTAATATTCTTAAGCAATCTAGCTTTCCATTGTAACAAGCTAAATGAACTGCTGTATTGCCATTACAATCAAATATCTCCACATTGGCATTTCTCATCATAAGGTGATTGATAATTTCGCACTGATTTGTCAAAACAGCAAAATGAAGAGCTGTCTGAAAATAATTAATATTACCAATAAATAAAAACTTTAAGTAACGACAATTTAATTAAAATTCAATAATTTCTTTTCAAAGTGCCAAACCTAACTTCAGAATTACTTGATATTGCCTACAATCTTTAAAGGAGTCGTATCTGATATTAATCTTAACTAAGGTATTTTTTTCTCAATTATTAATTTAAATTTAAAATTTAAACGTTTAAATTCAGTAAGGTATTCACTACATAATCTTAAAATATATAGTTACTATGAAAAGTAGCATATTATCAAATATAACCAATTAATAAAATCTTGATAATATATTTTGACTTTTGAGAAGTAAACTTTTTTTTGATTTTCTAATAGTTTAGTAGGTAACTATGGAATTATATAATAATATTAAGCAATAATGTGTACCATCGAACTATCAATACTTCAAAATGTTAGAGTAAACTTAAGAATAGTCTTAGTACGTTTTACATATTCTACAGATAATGTACTTTATAATAAACAAAAAAAAAAAAAATACAATGTATTTGGAAATTGTATGTTTCTTAATTAAACATAAGACACTTACTTGACCATCAATATTTCGTAAATTTAAAAACTTGGAATCAGGACAAACATCAATAAGCCGTTTTGATAGTTCAACATAACCATGTAGAATAGCAAGATGAAGTTGTCTGAAAAAATAATTAAGCGATTTAAATTACTGAAAACAATAAACAGAATAATTTATGAGTACCTATTTCTTAAATTATTTTTAAAGTTTATCTTGGAACTAATTTAAAATTAATTTGAAAACATTCATCTTTTACTAAATAGGTTGGTACATGCTTCTATAATCAAAAGACTATTTACAAAGAAATGCAAGAGAATATTTGTTCATGGATAATTATAAATATTTTCTGATTTTGGTTAGAAGTTAAAAGATTTAAGACTCCCAAGACTAGTTCTATATAACCTTTAATATTTAATAGTTGATACACTTAACTTAAATCTTTCATAAAAATTATAACTCAAAAGAATTAATTGCTGATAATAGAAAATTGAGAATTATAAAATAAAAGAACATAAGTATTTTAATGAAAATAATGAGATATCCACAAAATAAATTATGAATGTATAATCTGCTTATATATATATATATATATATATATATATATATATATAATTTTACTATAAAAAAATTATACATAGATAGCCAAAGCAAATGATACTAGAGGTAGGCATCTAATGATTTATACCCACATAATGTAATTTATTAAAATAATTAAATAACTGCATCAATATGGTAAACCACAGTCACAAATTAATATAATACTAAATAGATTAATAGTAAAATAAGCATCAATGTTTTAGATAATTATCAAATAAAATAAGAAATATGTACCGAAAAATTAAAAATTGAATTTATTTTCATTTCTATTTAATTTTAGACAGAATTTACTTTAAAATATTATGAAAAATAAAATATAGGTACATGAAGGTACATACGTTTCTCCATCTTCATTCTGTTGAAAATAAATGTTGTAATTAGGCTCATTTTTCGAACAGTGGTTTTCTTTTTGGTCAACGTCTAACCCGCTTAAACAGCTTGGCTCATCAATATCCAATCCACTATCCAAGGTTGTTTTAGTCATTTCCTTAAGATTTTCATTACTTTTATGACCATAATCGATATTCTCTTTGGACAATGTGTCACAGGACAAATTGGCGTCTGATAAAAATCCAGAATCCATTTTTACATTGACAATGTCTTCAGTAATCTTTTCACTTTTAATAGATTGCAGTTGTTTCTCCCGTTTGCCTGAAAGTTCCATTTTTAATTTGTCTGCGTTGCTCTTGGACCACATACTTGGGTTAATAAAAAGTAAGTTAATATGTCTAAGTGTCACGGATGATGGGCTATCAGACTATGCAATCAAAAAAATTAGACCAAATGAATTTCGATTTTAAACAATCAATGGATACTTTACAACTTGATATATAATTACTACGTAAGCACAAAAACGTAACCACGCAATAAAATGACGAATAAAAAAATTCAATAATATGAGAACACAAAACACAGACGGACTAGAATAAAATTGGTAAACGGCAATAATTAAAAATCATAACATAGAAAAAAATTCACAAGATACACTAAAACAAACGGAATAATAATCGAAACACAATTACATATTCAAACGGTTACGAA
The DNA here is from genome assembly GCA_027580255.1 of Therioaphis trifolii. Classification (NCBI taxonomy): domain Eukaryota; kingdom Metazoa; phylum Arthropoda; class Insecta; order Hemiptera; family Aphididae; genus Therioaphis; species Therioaphis trifolii. The sequence continues at coordinate 41,164,563 of CM050406.1, read as the reverse complement.
TACCGCACTTCCCGACACCAGCGAATGGTCAAAAGCATTACGGAGTACGGACTACGGAAACACGAAGCGCAAAAAAAAAATCAAGATATCACAATATCCATACGCAACAAAATTAAAATCATATCTGTTGCCAGTTGCCACTGCCTACTACTTCCACTAGTGCTAGTGTGCTACTATGCTACTATAGTAGTACACAATGAGAAACGAAAGTGAAGGGTACTGCGTAGTCCGTGCAGTGGAACCACATTAATGAGTACAAACATTCTCTTTGGGTACAACGAATATAGGAAAGCCATGTCCTCGATTAACATTCATTTCAAAATGCAAATAATCGTTTTCAACATCCATCTTCATCATTATTATTTTTTAAATGTAAGGGTAAGAGACAAGAGTAGTAAGACTATAATCAAACAATAACATTAATCCTATTTATAACATCTTGAATTTTAATTAAAGTTCAAAGACACCAACTACAATAATAACTTTGAGAGATATTTGTATATGCAAAGAACTATTAAATTTTGTATACCCATCTATTTGTCTGAGTTCACCGATTTTTCTTTTGGGTTCGTTTACAAGTCTAGTAGTTTAACATGCAATTAGGGCCGGAGAAAGAGGGGGTTTGAGACGTCGTAACGAAATAGAAATTTATAACTCATCTTTTGAATAGTTGACACATAGTAAAAAATAAAATTTACATTATTAAATACGAATTGAAACTTTTAAAATTGAAAAATATAAATAGTGGAAAATACAAAATATAGCAATACCCACCTTATTTTATTAGCAGTTTGGTAGGTATTTAGGTTTGAAAATCAATTGAAGTGGATATGATTTAGGCTAATAGGTAGTTTAGGTACATTTTTTCTATCAAGTGATAGCATTTGTATGCTTAATATAAATCTGCGAAAATGTTTTGCCGCATGAATTCAAGTCGACAATGACATTAACAACGATCCTTTACACAATTGAACTTTATTAATACAGTCAGTTATTTGTTTAAATATTTCGATCTTTCTAAGGGTAATTTATTTTATTGTGTAGGATGTGCTGTTGTGTGCACATTACAATATATATATATATATATATATAATTATGATTTGTGACTATGTTACTAAACAAACGTGTTGGTGATCAACGATACTAAATGCACAATGTTAAAAATTCTTACATATATTGTACGTCCTAGTGTGCCAAAATCGTATTATTACGCAAATACGCCACCCTATAATTTAGAATAACTATTGATCTCAAAAGAGCTTAATATAAACAACCGTCGATAATTCTGCACCATAGGCTAGATGGACACCTTTAAGTTACTTTAATATTCAAAACTTTAAATGTAGCGGCTCAGAAAACATAAAGTCTTTAAAATTACAAATAATTAGTATTAACGTTAATTTAATATTAAATAATTATATATTTAATTAATAGTATTTTTACATTTACCTACTTGAAAATTAAAATAATTATAGAATTACTTTTTCGATTATTATATTATATAGGAGAAAGCAGGGTAATCAAGTAAAAGAGACAAAATTATATGGTTAAGTTTCCTTAACATTTAGTTAAGTTAAAAAAAAATTCAGTAAGTAAAATTAAATAAGAAGTACATATTTTGTTTATCGTTACTTTTGTACACCATTACCCTGAACGGCTGTACATGCAATGGTCAATAAATAGTCTTAGTATTTTATTGTGCTTATAAACGAGTCCATTGCTTTTAATGTATCAGATAAAAAATTATATTGGCAAGAAAAAATGAACTTAAGTTTTTATAATAATCTAAGTGTCATAATTTATAATGTCTTAATAAATTCACAATACGAGTTAGGTAAGCTTTTTTTCTTGAGGTCTTTTAAGTTTAACCTTTTACCCGGTATACTGAATAAAACATGCCTATTATTCACTGGATGATTCAATAAATATCGATATATTTATAAACATTGATTATACCATGATTAGGTATGACTCAAATACACAATACAACTCAGTATATTATGCTCTAATAACTTATATTTATGTATAGGTGATGATTAACCTATTCTAAAATGTTCACATAGTAACATATTTGGTATTGAAAATTGAATATTATTATTTATTATATTCTCGACAATTATCATGATTTTTTTTATTTTTAATAGCAATTAGTTTTTTTTTTTTAATAATTATTTGAAAATCGATTACGATTTATAAATGTAGGAGCTGCAAATTTGGAGACCAAGAGCTAGTGATCCTAATGTCCCTCCTATTGACAAATAATTCAGTCCTGATCATTATATGGATTCACATTTTAAATTATAAATTTGATAACTCATTCTGGTACCAAAATAAATGATCAAACTAATGAAAAGTTTTCTATAAAAACAAAACCAATTTCAAAAACAAAAATAAGAAAATACATTTGTTTTAATAAAATTATTTTAAAATACATAATAATAAGCCGATTTAAAAACAGAAGTTCTAAAAAGTTGAAAATAATATTTAAAAAAACATTTGGAATAACTAATTACTAATAAGTATCTAATATTCAATGGACAATAGCATAAAACCGATAGTACCTATAAATGTATTAACTAATAAGGAATAACGTGTATACAAAAGAAACCAAGTATCTCATTAACTAATAAATAATGAAAAAACACTTTTTAACACGATTATTATATTGGTATTTTTATATATAATTTTTATACTTACAGAGCGTACAAGAATAAACGTTATAGGTACTAATATAGTAATACAATTATTGTCATTATCGTTTTATTGTTCTGTGTTATTCCAAAATATTTCGTGAATTTAGGTTAATAACCAATTGTAAATAAATACAATATAATAAGAAAACTACAAATAGGATAACAATAAAGATAAAGAAATGAGTTATCATAACAATATTTGAGTATAAAACGATGAATTATTGAAGTGTCGTGTTACAAAAATGTGTACGCATGTAAATTACATCTGATTAGATAGGTAGGTACCTAATTTTTATTGGTAAAAACCCAATATTTTACGTTGTTATGTATAATAATCATATTATGTACCTATATATTACCTATTATGAAATAGCTATGCATTTATGTTTGCTTTGTACCTCATTTATCAGCGATAATGTATTATAATTTATAAGTGGAAAATAACCATTTAACTAGATATTCGAAAAGAAATTTTCTATTTCTTGTTTGGAAAAATCAACTCATAAAACTACGTAAATATAATTCGAAGTGTTTTAATAATGTCTTTTTTCACTGAAAACTTTAGTAGACCAAAACACTACGTAAGAAACCACTTATTTCAAATTCGTCAAGTCCGTGACCTCCATCCACTCAATATGATTATAAAATGTACCAAAGCACGCATTCAATTGATACATTAATATAAATAATAAATAATTAAAGAAGTCCCTCAATGTTTCATTTACTACAAAATAAAATATAAAAACCGTTTGATTATGATTGGGACGAGTAACTAGGAAAGTGACGCAAAATATAAGTGGATTAGATTAGAAGGCCGCACAATTTGATACAATAATCAAATTATAATAAAATAAATAAAAAAATAATTAAAATTAATTAATTAAATGTATTATTATTCAATGTTATGTTGTACCTATCTCACTTTTTTTCGATTAGGAAGAGTGCATAATATTTTTATTTCTTTATAAGAGTTCTATTGTTGTTAAACCCGAACCCTGCGTGTGATAATGATAAATAATTATCATTTGAGTAATATAAAAAACCCCTCCAAACACTAGTTAATAACATATAAACAAATAATCGATTGTGCATAAGTTAAATTTTTATTTTGAAATAAAATTTGATAAATCCATAAATATTTCTGGATAATTAATCAACTGAGTTTATGACTATTACGTTCTATAAAAGAAAAAACTGCATGTTTATATATAATTTACTAGGACATGAATAAACTATGAATGTAAAATAATATACGATATGTAAGTACCTATCTAGTTTCCTAATTTAGAAAACTACTCATTATTTAAAACTATTGCATTATTTATTTATAACCAACATTATAATAGGTACTGAAGACGCATCACAATGGTTACACTTTAAACCCTGTAATTGAATAATTAAAATTAACTCCAATTTCAATCTTCAACGTACATTTACCAATGAACTCTTAGTTGTTTAATAATGAATTAATATTAGAAAAAAAATTCCAAACTGAATCAACGAAGAAAATCTAAGAGATTGTGAATTGTACCTAACACATAAGTGTCCCGACGTTTTGACACAAATGACAATATAATATGTTCAATACAAGAGAAAATAATAAACGTAGGTCAACTTTGCTAAAGTCTAATTACAATACATTATAACACAGTACTATGCAATAGAATACTGACATTACCTATTTGTATAAAAAAAAAGAAGCCAAGCTAAATCCATAATTATTATAATATCCGTATAATAATGAAATAACAGGGAAGAATTTCAAAGGGGTGATTTCTTCTCAAATGGATTCTGTTATGAAATGTTTTATGTAATCACAAATGCTTAATGAATAAAATGTGAACGAATTCAATTTTTGGAACTTTTCTAGTTTACGGGACACCCTAAATGTTGGCATTTTTTTTTCTGAAATATATGTAAATCCACGTTTTAAAAACGATGGTGCAAACCAAAATTGGCGCTGATCATTAGTTTTTGAGTTATCGCAATTTGAAAATGGACTTTTTTACGGGACTATACTAAATACGTACTTTCTATCAATATTTGAATGTTCAATATTGGTGCAGTTCCACTGTACCGAAGACTTTTATGATGGTGTATAGAGTTCGAATCCCAATGTATAATTGTGATTTTTTGCACTTTTTCTCGGCATTTTTTTCCAAATTCATGTAAATATATAATACGAATAATTATTTATACCGTATTGAGCGTCGCTTCGCTCCGCAGCTCCGTTCGCTTTGCTCACTTCGCAAAACTCCCTTCGCTTGCTTCGCAAGCTCATGTCGCACCCGCTCGGCTACGCCGAGCGCATTCAAATCGATAGCAACCCTCGATTTGCTGTGCAACGTGGGGATGTTTCGGTTTGATAATCGTAATGTGTATAAAATACTGTGTATCTCAATATGGAAAAAAATAATAATAACAAATATTTATTATACTTTCCCCCTCAACCTTAAAAAAAAAAAAGTGCAAAAAATCACAATTATTCATTGGGATTCGAACTCTATACACTACCATAAAAGTCATCGGTACAGTGGAACTGCACCAATAATAAACATATAAGAGTTGATATATAAGTACGTATTTAGTACAGTCCCGTAAAAAAGTCCATTTTCAAATTGCGATAACTCAAAAACTAATGATCAGCGCCAATTTTGGTTTGCACCATCGTTTTTAAAACGTGGATTTACATATATTTCAGAAAAAAAAATGCCAACATTTAGGGTGTCCCGTAAACTAGAAATATACCCAATTTTTTTTTATTCGAGTATAGAAAACAACGGCTCGAATGTAGGAAAACAAAATATACTTAATATTACAGACGCCGGCCGGACAGGCCGTTACGCCAACGCTAGTGGCAGGGGGAGGGGACCCATAGACATTATTTTTACGGTTGTAAACCGTGCGATGGGATGTTACGGCAATCGTCGTGACGACCAATGCTAATTAACGTGTTTTGTCGTATAGATAGGTACCTGTCAAGAGTCGGCGGATCAACATCACGGAGAACTGCACTGACCGCGTCTCGTCAACGACGACGACGCCGGTGCCGCCGGAGCACGCGTCCGTGGTGAAGCCATCCATCAGACGCATGGTTCGGCTCGGGCAGTCGGGCGCGTGTATAATAGGCACTCGTATTATAGTGTAGACACGGTGTCGACTGCCGAGTGATGTGGGCCGGTAGCGTCGTCGACGACTCCCGCGCCGCCGTATGTGTACTTGGGCGCCGAGCGAACAGAGCGCGTACGGTCGTTGTCGGCGGGAGGTGCGCGTTCGGCGAAACGAGAAATCGCCGTCGCCGATAATAATTGTTATGTCTTATGTGTAATTTGCGTTGGGACGATGACGTCGTGGTTTCGCGATGCTCTTCAACCAGAGCGAGAGTGCGAGACGCAACGACAACGTCGAGAGTGACTACTAAGACCAGTAGTGACCACACGCACGGACGATCGATTTCGAACTTCGAACGATTCTTCGATCACACGGATCATCAACAGTTGATGATCGTCCTGCTACCGTAGACGTAATAGTACAGAGTCAGAATGCCTGCGTGCGCTTGACTGTGTGCCCCGTGTCCCGTGGGCTATGAAAGTATAGAGCACGAATGCTGTGACGATTGACGAATGATAATAATTTGTGACTCGACTAATTTAATGAATTATACGAATAATTTGTAACACGGGATATTCCGGATTTTCGGTTGACCTAACCCCTCTTTCATTAACGATTGTTACACACTCGCACGATTGTGTCGTGTGTGTGTGTGTAGGTGTGTGTATGTGTCATAGAGTATAATAGTACTCTGGTGTGTGTACGGTGACCATATCAGTATTGATATTGGTATTTGAACTCTGTGATAAGATAACTCGTGGGGGACACGAGATAAAAACAGAAGGAATAAGAGGACTGAGGAACTTTTTATTCGTTCGAATGTGTAAACGTGTGCGCCCTCCTGGTTTTTCCCGTGTCGCGTCAACGTCCGGTGAGATCCGTAACGGTAACGCACTTGACGTGTACTACAACCGGTACAAAACTGTAAACACAAACGCGTCGAGTGTATCATCAAGCCGAAAATTGCGCCCGTAATACACGTACACATCGCGGCGGTGTAACTTTGAAGTTTGAACCTTAGATCATACATATTATTGTATATTGTATACACTACGATCTAAGCTTCGTACATGGCCGGGGCATTGCGTGACTGTGCAGTGAGTACCGTACGGGGCAGTGGGTAGGCGAACACGTTAACGGGTGAATTCGACGACGACGTACGTACGTGCGCAAGAATACGACGCGCGCGCGCGCACGTCCTCGGCCGCTGCGCCGAGCGAACCGCCTGGTGACACGATGCCGCGCACAATCGCGCAGACCGGGAATTTCTAATTGTCTGGGAAAACCGTTTGTTCGGCGGCGCCCGCGCGTCGTCTAGCCCGGTCGGCAATCGCTGCAATTACTGTCGACAGTCGGCACTATGATGGCAGGTATCGGCAGTAAACAAAATAAAAAAATAAAATAAAAACAACTACGAAACTACGACGACCGTAATTTTACTGGGTATTTCCCGCCACTGAGGTCACACACCTGTTGCCGCCGCCGCCGTCGTAGAATACAGCTGATACGTACGTCGGCGGTGGACCTCGCCGTGGAAGGAGAAACCCACGGAACGTCGCATGTCGAGATGGAAATTATGGTGTACCTGTGTAGTGTGCACACTATAAGAGCATACGAGTACTACATACTTACAAGTTACATGGCTATCGGTTCCGACCACTCACCCATCCCCCTGCGCGTGCATCATACTTTTTTTCTATTGTACGTCGTGCCGTGTAAACCGGAAAAGGTAAAATGCTTTTTCTTATCTCAATCAATTTTGTTTATGTTAATATACAAAAAACGTTTCAGGGACGAATATTCGGAATTCGAATTTTGTTCATTGTGCATTTGTGCCCTATCACTGCGTCATGTAGAAGATAAATTGTAACAATAATATTGAAATACGTGGGAAACGTACATATTATAAACTGAATAGATGACCCTCTATGTTGGGTTTACTCAACAAATTACAATTTGTTCCGTATAACTATGTTCATAATAGTCTTTGTACAGACACTATTATTTTAATATTCATTAATATTTGATCTTTTGCTCGCATTTTTTTCCACAAGTTGTTTATTTAAATTTTGACTTTAATCGGTATTTTCTTAAATATGTTTTTATACAAATAACAGAAACATTTCTTGCTACAAAGTAGGTACTAACGTCTAATTAGTTATTTTAAATTTGATATATTACAACATAAGATGATAGCAGACCTACAAAAGATACTAAATAAAGTAGTACCTAACAGCTAGTGAAAACTTAGACCTAAATTTAAACGCCCGAAAAACCAAATATATGGTAAATGATAAAGAACAAAATCCGACAAATATGCTCAGACTCAAAAATCTTCCCTTAGATAAAGTACGAAAATAACTTATCTTGGACAGTCATTAATGGATAACCGGGATCATTCTCGCGAAATAAGATTCCGTATAGAAAAGGCCAGAGCGGTTTTTGTGAAAATGAAAAATATTTTCTGTAGCCATCAGATAAATATGAATCTCCGAATTAGAATGATTCGTTGCTATGTATTCACCGTACATCTTTGTGGAGACTTGAACTCTATCAAAATTTTCGATCAATCGAATTCAAGCATTTGAGATGTGGATATATCCCAGAGTATTACAAGTTAGTTGGTGCGATCACATAACAAATATCAATGTACTAGAAAGAATGAATAAAGAAATTGAAATAGTGAAAACAATAAAATCACGAAACTTCAGTATCTAGGTCCTAGGACATGTTATGCGACATTCAGAAAAATATAATTTACTACTATGAATAATTCAGGGTAAAATAGTAGGAAAAAGGAGCCGTGGAAGACCTCAAATTTCTTGGTTGGACGACCTCAGAAATACATCTACGATATCTTTATTCAGAACAGCCAAAAGATCAAATTGCTAACATGATTGCCAACGTTCGCTAACGAATATGGCACTCGAAAAAGATATTACACCATAATATCTAAATTAACCGATTAGGATGTTAATGTAAAAATGTTCAGTATATGTATCTACATGTTATTCATGAACATTGAACATTCGATTCAAAATTCTTACGTAGCATGACATTAGCAATAACATTCATATAAATGATTAATGATACGTGCCTACAGTTTCATAATGAGTAAATTTCATTGTTGTTATCCAGTACCAAGTGGCAAGTAATGTAATATATAATACCATATAAATAATTTTAACTAATTATTATACTAAATGTATTATGATTTAATTGTTTACAAATATACTTGTGTTTATTTCTCTAATTTAATAATAGGTAAGTGCTAAATGGCAAACTCACACCTAAAAATTTGCTGCTTCCTACTGCATCCTCTCCATCATATTATAATAATTCGTTAATTCCACCACCCATCTTAATTTTACATAGCTGATTGGTAACATTAAGACTTAAGTTAGGTATATTCATAGGCGTAAATAAAGTTAAGTCTTTGGGATTAAGCCCCTCCAAATATTTCAAAAGCCCCCTCGAACATTTAATTTTTTTTCCTATTTATTGAATATTACAATGTTTTATGACGCAGGGTGAAAGATTTGTTTCTGATAAAAAATTACAGACATTAAACTAACCATTGGTGAAGATTTGGTTGACCATATTATTCAGTTGTTATATAATTTTGATAACAATTAAAAGTATGACATATTACATAACAAAAAAAATGTGTATTAAGTTTAATTGTTTTAATTTTTTCTAGGTATACCTAAAGTGACCATATATTTTTTTAATTAAAACAGGACAAAAAAAAAATCATAATTATTTGTAACAAACAAATATTTTTAATTTAATAATATTACTAGCAAATTTCTGTGGTACTTATAATGTTTTTAAAGGACAAAAAAATTAAATTAACTTATTACACTTACTAGGTAATTAACTTATTATAAACAAAATGTTTTCGTGTAATAATTACAAAATTAAATACTTGTATATTTTTCTAAAAACGATATTTCGTCAAAGAACATTTATTTTCATTATTTTTTTGTCTAATTTTTGAAAACGGGACATTTTAGCGTCCCGAAGATGTCCCAGGGGACAACGGGACAGAGATTCAAAAAACGGGACTGTCCCGTTCAAAACTAGACGTATGGTCACCTTAGGTATACCGTATACCGAATACGTAAACAAATATTAATGATTTAATTCATTCCATTTATTCATTAAACCGTATAAAACGTATGAGTACTAAAATAATTGATTAAATAAATAAAAAGTTAAAACTTCAATAAGTCAAATCAAACAATATATTTTTAATATTTTAATTAAGTTAACACATTAATACAATCCCTTTTTAAACAAATGAATAGGTATTTGTGTCCTAAATGACAATAATGGTAACATAGGTAACTTGTGTACTGGAGTATTCAATCAAATATTAGTATGTTAAAAATATAAAATTGTAACACTGCGTTGTTTTTATCATTTTATCTTTTTCGAACATTCATATAGTTATTATTTTTCACTACTTAAAGCATAATATTATTTGCAGATTTAAAATGTCAACCTATTAGTATTAACTACTATAAATTGTTATCCGTCACTTTTTAAAATTAAAATTTTCTAAAAAAATGATAAAAATGGATAGTATTGAAAATAGGAACTATATTTGAATGATTACAAATAAATTTAGTATGAAGAACTATTGGAAAAATGATATTACAATGTAACATTGTAATTTTTAAAACACAACTTTTAACTGGGTATTTTTTTATGCATGTCTTTGGATTTTTAATCTATCTAGTTTTAGAGTATTTTCTTATTATTGTTATTATTTTTAAATAAAAAAATTGTGACTTTTATTATTAGTAATCAATAATTACTTGTTAGTAATTAGTAATTACTTGTCATTTGCAGTTATTTGTTAGCATCATTATTAAACGTTACAGCGGTATCTATATAAATAATTCCATTAAAATATTTTATGATTCAAGAATTCAAGATTTTAATGCAATGCATCTAGATCGAATAAATCTATTTTGTTGTATAGTATAGGCGAATAGATATAGTAATGTAGTAGCAGGTAATATATCATAATTATTACTAAAAACTGCTTAAACATGTTGTTTGTCAAGGATGACTATAGGTTCGTATAGTAACAATACAATACCATGAAGAGTAAAATTACTATTATATTCTACGCTTAGAAATTATGTTTTAATATTTTAAATTCTCAAATAAATTCTTAACCACGTATGGTGCGATCGTAATAATAGTTATTTTTTCTGCCATAATGTAACCTCGCATAACGTCATTGATATTTCAACTGAGTATTGTTTTCTACTGATTACGGCCATACAAAACTTTTAAATAATCGCTCAGTATTATTTTATTTTACCTTCAACCTATGTATTGACGCATAGTCAATAGGCATTATCTTCCTGAGTATGATCAATGAATTTAAAACATGACATACACCTACTAATACTATACCATGAGTTCATATGCTGTATGTGCTGTAACAAAGAGAAAGAGAAAGAAAAAAAGAGAGTAGCTATAGAATAAATAAACATATTATTATATGGTTGAAGTGTTGGGTATTCCCGATGGTAATCCCAGAGAAAGTGAAGAAAGGTGAGATTGTTATTCTACCTACACTATATAAACTGACTAATGAAACTATAGTTACCGTTGGTTCTTTAGTTTGTATTGTAACATGTTAAAAATTAACATTGAATACCCGTTAACTACTGTTAGGAAAACATTAATTTGTTATACGGAAAAAATTAAATCTGAGGTCTTTTGAAATACCAACTATTACCGAGATAATAAACTGAACTCTTAAAATTCACTCATGGTATTTGATGGCCAAAAAGAAATCCCTTTAATAACATATATTTTGTAGAACTCAATCAATCATTTATTATTTGACTTTCATATTTATGAATAAAAAATTAAATGATTAACCCGATCAACTCTGAGTAGGTAATGCATTCATTTTTAATAATTTAATTCCAAATATTTTACGTTTAGAGTGGTGGAATAGAGACAAATATTTTTCCAGGGATCCCTGCTACTCGTCGTCGCAATTTTGAAGTTAAAACGTTAAAAATTGTTCAAATGGTCTATGTATATTACTCATATATAGTAATTGAATATTATACTTTACAAGTTTAAATTATTGATCTAACATTAAAAATCTAATGGTCTAAATACATTATTCTATTTCATAATAATGTGTAATTTAAACAAAATAAAATAAAGTGGTTCACAGAAACAATTGATGAATACTGCATAGTATCTTATCAAACGTCACGTAATATAATAATAATTAACAGTACACTTAAGCCTTAAGAGTAAAGGTCATTTACTCGTTGCCTTTGATGGGGCACTCTAAATTTCACCAACTATTAATTTTTTTTTAGTAAGACTATGTTAAAACAATTAATCTTGACTGTTAATTAAAACCCATTAATGTTAAAAACGTGTATCGGCGATAGTAAACTGCGCCCAAAGTACAAGTTAATACAAAATCATACATGTAAACTGCGCCTGAGTTCTATCAATAAAATTGTCATCATATGCACCAGATGATTCTTTTTATCCGTTATACACTCAATTAAGAAGAAATAATTTTATGAATAGGTTTTGCAAACGTTGTTCACATTATTATTGTGGTTCTGTTGTTTAAATTATTTCCCTTTACACAGTCACCAACGTTTTATTAATTGTACATCACCACTTTAGACCCAAACTTATTCACCTGAACTTGCAGACAATTAATTTTAAGAAATTTGAAATTATTTGTCTGTATCTTTCACATTGGTATAATATGAGCAGCTTGTTCGGTCATTGTGACTTCATTGATTACTAAATCAATTTAATTTACAATAAATACTAGTAAACCGAAATTGCATTCACTGATTAGTGATTACTATCAGTTTTCCGATTCCCCCCTTTTTTTTGGAATAATAATTTAATTTATCGTTTCAATATTTTTACGAATAGGTGCTGTGGTTTTGGTAAAAATTTATATTTCTGTGATATCATCGATTCAGAAATTCACAGTAATTTTGAAAATTTTATTTAGGTATAGTTTACAATCACATTTGAAGACTTATCAAAGAGATAGATGTATGTTACAAAAAAAAAAAAATCCGCGAGAGGCAAATAACTGATAACAGTTTATCGAGATCGGTGTATGTGCATTGTGCACGTTTAGTACCAATAGTTACGATATATATATATCATAGAAAAAACCAATGTTATGTGTTTGGTTTTGCCCAGCGTTGTTGCTCACCAAATTTGAATATTCTTCTTGGTTGTTATTCGAGAAGTGGTCACTTTTAAAAATTTTAATTTTAATTAAAAACAAATAGTGAAAAAATTAATTAAAAAAAGCCGATAAGATAATGGTGGTGGAAGTTCGTCCTTCGTCGCTTCGCTCCTCGGACAAGATAATGGTGAGGAGTGTATAGCACTTTCTATCATGGGATCACCTGGTTTACGATAGTTTAGTTGTATGGTACTTTACATTTGAATGCAATGATAAATCATTGTAAGTTAAGTACAGGATACAGTAGTTGGGTGGGATACACGAGATGCATTGCTAGATTAGGCATTATTGGATAGATTTTGGAATTATTTTATATTATAAAAAAAAAAAACGATTCTGAACGAAGATGAAGATGTCAGCCTTAAATTGTAATATATATTTTATTTTAATATCCTAGATTGGGTTAAATTTACATTTGTCTATTCATGTGACTTCTGCTCGTGAGCATTGGACAAACCAGGATGTGCATAGATAGGGCGTAGGTAAATACCATATTATTTGCCTAAATGCACTATCGTGACGGTACCACCCGACCCCGCCGTCCATATATGCTGAATGCTCCGTGGCTACGTCTATTTAAATATTAATAATTAATAATAATATATAAAATCCGCATGTTTATGGAACTGATACACACATTAAAATAACTGGAAATTGGAAGTTAGTAACGTTCTATTCAACCATGTAAAGGTACGTTATACACGTCCTTGTGTTTACAATCTACCAATATTTTGTATAGAACAGCTGTCAGCTACTGATTATATTATAATAAACTTAATCTATTTAATTATCTTTATCAGCTGTGATATTACATAATATTTTCATTTCTTATCTTTGAATACAAAAATTTTTATACATTTTCAACTACAAAATAATTTGCAAATATTCGTGATTTTGACAAATTTTGTCGATTTTTGAACTTCAACTGCTTATAAAAAAAAATTGTGCCTATGCATTTGAATAATTTTTGAATCACTCTTAGATCAACTTATTCAAAACCTTCTATTAAATTTTCAAGCGATTTGGTAGGGCCAAAAAATTGTTATCGACTTTTATAAAAAAAAATCTAAGAAAAATCGAATTATTCAAATGCCTATAAATAGCTAAAAAATTAACGAAATATTTTGAAAATACAACTATGTAAAGAATATGCCTATTTAAACATTTTGTAAAAGTTTTAAGTTTCTACGACCTATACTTTTTGAATAAGAACAAATATCAAAAATCAATGATGCCTAAATTGTTATTTTACGCGATTATGTGAAAAAATTGTAATTTCAAACACTCATAAAAATTTTTGATTTTATTCCAGTGCAAATTTTTTTACAGATAATTGAAGGAAAACGTATGTCAAACTTTGTACCGAATTTACAATTCTTAGTTTTGAATACTTAAAATTTTATGAATTTTCAACTGCAAAATAACTTCAAATTTTCGCGATTTTCTACACATTTCGTAAAAATATGAACTTTTTATGCTTATAAAAAAAAAATTGTGCATTACGCTTTGAATTTTTTTTTTATACCGATAAGTTCGACATATTAGGTACCTTGTATTAAATTTTCAAGAATTTTTGTCCAGTCAAATTTTTTTATCCACATTTCAGAAAAAAAAACAAAGAAAAGTTGAAAATTTCAATTGTCTATTAAAAGCTCAAAAAAAGTCTAAAGTTTACAAAAATTGTACTACGTATAGATGATTCCAATATAAACATTTGGTGAAAGTTTCAAGTTTTTTCGACTTATACTTTTTGAATAAGAACAAATATCAAAATTCGTTGAAGGCTAAATTATTATTTTACGCAATCATGTAATTATTTCGTAAACGTTTGAAGTTTAGATGCTTATAAAAAAAAATTGTGCCTATGTATTTTTATAATTTTTGAATGGGAGTTAGAACAACTTATGTGGACCCTTCTATTAAATTTTCAAGTATTTCGTCCGAGCTACATTTTTTTTATCAACATTTATAAAAAAAAAAATAAAAAAAATCGAATATTTCAAATGCCTATAAATTGATTAAAAATGAGTGAAATCTTTTGAAAATAAAATTATATAAAGAAAATGCCAATATAAACAACTGATAAAATTTTCAAGTTTCTACAACTTATACTTTTTGAAAAAAAAAACAATTACCAAAAATCGTTTGAGGCTAAACCGTTGTTTAACGTGTTTTTGTAAAAATTTAAATTTCAAACACTCATAAAATTTTTTTGTCTGAATCCGGTAGAGTTTTTTTTGCAGATAATTGAAGAAAAACTAATGAAAAACCTTGTACCAAATTTTCAAAACTTAGTTATAAAAGAAAAAAATTTTACGATTTTTCAACAACAAAATTATTTGCAAATTTTCGCAATTTTTACATATTTCGTATAAATTGGAACTTTGAGCACTTATAAAAAAAAATGGTGACTTACGATTTTGGATTTTTTTTTATCAGTTATGGAACAACTTATAAGAAACCTTGTATTAAATTTTCAAGATTTTCTGGCAAAAAAAAAAAATTTTATCGTTATTTTAAAAAAAAATACTTAAAAAAATTGAAAATTTCAATTGTCTATAATTAGCTCAATAAAAGTCAAAATACTTTGAAAATTTAACGGTGTATAGAAAACGCTAATCTAAACATTTGGTGAAAATTTCAAGTATTTACATCGATTAGTTTTTGAGTTATAGCAAAATAAAAAATTTGATTTTGTCGAAAACTGGTTTTGCGTAAAATATACCGTTTTTCCCTCATTTTTTAAGGGTTTTTCCCGGCGCGTTAAAAAAATATTGAAAATTTTTAACTTTTGACCCCCCAAAGTACCAACTAGATTCAATTTCCTTTCAGAAAAGTTGCTGTATAAGGCAATCGAAGCATTTTTACTGCCCCAAATCGTGTCGACAGACACAAAAAAAAAAAAATAAAAAAAAAAAAAAAAAAAAAAAAAAAAACACACATCATTGTAAAATCAATACATTCTTCACTCCGTTCAGAATCTAAAATATATGAATCACGACATATCGATAACACTGAGTTTTATCAATTTATATAATAAAACGATTTTTGAAAATATTGTAACATACACTCATCTCATTGATAGGTCTTCATTTTATAACGATGATAAGAAACTGGGAGTAGTTCACATAAAAAAAGGTTAATTGGACACTGTTGGCGGTTATCGTTTGCGCATCATCTGATTACCTAACCTTCGTTATCGTACATCATTTTCGCATCAAAATTAAAAATAATAAAAAAATATATAATTTTTTTTTTCATTTTTCAGCATTTTTTCGATATGAAACAAATTTTTGAAAATTTCTGTTACTTGTCCACGATTTGAACTGGAAAGTTTGAATTCACTCCTTTTTCCAACTTTTTTTAATCTCAATTTGTACTGAACATCAACAGTATGTATATTATGTAATATTGATGAAACAAATCGTATACGACAGCTTTTACACGTTACACGCATTTTACTAAGTATCCAGTGATTTAGAATCTATATCATACTTTTGCGATAAAACGGTATGTATTTTAACTCTTAGCGGCACGGTGGGATATGTGTAATCCCACTAAAAAATTGCTTATTCTGCACGGTGGAACAAATAGTACACACACTAAAAAAAAATGATTTTTCTAATTTTGGGTCATCCATTGATTAATTTTATAGCTATTTATAGCTTCCCTGTGATATATATATATATAGTTTATATGCATTCAATATCGATGGCTATCATTATCAGATAATTATCAACAAATATTTTTTAACACTTTATTTTCGAAGTTTATTGATTCTTTGTTGCTTACTGGATCATCCGATTTGATTGGATTTTTTTCGTGATGTGTTAAAGATTATTAAATGCATAAATTAATAGCATAAATTAATGATCGATATTCGATATTGCACATTGGGATTTACGCTGCAGCAGTCCCACCAAAAATAACTTTAAAACTTTTTAATGTTATTATTTTTTTTTCAATTATACATTTGAATACATGTTTAAATATGAAGCAGTCACAAAAATTAAAAAAAAAAATTGGTAAGTCTGTGCAATAAGGGTCAATAATATTCTCAAAACTTCGTGCACGAAAGAATTTTTTTTTATTATTATTAAAAGAATAATAAAAATTACAATCTATTCAAACATTTTATCATTGATTATAGAATAGATTCTATAATCAATGATTTTATACAATAAGTAATTTTTTTGATGGAGAATAGCGTTGATATAACAAAGAGGGAAGGAATTGCACGAAAGAATTAAAACAGAAATACTTACATATATATATATTAGGTAACTATATACTTTTAAATAGTTACTCACAATTATGTCTTACCCTTTCTAGTTCTATTGTTTGATGTTCTGGTGCACAGATGATGTATAATTAAGAAGGTTAGGTAAACAGGCGATGCGCAAACGATGCATAACCCAAAAGTCGAACGATGCGCAACTGTCTTACAAAAAAGTTAAAAATAAAGAAAAGCGATGCGCTAATGATGTATGGTTGACAGTTGACACAGTTTACGTACTTCATATTATGCCCACCTATGTAAACTCCACCAATGAAACTGATTTTATTTTAAATGGATTTTTACGAAAGAATCATTATTTTAATAATTTTTAATCAAGATTGCATCAAATGAAATCATTAACCAATCAAAAATGTTTGCATTTAGACCAACTTTTAATACAATAGTTATGAATTTGCCTTTTCGAATTAATGATTATACTTTTTGCTTTTGGTTGAAAACGTAATCCTAATTTATTTAGGTATTTTTCAATATTCAAAGCATCGTATGTATATGTTGATTGTTGATTCTTTTTGTAATTTAAAATCACTAGTAGTTTATCACGTTGACCGAATTCTGTTTTAATATACATGATGAAACCAACTGATTTACACAATTAATATCTGTGGTTGAAATGATTTTGAAAAAAAACCTGGTTTGTTATTGGAAAATATAGTACAATAGATCGATAGAGTTTACTCATTACCTTATACCTGTTATCTTAATAATCGTCTATGTTTATCGGTGGAGTTTACGTACTAATAATAAAATTTAAGACTGGTGAAGTTCACACACCTTTCGGTGGACTTAACAATCGTCCCTTTGACGACAATAACAAACCGACTACTGTAAAAAGATACAATTAATTGAATTATTTATTCAGTTTTTAATTTGTTATGTAATTTATGAGTTTAAGGTCATCGCGTGATACGAGGTGTGAACAGTCAACGATTTGTGATTTCCCGACATGTAGGAACGGACGGAGCCGCGAAGAACGAACGCAACAGCTCGCACAACGCCTAATCAGACGTTACAAACGAGTACGGAAAAGAATTCGTCTAGTGTTTACATTTGTATACAATGTGTAGGTACTACTGGTAAACGCCTATTGTCGGGTTCTCACGGAAGGGGCACCGTGACGTGCTTCCCCGTGAAATGTCAAGGTCACTATTGTTTCTCTGCGCCCGCACGGTGCTTGTACCAACGTCATGTTACAACGTCGTGTCGACCGTGGAAAGTAATTTGTCGGCGGGCGGCCGGGGAAGTCCTACGCCATACATCATCGCACGTGTAACTCGTATCGCGTTTAGACATTACACGCCGCCTGTCCATCTGCTATGGGCACGCATTGTCCGTGTTTTTCTCGTCGTCGCCCGTTATGTCAATTAGCCACACGACCGGCTACTATGTGATGCGGAGTAGGTATAGGTATTATGATATTATTGTGACCGTCCCATGTACAGTTCGATAACAGAACTCTCACGTGGCAGGTCGCGACAGCGATTCGACGAGACGCGCGTAGAAAAAACACAACACCGTAGGTATTCTGTGTATTCTGTACACGTGTATGAGGAATAAGATTAAAATAACACTTCACACTATTTTTTATAGTACGAAGTTGTATAACAAGCCGGACGAGAAGTGACCGTGTCGAGGTTTTTTTTTACTCTAGTCAAACGGGAAGTACCAAACTTTACACAGTTGATGACTTTTTAACAGCGATAAACACGATTTTATTGCCATGTTCAGCAGAACATCTGAAGTATAAACGGTGAAAAAGCCACCGAAAAAAACGACTATCGGGGAAAAAAACTACAGTGAAAATGCTGTTAAAAAAAAATGAAAATAATATTACATTACATTATACCAACTTAATTTAACATTATGTATTAAATTTCAAATTGTTTTTATGACAATAATTGATAATATCTTGACGAGATGCATAATTAATAGAACATACAGAGACATTGGAATGGGTACTTACTGAAGTAAAAAAGAACGTACTTCACACCACGGATTTTCTTCGCTCTTTTGACAAGATGATTGGCATGGGTATATTGAATTTTAATGGAATGATAGATCATTTCTTTAGTTCAACGATTATGAGCAAAACTTCAGTATAAAAAAAATGTATCATTTATATATTTAGTCATTTTTAGTTTGATTGTCTATATGTTTTTTTCATCATATCTGATTAAGGTTTTCTTCATTGACAAATAAGAAATTCTTTTTCACCAAAAGATTCAAAACATGTTATTTTAACTGCATCCAAAGTTTTATAATGATTGGATGAACCAAGTTTTTTCAATAAACATTTAAAGTTGAAAATTGACATAAAACTACTCAATTCCGTAAAAATCTAATAATTTACTTTAACAAATCCTAATTCACGATTTTTGAAATATGTTTTACATTGGTACTAAAGGTGGTTCTAGTCAGTCATATTCTAAGGAGTATTGTATAGACAATACATTAGGCCTATTGCGATTAGGACTTGTTAGTGCGTGTGAAGTAAAATAACATTAGTATGTGTGAGCTACATATCGCGCCCGTGATCCGTATCAGTTCTCCTACACATACCACAGAATTGGATATAACCTTCCTTATTGACTTCACTAACAAGACTCTAAAAATTAAAAAAATTTCTACACAGGATTGTTTTTTATGCGTTTAATTAATTATTATAATTTATTACGTAATAAATTGTTTTTACGTCAATTTTCAACTTTAAATATTTATGTAAAAAAATATGTCCATTCAAACGGTATGTTTAAATTCTGAAGCTTTGCTCAGTCGTTTAACTAAACAAATTATCATTTCTTTAAAATTCAATAGACCCATTCCCATTAACTCGCCATTAACATAAGAATATCTCATGGGGCGAAGTACATATTTTTTTACTTATATCTTTATATTTTTTTATTTTTATAGGCATACATACCGCAATCACTATAGACTGTTTTAATTTCACCTATAAAATGTATATAGCATTTATATATAGTATATATAATATATATATATATATATATATATATATATATATATATATATCACTGAAAAGTTTCGGATAAACCTGTTCGCACATAAGATGGTAAGATTTTACAGCAACGCGCTAGTAGTCCGCGTCCTACTAATACGCAAATGTTGGCGCCTTAATCAAGAAAAACGGTTAATCCGGGTATTAATCAAGGTTAGGTTAGTGTTCCTAATATCATATAATGTTATGTCATGTTATTAATCAATTTCATTATTTTGTGGTCAGTCATGATTGTTATTTCGAAAATTTCAATGACAGAAACTCCAATATTTAGTTGATTTAAGTACTATTGAAATTGAACTTAATACATCGACAACGCGTACGGTAAACATGTCTAGGGAGCTATAGCCCCTATATTCCCCTAAAAAGCATCACTGGGACCAATAGTGTAAGAAACATCGGAATTTTAGGTGTAAAGAAGTGACAGGGAACCTGAAGAACCTATACTCTCCAAAAATGGAACTGCCACTAATGTGCTACTCTAAATTCAAAATTGTATCTTTTTAACTATGTATTTATTTTGTACTTTTATGTTACAGATGCTGCATTAATGCATCTGTAATATAGTAATTAGCATAAAACAATGTAATAACTAGAAAATCATGTAAATGAAAATAATACCAAATAATTTTTTTTATGAAATCGTATCGCATTGTTATAGTATTTACTTATTGAAAAAAATTTAAAAAATAAATTGGTAAAACAAAATGTATAATGTTTACGAAATAAATGGATCTGAAACACTTTGTTTACTATTTTAAAATAATGGGTACTCTGTCGTCACTCAAAATTACTCCGTCAAGTGTACCTAAAATCGTAAAGGTATTACGTATATATTTACGTGGGTCGTAAACATTGTATGTGTTTAACCCATACGTCATGCAAAAATGCACTGCTGTTATTTTTATGTATGAGATAATATCCGGACGTGTGCTAAATACATTGTTTATATGTAATATATATTGTATATATCTAAGAAATCAGTTCTTGAAAATCAATTAGTTATGAATTATTATATTTCTCTGAAAACTTTGACGTGTGGGTTTCTGATTCAGCAATCTATCACACGAAAGAGTTATTACGTGCAAAAAACCGGTCATTGGCAGTCATAAAAACATTTACAAATATCCTGTATAATTTGCGATTTTATTTATCAGTTATCCTTCTACAACATTACAATAATAGGTACAATTTATAAGAAAATGGGATTCCACTACCAAACTGATAATTTCAATTATTTTTACCAGGTAATAATACTTTATACTTGATTACGACAGGAAGTCATAAAGAAAAACCCAGACGAGAGTTATAAAATCTTGTCAGCAACAAGGTCATAAGAAGGAAAACATTTAAAGCGGATTTAAGATCGAACGGACTTGTTAGAGCTAGATTTTTGTCAACATTCATACGTCGTTTAACATAAATGATTTACAATTCAGAAATTTAGTTACGTAGGTACCTAAACAATATAAATTACTCTAGGGAAAATAATTTCTCGAGAATGAAATAATTATTTAAATTATACATTTACATGAAATGAAACAGTGGCGAGGTTGAAGAAAAAACAAAAACGTAATTGCGAAATGCTAATAAAATATTTAATAATACTTCAATCGAATGAAAATTTTAGTTTTTATCATTTTAACTATACTGCGAGATCTTCGTATAAGTGTGTAATTGATTTCCAAACCTTAAATTTCTTTTTGTTGAACTCGGCATCGAGCTATTCGAATAAGTTACAACTACTTAATATATATATATATATATACACACACATATACTGTATACAATAAAAATCTCTTGACTCATTAGAAAAATAAATAAATTAAGTATCTCCACTGTATGCAGATACATTGATTTGATTGATCCGTGGATCTCGTGGCTACTAAATTCAGTCGATATATAGAAATGTCGATGTCGATCTATTTAGTGCACTTATCGTGCGATAAGGTACTAGATACCAGCGAAGTTCCCATAATTTTTCACAAGAGTATACACGAGAGTATGCTAACCCGCGCCAAAATAAGGATATTAATTAATGAGGAGGGAGGAATTCTTCTTAAAAATTTAAGTAAAAAAATTATATTTATAAGGTAAGGGGGAGGGCTTTATCTTCATCCTCCCTCATTCAATTACATAAATTAAAACAAGCAGCCGCTGGCTAATCTAAAAGTTAACTGTTATCTAAACATAAAAAGTCGTGGCCGGGGGAGGGGGGTAAATATTTTTACTAACAAGTACCTATTTTAAGTGTATAAGTGTATTTATTTTACTAGATAATAGATATTAATGCCATATATACAATATTCAAACAACATACATATGTCGAGTCATATTATTCAATAGTAATATTAAAAAAATAATAATAATAATACATAATAATTTATAATACATTTTAAATAATTTGTCGAGATATATATAATTAGTTATTAGATAATATGTATAAAAAAAAAATCATAGAACGAATCCTTGTCTTCGAGGTATTAAAGCGAACCTTCTCACCACTTCATTAGGATCAACGTTAATTTCTTTTTTAATTGAAAGAAGAGCTAACCCAGTTAACCGATCTTCGCCAGTTGTGTTGCGCAAATATGTTTTGAGACGCCGTAAAGTAGAAAATGTCCTTTCTACAGTTGCCGTAGACACGGGTAAAGTTGCTAATATTTCCAACAGTTTTCTTATATTTGGGAAAAATCTTTCATTACATTCTAATAAATACTTTTCTGCATTTGAAGGTTTTTTCAATGTTATCTTTTAGCCATTTTAATTTCCATGTGCAGAATTCTTCATTAAATACTGTAGAATCTGGCAATAAACTTTCATAAAATATTATAGTATCTTTTGATAGATCTACTGAATTTACATTAATACGACTTGGAAATAATTTTTCTAAGTCGGTTATTATTTGTTTATGTTTTATAAAACGGTCTGATAAATGAACAATGGTATGGTCTAAAAATGAATTAAATATTGTGCGTCTGTAATACTCTTCAGGCGATTGTGAAGTAGTATTATCCCGGTTAGTTTGTTTTTTTACGCAGCGAGGAATTGTCACTTAACTACCTACATCAATAAGTATTTGATTACATTTATCATATATTAATTTAAAATTTGAATCACTGTTTTCACGAAGGTTACTAAGAGCATCAATTATATTTTGAACATGATCACATGCAGCAGTTAAATCGGAATTCACAGTCTGTAAGTGATAACACAGTGGTAATGTATAAGCCAAAAATTTTTCTATTATGCTTAAAGTAATAAAAAATTGACCATTTAATTTACTGAAAGGAGTTGATAAGCTTTATTGGAAGTTTCGGTATTAATTGATTTTTGGAGATCTTCTAACGCATGAATTATTGGAATGTACATTTCTTTAAAGCGATTAATAGCATCGTGTCTTAATATCCATCTCGTTTCACACATCGATAACAGTAGGTACTGTATGTCTACTACTTGGAAAATGATTAATCACATGCTTTTTTAAAACATCAGTGCGTTGAGCTGACCCTCGAAAAAAATTACAAACTGCCGACCAGGCCCGTATTGGCCCACCGGGCAACCGGGCAGATGCTCGATGCGCCCGTGAAAATTACGAATTACATTGCGCCCATATTTAAAACTTTATTAGAAATAAACTTAAAAGAAATCCGTCTAAGTGTAAACATAAAATTTTCAGAAGTTTTGGTTCAATATTTAAAATTTCGCCGTTTTTACTCAATTTTCAGCAGTTTTTCCAGTCTTCTGAAAAAACGAATGACTAGGTATGAAAAAAAGGTCGGTTCCATAGGTATATTATCGTCAGTAAAGTCATATTAAATTATCAGAATTTTCCGATCAAATTTTTTTTCTCCTGTGTGCAGAAAAATTTTCTGAACAAAATTTTGAATGGAGAAAAAAATGACCTCTCTAAAGTACTAACAAGAGCAAATTTCTGATCAATAGATTGGCTGGATGAAAAGTTTGAAACATTATTTCTATACGAAAAAGTGTTTACAGAAAATGAAAAAAAAGTGATTGTTTTTTAAATATTTAAAAACATATATATTTATAAAACATAAGTAATTGATTGAGAATACATTTTTAAATATTTCTCCAAGATAATATAAACATTAAATGAACCAAAATTATATATTTAATTCACATTATTTAAAAAATATTTATTAAATATTGTCCACCAATCATACACAATATTAAATATTTAATATTAATGAAATAGTTTTTTTTGCAATGATAACAATGTTTTTAAGGCGCCCTTTTAGGCTACAACAACCGCCCCATAAGAGCAGTCAGTACGGGCCTGCTGCCGACACACTACCCATAGTATTTCTGACAACAGTTATCTTACAAGCATCATTGATTGCGAGATTAAGAGAATGCGCACTGCAATGAGCAATAAATAATGCCTTCGGATATTTTTTACGTATTACAGCTTGAGCACCATTCAAATGACCACTCATAGAAGCCGCGCCATCATAACCCTGGCCAATTAAAAAGTCTAAGTTAATACCAGCCGATTGTAAATTTTCAATTATAGTTGTCGCTAGACCTTGGCCACTTAAATCAGAAACAACTACAAAGTTTAAAAAATCTTCCCGGATTAAAGGGTACGTCAAATCAGGGTCAATGCAACAGATACATAGAGACATTTGTTCTTGTTTAGAGACGTCAGTAGTTTCATCTGTCATAACTGAAAATATCTTAGCCCGGTTAACTTTCACAACTATTTTTTCTGATATAATATCACTAAAAATATTTATTAATTGATTTTGTATTTTAGCACTTGTAAATTGTGCATTTAAACTCCATTCAGTTAAATGTTTTTTTAAGATTTCATCTCCAGCTTTCACTTTAAATTTGAGTAGTTCACGAAATTTACCACCAGTTTCCTCTTCTTTATCTACATTTATACGTCCTGAATCATTTTTCCCTCTTAAAGACATTTCTAATCGACCACAAAGAATAATTGTTTCAACTATTGAATATAGGATTTTTCTATTTTCCGAAGCTTGACGGGCATGTTCAGAGTTAAAACTTCAATTACAGATTTTTGATTTCGATAATTTACTGACAAAAAATATTTTGCGCGTTCTTTAGATAATTTATGATATTGGCTATTTTCATGATCATTAAATTTCTCTATCGCATTTTTCCATAATATTATGTAAGTATATTGCATATATATATATATATATATTATAATAATAAGTAAAACTTTTATTAACAATTATTTTTATTTTTCGGGGTTAGGTTTGTTTCGGGGTTAGTTCGGGGGACCCCCCTCCTAGGCACGCCCCTGTGGAGGACGATGAACGGCCCGGACAGCCAAAAAAATTTGAAGATCACGAATTGGAGACATTGTTCGACCAAGATCCATCCCAAACGCAAGAAGAACTTGCAAAATCACTTGGCGTCGCTCAACAAACCATTACCGATCGTTTAAAAGCAATGGGAATGATCCGCAATTGCATCGAATTGTCACTGGCCATGAAAAGTGGGTTCATTACGATAATCCAAAACGTCGGGCAACGTATGGATACCCCGGCTATGCATCATCGACGGCCGTTCAGAATATTCATGGCCTGAAGGTTATGCTGTGTATTTAGTGGGACCATCTGGGTGTGATCTATTATGAGCTGTTGCAACCGAATGAAACGATCACAAGAGAAGTCTACCGACAACAATTAATGCGTTTGAACCGAGCATTGAAAGAAAAACGGCCAGAAACTGAGACCAGACACGATTGTGTAATTTTGCAACATGACAATGCTCGGCCACATGTCGAACAGGTCGTCAAAACCTACCTTGAAACGCTCAAATGGGATGTCCTACCCCACCCGCCGTATAGTCCAGACCTTGCGCCATCCGATTACTATCTCTTCCGATCAATGCAACATGGCCTGGCTGACCAGCACTTCTCCAATTATGAAGAAGTCAAAAATTGGATCGATTTGTGGATAGCGGAGAAACCGGCCGTATTTTTCAGAAAGGGTATTTGTGAATTGCCAGAAAAATGGGAAAAGGTTATAGCTAGCGATGGACAATACTTTGAATATTAAATTTGTAACCATTTTTTCACAATAAAGCTTCAATTTTCTAAAAAAAAACCGCACAAATTAACCGGTACACCCATTATAAAATATTTTATATTTTATTGTAAATATTATACAGTAAAAATACTTTAAGATAAATATTTATTTATTAAATAATAATAATAATATACAAAACTAGTCAACACATAAAATAATCTGGAATACATTGCACGTTTATACTAGTAATATAGATTATACCTTAAGATAGAAGAAAATATTAACACAAAGAACAAATAAATATAATATTACATATCATAATTTTAAATATTATTTTTAATTTTAGATTAATAATTACTGTAGTAAAATATTTGCTCTAATTATTTATAATTTGCGAGATCCAGTTCTGCTCTTAATCACTCCAAATGTAGCCAATTTTACTTCATTTAAAAAACTAGAGGAATTGTGAACTGTACTACCACCCAAAATAATTCTAACATGTGGGTTAGAGATGTTCAAATTATATATTGCCATTGACTCTTCATAAGTGACACCTCCAATTACAAAAATGATTATGTCTTGCACCCTATTAAAAATACTACTATTACAATTTAAGTATGTAAAGTAATGGTATTATTATACATATATTATACTTCATAGGAAGAACATTGTAGTCAAAACCAAAAAAATATACATTTATATAATACAAAGAATGACATTGAAACAAAAATACTAATTAAATTAACTCAGTACAAAAACTAACCAATAGTGTCATTTTTTTTTTTATACCTTTTTGTTGGTTGATTTATATCACTTAAAAATGGATATTGCTCTTCCTTTAACCTTGATTTTATTAAATCTTCAACTAATTCCTTAATCAGAGGAACATGTTGAGTAAATATATTATCAACACCCTTTAAGTCCTAAAATAAAATTTAGGAAATATTAATTTTTTTTATGAGTCATATCGATTGAATATAGCGTTAAGAATAAAATGATTTATTAAAAAATATAAATATAATACATGATGATGGAAATCTACCTTATAGAAACGTTTTGTTATTTGTTTAGCATTTTTTAATGTATTTTCACCATCTAAAATTATTTTACTTTGGTATTTCATTACATCGTGAACAAGCTGAAAAAAAAATTTATAATTCAAATGTTATTTTTGTGATGAAAACCAATAAAATTAATTTATTCTTTTGGCATGTATATAGTTACCTCTATCCAATGTTCAGCAACTTTTTTTGATTTTAATAACTGAATTAAACTAGTTAATTCTCTATTACTATCCTTGCTTACAGATTTCAAAGCATATAGCATAACAAGTTTACTTGCTTCCTCTTCTGGAATATTTTTTTCAATCAGCTCTCTAATTTTCTTAAGACAAAAATAGTCCCATTTTAAGTACATAATATAATACTATTTTCACAAGTAACTTCTTGTACTAAAAATTACAGTGTATTGGGATTTTATAAGAATAATCATAATAGATTACTATCAAATATCAATGGTCAAGAAAAATAAAATTTTTTTAAAAATCTGGCTAGATGAAAAAAGTAAAAGTTATTTTTTTGGCGCTTCTTTCATCACACAAAATATTTTGGTGGAAGAGATTATAACACCGTGGATAGAATACTTGTTCAATTGAAAGGCCTAATGTTTGATAATATTGTATTAAAATGTTAAGTACGCAAGACATTTTTTTCTTTATAACAATTTTTCAAAAACAATATTTTCCAAAATTTTTAAGTTCTATATGTATTAAAAACATAAAATTATTAAAAAATTATAAAATCTAAGTAATGCTTTTGATAAAAAGCAGTAAACAAAAATAAAATAATTTTAAGAAAACAAAAGCAGAGGCACACTGTACTGTTTTTACTCAATTTTGAAACAGGATTTCCAGTTGTTTACAGGAATACAATATTAAGCAATAAAGAACAGTTTGAAAAATTACTTTCATTAAGTGAAAAGCAAATAAAATTCGAATTATTTTTAAGAGATGTGCAACAATTTTAGACCACTCCAAACCAAAAAATATTGATTCATGTTTAAAAATGAATAAAACATGTTTTATGACACACAAATAATTCATTTTCTTTTAGCTTAGAATCATATCACTAAGTATTTTTAGTCTCAAATTAAAAATGTAGAAAAAAAATGTCTAAAATTTTTTTTATTTAGTGTAAGAGTTTTAATTTGTTAATTTGTTTAATAATAAAGCATTTTAAGAAGTATACCGAGCCCTAAAAGGCAAAAAGAGTGCAAGTGAAATTTAAAGCCAAAATGACAATTCTACAAAAAAAAAAATGAGCTTTATCAGTAATAAAAAAATGTAAGCGACTACTTCATTAAAAATAGTAATTTTTGCTCTTAAAGTTTTAATTATAGTACATAAAATATTGTATTTTCAAAGTTTTTTTTTTTGAGGTCCTGAATATTTGTCTAAATGTTGCTTACGTCCTTTTGCCTATTAAGGCTAGATATGTTTAAAATTGTAAGAATTTAATAGAAAGAAGCAGTACATATAGTTTGTTTATAATTTATACAGAGTAAAACCTACTTTCCCCCCATGGGATTTACTTTGCTCTTTGGACAAGTTAATGGAAATTGATGTATTGAATTTTAAAGAAATGATAGACAATTTCTTTGGTTAAACGATTTCCAGCAAAGCTTCATAATTAAAATATACCATTTGGATTGACCAATTTCTTCAAATAAATTATGTAAGTTGAAAATTTATGTAAAAACAGTTTATTACGTAATAACAGTATAATAATTTACTTAAATGCTTATAAAAAAAAATCCTTTGTCATTAGCTCTTTGGTCCATTTCAGGCTGTTTTTCCACTCGCCTGGAAAAAATATTGAGATGAAATCATAATAAACCGTCAAGGTACCATCTACATCGAATTTCCGATCTAAAGAGTTAGTGGATGAAACTTTTAGATAAAGTTAAGGTGAGCAATAACTGTCTCCAGATAAAAAAAAAAAAAAAATAAACATCATTGTAAAACCATAAAACCCTTCGCTTCATTCAGATTCTAAAATAACACATAAATTTGAAAATATTAATAATACCACATTATTACTTACTTGAGTGTGTTGAGAAGATTGAATATCACATGCTATTTGTTGTTGCAATTCAGATACTTCTAGGAGATTTTTTTTGGTTACATAATTTGAGAGTTGCTCCATTATTACTACATGTTTAGCAACCGTACCAGACATTTTCTGAAAGTTATTTTATGGCTTTTTTTAAATAAATTTTATTTTAATTGAAAAGCGTTTTTTTAAATGTTGTTAAATACCTTAAATTGAGGATAGTTTTCAACGAAAGCTTTCATATCTGATATTGTATCAAGTTTTTGATGATTTTTTGCTTTAACCTTGAAATCATCAATTAAAGATTTCATAATCTCACCTATTTCTCCAAAATTTTTATATATATTCTAAAAATATTAATAAGTATGTCAATAAAACATTTTATTATTTCATAATATATAATAAATATATTATTCCATACAGGGGTATTCCCATTAATTTTTTTGAGAATATACTACGTCGTCTAGTACCAAAACATTAACTTTTAATACAATGAACATAACTTTCTTATAGTCTATAAAGGACGTGTCTTCAATAAAAAAAAAAATAATTTTTTTGAATATCTTCTTTATCTTACCCCGTTAGTGGTAAGTCTTTACAAATATTAAACAATTTAATTAAATAAATTGGTAAAATAATTTTTTGCAACTTATTTTTGTTTTTTTTTTTTTTTTATTCCTTAACCCATGGAGCTAAAACTGTCATCCAGTGATCTGATTAGCCAACCATTATGAAAATATAGTGTATAATATTTATGACATGTATGTTATAAATAATTATTGATGAAAATATGGGGATCATTGAATATCGAAATGAACTAAATTTACTTTTGAGGTATTTTTTAAGTAGTAAAAGATTTTTCCTTGGTACATGATTTGAATATACACTGTACACCCATAATTTCATAAAAATATCTTAAGTACATACAATGTATAAGTAGTATATCCTATGGGAATAACTCTGGTTACATATGTTTTTAAATTTACTTGTTTGTATAAATCATCTTGTTCCGCACATAATAATAATTTTTGAAGATCCGGTTTTATATCTTCAACATGACTTAAATCCACTTGGTTATTGTTAATGGTAAGTAGTTCATGAACCATAGCTTGATAAGACCACTATTTGGTCCACAAATATAATTTATCAAAATAAGTGAATAAATAATTATGTGTGTATCAAACATGAAAGTAAACTATGAGCACTATGCAATATATATATATATATATATATATATATATATATATATATATATATATATATATATATATATATATATGTATGTATGTATGTATGTATGTAGGGTGATGCAGCAATATTGTCAAATAAATATTCAAAATAGAGTAAAATATACACATCATGAGAGTATATTTATTTAGAGAGATCTGAAATG
This sequence comes from Therioaphis trifolii, assembly GCA_027580255.1. Classification (NCBI taxonomy): domain Eukaryota; kingdom Metazoa; phylum Arthropoda; class Insecta; order Hemiptera; family Aphididae; genus Therioaphis; species Therioaphis trifolii. Next base: position 41,133,638 of record CM050406.1, on the reverse strand, counting down.
ATTATTTCATTTTATATTTTTAATTATCTCGAAGGGTTTGGAAGGTTAACTTTTGAAAATAAAAAATAAACCAATATTTTTTTTTGTCAATTAATATAATAGTATTTGTTTTCGTAAATTTTAGCGGATGAAAAATTTAAATTAATATAAACCTAAGTTTTTAGAAATTATATTATGATCATGGTGCAGTGAATGTGTAATCATGTGTTCATAAAATTTAACACATACAACACAGCGTAATTTGAAATCACTATTTAACCTAGAGTAAATAGTTTGGTACCAATTAATGTTTTTCAATAACCAAAATTTACTAATAAAATACCTTCATTTGATGTTACGAAAAAAATATAGGTTTTGATTTTCTAAAGTTAACTTCCAATAACTACCCTTTAAAGGTAGTTAAAAATATAAAATTCACTGATCATTTTAAATTTTCTTAAAAAAATTTTCATTTCAAACATTTTACTCAAATTAAATATTTATATGATAAAATTTTTGTAACTCGATTGCTGCATCACCTGGTATATAAATATATTATACATTTAAAGTGTTTCATTATGAACATAGGATTTGAATCGTCTGGTATTTCTTGTTTTGTGAGTCATCTAACCTGTTTTCTTTTAGATTCTGAGTGAAGCGAAGGATCTTATGGTTTTACAATGATGTTTATTTTTTTTTTTTTTCTTTTTTTTTTCTGTAAACACTTTTTCGTATAGAAATCCTTGTCCAAAAGTTTCGTCCAGCAACTCTTTAGATCCGAAATCGAACTGAGATGGTACTTTAGAGAGGTCATTTTTCCAAAATCTCCATAGTTTTTCCAGTAATCAAGAATAACGATCGAAAAATTGAGTAAAAACGGTAAAATCGGTATAAATTTGCCGTAAACGAGATTTTCAATGTTCAGATTTTAGGTATTTAGTCATAAATCAAAAAGTATTGAAGCTAGAAACTTGAAAATTTTATCCAATATCAAATACATACTTTTTTATATTGGACAACATTTTCAGAACAATTATAGCACTTTTGACTTAAATATAGAACTTTTAACTTACCAAATTGTTTGAAAGTTTTTATGTAATATAATTTTAAATATTTGACTAAAAGTTCTGAAAATTTAATATGACCTTACTCATATACCTACCTAATTATCCTAACAAAAGTTCAAAAATCGTTAGTCAAGATTTTTTTTTATACACACTTTAATAAATTATTATACGATTTTTTTCGATATTGTCTGATTTCTTTTAAGTTTATTTCTAATGAGTTATAATTTTTATAATAATTGAAGTTTAAATGAGTTATATCTAATTGAATATTTTATGAGGGTTTAATTACAAAAAAACTCACCAAAAATTATACAAATAACCGTAAAATACGTAAACAGTATTTAAATAATAATATATTATATTACACTGAAGCTTTACTCAGAATCGTTTTATACTAAAGAAATGAGTCATCATTTCTTTAAAACTTAATACATTCATCACCAATATCTTGTCCGAGGACCGAAGGGACGATGGACGAACTTGTACCACCATCATCTCACTTACCAGCTTTTTTTATTTGTCATCTGTACACTCTCCGCAGTGGAATACTATGACAGTTTTCAATTTATTTTGTTTATTTTATAGTGGTGCTAATCACATAATAGTTACATTAAAGAACGCATTTTGATTTTCAAGACTTTTCATAGTGTGAATTATACCAAAACAGTGCATAATCTTAGAAGGATCATGGCTCAAAATGAGTCAATAGTTTGTTGATTGATGACTAAATTCAAGAAAACTGATTCCATGATGTCTAAAATTTTGTATTCTTTTGGCATAATTCTCATTATAACAATAAAAAGTTATACCAACCAAAATGTGGTTTTACTTCAATAGTTGGTCATATCATGGTTGAATAACAAAATAAATCAAAAAACTTTGATGTTTTTTCATTGTGGAGAGTTTCCAGATGACATTAATGAAAAAACAGGTAAATCAACACACAAATTAAAAAATATCAGACGATTGTAATTCTGCATTCTTAATGAAACACAATATTATATACATAAAAATGTAGCTTAAACCATTTGATATTTAATTAATTTATAAATAAGGTACATAAAATTTACCGGCATTAATAATGGAGTAACTGGATCTTCTTTTCGATCCAGGATTAGTAGTTGAGGTTGAATATCTCCTTGTTTCAAATTGAATAGATTTTCCTCTTTAGAAAATATTTCCTTTAAACAATTATTTTCAAGTCATGATTAGTTAATAAAATAATTTTAAGATATCTGTACATGTTTACTAAAATTAATAATTTTGGGTTTTAATTATTTTTATTAATATATCTCAAACAATGTTTTAGTAAAGTCTAACTATACAATATACATAAGGTTTCATAGTTTAAATTAAAATATTATTCATTAAAAATAGGTTACTCAAATTAGTAATTATATTAAATGGATAGTTTTATAAATAAGAATTTGACCATGTGCATTATGTTATTATTTTAAAATAATTTACATGATTTTGTTTGAAGTACATTGCTTATTATTAATCAGGTATGTCATTTGGGAGAGGGGGAAAGTATGCATTTGCTCGACTCTAGATATTAATGAAGCATTGGGGTGGCTGACGAGTCTACATGGACTGGCCCATTAGAACTATTACGCACCATTAAACAACCACAGATATATGATTAAACAACATAGAAATCATAATCATGATTATTATCATAAAAAAAAAACACGGTTATTAGTATTATAAAATGTTTATTTTTCAACCCCAACTTCTTAAGTTTATTGAAGATTATATGCTGGTTGGAATGATAATTATTTTATTCAAATAAAACATATGTTGACAAATACAAATGTAATTAGGTTACTATAACTTTAAATCTGTATTTAATTATAATTATCTATCAAGTGAACCTGTCATTATTACCTTAACTAAGCAAATATTTAAATGATGCTTCTGTTTTTTTAGTATCCTAATGTTAAGCACCATTGTTAAAATGCACTATAGACATTAAATACTAATATAGTTAATTGCAACAATAGTAAGCATTACAAACACAAGTGTGCCAAGAAAATTTATAATAGTCTCAATATTTTAAAAAGTATAGAAGTAATGTAAATAAAACATGGTAATTAATTTAACAAAATTAAATTATGAAAATAACCACATTTTAGTTTTGAAACCCCGATATATTATTAATTATATTTAATACATTAATACTCATAGAATTAACAATATCTAAAAACAAAATGTTGTTAATAAATTAACCACTTACAAGTTAAGACTTGTATCAGTATTTACTATTACTGATATAAGTATTTTACTGAAATATTTAGATTAAAAATATTATAGATAAACTAAATATTAGAAATTGTGTCTGAAGCAAAATGTATTTCTAATTTACTTTGACTTTTTCAGCAAGTTGTTTACTCATTTTAGAAGAAGCTTGGAATCGGATTAATGGAAATTTTTTCAAGGACAATAATACAGAAATAATCCCTTGAGTACAGCGGGTAAGTTGAAGTGGATCCCAAGATAAACCTATGAGTGAAAAAAAAAAAAAATGTAATGAGTAATAAATTAAGTAGTAAAAATATCGACATTATTACACTGTCCACAAGATGGAATATTGAGTGAAAAAAGATGAGGAGCTACCGCTAAATAATCTGCATAATATTCCTGCACTTCACGTACAACTTCTTGAATATCACTTTCAGCAATTGTTTTGATGTCAGATTTTGATATGATATTACTAAAATCTGAAAAAGATATATATTATCATGATAGTAATTTAATATGAGCAGTTGAAATTACTTAAAATTTTAGTTAGAAAAATGTAACAAATCCAGAATCACGTTTAATAAATCTAATGAAGGAATAATAAAGGCCAGCTAAAGAATTTATCAAGTACTCAAGTAAATTAATTAGCTTCTGAATGTTGTAACTTTTTACTTACATATATAATAATATCCATATCTAGGATTGCGTAGCTCTTTGCATAATAATGATATATTTTCTTTAGTTGGTCGTAGAAATGTAATGCATTTCATATGATACATGTTATCTGAACTGTTAGTTGTTGTTAATTGTTCAAATAAATATACTTCGCGTTGTAGGATATCTGATTGACTGAAAACTGCACTAACTATACTTGTCTACAATAACAATTTGCATTTATTTAAAACTTAATATTTTTATGATAAATGTATAACAAAATAAATGTGTTATAATTTAAGAAATAAAAATCAATAGTGAATTTACATACATTATATAGTTAATTTCATAATCTAATTAAAATTTTAATTTAGCAATAATATATGAGGATTTATTAATTTTGTTCAAAAGTGTTTAGTGAAAATGAATAGCTTCACACCAAAAATTACTTCTATTTTCATTTCTAATTTTTTAGTACAATATGCTTACTGTAGATTTGTCCATCAGAAGTACTTTCATGCCAGGACCACAATCTTCAGTCATTTTTATAATATATAATTTTACAGCTTGAATTAAATCCATTATGAATAGAATTTAATATGTAGTTGCTAATAAAAACCTTATAACTAAATTTTCACAGCAAAAATTAATTTGGTTGATCTTGTTCTCAGGATGCCAATGTATATAATATAACTATTCAATCATAAAACTGAAAAAATTACATCGTTTTCGCGAAAATTTTTAACAGTAAAATTGAAGAATATAACATATAGTAACTTAATTGACAACTAGGTACGTAAGACGTACCATAAATTGAAAATCGAACACTAACGTTACCAGTGGGATTCATTCCGAACTACCATTAAATTAACGTATACCACAATATCACAGAGTGTAATTTAATAAATTGCAAACGTACACATTATTATCATTGCCTAACGCTATCAGTAAAGTTGTGCCAGACAATTAATAATATGCATTAAATACAGACTGTCATAGGACTACAGACCTCGAATTAAAATATTACAGATCTTAAATCATGCCACAGACATAGAAAAGATAAATAATGATAAGACCACAGACTACTATCACAGAATAGATAAATGCTTCTATACTCTATAACCATTGTTATAGGTTATAAGACATTGTTCTTGGTCGTCATCCATATTCCGTAAAAAAATATAGATTTAAAACACAGTACTAGCGTCAACGAAAGAGAGACTCGGAATGGATCGGCAAAGGATGCCGAGCTCTAGAGACGTGCCGAGCTATAGGCCGTGGGATCGTCGTGTTGGCATGTAGGCTTGTAGGCTCGACTCGTCTCTAGGTTTGGTGCGCGCCACGCACCGTGGGATCCCCTCTTATGATACAGATACAACTGCAGCTGTTTTCAATCTGCTCAAGATAATTTTAATATCATGGTAATGACCAGTGTATAGTGTGGTATTAAATGGTAACTAAAGTACTTCAGCTGCTGTCTGTGTAGTGTGTACTACACTGATGGAGGTGGAATTTAGAATACGACGACGACTGTCGCGTACTCTACATCTACTTTCCTCTTACTCAACACTAAAACAGGTCACTACTAGCTCGCCATTTTGCCGTTTGTCTCCCGTTTCTGAGCGTACTTCGTATTCTCTATTGTCTACAATTATTTATTAATGGCTTTTAGGAAATTATCCTGTATGAGTTTGTAAGAAACATTTTTTTCTAAATCTTCAATTGCTAGCGTCTTGAAGTGCTTTGCCATTGCTTAACACGATGTTTGTTCGCGTTTTACGAAACTTCTGCCGACGATCGGTCGTTCCTGACAAACAAAATGTCGTCAACCGTTGTTTACACGTCACGTTGCCATCAGAAAAGAGTAGAGATCGCCGTAGTTTCCTTGCCTCTGTTCCTCCTAAAGACGAAGGTACCGAGGGTGAGAAATTCGTGTACATTGATTCTGTTATAACCAAGTGAGCAATTTTTTTTATATACTACATATTTTTCCAGAGAATCATTTCTTTTTTTATACTTATTGGACGCCATTTTTATTGGTGTACCCAAAGATGAAAATATTTTCAACTTGTCTGCAATAATTAATTTTACTCGACTAATTTTAGTGTTTTATTTTTTCGAGGAAAGAAGACATGTTCCCTGATATGAACACACCAAATATGCTTTTTGGAGGAGTAAAATTTACAGACATACCTATTTGTCACATCAAGTCCTCTAGAAATAATACAATACTACAAGTTACGAAGCCTAATGGTAGGTTAAAGTTTTTTTTTTACTATTTTTTTGATTTCTTATTGCTGTAAACTAATATTAGATTAAATATTTATTTACGTAATTATTATTTGATGAAAAAGTGTATTATACTAATATTATTGTAATTATTATTGTTTGGTTAGTACTTATGTGATGTGGTAATCCGCCATTTTTTACCATCAATTTAAGTGTATCCTTCTGTTAAACAATCTATTATTTTAAAAAGCTATAGGTAAATTCAGGAGATATTAATTATAAACCTATTTCACATATTATACTTGCTATTTCTTCAATTAAATATGAATATTGAAACCATATAAATAAATTGCTTCAAATTTTATGAATAAACTAAAAAATATTTCATTTAATCATAATTCCTACTAATTAGAATTTTCTCGAAATAAATTAAGTCTTGTGGTAATATATATTTTTTTTAAAAAATTAACTTAGATACCTACTAGAGATCAGCATGGGCCTTTTTTTTTTTAGCCCGATCCGACCCAAAACAAACTTATAAACTATCGTCATCCAGGACCAGTCCATATATTTTTATTTTAAGTCTAGCCTGACCAAGCCCGTTTGAAAATAAAAATATACATAAACTTTATTTCCTTTCAGTATTGAATTAGTAGACAAAAACATTTAATAACTGCAATAAATATACTACAAAGAAAAATATAATTGCACAATAATAAAGACAAAACTTAAATATCAATTTTCGAAATACATTAATTACATTGCCATGCCACCACTGTCCAGTGTCTAATGAACATGTTGAAATAGTATTGGTTCTTACCAGTGATCTATTTGTAAATATCATACAGTCTAGTAATACAATTATTATTTATAGATGTAGAATACATATACATAATGTTACAAATTAAATTAATTAGTTTTATTTTTGACCCGCCCAATGAATAATATTTAAATTATGGGTCAGGTCGCCTACAGGCTGGGTTGGGCTGGCCCGGCCCTTGCTGATCTCTAATACCTACCTATTAATAAACTGAAGTTAACTTAATAAAATATTACTGCTCCTTAAAGCAAAAGTTATCTTTGTATAAGTATTAATATTTAATGCATTATATATTAATACAAATTACATTTTGAAAGAACAATTTTCATTTAAAAGTTACCAGATGATTTCTATTTAAAGGGTCTGCACCAAAAAATCACTGCTCATAAACATGCCCACAATAAATTATTAAGACTTACAGAGCACTTGGTTTTTATAATTATTAATTTCACATTTTTGATCTTCTAACATTCAAATAAGAGATTCAATATGTGATGAATGTCTATATTTTTTTTTTTTTTTTAATTTTTGCTTTAAATCTGTTTTCCTTATTTAAAGTCTTTACCTTTTAAAATAAAATAATAATATTTATAGTATTCATAGTTTATTTATAATTTCAGATTCTGAGTGAAGCGAAGAATCTTATGGTTTTACAATGATGTTTATTTTTTTTTTCTGGAGATACTTTTTGCTCAACTTATCTTTGTCCAAAAGTTTCTATAGCAGCTATGTAGATCGGAATTTCGATATAAATGATACTTTGGTGGTTTATTAAGTTCTCTTCTCAATAGTTTTTCTATGAGACCGGAACAACAGCCTAAAGTAGACCAAAATCAGCAAAATTCGCCGTAAACGCTACTTTCATTTAATCGACTTCAGTAATTTCGTCATTACTCAAAAAGTAATGTTTCTAGAATCTTGAATTTTTCATCATATAATTAACGTTTTACTATATACTGAAAAAATATTTACAAAAAAAACTGATAACTTAATATGGGTCTAAAAATAGAAATTTGAAAAGACCTTGATTTAAATTTTGTCCCTAATAGTTTTAAATATTTGACAAAAACTTTTGAAAATTTTATATGATAACCCATGTACTTATCTAACAATTCTAAAAAGATTTCAAAAATCGTGATTTCAGATATTTTTCATAGCATTTAAAGTAAATTATGATACAATTTTTACGTAAAAATCTGTTTTTTCGTCAATTTGTAACTTACCAATTTATTTAAAGAAATTGGTCGATCCAAACATAATAAAACTTTGCATACAGACGAAACGAGATGTTTTGAACATTCTTTAACCTTTGCACTGCTAACGATGTAATATTACGTCGGTTCTATGCATACCGTACGCTGCTAACGACATACTATTACGTTCTTTTGTCTAGTTCATTATACAGTGTGTTTCACGGAGATCTAACATGTTGAATAACTTTTGTTCTATTCAAATTTTTAACTTTTTTGTTTTAATGAATGTTATAGCCTAGCGCTACAATAAAATTACATTAAAATTTTTTTTTTATTTTTAAAACTCAAATTTCTAAATTTTAAATTTTATTTTAGAGTGAAAAAAAAAATCAAAATAGCCATTTTGTAAACATGATTTTTAGAAAAATTTTGGTGTTTGAAATTCTTATAAAGGTTGATCCGTTAATTTTCTATGATTTTTTAAAGTTCACGAAAAATGTAATAATATGTATCGTTTATCAGTCATCAGAAGCAATTTAATTCAATTTTTCATGTCAGATATTCATGAAACACCCTGTATAACTGTGATATCCACATGGTGATAACACAGAAATATTACAGGAAAAAGTCCGAATTTAATGGTAAAAAAATATCCTTATTATCCTCATTTGCGCAATAATTAGATATAATTTAAGTTATTTTGATTTATATTGATTCCCAAAATGGTAGCACTGGCCCATCTATCACCTATTTTTCTACTGATTGTTGTTTTATCTTTTCTGTAATAATACCATTGTATTATAATTGAATCAATTCAAAAGCATTATTATTATTATTATTATTCATGAATAAGCATGTGTTTACGAAGTTTGTTCATGAAGATTGTGATGTTGGATAATGTCCAGTTTGGTAACCCCTGGACGATCAATATTGAAACTTAAAAATCTTAGGCAATATTAATTATTTTCAATTTTTAATTTCAAATTGCTATTCAATATTCCAATGCACACTATAAACATAAAAATTAATGATTATGAAAATATCGAATTTCTTTAGCAGAGATGGGTAACTTGTAGAAACAAACTTAAGCAGTGATTTTGGTTAAGAAAAAAATTGTCTTCTTTGTCAAGCATAAAAATTTAAGTTATTTAAAAAAAAAAAAAATCTTATGAAAATTATTCGAAAATTGATGAAGTATATTAACAGTAAATTTTTAATATTTGATGAATACATATGAAAGTGTAATATGACCTTACTCATATTCTACGATACTGAAAAGATTTGAAAAATCATGACAAAGAGTTTGTTTTTATTAGCATTTAAGTAAATTACTATAAGATTATTATTGAATAAACTGTTCTACGTAAATTTTCAACTTAAACAATTTATTTGAAGAAATCTGAATGGTATATTTTAATTCTGAAGTTTTGCTCAGAATTGTTTAAAATTCAATACACCCATCCCTAATATTTCGTATGAGTAGTGAAGAATATCCCATGGGGCGAAGTATGTACTCAAAACAAATTAATTAAATATTAAAAAATGGATGTAGCAATAAAACTGAATATATGGTTAACTGCCCCAAAAGTTATCTGGGATCCAAAACACTTGAGTTGAATTATGCTTATTGGGTAAATTTACTAATAATAAGTAGGTAAATATTAATAATTTAGTAGTCTATATTTGTATTTTAATGGTTGGTTTTTTTTTTTTTTTTAGGAGAAAGAATAATGATAAGGTCATGTGGTATGGAAGGATTTAAAAATACAAGAAAAGGAACAAATATAGCTGCTCAAGCAACTGCAATTGGTCTTGCCACAGTAAGTATTTATTTTTATACCTTGAATAAATGTATCACTTTAAAGGTTTTCCTCGAGGTTACGTATTTGTGAGGTTATCAAATTGTAATTTTTAATTTGTGATGTAATTTACTATATAAAGAGAAAAAGAACATTCTTGTTTATTATTTAGTTTCTGTATTATTTTAATGTATGATTTTATGAAATTTTACGTATTTGTTTTTATTTCATGAAGTGGTAAATTTAACATCTATTGATCACTATAAAATTAATAAAGGTTTTAAAAAAAGTTCTTTATATTGAAAACCATATCAGTACTCTTAAAACAATTAAAAGATTCTTAATTAATTCTAGTTAAAAATTATATTACAATTTATAGGAATTAAAAAAAAAAATGTTTATTTATTTTAATATAGTAGATACTAAGTATGAGTTCTATCCGAAATAGAATAAATAATATAAAATTAAACGATTAATCCCAATATGGTTTATTAATTATGTTGAATACCCATTTCAGATGATTTAGTTGAGTGTTATTAAAACTTTTTAGTTACGTTTCTAATAGTTATATTGTCAATTAGAGTCATTGCGCTTCTGGCTATAAATTACACTTTGTATTATTGATTTCGATATAGAACAAGAATAGTTTATCAAACGGCCTAAAAATTGGCTTGTCACATTTGCAGCTTACAATATCATATGCCTAAAACTTATATACTCATTTTTTTTTTCAATTTTAATTTACTTATATAAATATTAAACTATATACCTACGGTATGTTTTTTGTATAGCTGCTATAAAAAGTTAATATTTAAACAAATTATATCTGTAATTTATTATTCAATGTTTTTGTGGTAACTTCCAAAAATATTAATGTTTAAATACAACTGAGACACAGTCTTATTTTAGTGTTTAACTCACACAATGATACACTTATTGTTAAATATAAACAGTAGGTATTCAAGTCTCCTTGAACTGATTGATAATCATACAATATTTACTTTTAATTTCATAGATAGTAATTTATGATCCAATATTAAAATTTATTTCTATCTCAAATTTTCATTTTTTAAATTATGGCTTATATATCTGTCAAACTTGTAAGTTAAAATTAAATAATTTCATACCTACCTATATGATAAAATTAGTTAAATTTTTAACTTTAATGTATGTATATTCTTTTTTCAGAGAGTATTGGAATTCGGGATACATACAGTTCGAGTAAAAATTCAAGGATTAGGACCAGGAAGAATGGTAAGTGAATATTTATTTTAATTATATGTTTTTTGTTTTAATGAGTATTTATTATCTGTATCTAAATTAAAATTCAGTGTTAGGTATATAATTAACAAATAAAAAAATAAAATAAAAAATTTGTTTCATTACATCTATTAGTGTGATAATTGTTGATGATTATTTCTACAATTTTATTTACACTGAAGTAAATAATTTATTATTGTTTCAGAGGCGTGAACTCATACTTATTAATTTAATTACACAATTGTTTTAATGTAATCAAAATTTCTTTATATCAATAGAAAATTATTAATAAAACAAAATTTTCAATTAATTAATAGTTAAACTAATAAATATGTGTATACTTAATAATTTGTTCTTTTTTGGTTGCTAAAAGTTTTATTTTTCTGTTTTTCAGTCCTCAATTAAGGGTCTTACAATGGGTGGTTTGAAAATTGTATCTGTAACAGATGATACACCAATTTCGTGGAATCCATTAAGATCAAGAAAACAGCGAAAGTTGTAGTTATGTTGTAAGTAAGACTGCAATTAGTTTTAAATATTTCGTGATTATAAAAATAATGTAAAAAAAAACTTGTAATGTCTAATAAATGTTAATTTTTATGATAAATTTTAATATTATTTTTTGATTACTAAATTAATGAAGTTACTAAGTTATACTTAGTTAAAATACTAAGTTAACTTTTAACTAAAGGTGTTATTACTATGCTAATACTGATTAAAAAACATTTTTCATATTAAATCACACTAGACTATGAAGACTATTAACCCATTAGGACACGGGCGGCGTACTCGGTGCGCCATTGGTTCCGAGAACGTTCATTATTCTAAGAAGAACAAAATGTTGTTCATATCTCCGTCATTTACCCTACTACCAGTCCTTCTTTAGTCTGTTTTCAGTGTTCCAAATTTTCCAAATATTATAATTATAATCGACAGTTTTACGATTTAAAGGTAAGTTCTCCTTGTGGCGCACACAGTACGCCGCCCGTGCTCTAGTGGGATATTTCAAGGCCCGTGTCCTAAAGAGTTAAAAATAAATTGAGATGTATAAATCAATTAAGGATTCTCTCTAATTTTTAAAATGTTATACTAAATATTCCTAGAAAATCAATGAATTTAAATTTTTTAAATCTCTCATAAATTTTTTATATCTTAAGGGTTAAGACCTAAGCTAACCTTCGTTTATTTGTGTGTTAACCACATAAATGATGTTAATATCTGTCATCAATTTTTAAAAACTCCATGGAAGTTGATTATCCTCTTTACAAATGTACTTATTCTTAAATAATTTTACAAAGTCTTATGTTTTTATGATCCTTCCAAATAGTCATTTTTATTTAAATAAACAAAATATTTAAAATAATTAACATTCTACATTATTTTGGTCACTCTCCTGTTTTTTTATTGTGATCAATTACTATGTTATAACTTTTGTTGAAGAGGGGAAAAGACCTATGTGCTGCGCATAAAATTAAACTTACACAGCAATACCCACTGCTAAATAATATCCCACTATACTGATTTTCATGGAAGAAAAATTAATTTTTAATATTTTCTCTAATTGGTTTATAACACTTAAATATGTTTTGTGCTCAATTTGATTCTAAAATATTTCTTGTGCATATTGACCAAATTTCTTTTTAACCTATAATTTTTCGTGAAAAATATTTTTGAGTGTATAATTAATTTTCGTTTCCAAGAATTGCTCGTTGTCGATGTCATCCGTTCATTGGATAGTATGGTTAGGTTATGGAAGGGATGGGAGGTGCATTCGCGGGGGTACCACTACTTCTTTCGTGTAATCTCTACACACAAAATGGCCGCTCATTGTTTGTCTCATACCGTTTTCGCACATTCGTACACGTTCGTACCTAAACATATCGGTCTCCGTTTTATTTTTGTTGACCATAAGTTAATTTTATCATCCGTTTAAGTAGTGAATGATGTTGATTTTTGCCGTCTTAACTCGCCGTTATCGTGCTTTAATGAGAAACTAACTTGATACTTGCCGTGCCACTTCACCTCCTCACCTTGACTACCCAACGTAGGCCGTATTTAGGTGAAACGACGGTTTTTCAGAATTTTTCTTTTTAGCTATTAATTCAAAGATATATGTCATTCAAAAGCCTTTACTGGGTTGATCTTCATTGTCTAATTTTAAGCACAGCTTTATAATCCTCACGACTTCTACAGCCATCTAATATGCATCAGGTAAGAAACCATTTCCATCTAATTTCTAAATCATTTCTCTATTGAAATTTGGGTACTTAATTTTAAGGGTATAATTAAGTTCTATTATCTACTTATTTATTTATTTAGTTCATCGGTGTTCACTTTTTATACTCTATCTCTATTTCAATAATTTTTATACTTGGTCAATTTTTTTGTCAGATTTAATACACACAAAATATTTAAATGTTTTCTTTAAAATGTTTTAACTTGTTTATTCGTGTTTTATTGTCTTTATTTGTTGTTTTAGTAGTATTGTTAAGAATTGAAATTATAAGTGTCTTGGAATTGTTTTTTTTTTTAGATTTTTTTACTTATTATTGGTATTGGTCACTTATCCCTTCTGTACTTTCAGTGTATCTTGGGGGTAGTTAAACAGGTTGGACAGCTTATTTCTATTTATTTATGAATTGTCCATGAGCTAATAAAGTTGAGGATGTATGAAACTTTGGAATTTGAATCGGACCCATTTTCAAAATTTTAAGTTAAAGTTAGTGCAGACAGATGAGAAATGGTCTGCTTAACTATAATACCATAATATTCAAAAGATAATGTTAAACATTGTCTATAGAGTAAGCTCTAAAGTATTTTTATAAATTGATGTATGGTTATTATTTTCTTCGTGAGTGGTTTTATGTAATTTATTAAAAGTTTTAATAATTTTTAAAATAAATGTTTTATGTAATTTATTAAAAGTTTTAAGTAATTTCATGTATTTGATATTCACTTTATATGAATGTTTGTACCACGACAAATAATAATGTTTTTAATAGTCACTGTGATATGTTTAAAATATTTACACTATTATCTACTCCTAAATTTTGTTTTTTTTTTCTGTGTGAAAAACCTTACTCCCTTTCCGTGATATTCTAATAATTTTTAATATGCTATATCAGATACATAAATTGTGTTATTTAAATAGTTCTTCTATAAAATGTATGACTACCTAATAAATTAAATCATTATTACCTAAGTTTTTATTTTCAAAAATAAGGTATTAAAGAAATAATTGGAGTGATATCAACATTATGACAATAATAAGCATACATTATTTTTACCCATTACTAAAAAACACAATTGATTGAGAAAGTAAAGTATGTTTTTTAATAAAATGTTAAAATGAAAATTTGTTTATCTATAACAGGTGTCTTAATTGTAAGAATTTGCATATTTGTATGAATATTTTGATATAAATAAATGTTCAGGTATATACAGTTTCATCCTTTATTGGCGATTTTGGTAATTAATCAGATTTAGTAATTTTAAGAACTATATTCTCATTTCCTATTTTGGTTATACTATTTATGTTTTATAGAATATTTACTTATTTTTAATAATAAACATATTTTTGATGCCAATTTTTTATGGGTATCTGACTATTTAAGTATTTAATTTATGAGTTTAAATTGTTAATTATTTATTATTAAGAGTACAAATGACTCAGTGAAATGCTGTTGGATTTATTAAAATATATCATTGTTATTAATTGCTGATCTTAAACATTTTAGTTTCAAAAAATATATTAGTATAGGTATATCTAGGTTTAAGTACTACTTTTTACATAATCATTGATAGTGTTACAGTTAAATGTATACATGTAGTTTTTTAGTATATTTGGGTTTTACAAAATTCAGATGTTTATTTTGATAATTTATGTTAATTATTTTTATTTTGAAGGTTATTTTTTATTGAGCAACTTATTTTTTAGTGTTTCCTAAGTTTTTACATTGTATCTGATATTAGGGTTTTATGAAGTTTGATATTTTTTTTCTAATAATTTAATGTGCTTAGTATTTATTTCATCATTATTTGGATAATATATTATAAGTTCAATGATATTTTAATAAAATTATCTTGCTTTACTTATTCATAGATAATTTGATTAGTATTGAATAGTGTCATAGATAATTTATTAGTAAGTATAAAAAATACTTAAAAATTATCACATCGGAAAAATATTATTTAAGATTTAATGACTCAAAAATATCTACAGTTCAAAGTGACTGTCGTCTTAATTGTTTTTACAGTACAATATTATTTTGACTAAAGTTTAATAGGGTAGTATATTTGGTGTAATAAAATAATATAAATCTTAAAGGATTTTCACTGCTATATTGTGGTTGTAAGCTTGTCATCCATCATAAAATGGATGCTGTAAGTATTATACAAGTAGAATAGTAGTGTACACATAGTTATATGACTAAAAAAAAAAATGTATTATCATACAAGTATATTTTGAATTTTGCTAAACCAAGTATGTGTATTAAAACAGTCATTAAAAGAATAATAAAGAAATATGCAACATTCAAAAAGTTTTGTTCTGAAGATATAATATATTATATATAGATATAGGTAAGTCTCTTATATGCTGCTATGAAATACCTCAAGCCTGCATTAATATGTTATATTTATCAAATTATTTAAATATTAAATTTTTTGATTAATTACATGGTAGATAATTTTCAAATTAACAAAATAGTTTCACGCAACCTTCCTTTGATAAAAAAGTATATTCAACTTACTAATAGTTAATAAAGAGCTTCTCTTTTTCGTTAAACATAACGTACATTTTATCATCCATTATAAATGACAAAATTATCTATGTACAATTTGTTGACATATAATTTTTTCCTAAAAAAAAAAATACAAGTTAATAATAACATAGTCATGCAAGACTTAGAAATGAACATCGATGAACAATTAACTGGGTAAAAGACTGTAAATTGCTATCATCTATCTTTAGTATGCGATTTAAATTGCAGAATGCTTCAGAAGAAGACTCTTCAGATTCTGATCAAAATAATGAAAATAATTCAGGTTCATCATCTTCATCTAGTTCTGAAAGGTAAGTAACATTTTTATAATTATTTTATTTAAGGAATAAACTTTAATTAACTTAAATAGTATTTGATAATAAACAAATATTTAGTTGTTTTTGAAAACGATGTTCTTAAATATTGTATTAGTGAATAAGATAAATATTTGAAATATTATAGTATTTTGAAGTCAAATGCTTATAATGCTTAACTAATAAGTAGTTAAGTTCATTTACTACTATTATAAACAATCCTAATTTTCAACTTACAAAAATGTTAGAAAGTGTAAAAATTTGACACTCATTTTAAATATCAATTATCAATTGTTTTATAATAGCATTTTTTTAGTATGATAGCTTACTAGTATGAGATTGACAAAAAGTGACATTTTGTATTGTATTAAGTATCGTTTTTACAAGACTCAATACTCTTATTCATTTGGTCTATGTTGAAGTAATGAAATATAATGCAGAAAACTCGTAAGAAGCAAAAATTTAGCTTGAGGCTCTGTCACAAAATTATTATAAAAATAATAAAATTGGTTACTATACTATATACAATATAATCACATCTCATCTAAATGACTTCCAATGCAGGTATATAATGTATCTGACAAGTGAAGTATTATTTAAACTTAAAATTTCATATTTTTTTGGTTTGATTTTGTTAGTGTACAAAGTTACTTGGTTTTTCATAAAAAAGGCTATTTAATATTTAAACAGAAACATTCCATGTGTATCAATTCCTGTCAAGATACACTTTCCTTATAAAGCTAATATTTAAATTAATTGCTTTTACAATTTATTTTATGTATTGGTGTGTAAGTACAGGTATGTATTAAGAAATCTCAAATGAGATTCTTTTAAGTTCTAAATAAATTGTTTCATCATTGTTTTTCGCTCTACATTTTGCTTACCAATAGTATATATATTTTTTAATTTTATATGAGACCAGCCTTTTTTAAAGATTATCAACATAAATTATAATTGTTTTTATATTATATACATAAATAATATTTACAATGGCAATTTTAAAATGATGACTTATTTTAAGAAGGATCTAAATTGACTGAAATATACCAATTGGTTTGTTTGAAATATAATTGATAAGCATACAAGTATATTACATGGATTATTTGAATGGGTCAACAAATAATATGAGGGGGTTTGTCAATTGTGTAATAGACAATAGACTAGATTTTAGGTTTATATTATTTTGGTATTTGGCCAGTGAAGAAAGATTAAGCCAGTTAGCAATAGATGTATAATTGTGTTCATCATATAGATTATATCTACCTGAAGATTGTTTACAATCATGAAACAAAGAAGCTATATATTTAAAAAATAAAATAGTTGAGTATTATACTATTAAAAGGTAAAACTTAGTATGAAGTTGATCATTTTACCCCTGGTTTTGTAACTTTTACATTGAAACCTTGAGCAATTTTAAATACATTTTTCAAGTTAATTAATTTTAGTGTGTTTTTATAAAAAAATCTGTTGTATTAATTATTTTGATTAAAATTTAGGAAAAATATTTACTTTAAGTGTTAGATAGTTACATTTTAATACTAATGTGAATTAAATAAATAAATATAACTGATATATTAATATTGGTGGTAACCATTGCAATGAATTGTAATAATACATAGACTATATGAATATAAGGATTATATACTTTATATTGAAGATTATTAACATCTTATTATTGGAATATTGTCTAAGCATTAATTATTCTTAAGTTTTAACCTATGTTTAAATGTTAAGAAAATAAAACCAATATTTTTAAGATTTCAGACTTACCCTATTATTTGTGCTATGTATCTAAACATTGGCGCCAATAAAGTTAATAGATTCAACTTAACTTAATGCGGTAGACGAAAAAAATGTTGCATAAGTGTGAATATTTGTTTTTGTATATTTTTAGTGCTTGAACTTACAAGCCCTAGTCATAATAAGTCATAATATATGTATTGGATTTGAATTAAGAGAATTCCATAATTTTGTATTGCTGAGTTGGCTTGGAAATATTTTATCATTTTTTCTAGTTTCATTTGTGTTAACATGTTAGGTATAAAGTAAGAATGGCAACTATGTATGGGATATGAGTTCTAAGTATATAATATAAATAACTCATTTATCATCGTTTGTCATTTTTATCCAACCTTTATCTACTAACAATTAATAGTTTAACACTGAAAAAAAAAGAGTACTTAATAAAATTGCTATATTTAATATAGCTATGAATAATATTTACTATCTAGTATTTTATATAGATATTGTCTTTATAAAAGTTATGTATAATTAAGTTACATATTTTAATGAAAATAAAAAATTAACCCTCTACTTCAGTGGTTCCCAACCTCGGGTCGCGACCCAAATTAGGGTCGCAGAGGTTTTCATGGTGGGTCGTGAAAACATTTCTTACGATTTACATATTATATTTTATAATTTTATAATTCTAATTCCGGAAAAAAAATTCCCGAAATATTCTGAAAGTAAAATTATCGATTCATAATCTTGCAATTCAGTCAGAACTTTATTCAGTACTTCAAGACGTAATTCAAATTATCAATTTTATAAAAGCAAGAGCACTAAATTCAAGAATATTCCATGCCATGTGTGACGAGATGAAATCACAGTTTGTGCATTTATTTTATCACTCATATGTACGTTTGCTTTCCTGTGGAAAAATTCTTACTCGTGTTATATCTTTGCGTTTAGAAATACAAATTTTTCTAACGGAAAAAAACACTCATTTGCTGATAAATTCTATGACGATTCATGGGTTACTAAATTGGCTTTTTAAGTGATATTATTGGATGGTTAAATGGGTTGAATACTGAGATGCAAGGAAAGAATAGGAAAATGGTCGATATTGGTGAAAAAATATCACCATTCAAGCAAAAGGTCGCTATTTGGCGAGAAAAACTTGATCAAGGAAAAATTTCCACATTTCCTCTTTTAAGTGAATTTCTTGAAGATTCAACAAAAGTTACATTAAATGACTCAACATTACTGCTTCAAAAGTACTTGAACAAATTACAGTTAGAACTCGATCGATATATACCGTATAACGTAGAGCTCAGTAAATACAGTTAAGTAAGAAATCCTTTTGAAGTTTCTGTTCACGAAGTTGGCGAAGATATTTACGGGTTCCAAGAAGAACTTCTTGACCTTCATGCTAGCCAAGCCTTAAAAGAAAATTTTTCCAGTGTGTGTTTGACGAAATTTTGGGCACAGCTAAAAATCAAACCTATTTTATGGGGTCGCCAAAAGTTAAATTTAAAATTTAAGGCTCACGCTCATAAAAGGTTGGGGACCGCTGCTCTGCTTAAATGTTTAGTTATCCTTAGAGGGCCAAGAGAAATTTTCCCAAGAAACAATTTTTGTAACTTGTTATATTTACTATTTAGTACCTATATATAGACATTTATTTGTCTTCCAATGATTTTTATATTCATCGACCATAATTTCTGTTAAAAATATTCAGATCTTATGATTTTAACTGTTAATGCATAAAACACCTTTACTAACATCTATATAAAAATATGTATTTTATTGATAAGTAATTATAGTGAGCAGTTTGATTTTATCTAATATCAGTCATACATATTTAGCCTATAGACAATAAAATCTTAATGTGTATATTTTTTATTTATAGACGTAATATTATACATTATGCTTAACCCTGCTTCTATATCTATTTATCAGCTTAATAATATTGAGTATTTATTATTTCTTTTTCCATGTATTTTTTCAATATTTTTAAAATTTATTTTCTGTGTACTCTTTGTTTAGTTAGAGTGGTCCAAAAGTTTCATCTAGCACCTAATATGATTATATTCATACATTTAACCAAAAATACTGAAAAAAATTCAAAAATCGTGACTCAGGATTCTTTTTTATTAGTGTTTTAGTAAAAAATTATACAATTGGTATGAAATTGAAATAAAAAAATATTTAATAAAAAAAAGTATCCAATCGTTATGATACTATAGATTGAACAACATGTTTTGAATCTTGGTAAAAAAAATGATTTTTTATTTGTCAACAAGAAAATCTGAAACTGATGTTAAAAAAAAAAACATACCAACAATCAAACTAAAAACAGCTCTATTTGTAAACAGTATATTGTTTTTTCTACACTGAAATTTAATCAGGATCGTTTAAGTAAAGGAATGATCTCTCATTTCTTTGAAATTCAATACATTCATCCCCATTATCTGGTCCAAAGAGCTAAGAATACTCCATGGTGGAAAGTACGTCATGTTATTTTTTAATTTATAACCGAAGAAGTTTAAATTATATTTTTTTTTTAGCTATTAACTTAAATGAAGGTATTTATGTGAATTTTATATGATTGATCAAATCTAATTTTTATCAATTTACGTATCTATTCCAATGAAAATCAATGCTAAGCACACACTCTTGAAACATTGTAGACATGGAAATTTCCAATTTAAAAACAACTTTAAAGTGTGCCATAAACAGTCCTTATTGAAATGCCTACAAGGGGCTTCTAAAAGTATGAAAAACCTGTGTTAAGACACAGTTTGCATTACTTTCAAGGTTCTACATGACGTAGACTACTTATTTCAAATTATTTATTGGAAATGCCAGTAAAATAAATAAATAATTACATGGTATTTATCTAAAGTCTTAAACAAATAATAAAAACCAACTAAAAAGTACTTGACTTGAACAACTTTTTTTTTTTTTTATTCTAAGTGAGTAATGAATATATTGGTTTCATAATGATTATTTATATTTTAATTTTTGAACACTGTTTTTATTTATTTTTTTAATTTACTCCAGATGGCTCTAGTACAGTTTTTTTAGTATAATTAATAAATTTGAATAATAGAAAAATATATCATGCAATTAAGAACTAAGATCTAATTAGTAATTACATTTAAAAAATTAAAATCTAATTGTAAAAATCATGATATACTTAGTCGTTAAAGTGACGCATCATCACATTTAAAAAAATATATAAGACAGGAATTTATTTTATTCAGTTAATATTATAATTAATTATTATTTATTGATTTTTTTATTAATTTTATTAAAAATGTTTAAGAGCGTTTTATTGGATATGGTAAAAGTAGGACACAATCTCGAAAAATATTGAGGAACTGGATTGATTCAAGACCTAATAAATTTGGACTACAGATTATGCCATTTAAAAAATTATACAAAAAAAAACTTATTAAAGTTATCTATTGTCACCTTAGTATCTAAGTTCAAGTTTAAATGATATATATTGGGATGCAATTGTGTCATATTTTTAAATATTATCATAGGATTTATGAGTTATAAGTCAAATGCTATGCAGTCTCAGATTTTTTTAAAGTTTATTTTTAGTATAATTTTAAAAGTCTGATGAAAAGCCCTGTAATTTAATAAGACAATGAATTTATTTAACAACGATTATGAAAAATCTCCAAAACTGTTTAAAAGCGTTAAAAGTGAATTATTTTATTCACAGTTTTTTGGAATCGATTTTTTTTTACATACATTTTCAACTTAAAATGTGTATAAAAAATTATTGGACCATCCAATTATTATGAACCTTTGTATATGATAGAATAACATGTTTTGAATCTTTTGGTGAAAACATTCCTCATTTGTTCAGAAAAAAGTAACTTGTTTTAAAAAAAAATGTTTGGTTCCAAATATTTTAAAGCCTTTAATTAATTAATTTTTATGAATGCTTCTTACTTTTATATTTTACTGTGTTAAAAAAAAAATAAAAATTCAATTAATATCAACATTTTTGGAACCTTAATTTTCTTTTACCCTAAGATTTATCATATATTTTTCTATTTATAAACAATGATTTATATTTTTTTTCTGATTAAAAATAATTTAGCTAAACAATGGGTTGTATCCTGTAAACCAATTGTAAATTTGGCTCATCATAGGTGTTCTACATTTACCGCCTTAATTTGAGATAATGATGAGTTTGAGTAGCAATTTTATTGATTGTTTTTGGTTGCTGAGTAATTTATGAATATGTTAGATAAAATTAGTTTTTTCCTTGAAATCTTCATTCTTGTATCTGTGAGAGTGTTAGTTTATGTTTAGTATGTATTTAAAATTTATTAATGTTAATATGTAGGATATTGGTAAATTTATGATAAAATGAATTGTTTTTTTATTTATTAGTCAATCCGATCATAGTGAACAAGTTTCTCAAGAAGGTAATAGTTCTGAACAATCAACAGATGAATATAGTCCATCAGAACGCCCAAAACGAGTAACTAAAACATCTTTAAAACTCAGTGAGAGTGATGAGTCTAGTGATTATGGTTCACAAGTCACCAAAAATACGTAAGTGCCGATTTTAATATTATAAATTTTTTTTATCTTTAATGACAATTTAATATTTTTATGTTTAGAAAGTGGAAAAGTGACAGCTCAGATTATGATTCTGAAACTGATAAAGAAGAAATACCTCGCAGTAAATCATTAGCAGCATTACGACGTCAAAAACAACCTACAAGACGTCCCACAACCAAAGTAAATCCCCGTTTCAAACGAAAAGATAATAGTTATAATGCTAACAGTGATGATGAAGATTGTGGTAAATCTAGGTAAGATGTTTTTTAAAGTTCTTCATATTGATTTATTATAAATATATTTTATTTGAATTTTCATTTTATGACAAGGTTTGTTTTTTGGGGTCTTTCACAAAGAAGAGTATTAATTTTGATAATTATACCTATCTTTATTCAGTATTTCATAAATTGTAGCACTAATATTGAGTAAAGAATCCACAATTTTAATCTTGTTTAAAGTTAAACTTTTTTATTTTAAATGGAAATAATGAATTAAAGTGTGATATCATTTTAACATGCTTGATTTGTATTGTCATCTTAATTAAATTATATACTTTTTAAGAAATGCCCGTCGGAGACCAGTGGCTGTTAGTTACAAAGAAGAAAGTGAAAAAAGTGATAGTGATGATTACTTGGAAAAAGGGGAGGTTGAAGAAAAAGAAGAAGAACCACCTGATACTTCTGAAACAATTGAAAAAGTTTTGGCTCGAAGACAAGGCAAAAAAGGTGTTGTTGGAGATATAACAACTATTTATGCTGTTGAAGATAAAGGAGATCCTAATGTTGAGTGTGAAACTAATGAAAAAGAAACTCAGTATCTAATTAAATGGAAAAATTGGTCACACATTCATAATACTTGGGAGTCTATGGATTCACTTCAGGCCCAAAAAGTGAAAGGACTGAAAAAAATTGATAATTTTGTAAAACGTGAAGATTCTATTAGTGCCTGGCGTGATCAAATGACACCTGAAGATTCTGAGTATTATGAATGTCAACTTGAACTTCAACAAGATTTGTTGAAAAGCTACAATACTGTTGAAAGAATTATAGGTAAATATTCACAGTGTTAACAGTATATTTTAAATCAAAAAAGTAAATTGTACAAAGTTGTATCATAACTTTTTCATTAAATAATTGTATAAGGAATTAATAATCATAAATTAATTTTATCAAGTTTTAATTCAATTTTGAAATAGATAGCTATGTTAAAGTAAAAATACTATACAGTGAAATTTATATTTTTCTTTCTGATAAATCAATACTTTTGAATTATTTCTGTGGTTGAACTAAATATCATTTCCTATGTCTTATTCTTTGAAAAACATATTATTTATTATTCTATACTTCATTCCAAATTGAAAGAAACTTCATTGGATTTTTGTTTTATTATGGTTAGGTTCCACTTAGTAATCACACTTAACATGGTCTTTTGTTACATGTGTCAGTTGTTTATTCAAGAGCGATGACATGTATTCTACGGTATTTGCAAACATGATTGTATGTTATTCTCATCACCTGTTGCTTTGTACAATTATAATTTTTCCTTTTTCATATAAAACTACATATTTTTTAATTTTTAATAGTAAATCATTATTGGTATTGATTTTGTAGTAAAAAATATTAAACAAAATTTAAACTGATTCTTGTAATATTTTATGATGAATTGAAAGATAGGAATAATATTATTTAATACTTTATTTATTTTATAAATTATGCAGCAGAATCAAAAAATAATCTACAAAAAGAATATTATGTCAAATGGCAATCATTGCCTTATAGCGATGCAACATGGGAAGTTGCTTCATTGATAGAACGAAAATGGCCTCATAAAATAAAAGAATTCAGAGATCGTGAAGGCTCAAAAAGAACACCATCTAAAGCTTGTAGAGCCTTGAAATATCGTCCTAAATTTGTTCAACTCACTGAAGAACCTGAGTATTTTGGTGGATATGATGAGGTTTGTTTCATATTAAAAAAAAAAAAATATATATATATATATATATATATATATATATATATATATATATATATATATATATATATATATATATATATATATATATATATATATATATATATTATAGTGCAAACTACTTTTTTTTTCAATGATTTATTATTTAGAAATTAGTACTTCGAGATTATCAATTACATGGTGTGAATTGGCTTATTCACTCTTGGTGTAAGGATAATTCCGTGATTCTTGCTGATGAAATGGGCCTTGGCAAGACCATTCAAACTATTTGCTTTCTTTATTATTTATTTCATAACTATCAAGTGCATGGTCCATTCCTAGTTGTTGTTCCTTTATCAACTATGCCTTCTTGGCAACGAGAGTTCAGTTTGTGGGCTCCTGATATAAACATTGTAACATATATTGGAGATGTTGAATCTCGAAATATTGTGAGTAATATATACCTTGTCTTAGCATATTGAAGTGTAACATATATTTTTATAGATACGGGAAACTGAATGGTGTTTTGAGAGTTCTAAAAGACTGAAGTTTAATGCTATTCTAACTACATATGAAATTGTGCTCAAAGATAGTTTGCTTTTAAACAGTCTTAGTTGGGCTGTTTTGATGGTCGATGAAGCACATCGCTTAAAAAATGACGATTCACTTTTATACAAAGCTCTCAAAGGGTTTGATACCAATCATAGACTACTTATCACTGGAACCCCCTTACAAAATAGCTTAAAAGAATTGTGGGCACTGTTGCATTTTATTATGCCTGAAAAGTAGGTGGTGTAATTTTCTTTTTAATTTTTAAAATTCTATAAAATATTATGGTATAGATTTAATAATTGGGAAGAATTTGAGCATATGCATGACAATGCAGCTAGTAAAGGTTACACAAAACTCCATAGACAATTGGAACCGTATATATTACGCCGTGTTAAAAAGGATGTTGAGAAATCGTTACCAGCTAAAGTAAGAATAATATTTTTAAGAATACATGTTTTCAAAACATTATTTATGTAGCAAAATAATAAGTTTTAATTATTATATAATTATATATTTTATCATTATATTAAAAAACAAATGCATAATATGTTTGAAACTCTTTCAAAAGTTGTTTATTTTTATTGAATTATATGCTATAGATTTATATCTATATGAAAATAAACTCATTTA
Organism: Therioaphis trifolii; assembly: GCA_027580255.1. Lineage (NCBI taxonomy): Eukaryota > Metazoa > Arthropoda > Insecta > Hemiptera > Aphididae > Therioaphis > Therioaphis trifolii. The sequence goes on along the minus strand of CM050406.1, from coordinate 41,107,875 downwards.
AATGATGTCCAAATTACCATAATATTTTTTTCTTGCATAGTTAATTCATAATAAATCATGGATATTCATTCTGAGTTTTTAATTTTTTTAATCAACAGTTATGATTCATTTTTTAAGCATCTCATATTTAGAACTTTATGTCTTATATTGTTTTATAGGTTGAACAAATTTTAAGAGTTGAAATGACACCTGTACAAAGAAAATATTACAAGTGGATTTTAACTAAAAATTATAATGCTCTAAGAAAAGGATCTAAAGGATCATCTACAACATTTTTAAATATTATGATTGAATTAAAAAAATGCTGTAACCATGCTCTTTTAACTAAACCTCAGGAGAATGAAAACACAGCAGATGATAATCTTCAGGTAGTTTTAATTAATTTAACAAATACTAATATAAATGTCCATCAAAAATTTATTTATTTTTTTTATTTTAGAGTTTATTACGTGGATCTGGAAAACTTATGCTTCTTGATAAATTATTAGTACGCTTGAGAGAAACTGGTCACAGAGTTTTGATTTTTTCTCAAATGGTTCGTATGTTAGATATTCTTGCTGAATATTTAAGTTATCGACACTTACCATTTCAAAGGCTTGATGGTAGTATTAAAGGTGATATTAGAAGGCAAGCTTTAGAACATTTTAATGCTGAGGGATCTCAAGACTTTTGTTTTCTTTTATCTACTCGAGCTGGTGGTCTTGGTATTAATCTAGCTACAGCTGATACAGTCATTATATTTGATTCGGATTGGAATCCTCAAAATGATTTACAAGCTCAAGCTCGAGCTCATAGAATTGGACAAAAGAATCAAGTTAATATTTATCGACTCGTGACAAAAAAATCGGTTGAAGAAGACATTGTAGAAAGAGCAAAACAAAAAATGGTTTTAGATCATTTAGTTATTCAACGAATGGATACTACTGGCCGTACAGTTTTGGATAAAAAAGCAAAAAATGCTTCAATTCCTTTTAATAAAGATGAGCTAACAGCTATACTAAAATTTGGGGCAGAAGAATTATTCAAAGATGATCCTGGAGCAGATGAAGAGCCTTTAGTAAGATTTAAATAAAATTTACAAAATAAAATAATGTGTAAATTTAATATTTATTTAATGTATCAGTGTGACATTGATGAAATTTTGAGAAGAGCTGAAACACGAGATGAAGCTCCAACTACTGTGGGTGACGAACTTTTATCTGCCTTTAAAGTTGCAAGTTTCACATTTGATGAAGAAAAAGAAATTGTTGATAAATCACCTAGTACACAAAATGAGCAAGAATATAAAGAATGGGTATTTTTATTTTTACAGACTAAATTATTTATTGAGTAAAAACTTTATTTTTGTTGTATTATTATAGGAAGAAATTATACCGGAAACATTGAGGAAAAAAGTTGAAGAAGAAGAGAAAGCTAAGGAAATGGAAGATCTTTATTTACCTCCCCGAAGTAGAAAAACACTTCAAAAAGTAAATCAAGGTGAAGGAAAAAGTGAAAAATCTAAAAAAGATGAATCTGATGATTCTAGTTATGAAGGCAGTGATGAAGATCAACCAAGAAAACGAGGCAGGCCTCGTGTTGGAACTAAAGAAGTAGTCAAAGGTTTCACTGACGCAGAAGTAAGTATACATTTCATGGATATTAAGTGGTTGAAACTTTTATTGAAGTTTGTGATTTAAATTTTTCCAGATTCGAAAATTTATTAAAAGTTGTAAACGTTTCCCTAATCCTATGAAACGAATTGATGCAGTAGCTGGTGATGCTGATCTCCAAGAAAAGTCTAAATCAGATTTAAAAAAATTAATTCAAATGTTGTATGATCGTTGTCATGAAGCATGTAATAGTGAAAATACAGAAAAAGAATCTGATACCGCTAATGAAGATGGAGTTAAAAAAAAGAGTCGAGGACCTTCTATTAAACTTGGCGGTGTTGCTGTAAATGCTAAAAGTGTATTGGCTTGTAGTGAAGAACTAGATATTTTAGATGATATAATACCATCAGATGAAGAAGAAAGGTCTAAATGGACCTTAGATTTGAAACGTGTTAAATCTGCTAATTTTGATTTTGATTGGGATATTACTGATGATTCTAAACTATTAATAGGAATATATCTATATGGTTTGGGTTCTTGGGAAGCCATAAAAATTGATACTGCTTTAGGTCTCAGTGATAAAATTTTGTCTAATGAAGACAAAAAACCCCAAGCTAAACATTTATTAAATCGTTCTGAATATTTACTAAAATTGTTAAAAAAGAATCAAGTCGTTGTTAAAAGTGATCCTAAACCTAAAAAGCCACGTAAAGCGAAGGAAGAAAAATCTAGAGAAATCATTGATGATGATAGTACTGATAATGAAAATGGAAATAAAAAAAAAACAACAGACAGTGTAACTAATCAAGATGAAAAATCTAAGGTAAAAAAAGACTTGAATAATACAAAATCTATATCAGCAGGGTCGCCAAAAAAGGAAAAAAAACGTAAAGTTGTGACCAAAAGTGGACCAATGCATTTCACTGCTAATAGTGAACCCAAGGCAGTCAATGTTGATGATATTGTTGAGTTACCAAAAGATAAATTCTTGGAGGTAATCATTTACCTATTAATGTTTATTATTTTTACATTAATTTCTTTTAAATATTATTCTTTTATGATTTCAACAAGAAAATAACAGTTTAAATCAGATGATTTTTTTTTTTTAAATTAAATTGTTTCAATTATTTTTAGTTAATTTATATTTATTATAATAAATTCACTGTATTTTTTTTTTTTTTTTTTTTTTTTATATATAGTGTAAAGAAAAAATGCGACCAGTGAAAAAAGTATTAAAAGCATTAGATGATCCGGAAGAAAAAAAAAATGAACTACGTTATGTAAATCATATGCAAGAATGTTTAATAGAAATAGGATCTCATATTGGAAAATGCTTGGAAGAATATAAAGATCCTGATAAAATTCGAGAATGGAGAAGGTTTATTAAATTATATATTCATATTGTTTGAAATAGTTATTAAATACTATTTTTTTTTTTTAGTAATTTGTGGTTTTTCGTCTCAAAGTTTACTGAATTTGACTCTAAAAAATTGTTAAAAATTTATCGACGAGGATTACATACAAATGATAAACTTGAAAAGGATAAAGCAAAAGATCGAAGTAAAAACAAAGACAAAGTTAAAGAAAAACTTAAAGAAGATAAAAAAGTTATACAAAATGTAATTTATATTCTTATTTAAATAAAAGTTATAGTATACTTCAATAAAAGAAAAGTTTAATATTTTGATCTATGAAAGCTTTTGAAAATAAATCATATTTCAATAATCTTCAAAAAATTAATTTAATTGTCATTTTGCAGATTGAACCTGAAGATTCACTTACAATTGCCAAACGAAAACCTCGAGAAAGCGATGATTTAGAAAAGGCACTTAAAAAACCAAAGTTTAATTCTAATAGTTCAAGTGCTCCAATAACTACTCCAACTTCTGTTCCTTCTACTCCTCCAAGTTCTAGTAATTCTTCCAGTGCTACCAGGTCTTATGATCAAAGTAGTAACCGATATGATACCAACTATAACCATCATAGAAATAGAAGTACGCCCTATTCTAGGAGTGATAATCGAAGTGATAGTCGAAGGTAATTTGAATTATGAATTAATTAAGAATATTTCCTTTATTTTGTGATAATTGACTATACTTTTTAAGGTTTTCATCTAGTCGAGATTCAAATACCAGGCGTGAAAGGTATGATAGTAGTTATCGCAATCGCCCTGGATTTAGGGAAAGAGAAAGAGAGCTTGATTCTGATATGCGAATGTATGAAAAAATCAGGTTTGTGAAACTTGAATTATTAATTTCTCATTTATTAATTAAGTTATATATAATTCTTTCAACAGATATCAACATCAAGCATATGCTGCATATGGGCCTGCAGGTGCAGCAAATTTTTATCCTGATTTATATAATCGTTCAGGTTCTGCTTCATACATGAGCTTACCTCCATACAGTGTTTCTGCTGATTGGCACCCTCCTGTTACAGAATACAGAAGAGATTATGAACGTAGGCCTCGAAATAATTCCTAGCCAATTTTTTTACTTTATACAAGTACTAAAATAATAAATATTGTTTTTATTATTTACTTGAATTTAAATAATAAGTTGTACAATAGTGTAATGTTTACTGTTATAGTGTTATGTATTGTTTATCTAAAGTATAGTTTTTAATTTTGTCTTGTACCAAAACAACAATACATTATTATTTGTAGAATTTGATCACTGAACACTAATTGTAAATACTTTATTTTTATACATAACAATTATATAAAATATTTTTTTGTAAAAAATTATGACATAATTATATCATGTATATAAAGTTTACCATTTCTTAACCATTTATTCAGTTTATTTTAATGTAAACTTTGGATATTGTACTTTTTGTACGTAAAAAAAATGTAAAATTTTGTTGTTTAATTTAATAAGTGGTCCTTGTCTCCATGTTAAAATATTATTTTTCATTTACACTTCCCTCCTTTTATTTTATTATTATTTGTGTGTGTGTGTGTGTGTGTGTGTGTGTGTGTGCGAGTGTAGAACTTTAAATGATAATAACTATGTGATATTAAAACAAAATATTCATGTTAATATTTAAATCATATGTTAAGATTATTTTAATTTGGTTCTTCAATAATAAAACCATTTTTTTTTTTAAAGAAAATTTCATTGTATTTAATGTTAGACCTTATGATGTCTTGTGTGATAATTTATACTTGTATGATATTAAAACTAAAAATTTGGGATGGGCAACTGCAGGGGCGTTTAAAATTTAAATACAGGAATGCATTGTCAATGGTGGGCATATGGGTAAATACTGCATTGTAATATCTACAGAATTTAAATCATGGTGTAACGCAATGTTGATGTAATATCTAATATCAACTAACTACTACTGTTTTTTCATATACAAATACTAATAATTTACAAAGCCTTTTTGGTTTAAGAAATTAAACGTCTATAATTATAATACATTTCATTACCATTCCATGGCCAATGGGATGCATTTAAGTAAAACTCAGATTGAAACAGATATTGCGTAGAAGTATATAATTTTATTTTCTTATGAACATTAGTTCTCAAAAAAAAATTTTTTTTTTTCAGAAATGTCACTATCTTAAAATTAAAATAATCAATAAAAAAAAAAGGTAATTTTAATAATAATAATAAATAACTAAAACAAAATAAATAATATCAAAATAACATCAAGTGAATTTATATCAATTTTTAATTAAAATCAAATATATATATTTAGGTAGGTAAATATTATAGAGCTGGATATTAGAATTTTAATACCTGGGGTAATTTTAAATAAAATATGCCATATTTCAATGGTATAATTTATGCATTAAATTAATACATGATGATATTAATAATACAATACGCAGATAAAATAGAGAAATTTTTCGTATAATATTTTAATATTTCTAACAAGTTTATAGTTTTACTCACTAGTGCCTGATCAAATTATAATCAGGCAATAATATACTGAACCATAGTTCTTTTTACCTTGTTTAATGAGATTGGTCTATTACCACTATAAATTATAATATAATTATTCTTCGTTTTTATTTGAAGTATATGTAAGTTATTCAACCATAATAAATAGAGTCCAATAGTGTGCTCAGCTGTTTGACCTAGGCTTGTTCTGTTATCAAACAGTAATTAATAACATATTGTACATCATTAATTAATTTTAAATATGCATAATTTATTATATTTTTATTACTATAAAACAGTACAAGATATATAGAGATTAAATCATTTTGAAACCAAATATTTATGACCCTTTTAGTATTTGTATTAATAATATTAATCATTTGTACACATTTAAAATTCCCTTCGCTACACATCACTGTGGCCAATTTATGTAATGTTTATTAGTAGAAGAGTAAAAAATTAAAAATAATAGACATTATTCTGAAAATAATGATATTTCTTAGATCAAGTAATAAGTTAAAGCTGATTTCCAAAATTGTGTAAGTACCATAGCTTTAAAAGTATTACCTATAGATTCTTACTGAGATATAAATCATAAACATATTTATAATATTGAGAAATCATTTAGTGAAATTCAACACTCTGTATTCGTTTTGGTTATTGATAAAAAACAAATTTAAACTTATCTATGGACATCAAGAGACAAGAATAAATGATATAACATATGATCATTTTCCCTAATTTTGTAAACAGGATTATTACCTTTTTAACTTATTATTTATTATTAACAACCCTTTAAATTAAAAAAATTATAAGTATGTATATCTATACAAATAGATTATAATAGGTAATAAACGGGCCTGTCCTAAAAGTAAATGTTGATACTGAGTAGGTACCTATTATACATGCAAAAAAATAAATGAATAAATAAATAACTTCAAATATTTCAGCTCAGATGCCATAAATATTATACAGCAATATTATATTACATTACATTATATTACAATGCAATGACAATATCTCAACAAAAACACTTCATGTAAATCAAAAATTTAAAATGAGGCTTGGTACTTGGGGTACATTGACGCGGTCTCTCAAATTGATAGGTCTTCGTTTGATAAGACTGGCTGATCTGGTCAACCCGGTACTGGAGAACGTCGACTGATGGATCGACACACGTCACACACGGGCTAGCCCTTGCGCGTCAAAAGACGGAGGCTATAATGCTCACACGAAAATGGGCATTCGATCCCCCCAATTTAGTGCTGGGAAGACATCGGATAACCATAACGAAAGGTGTAAGATACCTCGGGGTCACGCTCGACCCTAGGCGGAATTTTACACAAAACATCAAGAAAGTCGCGGGCAAAGCCATCCTTTCAGCTGGGGCTCTGGGCATCAATGCCGAACATGGGGAGGCATCACAGAGCAAGCGAGTCCTGGCAGTCCTGCTGATGTCAGTCACCAACAGTCGTCTGTGCTACGCCAACTCTAACTGGGCGAACAGAGCCACCAAGCTCAAGACCAAACAGAGGACTCTGGTAAGAGCACAAAGGGCCGCATCGTTGAGAGTTATCAGAGCATACCATACCGTCTCGACCGACGCGGCGCTATTTCTCTTTAACTCCCCACCCGGAGATCTTATGGCCCTCGAGAATATTGAATTATATAAAAAAAATAAATAAGGAAAAACATATCGCTTTTATATTACTTAAGTAGTTTATTTAATTAAAACATGCGACAATCGTAACGCGCGAGACGCCATAGTCTACATGACGTTTTTAATACAAAAACATATAACGAACAAATTACAGTAAGAATAAAATATATACATCATATAAAGATAACATAACCTAACAAAATAAATATGTCAGGAAGTGTGTCCAACTTCAACAACAGCAGAAGAGCAAGATCAGGGCAAGGAAAGAAGATTCAGACAATAGTGACTTAGGTATCTTAAGAGATCAAAATCTCCGAGAGGAATATCACAAACATTGCCTGGCAACACCGCTGGTCCAAAGGCACCACCTTTAGGTGGACCAGAAGTCTTTTTTCTTCGGTCAAACTCTGGGCAGAAAGACCTAAAGCAGATCTAACATTCCACATGATCCAGACTTTGACCGGACACGGATGTTTCAGGCACTGCTTCCACAGCAAATGTAGAGAAAATGACCCGGGTTGCTTGTACTGTCCGTCTGAACGGAGACGACACGGCCGAACACACCATCTTCTACTGCCAACATTGGCAGGATCAGAGGTGCGAGATAAATGCCTTCCTCAGCGGGGGGCCAGTCGTTCCTTCAGACGTCGAAGACATCCTGTGTGGCCCAGAGGACATCCCGTCACAAGAGGAAGACCCAAACCGACGCCGCACCGTACTGGAAGCGTCAGGAAGGGTCAGGAAAGCATTCTTCCGGATGGTAGAGGAGATCCTCTGCCACAAAGAGGAAGACGAGAGGATCAGGGAGGCGGAAGGAGTTCCAACTCCACATGCACGTGAAAACAGGGCGGCGGGAGTTGAGCCTCCGGTCCGCAAAGCTCCCGAAAGGAAGTCGCGAGCACCACAGCACAACCACCATGACCGGCGGCGCCGGGGTGGGTCGAGCCTGAAAGACACATCAGCACTCTGAGGAAAGCGGGTTTGGCCCGTTCACGGGGTGGCCGGCCGGGTGGGACTAGGATAATTGTACAGACCGTGTAGATGGTTAACTAGGGAACTGACCGGTTGAGGTACACACCAGGCCACTGAGCAAGGCGAATCCGGTCTGTTCTCTAGATGGGCCATTAAAGAGATGTGAGCCACCTGGGAATGGGGGATCTCCAATTACATACCAGGTCACTGAGGAAAGCAGATTCATACATGCACAGGAAGGACTAATATACTTGTAGATACATTGTAAGGGGATTTCATGGGGATTGTCCATGGTCATCCCTACCAAAGTTGTAAATTGTAAACAATAAACGATGGCAGCCACAGTCAAAGTAATGCGGAACAGCGGTTCTGGCTGTATTTGTCGGTTCAAAAAAAAAAAAAAAGTCTTCGTTTGATGACCGGTCGTGAATATTATGATTGATTAGAATTAGAAACACGTTAAGGTAATGATACAGATCAGCCGTGTTTCTGGACCGTGGTTTTTATTGATTTAAAAATAAAATAATTGTTAACGGGACATTAAAAAAAAAAAAAATTAATGACCGCGATCGCGGTGAGGTTAATGAAAAAACCGAAAAAAAAAAATAAAAGATAACGTGGTACGTCCGGTGACTCCTTGTTTCGGTCATCGGTGCGTGGCTGTGGGTAAGAATGGTAAGATGATCGGTCGAGCTCGAGCACCAACGGCCGGTACGCTTGGCCTACCGATTCCGGCAACTTTCCCCCCACTATCAGGTTGACGAGGTAGGAGAGAAGTTGCCGGTGCGAAATGGTACCCGCCCGCGATGTGACTGGAATGGAAGTTAACGGGGTTCACGCCGTTCGCGGTGTCGGTGTATATAATTCGTGTCAACATTTAAAAATTAAAACAAGGTTATATCATTTTACGCAATTCGAATTTCGGCCATTATTTTTGCTGGGATCGAAATTTATAAGTTTATTACACATAGACCACCTAAAGAAGTAACTCTAAAATAATATGTTTGACCAGAGTCCATAAGTGAACATTTAATTTTCAATATCTACCACGTATTTTTCCAGTGACTTTCCTTGACTTTTGTGAATCATAACACCTTATGACTTATACCTAAAGTGACCATATATTTTTTTAGTCAGAACGGGACAAAAAAAAAACAAATCATAATTTGTATTATAAATAATTTTTTTATTTATTTAATAATTAGCAAAATTATGTTTATTTTTATTTTTAGAGGACAAGAAAATGCATAATAGATAATAACAAATATGTGGAATATATAAATGTGATTATTATAACAATGTTAAAAAATCACAATTGAGTTATAAAAATATTTTAATTACAATTTCGGATAATTAATCTGGAGGTTTGGAACAAACATATTCCCCGTGGTGATAAATTAGTGAGTAAAAATGATTATGTTTGTGCATTACATATTGAGGCTAATGTTAACAGTATCTATGTATAGTTGAAATTTAACTAGTCATATTTATATGACTAGTTCAAAATAGATGAAGGAGTAGTAAAAAATCTAGAAAGAACTACTCCAATTTTAAAAACTGAGGCAGTCCCAACAATATTTCCAGGTCTTCCAAATTATTTAACCTCAACCGTAAAAAAACGGTTTGCACCAAAATTACGTTTGATAAATCCTACAAAAAAAGAAAAATATGATGAGAATAATGAAATAAATGGCACAGACAATTTATAACCCGATTCCCGATACACTAAACAATCCCGATACCGTTTACAGTCATTACCGCTAATCGACCATATACACATGCACGTAAGAATTACCATAGATATACTTAGATATAATATGATTAGATATGTATAATAGAAACGATAGAAAATTGATTTTCGGTATTTTTTTGTCTATCTTTTGATAACGGGACATTTTAGTATCCCGAAGATTCCTCAGGGGACAACGGGACAACAATACAAAAAACAGGACTGTCCCGTTCAAAACGGGACGTATGGTCACCTTACTTATACTATAAAAAATAGTTGGAAAATTGTTTTGTAAATATTAAGACCGGAATCTCTTCAAATTTGCCTCATTGACATTCGCGTAATTTAATATCAAATTTTACAACTATAATTCTCTCAATTCCAACACCTAACTATAATTATATTTTACGATGATAATTTTTGAACAACGATAAACAAAAAAATTGTCACATTTTTTACTATCGCCATGCATTCGATTTGCGGCAGTTGTCTTTTTGAAAATTCAAATCAATTGGTTCATTAGTATGGGCATTGATCAATGGTATGGGCAACAGAAGTGTCAATCTGTTGTAAGTTAACTTAACTCGATAATTTACACGAGTTGGACAACTCGTGTAATATACGCTTTCGACCGTCGTCGCGTTTCTCTTTTACTACTTTAAAATATATAAGGCTATAGCCTATAACTTACCGCAACCATTGAAGAACTTCCAACCTAACCGTGGCTGTGGATTATCAATTTATTATGAGGGCGCGCATGATAAGCGTTCAGTAATCAGTATGCAGTATGCACGCATGCGCGTCACTACGATGCAATCCTGTGTTTGTAGTATTTACTATTTAGACGCACTTTAATGTTGCCCACTGCCCAGTCCAGTGCTTGTCCAGGTATTCTTTTCTATGGTCCAGTGTCCACACTTCATACTTCATATCACTGTATGACTCCTATTTTTTTTTATAGTTATTAAATTGTTGTGTTATCATTTACATATCATATATTCTATAAAATGTGTTGCTGAGTGTTAGTAGGTAGTTCGGGACTATTGTGTAGTGTACGTATTGTTAGATATCTTGGCAACTAATAATTTTAGTTGTAAACTGTACAGAGTTAGAGTGTACTTAATTAATCTTTGATTATACGGTTTTTAACTTCATTGTTATCATATTTTGTACTGTTTAAAATACATATTATAAAATAAATTAAGAGTGTAACTAAATTTTAGCTTAAACGGAAATTTCGTAATAAAATGGCCGGCTGTTCGAGGGATAGGCTGAGTGTCAGCAATATACACACCTACTTGCAGGTTAATAGATGTTTACTCATTTTAATGTTATGATACTAAGATGTAGATTATTAATGTTTATTTTAGACATCATCTTGTTGTTATATATGTAATGGCTATTATGGATCATGTTTTGGTGAACACATTTGTCAAACATGTCATTTGTTCCTATTTTCTGAAGAGTTGGCTCAAGCTGTCCAAGAAGATACCATGGTAAAAAATCATAATTTAATAAATAAAAATAAATTATAATTTAAAATTTAATGGATAATCTAACATGATTATAAATATGTCATAATTTATTTAAATAAAAATTGATTATACAATAAACAAAATGTTTATTTTATTATAGACTAAAATTCTGTGATTATACTACACATTTTAAATTTTGTTAAAGTATATGTATTATTTCTGTGAGCTTTTATCAATAATAGTGTTATTTTAATATGTTGATTAGATTTAGTTTTAACTTTTATTTATGAAATACCATTAATTATGAGTATAATAGATACTGCATTATATGTAAGCATTATGTAACTATTCACCTTATATATTAAGTTTTAAATGCAGTACAAATTTGCTTTACAAGAGTTTTTCATGCCTCATTTAATTTTTATCAATCTAAACAATTTTGAATTTGGCTTAAAAGTAATGACAATTTAAAGAATGTAAATTTTCACTGTTTGTATATAGGTAGTGTATGTATTATAAATTTGTGGTTCCTTGCCTTATAAGGATTGTGACAAACTAATACATGATGTATTTAATTTTTTTAAATTTATTTTGGTATAATTTTAGTTTAGCCATTCCTCGTACCAAGCTCCCAACCAATAGAATTTTGAACCTTTTCGGGTTATAAAATTCTGTAATCACAGCCGATAGGCGTAGTGAGTAATTTTACACTTTTGTTCATCAAATCATCTTGTGAAGTGAGGTTTCTGGTACACTCAAATCATTATCTTATATACTGTAGCATTAAGGTTGATATCCTTCAAGTTGGGTGTTAATGGCCTGAAAGGGTTGGGGCTGATCCCCATCCTGTGAGAGGTCCACAAATCCTCTAGTTTGCGAACTGTAACCTATTGGCATTGGGGTGATTTCACTTGACTTGGGTAAAACTTAAAATCGATAAAACTTGTTGTGATATAAACTTAAGTGTTTTCAAATATACATTTAAAGTATTCAGGAAAAAAAGGCAAATAAAAAAAATTATATTAGGGAAAGCATGGGCACTTTAAGACTTGAGATTCAGGGCAAAGGAAATACAATTACAAAAACCTTCTAATTTTCATTCCTCTAAATACATAAGCATAACTGAAGCGCTTTACTCTAACAGTATTTTTTTGATTTTACAATAAGTAATAAAAAAAATTGATAACCTATTTGTGTGTTTAAATTATTGTTATAATTAAAAAAAAAAATAATAATACACAAATACAAATACCAAAAAGCCGGATATACTTTGCTCTTCGAACAAGATGATGGGGATAGATGTTTTTTTGAGTATTGTTAGTTAAGTATATGAGCATGATCATTTTAAATTTCCAGAAATTTTTGCTAAATATTAAAAATTGTATCAGAGAAAAACAAAGAATGTTCAAAGTTTTATTTTTAGTACAAAAGTTAAAACTTTTGTGAAGTATATAAAAATACGTCATCTATGTATGGTGAAAATTTCATGTTTCGAGTAATATTACTTTCCCAGTTACGACCTTATATTTAAATTAATTTAGTGAAAATCTTGTTTATGGAAAAATGTACTATTCGAATTGGTATTTCCTATCATTTAGAACAATTATTTAGAGAAGAATAAAATTAACCTTCAAAGTATCATGTTAAGAATTTAGTACAAAAAATAATTCGCTTTTAAACGTCACAGTTTTTTTTTTAAATTTATTATTTAATATTGTTGATATGACGTAGTATTTCATTAATGTTTTTAGGAATGATAAAAACTTTGTTAAATTCGTTAAATTTAAATGATCATAATTTCTGAAGTAAGTTAAATTGCCAAATCCTGATTGAACTATCATTTTTTGATCTTCTGAAAAAAAAGTGTCTAGTAAAACAAACTTGTTCCAAAAGTTAAGGTTTGTTTCCTTAATATTTTTACTGTGCTTTAATTTGTTTTTTTGATTTTTCAACTTATCTCATATTTATTTACCCTTCTTTAATTTAATTTCAATTTTAATTGTATTTTAGTCTGGTGTTTGTATATTGTTTTTATTATTATAATGTGACTATTGATAAATCTTAAACTTATAATTTATAGTATCTATAAGATTTCATTTCATAAGTTATTTTAAATCAATTTAGGGAGTTGAAGATGGTGATAGTGGAAATGATGAACCAGCAGATGCATTCTACTTACGGCCAATTCAAGATTACGTACGTGGTGTTCAACGTGCTCCATCACAAGATTTAGCACGACAACTTCAACTATTATGTGAACCGCCTGCTCCACTTCCTCAACCTTCTAATGGTGATAATGATTATTTTCAAGATCTACCTCCAGAAGGTATAAATATATATATATTTTTTAGATTTTGAGTGAAGCGAAGGATCTTATGGTTTTACAATGATGTTTATTATTATTTTTTTTTCTGTAAACACTTTTTCGTATAGAAATCCTTGCCCAAAAGTTTCGTTCAGCAACTTTTTAGATTCGAAATTGAACTGAGATGGTACTTTAGAGAGGTCATTTTTCCAAAATCTCCATAGTTTTTCCAGTAATCAAGAATAAAGATCGAAAAACTGAGTAAAATCGGTCAAAATCTGCCGTAAACGAGATTTTCACTATTCAGATTTTAGGTATTTAGTCATAAATCGAAAAGTATTGAAGCTAGAAACTTGAAAATTTTATCCAATATCAAATACATACTTTTTTATATTGGACAACATTTTCAGAACAATTATAGCACTTTTGACTTAAATATAGAACTTTTAATTTACCAAATTGTTTGAAAGTTTTTATGTAATATAATTTTAAATATTTGACAAAAAGTTCTGAAAATTTAATATGACCTTACTCATACACCTACCTAATTATCCTAACAAAAATTTAAAAATCGTGACTCAGGATTTTTTTTTATACACACTTTAATAAATTATTATAACTCACTAAAAATTATACAAATAACCGTAAAATACTTAAACAGTATTTAAATAATAATATATTATATTACATTGAAGCTTTGCTCAGAATCGTTTTATACTTAAGAAATGAGTCATAATTTCTTTAAAACTTAATACATTCATCACCAATATCTTGTCCGAGGACCGAAGGGACGAAGGACGAAGTTGTACCACCATCATCTCACTTACCAGCTTTTTTTTCTTTTTATTATTATAATTTTTTTTTATAGCTTATAATTAGTTGTATTAACTATAACTTATTTTTGTTTGTGGTGTAGTGTTATTAACTGTATTTTCATACCTGGATGACTTTAGTCTGTGGTGTGTGAGTAAGGTATGTACTCGCTGGGATCAATTATTACGTTCACATATTCCACAAACTTGGTGTAGATTTGTATCAAATTGCTGGCCGCTTTATGACCCATTAAAACCCATTGATGATTGGCATTCTGTCAGTTCAGAATTGTGAGTACCAAAATGTATAAAACAAAAAAAATTCTCTCTATTAAGGATAGTGTCCTTATGTTTTAGAATAAGTAGTTCATCATGTATATCGTGCTTACGTCGCATGTTTTATCGACCACATGCTGAATGTCAAGAAAATTCGTGGAGAAGAAGAAGATTACGACATGAAGTAAAAAGTTAGTGATCATAATTTAAATATTTTAATATTTAAAAAGTTAAATCAAATTTACTTATAAAATTTAATTTAAATTAAACATAAATATGTTTTTATTTAGATTTAAAAAGTGATCCACCTGAAGGTATAAGAGCAGTTCCTCTTGATACTTATTGGTGTCATTGGCAAGCCACGATTTTAGGGCCGGCTGGAAGTCCTTTTGAAGGAGGCAAATTCTTTCTGTACATTCAAATTCCCTATGGGTAAATATTAACATTTATATCCCAAATATAATGAATCCTATTTTTTTTTTTTTGATATAACCTAACTTTTACCTAATCTGATCTAATTTGTACAAATTTTATTCTTGTTTCAGTTTTTATTAATTTTTTTCTTACTTATAATTTCAATCCTAAATTTAAAAAAAAGTTAATTAAATTGATTTTATTTTATTTTTAGAAGTCAAAGTTATATTTTCTTGAAATGTTAAACTTATCACATTCATATATCGAAAATTTCAAATATTTTTAATTAAATAGTCAGTTTACATTGGTCGTTCTTAGTATTGTTAATAATTTACAATGAATACAATTTCAACTTAATAAGTAAATATAGTTTCAATAAGGTATATCTAAATTTAATAAAATATACTCAATAAAATATTTTTTTATATGGTTTTTATTTTTTATAGTCTTCTATAACTTAAAATATGATCATGTTTACATAAATAATAGAGATAATCTAAATAAAAATTATGTGTAATTAATACTTAAACTAAAGAAAATGAATGTGTAAAAATATCTCTTATGTGAATTTCGGCATTTAATTTAATATTTTAAGAAAAGTATTATAATAAAACTCAGATAAATGTTTGATATTTACTACCAGATATTAATTAACTATTTGATTACAAATGAAAGTAAATTTTACTATAAGTCTATAACTTCAAGGATAAAAAAATATTGTTTTGTTGAATTATTAATATATATATATAATTATATAAATTAACAAATAATAAAACGACCTGTTTCCATTTAATATTTTACTATTAAATTAGTTACGTTGTATTCATAATTGTCAAGCTGTAATATTTGTACTAAAAGCTGATAAAATAAAATGAAATAACCTCATTGATTGCATTTATCAAAACTCAAAATTTAGAATAAAGTCCTTACCTAATTATTAATTTTGGTATTAAATGGAAATAAATGTTTGTTGGAAATTTATTGTGTTAATTTTTGAACCAAATTATTAAAAATATAAAGCCTAAAAGTATATAAGTTTAGTATCCGAATAGGGACAAATGGACGCGAGGTCATTTAGACGCAGCCGCTTGGGCGTGGGTACATTTGGATGCCAAAAAAAAACATAAATTATAATATATTTATTTTATTCGTAATTTTATATTAGGTTATTATACTAAGTTACTGTACAGAAATATTTTGGGCTATCCCTCTCAAAAATGACAAAATTTCACTCTGTTAATAATTTTGAACGATTATTAAAATCCTCTTATCAACATCAATATATTTTTTAAATTTTTTAGGTGGACAACTTCCAGCTTCTAATTGACTATAATAAAAGTCTCTACCTGACTGTAATTTATGAAAACACATTATAAAAGACCACAAACTTTGATTTTTTTTTTTTTTTTATTAAGAAAATATTAAAATCTGCAAACTTAATACAATAAGTAAAATTTTTTAAACAATATGATGATACAAGGCATGAATGTCGTGCAAGAAGAAGGAGTCCATTGACACTACTTCAAATAAAAAAATGTACAAATAAAATTATGAATGTATTGTGCTTATATGAGTTAGAGAAGGTCTCTAGCCCAGTTTCTTTTAAGTCAACGTAAGGGATTAATAGGGTTAGAGAGATTATGGAGTAAAGTAGCAAGATGCAAGTTCGGGAAGTGTTGGAATTCTTAGATCTTTATGGAGAGTGTGGTTACTGATATTATACATGTTCCAAATATTAGATAGAATTGTGGAAATAAAGGTAATCAACGAAAATAACTCTTAAATTTGAATAGGCGTTTGATATATATATATAAAAAACACATAAAAGAATTCCATAACATCAATTATGATTATGGTATAATTTCCCTATACCTGGAAAATAAATATTATTATAATTTATGTTTTTTTCGCGTCCAAATGTACCCGCGCCCAAACGGCTGCGTCTAAATGACTTTGCGTCCAAATGGCCGCGTCCATTTGTCGTAGATTGTTTAGTATCATTTGGTTAACAATCTGTTTGTTATAATATTTAGTATTTAACATTATATTTAGTGGTTATTAAAGTTTTGTTTTTTTTTTTAGCTATCCAATGACTCCTCCAGTGGTCAGATTCATTACCAAAATATTTCATCCCAATATATCTCGCCATGGAGATATTGGATTAGATTCACTCCATTATAATTGGAGTTTAGCATTGACCATTGCAAAAGTATTGATATCCATACAGTCACTATTAACTGATCCATTTTGTGATGTCTGTATGGAGCCTGATATTGCTCATATATACAACAATGATCGACAGTTATATGATAATATTGCTCGATTTTGGACTCATCAATTTGCTATGAATGATGTATTATCTTGGTCCAATTAAATCATGGTGTTTTTTTTTGTCATTGTTCAATGTTTTATTTTATTTTAATAAAGATCTGTTTGTACATGTTTCATTGGTGAAAACTGAAAATATAAAGCTATATAAATTCTTTAAATTATTAAGTAAAATAATTGATAAAAGCCTTGAATAAAAGTAGCACAGTGAAAAATGTAATAAATTGGTTAAATAATTTTATTAACATAGCTGTTGCCAATTTTGCTATAACTTAAAATTGTGACTAAAGATGCTGTACAGGTTGTTTTTTGAAACTGAACACACAAAGCTCAAAACCCACCACAAACCTGTGTCTGAATGTGTGTCATGAATAATATTTCAATTTAGGTAGTAACTTAATAACATAATATACTATAAAACAGTAGTTATTAACCAACAGCAATATTTTATGTGTACAGTCACTTATGTTGTGGCATTACTTCTTATTAACATGATTAAAAAGTGTGAGTACACTAAATGAATCTTAGCTAAAATATCATTGAACAATTTATTTATTTTGTGAATCATTTATTTTCTGTATACATTCACCGTTGTATGTACATCCCTAGTTTAGCGCTACATGCATCATGACAAATTAATCTTATAATACGTACATATATTGCTTTTACAGGAACAGAAAACATCTAAAGCAAAAGCAAAGTCCTTACTATTGTATTTTCACATATACTGGATGATTATAATAATTAATAAACATTATATCAGAAACCCATGCCCCCTCTGACCACAAATTGAATAATTTAATACTAGTCACAATAATAGATTGGCAGTGTCTGTTAAAGTCAGACCACTGATGCTGATGTATAATAATCTACAGCAGAAGTAAATGTGTCAATTAAATACATATAAATTAATTTATCATAATGACCTAAGATTTCTAAAAAGTTGCTAGCTACTGCCTTATGCCACTTAATTTGTATGAGAAGAGTTTATGTATAAAAATTAATTTAACATCTCTAACCACCTTTGCCTTTCTCAGATATTTGGAATTGGCCACCTTAAGTCATCAATTTCAACTTTAACTGATTATTTTGCAACCCCTTTACTACTTTAACAGTTTTTCTTCTCTTTTAACTTTAACTTAAGGTGTTTTCAAGTAACGCAAAACATTATGCTGCATTATATGGAATGTAAAATGAGTTAATTGAAAAAAAAAGATTATTTTAAAATGTGCTGTATATTTTTAAGCT